>OZ012628.1:2030749-3284647 GCA_963942485.1 Pediacus dermestoides
TTTTCTTTCACACATACCTGACACCTTAACCTTCCATACTGATTTGTCGTAACATGGGCCTCAAGTTTCTCTTCTTGTTTGTAGTATCCCCCCAAATTTTGCATTTTGATTTCGGCGAGGAGTCAGTAAATTCAGGTGAACTAGCAAGTGTAACTTGTTCAGTTCACAAAGGCGACCTGCCGATTAACATCACTTGGTACCACAACAATCAAACTGTGGGGTACAACGAAGGTATAATGATGACCAAAGCGGGGAAAAAAATTAGTACCTTAAGCATTGATTCGGTGCAAGCTGAGCATAGTGGTACCTACACCTGTGTAGCAGAGAATCGAGCTGGGAAGTCGTCGTATTCGACTGATTTACATGTAAATGGTACAAAGCATTACAGATCATTTTAGCACATGTCCTAAGTCCTAAGTACCACTCCTTAGACTATGAGTTAGTAAACGCGATGATCAAAAATTGTTCTTTTATCAGTAGAACTCATATTCTTCTTCCGATTTTTACAGTACCACCACAAATCGTACCGTTCGATTTTGGTGAAGATGCCATAAATTCTGACGAGATGAGCTCGGTTTTGTGTACAGTAAACAAAGGGGACTTTCCTTTAAACATCTATTGGACTTTGAACAACAAGTCTTTGGATAATTTTAATGGTATAACTGTGATGAGAACTAATAAAAGGATTAGTCAGTTGAGCATTGACTCGGTACAAGAAGAGCACGCGGGGGAATATACTTGTTATGCTAAGAACAAAGCTGGAGTAGCTTCACATTCCGCAATTTTGAATGTTAAGGGTACTAAATTCTGGAATTTTTCGACTGTAGCATTTTGATTTGATTCTTCCCTAATCCTTTTTTTTTTTTAATTCTACCTCAGTACTACCTCACATTACCCCCTTTGACTTCGATGGCGAAGCCAATACAGGCGACAGTGTTCAACTTAATTGTTACGTAAATAAAGGAGACGTACCACTAAATATTTTATGGTACTTAAATGGTAAAGAAATTCCAAGTACCATAGGAATAACCTCCATTCCAATCGGTACTAGAACCAATCTTCTAACCATCAACTCGGTTCAACCTGAGCACGCTGGAGTCTACACTTGCAGGGCAATGAATCGAGGGGGCGATGCCACTCATAGTGCTGAATTGTTCATCAACGGTACCACCACAATTTAACTCGTTTTTTTTTGTTTGACCCAAAGCACTATTCCCAAATTCTCATCTGCTTTGCAGTACCACCCCAAATCATTCCCTTCGAACTCAGCGAAGTACCAGTAAATTCTGACGAGATGTTGTCTTTGACTTGTACCGTGAATAAAGGCGATTTTCCAATTGAGATTTTCTGGAGTTTAAACAATAGATCCGTGGAAAGTTTCCAGGGTATTAGTGTGATGCGCACTAATAAACGGATTAGCCAGTTGAGTATTGATGCGGTTCAAGCGGAGCACGCAGGGGAGTATGTGTGCAAAGCTAAAAATCCTGCTGGTACTGCCGCTCAGTACGCCCACTTACACGTTAACGGTACATGATTATACCACAATTTAGTTACATAACGTAGAGATTTAGCTTTTCACTAGTGTTATTATTTGTCCTATTATAGTACTTCCCCACATAGCCCCGTTTATCTTTGAGGAGGAACTAAATAGAGGCGAGAGTATCCAGATTAGTTGTTACGTAAACAAAGGAGATTTACCTGTTGGATTCTCGTGGTTACTAAACGGCGTACCAGTTGGTGATTATGTTAACATAGCTTCGTTTGGCAAAAAGACTTCGTTACTAAGCATAGACTCAGTAGATGAGCACCATGCAGGGAACTACACTTGTCTAGCCTCGAATAAAGCAGGGATTTCCAGTCATACAGCTGAGCTAGTTGTTAAGGGTACTCAACTCAACTATTAGTACTTTAAAGCTTAACTCTTAGCTGTGTTTGTAATATTTGCACTATAATCTTCCAGTACTACCCCACATTACTCCCTTTAACTTTGAGGAAGAGGCAAATCGGGGTGAGAGTGTCCAAATTAGCTGTTATGTGAACAAAGGTGATGGTCCAGTTAAGTTTTCGTGGTTATTGAACGGGAAGCCGGTGGATAGCTTGGTGAAAATTGGGATGTTCGGGAAGAGGACCTCAGTTTTGAGTATCGAGTCTGCTGATGAGTACCATGCAGGGAATTATAGTTGTTTGGCTTCGAATAGAGCAGGAGTTTCTAGTCACACGGCTGAGCTGATCGTCAAGGGTACTACTTAGTACTTAGTTTGGTTTTAGATTTGTTTGCATCATTTGTTCCTGTACCTTTCCTTATTGATCCATTGAATTTAAACTGTACTACTTTATTTATTAGTTAGATACTTTTCTATACCAAAGTGGTTTTAATATATCTTCAATTGGTACTTTTCTCGCTACAGTACTACCTCGTATTCAGCCGTTTTCCTTCGGCGAAGAACCCTCGTTTCTTGGCGAAACCACCACAGTGCAGTGCACGATTTCCCTCGGTGATTTACCCATAAAATTCTCCTGGCTGTTTAACCAGAAACCCATCGACGACTCCTTCGAAGTACACATCGGTACTTTCGGAAGAAAAACCTCGGTGTTAAGCATCGAGTACGTTTCGGAGCTCCATGCAGGGAACTACAGTTGTTTAGTTTCGAATCTTGCAGGAACTACTAGTTATTCTTCGGAGTTAACTGTTAAGGGTACTATTTTAATTTTTTTCTATTCTCTTCTGTAGTATTACCTCGCTTGCAACCGTTTTCCTTTGGAGATGAGCCGTTTTTCATGGGGGATTCCGCGACGGTTCAATGTAGTCTTTCAGCTGGGGATATGCCGGTTGTTTTTTCTTGGATGATCAATGGGAGACCTTCCACTGAATCCAGCGGGGTTAGTCTGCAACCCATCGGCAAGAAAACTTCGGTACTAAGCATTGATTCCTTATCGGAAGTACATGCAGGGAACTACACATGTTTAGCAACGAACAAAGCTGGGATTTCTAGCTTCACCACTGACCTAGTTGTTAAGGGTACCTATTTTGCATGATAGATATCTCAAGCTTCTTTTCTTTTCTTTCTATCAGTACTACCCAGAATCACTCCGTTTTATTTCGAGGATAATCCCGTGCATTCCGGGCAGTTTATTCAAGTGATGTGTACGATTTCCGAAGGTGATTTGCCTGTTAGTTTCCAATGGGCGTTAAATGGGAATCTCCTGTCAGCCTATGGAGATGTGACTGCTACGAAAATAAGCACAAGAAGCTCGGTGTTGGCTATTGAATCAGTTTCGCACGAACATGCTGGAAACTACACTTGTAGTGCACGAAACCGAGCTGGCACTACGAGTTTCTTAGCCGAGCTACAAGTTAATGGTTAATGATTTTGATAGCTTATGTACATAGTTTCCTTTGATTTTGTAGTACCACCACAACTTGCTCCCTTTGATTTCGGAGAAGAAGCCACGAATTCCGGTGATTATATCTCGGTTTCATGTGTGATAAGTAAAGGGGATTTTCCCATTGGGATTAAGTGGACTTTTAATGGAAAGTCCATTGATTCAGTTAATGGTGTGAGTGTTTCTCGTACCAACAAACGCAGCAGCCAGTTGAGCATTGATTCAGTTCAAGCGGAACATGCTGGCGAGTACGTGTGTGCAGTTAAAAACCAAGCAGGCGTCGCCAAACAATCGGCGGTTTTACAAGTCAACGGTACCTTTTAGATGTGACTCACAGTACCATTCATTTTTAAATGTTTTTGTCACAATTTTTATATTCACCACTTTTTTAGTTCTTTTTTTGTTTAGTTCTGTAGTGTTGCCCAAAACTTTACCCAATTGGCTCGAGTACTCGTGGTAACTTGGAGGTTCTAGTCGACGGTACTGCCTCCCCCTTTAAGAAGTTACATATCGCCTAAATTTTCTTAAAATTTGGTTCCACAGTCAGTTTCACGAGTAACCCCTCAATTCATTCCTTCATGTAGTACTACCGGTACAATTTGGAGGAGTTCTAGTCGACGGTACTACCCTCCTATAAAATTTCGACCAAATTTTCAACAAATTCACTTATTATTTGTTAAGATAATCACGCTGTATTACTTCTATTTCTTCCTTTAGTACCCCCTCGAATCACCCCGTTTTATTTCGAAGACAACCCCCTCCATTCCGGCCAATATGCCCAAGTTACTTGCCTGGTGTCAGAAGGAGACCTTCCAATTATCATCACGTGGAGCCTTAATGACCAAATTTTGGACAATTACGCGGAAATATCCGTAGCCAAAGTAGGCAGAAGAAGCTCTATTATGACTATTGAGTCAGTTTCATACACCAACGCCGGAAACTACAGCTGCAAAGCGGAAAATAAAGCAGGAGCCTCGGTTTACACCACCCAGCTACAAGTTAATGGTTGATTATTTTGGTTCTTGTATTTTTTTTCCTTTCTTATATCCTTCACGTCCTCCTTCCAGTGTTTTCTTCTTCTATCATTTCTTTTTGTTTCTTTCCAGTTTTGCCCCACATTGTCCCCTTCGATTTCGGCTCGAGTCCCATATTTTCCGGTCAAACCACTCAGGTGACCTGTCTGGTTTCCGAGGGTGATCTCCCTCTAGATATCACGTGGAGTTTCGAGGGAGTCGATGCGGCTCAGCTTAGTACTACGAAAATCGGACAGAAGGCCAGTTTGTTGTTGATTGATTCGGTTAATGAGGCGCAAATTGGGAACTATACGTGTAGGGCCAAGAATCGGGCTGGAGAAGTGTCGTATACGGCGTCGTTGAGTGTCTATGGTACTTAGATTATTTTTTGAGTTTTGGGGTTGACTGTGAATGAGATGGGGTGGTGCGGTTATAATCGAGGTTTTGTTTGGAGGAGGTTTTTGGGGGAGGTTGTTGGGATTTTGTTGTGGAAGGTACTTTTGGATGTTAGGTAGTACTATTTTATTTAAGAAAAACGATATTTCGGTCCTATATATTTAGTATTAATAGAAAGTTGAGTTACGCTAAAAATATTTAAAACACCTGGTGGTACCTAAATGATAATAATACTATTTAAATTTGGAATAAAGCAATGATTCATTGTATAGTGACACACAAATATTTTGCTAGTTAAATAAACGAAGTATAACAGAGCAAAAAGTGTAAGTTAAAATACAAGTGTAAATAAAAGATAAGCTCGATAATAAAACACTTTTTGATAAAATGTTGAATTTAAATACAAACAAATAATTTTGAAGCACCAATATAAATAAAATTGTCTAATAAATTGTTTTTAATTAGTCACTATTTAAAATAAATTTAACTGCAGATTTTATGGTCTTTATTGCATAATATTATAAATGTTTAAGTATTGAAAAATATTTCTATTTTGTTGAATTGTTATATTATATGCAACATCCAAAAAATCTTCTGTAATAGAATTCCAAAAATTCCGCAACCCCTTCGCATTTCAACTTGTCTTCGTGTCTTAATCTGCACTCTTCATGTCTCGTTGCACTAAGTTTTAATCGTCAAAGGTTCAAACTCCGATCTCAGCTAACTTCCCGTCATATCCCGAATATCCATTCCGAATTTGCTGAGATCATAGGCTGGTCCTTTCAAACCCATCCTGTGCACTCATTTTTTCTTCATCTCTAACTGTTTTTTTTTAAACACTTTTGCATGCTTTAACTCTTTTGTTGTCACTGTTTTGTTAAATTTTTGTAAAATGGGGAAATTGTGCTGAGGAAAAGACAAATAAATCAGATTCTTTAAGAGTTTTCTCAGCACAATACTTTCTTCCTCTCTTATAGATTCAAGTTTTGGCTATTAATGCATGATATTAATACAGGACCAAGGAAAAATTATTGGGCTTAAGTTTATCCAGTAATTTTTCCTTGTGGTTCCTTTTCCAAATTTCTAAACTGCATGCTTTTCCAGCTAGTTCTCCTATATACATTCTAACCGATTTGAAATTTTTAGTGCCACCAAGATGGATTCTGGAACCAACTGACAAAGCTTTTGCTCAGGGTTCTGATGCGGCTGTTGAATGTAAAGCCGATGGGTTCCCTAAGCCCGTAGTGACATGGAAAAGGGCTACAGGTACTACTCTATAATCCATCGATAAAAACCGAAAATACTCTTGGATTTTCTCAGGTGTTTCCCCTGGCGATTACAAAGATTTTAAACCAAATAATCCAGATATTAAAGTGGAAGATGGTACTTTAACCATCAATAATATCCAGAAAACTAACGAAGGATATTATTTGTGCGAGGCAGTTAATGGAATTGGCTCTGGATTGTCTGCTGTTATCCTAATTAGCGTCCAAGGTAAGTTCTAGTAGTACTACTAGTAAGCCGTACTAATACTTTTTTTGTAGCTCCTCCTCAATTTGATATAAAACAACGCAACCAAACCTCGCGTCGTGGCGACCCAGCCGTGTTACAATGCGAAGCCAAAGGCGAGAAACCAATCGGCATCCTCTGGAACATCAACAACAAACGTCTGGAGCCCAAAGGCGACAACCGCTACACCATCCGCGAGGAAATCCTACCAAACGGCGTCCTTTCCGACCTGAGCATCAAACGTACCGAACGTGGCGACTCGGCTCTGTTCACTTGCGTGGCTACCAACGCCTTCGGAAGCGACGACACCAACATCAACATGATCGTACAAGAAGTACCCGAGGTGCCGTATGGTTTGAAAGTTCTGGATAAATCTGGAAGAACTGTACAGCTGTCGTGGGTGGCGCCGTATAATGGAAACTCGCCGATTACTCGGTATTTGATTGAGTATAAACAAAGCAAGGCTAGCTGGGATGCCAAGGCGGAAAAAGTGTTGGTACCAGGGGATCAGACGGAAGCTGGGATATTCACTTTAAGACCAGCTACAACTTATCATATTCGGATTATAGCACAGAACGAGATTGGCTCTAGTGATCCTTCGGACACGGTGACTATAATCACAGCCGAGGAAATACCTGGGGGACCTCCGACTAAAATACGTGTAGAAACCAACGACCAGCATTCGATTGTAATTTACTGGAAACCACCAGTTAGGGAGCAGTGGAATGGGGAGCTGCAAGGGTACTACGTGGGACACCGCCTGGCTAATTCTGAGAAACCCTACGTGTACGAAACTGTAGAATTCCTGCGGCAAGGAGAAGGAAAGGAGCACCACTTAAAGGTAATTTTTAAAACTGAGTTTGGTTTGTTTTATTGAATTTCTGCTCCCTAGATTTCCAATTTGAAGACTTATACACAGTACTCGGTGGTGGTTCAAGCTTTCAATAAAGTAGGAGCTGGGCCAACTTCGGAAGACGTCAAGGCATACACGGCGGAAGGTGTTCCGGAACAACCACCAGATAAAGCCACGTGTACAACGCTTACAGCCCAAACTATTAGGGTGTCTTGGGTTTCGCCACCTCTAACAGCTGCTAATGGGGTGATTAAGGGTTATAAAGTTATTTATGGGCCTTCTGATTCGTGGTTCGGTAAGGAAATCATACATAATTCTATTTATTTTATTAGTATATTTTGTTTAGATGAAAATACGAAAGACACAAAAATCACTGCGTCTAGCGAAACTATTCTGCATGGACTGAAAAAGTATACAAACTACAGCATGGAGGTTCTGGCTTATACCTCAGGAGGCGACGGAGTCCGCACCACGCCAATTCACTGCCAGACAGAACAAGACGGTAGGTTTCGCCTTAACACAATATTTTTTTGTCCTAAAATCCTGCAATAAGTGCGAGAGAAATTTCTGAAAACTATTTTAAAATTGCTGGACAACGCTCAAAATTTAAACATGATTTTGACGCGAAATTTAACTTCATTTCCATGTGGTTTAATAAAAAATATAAATAATAAATCGACTATAGGAAAAATAATTTCCAAGTACAATATTTTTTTCATCAAAAATTCGGTTGTAATGAGTGGGACAAGGACAAACTTATGCCTACTGCAATAAGTGCGAGAGAGACTTCCGAAAACTATTTGAAAATTGCATAAAAACGCTAAAACTAAAATAATTGTTAATTTCCAGTACCGGAAGCTCCAATCGCAGTGAAAGCCTTGGTAATGTCCGCGGATTCCATTTTGGCAAGTTGGAAGCCCCCAGTTGAACCCAATGGAATCATCGAATACTACATGGTTTACTATAGGCAAGTCGATAAAGAAGAAGAGAAACCCAAATCGCAGAAAATCGTACCGAATCTGAAGAATCAAAACTTAAGCTACCAGGCTAAGAACTTGGACAGTGCGTTGAAGTACGAGTTTTGGGTGACGGCTGCTACGACTATCGGCGAGGGACAACCTTCGAAGAAGGTTACTGTGTCTCCTAGCACCAGCGGTAAGCTAATAAAAATTTCCCCCAGTGCTACTATTTCTAATTTTATTTACAGTTCCAGCTAAAACTGCCTCGTTTGACGATTCCTTCACCACCACCTACAAGGAAGACGTAACACTCCCCTGCCTAGCTGTCGGCGTACCGCCACCTCTAATCACCTGGAACATCAAAGGAGTTAAATTCACCACCAATTCCAATGACCGAATCCGCCAACAGCCTGATGGTTCTCTGTTCATCCGAGATGTTTCTCGTACGGATTCCGGAGAATATTCTTGCCATGTGGAGAATGATTATGGACAGGATTCAGTGACGCACCAGTTGATTGTTAATGCTCCTCCACATGCGCCCTTGGTTACCCTTACAACAACCACTACGAATTCGCTGACGATTAAGCTGAAGGCCCACGACACTGATATTGAACCGATTCATGGGTATACGGTGCATTACAAGCCGGAGTTTGGAGATTGGGGTACTGAACAAGTGGCGGCGAATGTGGATAAGTACACGTTGGAGAAGCTGTTGTGTGGTACTAGGTACCAGTTGTATGTGACGGCGTATAATAGGTGAAAAAAGATTTTTTTTTTGTTCTTTGCGCTGAAAAATATTCTGGAGTAACTTCCAGAAGGTTGATGATTTTTTTCTTGGTAAAGACAGTTTTGAGCTTTGTTAAATTGTATTCTAAGCGGAAATCTGGAAATTCGGTGGCTAACCACGAATTTTTAAAGTAGAGCATGATTGATGAGATATTTTAATTTTTTTCCTTTTTGTGCAAAAATTATCTAAGCTAACTTTTATAATGTTAACAAATTTTTTCAGTAATATTAACTTTTATATAAATTTATTTTTTTTCAAAATCCGTGCTAATATAACAAAATCATGTAAACAATTCCATCATTTTAATTTTTAGTATTGGAACCGGCGACCCATCCGACAACCTAAACCCAAAAACCCGTGGAGAAAAACCCATAATCCCCAGCGCCGACAAATTCATCGAAGTCTCCTCCAACAGCATCTCCCTCCACTTAGCTGCCTGGTCAGATGGTGGCTGCCCCATGTTATATTTTGTAATCGAGCACAAGAAAAAGTACGTAGAACATTAAAATAGTTTTAAAATTTTTTTACCTGAATATTTTTCTAGGACCAGCACGGAATGGATACAAGTTTCCAATAATGTAAAACCAGGCCAAAATTTCGTACTATTAGATTTGGACCCTGCGGTTTGGTATCATTTGAGGGTGACAGCGCATAATAACGCCGGATTTAATGTAGCCGAGTATGAATTTGCTACGTTGACGGTGACTGGAGGTTAGTCTTGTAAATAGTGTACAAAAAACAGCTTTAGTTTTATTATTTTTTGTCTTTGTGAGTTTTTATTTACCTACACAAGAAGCTTCCAAAAAAATTCTTAAATTGCTTGTCGTTTTGTGTGTGTGATTTTTTATTTAATTTTTTTAGTTATGTTTGCAGCACTTGTACATAATTGTACATAACATTGCTTCTCATTCTCATGAAATAAATCACCTTAACAGCTTGTAAATAGCTAGATTTCTTTGCAATAGTACCTGGAATTTAAGTGAGAAGAAAGCGCTGCAAGACATTTTAATTATTTAAAAATCATTTAATCATCTTGACAATAAAATTCATGTTGAAATGTGAACAGTGTTCGATCGATTAGCGAATTAAGATTTAATTAGATTGAATATTTAATTTCTTGAGACGAGGAATAAAAAAGTTTGGGTTTTCTGGAAATTTGATTCAAAAGTACTAAGCGTTTTTTCGATAAAATATTCTAACTAACATTATATTAAATTTGGAAAACTTTTAAAAAATGCCTTCCGATATTTCAAACAAAATAATCGTAAATTTTTCGTTTTTCGCATCCGATAGAACACTGTACTCCAAAACTAACAAAACTCAAAAAGCTGATCTTTTGGACCTGATACCCGTAAAACATACACACCCGACACAGGTCTATGTGTTTTTGGTTTTCAGGTACTATTGCGCCGGCCCGTGAAATCCCCAAAGAAGGCACCATACAAAAAATCCTCGAAAACCTAAACCTAGTAGTTCCCGTAGTGGCTGCCGTCTTGGTCATTATCGTTGCCCTTATTGTGATCTGTGTGTTGCGTGGCAAAAGCAACTACAACAAAGGTACAGTGTTTCTTATAGATGTTTGTTGTTTTTCTGTTTGTTGACTAGGCACAATTGCGCCGACGAGGGACGTGCCAGGAATGAAGATGTTGTTCCCGTGGATCCCCGACTGGGTCGACTGGAATATCGCGGTGCCAGTGGCTGCCACTGTCGTGGTCGTGGTTGTTGGTATTGTGGTCATTTGTGTTGCTCTTTCACGGAAGGCACACGGCCCTCTACAAACCCGGCTACGCAGTGACTGTATGTGTATGGGACTGAGTAGAATTTTATTATATTTAAAGCTTAAACTACTCATTAGTGTAAAAAACATATTCTAACTTATTATCACTTTCCAGACGACGTCGTCTACAACCAATCCTGCAACGCCACTTCCACGTTGGATAAGCGTCGTCCGGATCTCCGTGATGAGCTAGGCTACATAGCGCCACCTAACAGGAAACTGCCACCAGTTCCAGGCTCAAACTACAATACTTGTGATCGAATTAAGCGAGGTACCGTTTTAAGTAAGCTTATCATCGCTTTTTTTGGATAATAAAAACCGCATGCTAATTTTATTTTCTATAACAATCTCTATACACGAAATTGGTTAGGAGTTTTCTTGATTTACGCCGAACATTTTCATACTTATAAGGGGTTTCAGCTCTAAATAATTTTGGTTAGAGGTGGAACCGCCTGGCTCTTCAGTAGGTTTAGAAACGTAGATACTCATTATAATAATTGGCTTTTACAGGAAGTTTTATGTTTAAATTGTGTTTTATTGTTCAATTTTTGCATATTGCCTAACTTTTTGATGTGGTTCTGGATGAAATCCTGCGCGTTTTGTTGTTTTACATCCCTCTGCTTTTTGGTGTTTTAGTTTGTTAAACGTTGTTAATAAATTATTTCTTTTGATTGATATAATTTTATAATAAATGTAAAAAAATTTCAAATCTACCTATTGAAAAAATTAAATGTAAGTTACAGATTTCTACTGCGGTATAAATTATTTATATTTTTTAACGTTGGCGCATCCACCAAAATTAAGATTTTGGTACATTTTATGGACATTTTTAGTATAAAAAGGAAAACAGGATCAGTGGATGATAAATTAGACATTTTACCCTTAGCACCATTAGAAATTATTTAAATAGGACCTCGAAATTATTTTTTAACGCTGGCGCATCCACCAAATTTTTAAATACACCCAAATTCTTATTTTGGTTTATTTTAAGGAAATTTTTGGTCTAAAAAGGAAGTGGATGATAAATTAGACACTTTACCCTTACGACCATTGGAAAATATTTAAATAGGCCCTCGAAATTATATTTTAAGACTGGCGCATCCACCAAAATCTTAATTTTTTTACATTTTAAGGAAATTTTTAGTCTAAAAAGGAAGACAGAGGATCAGTGGATGATAAATTAGACACTTTAGTCTTAGGACTATTGGAAATTATTTAATTAGCCCCTTGAAATTATATTTTTAACACTGACGCATGCACCAAAATTTTAAATACACAAAATCTTAATTTTTTTACATTTTAAGCAAATTTTTAGTCTGAAAAAAATAGTGGATGATAAATTACACACTTTGCCTTTAGTTCCATTGGAAATTATTAAAATAGACCCTCGAAATTCATTCATGAGCTCAATTTAAGGAAGTTTAGAAACTAAATGCTAAATCAGGCACTTTACTCTTAGTTCTACTGAAAAAAGAACCTCGCAATTTCTTCTTCATTCAAAAACCTACTCTGCTAACTAAATGAAGTTTCTAAAATTATATCAATCAATCCCCCTTCCCCCCAGGTTACAAAAATCAGATCGAGCCAACTCCCATTTTCTAATGCTTGCTTCCGTCATTATTATTTCTAATTGTACATGTAGGAGCTCATTATCGTTCTCATTCCACTTGGGATCCAAGACGTCACTTGTACGAAGAACTGAGAAGCAGGAGAGGTTCTAATGAGACTGTTCACACACATAGAGGTAAACTGAATTTGTTTTGTTTTATTTTATTTTTCTATCTGGTTTGGTTAAATAAATAAAACAGTTCGTGGCTTGAAGCTTCTCTCTATGTGAACCGGCGTTGTATTAGAGTAAAAAATAATAAAGAAAACTAACAGGATTGACGGTAAAATTACGTTTTTTTGTAGAAAAAAAAACGACTTGTTTTGTATGATTTGTGGTATTAACAGCACCCCCTTGGTAGCTTTGTGGTTGACTCTAAAACCGTAAGTTGGTTTTTGCATGCTCTATCTGTAGCTTCTTGGCTCCATTTTCATGCAACATTCGCCTCCGCCAATAGTTCTAAAAACAGTTTAAATAATGTTGTTTATTTCGAAGGTATGGATGATGAGATTTGCCCCTATGCCACCTTCCATTTGTTGGGCTTCCGCGAAGAAATGGATCCAAGTAAAGCCATGCAGTTCCAGACGTTCCCACATCCACATTCAGGCACCATGGGGCCTTCCGGCATGAACACTCCGCATCAAATTCATTCACGTTCCGGATCCCAGTCTATGCCAAGGCAAAATCGGCGCTATGATAGAGTCGGCTCTCAAGGTAAGAGTACCTACATATATCAGGGCGGTAATAAGAATATAATAATGCCCATCACAGGAAACGGCAGCATTTACTCACCTGGACCGGAATACGACGATCCAGCTAACTGTGCACCTGAAGATGAGCAGTATGGTTCTCAATATGGTGGATATGGAGCTCCGTATGATCAATATGGAAGTCGTGGGTCTATTGGGAGGCGTTCGTTGGGTTCGTTGAGGCTTCAGCCGACTAATGGCAGTCCTGAACCACCACCACCGCCACCACGCAACCATGATCCCTCTTTTAACGATTCGAAAGATAGTAATGAGATTTCCGAGGCGGAGTGTGATCGTGATCAGTTGATTAATAGTCGAACATACGGCGGTGAGTAAAACTAGAATTTGGCTTATCAAGAGTGGTTTATTTTTTACAACTAAAAACATTTAACTTTAATTTCTAATCAAGTCTTGTAAAACGTAGACTACTCGTATCTATTCGATTTAATTGAATACAAAATTCCAATTTGGTGAAATACATTATACTTGATTCAAAAATTTTAAAATTTGATCTGTTTTCAGAAAATGATGAGGGTAAGTGAGTTGTTTGAGCGTGATCTTTAGACTATATTTCATAGATTAGGTTCTTCAACTCATTTCGTATCAATCACTCTCATTTAAACTAACAACCATTCTTATCATCTTTTTCGTCTTTTACAAATTGTGTGGGTGTTTTTTGGCATGTGACTAATTCTGGTGCATGAGGAAAGTTACTAATTTTTGTTTGTGTTTTGTGTTTCATACATTTTTGTTGCCACCGCATAAATCACGTTTTTGTACCTCGGGGATCATCGAATTTTAACAGAATTTTTGGAAAATTCGATATCCCTAATCAGATTATTATAATAAGACACAAAAACTATTTTCATTACCATAATTTGTGTCTTATTTTACACTTTTTTAGTTCAATTTTTGTACAGCTAGATTTTAAGTAGATTTGTGAAGTTTTCGTGGTCGTGTAGTTAAGTGTGGTTTGTTTTACAGTAATGAGAGGTAATTCAAAGCAGGATGGCATGACCCATGAAGAAATGCGCAAACTGATTGAGAGGTCAGTAGAGTATCAATGTATTTGTCCATGTTCCCTTTTGAAAATAATGAGTCATTTATATCTGAAAAAAAAATTGTTAGTATTGCAGAATATTTGTTCATTTATTGTGCTACAAATAAATATTTCTTTACTATAAATTTCTTTAGTGTATTACTTCGTATAAAAAAAAAAAATAGTTGTCAGGTTTATGTAATTTTAGAATTATTTTCTTGCAAGATAATACATTTATTTATGACATACTCTGCAATATTATCAAAGACAGTTATTTTATTGTTGTGTTTCATAACATCACCTCATATTTGCATTTATTGCCAAATCCAACGTCTCATTTTTGTTAATCAAAAACTTAAAATTTCTTTCACATGGATTCCTCTCAAACAGGAAACTGTAAGTGTTGGGTACAATATTTAAAACACGCTGCAATGCTTTTTTTAGTATGTTTGTTTGCTACACCAAGTTTTACGTAACTAATTTTCATACAATTTTTGTGTTAATGTTACTTGTGCACTTTGATGTTGTTACTAATTGTTTTGATATTATTTCTGTGGGCATGTTCGATTAGTTATTGTTTTGTGGTGGTTTTAGAAACGAAACAGGGCAAGCAAACGGGGGACTCACAGCCTACGATACTGTGGCAGTGTAATCTGTAAATTGGCGACCACGACGACACACAGAAAACAACTGCAACTGCCCCCCCGTAGACCTCATTTAGTTTATAATCTAGTAATTACATTCGTGTTTTTTTTGTATTTTGTACAATTTTGTAATTGCCAGGTTATAACATAGCGCGGTGTTTGTAGGGAATATTCACGCAAAACCTTCGAGACTGATGACGGATTTTTAGGATTTTAAATTAGTGACCTCGTGGAAAATTTTTCCATTCACACAATTTTTTTCTGGTGAATATTCACTGCAAGTACGAGTAGATTTACGTTGGAACCAAATATTATATAATTCGATTTATTAGTTGCTATTATATTAATTGACTAATTTTTTTAATTTAACTATTTAAAAGGCCGTAAGAGCTTTACGAATACGTACACATTTTGCCAAGTATCTTATATAAGGGTTTAATTTCGTTTGTACAGTGGCTCAATGTGTCATGTGATATTTTGTGGTTTGTGAGTGTTGATTTTCGGATTCGTTTACAATCCTACAGTTGGTGCCAAAAATATTCACATCACAGAATCCAAACTGTAGGTTTGCGGTTTTTTTTATGTAGTAACAAGGAATCAATCGGAAATTTTCCAGTGAAAACTCCGATTCCTAATTTCGCTTTATTAATTGGTTATTTTTGTTGGTTTTGTTTACGTTGTGGTAGGTTTAATCTGATAGTTGGCTGGCGATATAATAAGGTTTAGTTATTTTTTTAATGTGCTGTAAAAGTGTTTGAAGGTTGTGCATCGCCAGCCGCTTCTATAATAGAAAAGCTAGCGCAGAAGATAAAACAAAAAATTACTACCTACATACTATTTAGCTAGAGATTGAGGTGGAATAGTTGACGATCTACTCAGCAGCTCTAATAATAGAGCCAACAAATAAACATTTGTCTCTAGTTTGGAATTATTGCTGAATTTTTCGGATAAAATTTCACTTGTGGGATCGTCACCCATTTCCCTAGTTCTGTTTTCCTATATAGCTGAGATTAGAAGAAAAACTTATTAAATTTAGTTGCTAAGAAAATATATCAATGTTTCTAAACTTATTACAGCATGCATGATGTAATGAAAATAAATACTACCTAATAATATAATATTTAAATGTAGATGTTCAAAAATATAAATTACTTATTGCATTGATTAATTTCTAATAATATGCTAGCGCGGACAAGTTTCTTTTATATCAAAAAAATACTCATCAAAGCAGGATATTACCCAACATAAAAAACGCTTGTCTTGTATTTAGTAGAGTGTTTAAGATATCAGTAGATTTAGATGTATTTTATCAAATTTACCATCAATGGTGGCATTTTAGACGTATGTTAACCGTCGTATCCAAATATGTACCGTGTTAGCGCGACAATAGAAAATTTCCCGTTAAAACAGTTTTCCTTGGGAAGCTAAATTATATTGGATTTTTTGCAAGTTCCTAACTCTGGTTTTAAACCGCGCGCGCGGGCCCCACCAAGCCGATAATTTGTAATTTACCTAGTCATGTAATTTTGAATCTACTTCCGTATGTTTAGCGCTTTTTATGTTGAACCACCACATAAAACGCAAATAATTGGGTTTGTTTTGTTGATTTTTGGGACGTGTTTTAATTTTTGTGATAATGGTTTGAAATGCCATTATAAATGTATTATTGTAAGTGTGCTATATATTCTGGTAGATGTATAAGAGTAATCCTTGGATATATCTAATTGTACCCCAAATTCGATTAATTCGGTTAATTCCTTTTGCAATATTTACAACAAAACTATTTAATCATTTTTATTATATTATATAATAATCATTGTACAATTTTTTCTAATCTAATCAAATATTATGTAATTTCTTTGGATTGTGGCGTTTTGAAATATTGATAATGGAGTGTCTTTATACCAGTTTGCCATTTTACACTCTTATTTCTAAGTGCTTGTGTACCAAAGTAAGTTTTTTTGGTTAAATATATAAATAATAACTAATTGTTCGTTTTATTATTTCAATTATCATCCCGTTAAGTTAAGTCTGAAATCCTAGCAAAAATTCGAGACGTTTTGCAAGAGTATCACCATGATTCAAATTTCAAAATTTAGAAATATGCAACCAACATTTACTGCTTCTGTGATGTAGGTTGCATATCTTTCACAAACAGAAACCTGTAGTATTTTGTTATGCGACGACGTTGTTAGATGTCACAAGTAACCACTAATAAACATATACAACCAGTAATTACTGTACACGTAATGTTGGTTGCATTACTTTGATAAATTGCAACCAATTTTTAAATAAATCACTAAACTAATTGTATGTTCTATTATTCATCCTGAAATTTAACGTCTCAATCTGAAATCGTAGTAAAATTAAGTCCTACGTGTTTTATAAAATTGCCACAACTATTTCAATATTTAACGTGTGAAGCTATGCAACCAGTATTAACTACACGCGTGATGTTGGTTGCTTGAATAACGCACATAGATACCTGTAATAATTTGTTGTAAGCGTCATACTTAGATGTCACTACTATCCACAAATAAATACCAATTTCATACCGAACTACTGATTTTTCTCACTTACTTAGCAAAATGGCTGGCTGTTCGATATAGTAAACGTCAGTGCATGAAAGAAACGCAACTTTTTTATACAAATGTATCATTTTTATAGTTTTAATTAGTTGAAATATTTATTTATTATTGTGCTGTGAGTGATTTACGTGTTAGGAAAAATGTCGGGTGAACGTGAAATACCGGCGGAGGATAGTATTAAAGTGGTGTGTAGGTTTCGGCCGCTAAATGATTCAGAAGAAAAGGCTGGGTCGAAATTTGTTGTGAAATTTCCGACAGGCGGTGATGACAATTGTATTTCAATTGCGGTGAGTAATTAGTTTCAAGGGCTTTGTTGGTTTGGGGCTTATTGTCTGGAGGAAAATTATTGTTTTGTTGGTGTTTACGTCACTTGGTTGCGCACCGATTATTTTCCAAGTGTAGGTAATTATTGTTAAAATAAAACTATAATAAAATACTAGTTAGTAGTTAGTCGACGACAATCATAATAAAGCAGAAACTACCATGTATGCGTAAATCTAATGTACAAGGGGCTAAAACTGGGCCCCCTGCCAAATTTTCAGTAAGTCAAGGTAAAATTACCGAGTGCCTCTTGAAGATCCTGCTGCATCAGTAAATTGCACGTAACATAAAACCAGCAACCGTGTAGATATGCTTCTTTGTCCATTATAATTGAATTAATTCTACTGGAAAACAACCAAGATCGAGAAGTGTATCTTTAAATTATCTAAGAGCACAAAAACTAATTAATTTGTCTAATTAAGCATTATTGTAATTGTGTTGTAGGTTATAGCATGCCCCAGTTGGAGTTAATTCCCATAAATCTAACACGCGGATTTGAGTGTTTGAATTTGAAATAAATTTATTCAGATCGATGAGTCATGTAGCCAAAAGCACAATTAGTTGACCCCGTCAGGAGTCGACGAGAAGTGAATGAAATTACTGTTTACTGCAGACAAATCCATAAGAAAATAATCGGTGCAGTTGGTGTCGTGTAAACACGAGGAAAAACAATTTAACTTTTCAAATTATTAGTTTTTCTTTGGCTGGTTAACAGACCGGAAATTATGATGTGTACAAAGTATTTTCTAAACAGTGTTTGAATAGATAAAGATTAAAGAATAATCTACTTACATAATGAGATAAGCTTACTTTATGGTAATTTTTGTAGAGTTTGAAGCACTAGAAGAGGCGGTTGGGATGAATAAATAAATTTTTGGAAACTAGTATTTGAATCTATTCGACTACAACTTCCAGAAAGGTACAAGATGCTTTCGATGGAAATACAACGAAACCTAGATAAATTTCAACGTCAATTATTTATGTAACGTTTCGGGGATAAATTTGTTATAAATTCCCAGATTTAAACATTCTTATAATGGAATTCAACGAGAGTCTATAAAACTGATAATGATAATGGACGTTATTGAATATATTAAAAGTTGATAAATGTCTCTTTGTTGCCGTTTCCAAATGACCACATTTGTCACTCATGAGCTGGAAAATATCGATTTACGTGCGAGTACTTTTAGAATCTTGATGGACTAAAATTGCCCAGATCGATAATTTTCTTTACAATAATTACACAAGTAATTTTCCTACCATAGTCCACAGGCCAAGAGCATTGAACTCGGTTTTTATTGGGTCGTAAATCATAGTTTCATAGATGTATTATTTTTTGTAAATGTCAGTTTTGCTGTTTCAACAAAAAATAACCCTTTTGAACTTTTTGTACGATAATCCGGCTGGTTGTTAGTAAAATTAATATTAATATCACATTCTCGAAATTAATACAATTTTATCTTATCATTATCATGCATATGTTTGCTTTATTAATAAACATGAAACCAACTGAAAGCTATTTTAATAAAAAATAAAATTTTCGTGCAAACTGGTTTTTTTTCTTGTACGGAAACCCCAGAAAGAGATTATGACTCAAAACAATCTCTCCAAGCGCTGTTAATTATTAAATAATATATTATTGACCTACTTTTGTGCAACATCGATGCAATGGCACAGAAAAATTGTATTACTTTTTTGCTAATTGTCTATTTTTATGCATTACGTTATTTATACCAGCTGTGGCTCGTATCTTTGTGGTGATTTACGTAAATCATTTTTTTTCGTACATGCTAATAAGCTATTTATAGAAATCATTCAGTTTTTGCGGAGGTGAGAGCAAGAAAATAAGAAGTAAGCAAAAAAAATTCCGAAAATTTTGGTAACTTCTTGCCTATAAACTGTAAATTAAAGTTTCAGTTGCCCCTGAAAATGTAATAATACTTAGCACAATTTTGCCAAGCCAGCGGATTTTTAGGTCATGCATAAACTAAGTAAAATTAGTAACTTTTTCTCTCCCCCATATTAAACGCTTTGTTAAACTGAATAATCCCGCAATGAAATCCAAGACAAAACACAGCCTAAAGATAGTTTGGTTGTCATTGAAAAAAACCCCCAAACAATCCAACTGAAATTACGATGGTTTATTTATAATTTGTCCACGTGGTGTGAATGGGGATTCTTCACGTTTCCTGGTTTTAACAACAATTTTCTGTGACGGAAATAGATGGAAGAAACGCGCGGTCAAGGGCGCGGTGTGTTATTGATTAAGGGCCCTCCTACTACTATTCTGGCTACGTTCAAGCCATGTAGAAGAAGATGCGAGAATGTAAACAGTAAACACCGTAAATTTCGTTGGATTTTAGGACAAAGGTTGTTTGTTGTCGTAGATTAATTGTTAATCAGGTAGAGGGCAGATTTGTAGATTAGGATAAGATACGGTTTTAATTGTGAATGACGCATAGATGGTGATGCAATGATAGTCTATAAAAAAATGTTTTGTTCTTTTGTCTCCTTAAATTTTTACTGTCTTATAAAATATAAACAAAATAGAGCAATCGTGATTTTTTTCGAATGTTTTTTGTAAATTCAGCTTTGTAAAAATATGTAAATTTACTTTAAATCTGACCAGCAGTCGCTAAACCCATCAAAATACACGAAATCTGGAATTATTTTCAAAGTTTCATTTTAAAAGTCTGAAAAACACACAAAAGCAGCCTTTAGAGCCTTTGAAGTAATAAAACCTACCTTCCGCTTTGTAAAAATGTAGATTACCTAAAAATCCCACCAGTGGTTCTAAAACTGTGACCCTAAAACTATTAATCCATGAAAATTGGTGCTATTTTAGAAATTTGAATTTGAACGTCTGAAAAATATACAAAAACAACAATTTAGAGCCTTGGAAAGACTTTTTTCTAATAAAACCGACATTCTGCTTTATAAAAATGTAAATTTCTTTAAAATCTAACCAGTGGTTCTAAAACTGTGACACTAAAACTATTAATCCATGAAAATTGGTGCTATTTTCAAAGTTTTAATTTCAACGTCTTAAAAATATACAAAAACAACAATTTAGAGCCTTGGAAAGACTTTTTTCTAATAAAACCGACATTCTGCTTTATAAAAATGTAAATTTCTTTAAAATCTGGCCAGTGGTTCTAAAACTGTGACACGAAAACTGATCCATGAAAATTGTTGTTATTTTCGAAGTTTTAATTATTTGAACGCTTGGAAAATATACAAAGGGCCTTAATATGAGTTTTTTCAAATGAAAACTGAACTCTTATTTTTTTTTCTTTCCAGGGTAAAGTCTACCTATTCGACAAAGTATTCAAACCAAACGCCACCCAAGAAAAAGTCTACAATGAAGCAGCAAAAAGCATCGTCTCGGACGTCTTGGCCGGCTACAACGGTACGATTTTCGCCTATGGTCAAACATCGTCTGGTAAAACGCACACCATGGAGGGTGTCATAGGCGACCCCCAAAGACAGGGTATAATACCGCGAATCGTCAACGACATATTCAATCATATTTATGCAATGGAAGAGAATCTGGAGTTTCATATAAAAGTGTCGTATTTTGAAATTTATATGGATAAAATTAGAGATTTGTTGGATGGTTTGTTTTGGTAATTTTATTACATCTAGGCAAAATTTTTGATTTGTTTTGTTTTAGTGTCCAAGGTAAATTTAAGTGTGCATGAAGATAAAAATAGAGTTCCTTATGTGAAAGGTGCAACTGAACGCTTTGTGTCCAGTCCTGAAGAGGTTTTTGAGTCCATCGAAGAGGGCAAATCTAATAGACATATAGCTGTAACAAGTAATAAGATCCTTCCTTTATTTTGAGCATGTTACTTTACTGTTTTTTGTTAGATATGAACGAGCACTCATCGAGATCCCATTCAGTATTTCTCATAAACGTCAAGCAAGAAAACTTGGAAAACCAGAAGAAATTGTCGGGGAAATTGTATTTGGTCGATTTGGCAGGTTCGGAAAAAGTCTCTAAAACCGGAGCTGAAGGCACCGTTTTGGATGAAGCCAAAAACATAAACAAATCCTTGTCGGCCCTCGGTAATGTCATCAGTGCTTTAGCCGATGGCAACAAGACTCACATACCATACCGTGACTCAAAACTAACGCGCATTCTCCAAGAATCTCTTGGTGGTAACGCACGCACTACCATTGTAATATGTTGTTCTCCAGCTAGCTTTAACGAATCCGAAACCAAATCAACCTTGGAGTTTGGTAAAAGGTATAAATTACAATCTAATTCTCTAAAACTGGTTTATCATTTTTTTGTTGCGTTATTTTAGAGCCAAGACTGTTAAGAACGTTGTGTGTGTCAACGAAGAGCTCACAGCTGAAGAGTGGAAACGCCGCTACGAAAAGGAGAAGGAAAAAGTGGCACGCCTCAAAGGCAAAGTGGAGAAACTTGAAGAGGAGCTCAACCGTTGGCGCAATGGCGAAACAGTTAAACTCGAGGAACAAGTCAACCTTAACGATGTATCCGAAGCTATCACTCCGGTTTCGGCTATGGAGGAAAGCACGATTGAGCCAGCCGGTCCAATGCCTGCCACACCGGCTTTGATGATTGGCTCAACATTGGGCGTGGAAGAGCGACAAAAACTCGAACTTGAACGCGAGAAGCTCTACCAACAACTGGATGAAAAGGACGAGGAAATCAACCAACAAAGCCAGTACGTGGAGAAACTCAAGGAGCAAATGCTGGAACAAGACGAGCTTATCGCTAGCACTCGACGTGATTACGAAGCCTTGCAAGCGGAGATGAATCGTATACAACAAGAGAACGAAAGCGCCAAGGAGGAAGTTAAGGAAGTGTTGCAAGCGCTTGAGGAGCTAGCTGTGAACTACGACCAAAAATCTCAAGAAGTCGATGCTAAAAATAAAGAAATGGAGTCGCTGTCTGAGGAGTTGATGCAGAAACAAACGAATTTGAATACTACCACCACCGAGTTGCAACAACTCCGGGATATGAGTAGCCACCAAAAGAAACGCATCGCGGAAATGCTGAGTAATCTACTGAAAGAACTTGGGGAAATTGGAAGTACTTTAGGAGGCGATGGCTCGGAAATCAAGATTTCCAACGACGCCGCCAAGTTGGAGGAAGAATTCACAGTGGCTCGTTTGTATATCTCACGGATGAAAAGCGAGGTGACTAACTTAACGCAGCGTTTACAAGAAATCGAAAATAAAGAGCAGGATAGCAATAAGAAGGTTACGGAATACGAAAAGGAGCTAGGCGAATGCCGTTTATTGATATCCCAGCACGAGGCTAGAATGAAGAGCTTACAAGAGTCGATGCGTGAAGCGGAAAATAAAAAGAGGATGTTGGAGGAGAGTGTTGATGCGTTACGGGAGGAATGTGCGAAATTGAAAGCGGCGGAACAAGTAAATTTTGTGGACGAAATTAAACGATGTTTATTTGATTTTATTTTTGTGCTTTCCAGGTGTCTAGTGCTAGCGAAAGTGAGAAGAAGGAGGCGAATGATCTACGCTTGGCTTTAGAACAGCAAATGGATCAATTGCGTGTTGTCCACCAGAAGCAAGTTGCGGCCCTTCGGGATGAAATCGCCGAAAAACAACAGCTGATTAACGATATTAAAGAGTAAGTCCTTTGAGGGTATATCATGCTTGGTACTAAGTGGTTTTATTTTAGTTCCAATCAAAAATTGACGCTGGCTCAGCAACAGCTACAAGCCGACTACGAAAAAGTGAAAACCGAAGAAACGGACAAATCCCACAAGCTACAGGAGCTCATGTCAGTAGACATTTTAAGTAACAAACGCTCATTCCCGTGTTCCGATACTAAATCCCCGCCGTACCTGAAACGCCCCCCATCCCCATCCTGGGAAGAGTTTATGCCTTACAAAAATGAATTGAATAGAAACAAATCAGTGCCTAAACGACATATTCAAACGAAATTGGCGAAAGAAGCCATGAATAGCATAACAAAATTGAGTAACAAAAATTGTACGATGTCGGTGTTTCACATACACACGTTGCATTTGCATTTGTTTATATCGTTGACGTTGCTGTTAGTCACGCATAGGTGTCCCCAATATCTCGTTGTTATTTAAGTGTAAGTTATCAAAAACGTGATAAATTCAAGTTTCTAAATGTTGAATCGTTGTTGGGGCTATGCATAAAAATCACTAGCATAGCTGATTCAATTCCTAGGTTAGGATAATCGTGATTCATTTTTTTACAATTATTTTATTTCCTTAAACTCGTGGTTTATTTATTTTATTTGGTTTTTTGTTGGCAAAACTAGACTAATTCCTTTACTATACTAGGCAAATTATCCTTTATTTTATTTTTTGTCGCATATTCACATCACACCACTGTTTGGTTGAGTTTTATTTTAAAAATAATATTCACAACGTGTAACAAGAGATTTTCCACTCTTGTTCTGGTTACACTGCCAGTCCAGTATTTCCCTGAAAAGTTTCAGCACAGTATTACTAGGTTATTATTTTTTTAATTTTTTTTAATAATTGGTTAAGCTATTTCGATCAAACGCCATTTTCGTAGTTTGTATATAACTTAACAGACAATATTTCAGTACTGCCTTTAATCCTTTGCGAAAATGTGCGTTTTCTGTACAAAAAATGTAAATAAATAAAAGTATATTGTAAATACGATTAATTATAATAATAGAAAATTCTTGCATATTTTTATCGCAACTATTTTTGTGTGTGTTGAAAAAGCGCCCTTTAAACCGGGCCTCCCCCACATTCCCACAACTCTTGTTCTAAACTATTTTTTTATTATTATTGTATATAAAGCAATAATTTGAATGATTGTGATATAAGTAGTTGTGTAATGTAAAGTAATATTTTTGGTTGCGCCGTGGAAAATCATGGAAAAACTGTTGTTAATTTTTTGAAATGAAACCTAACCAAACACTTGTCCGCTTTGTGAGCGTACGTGGTGGTGAAAATGCTGACGCAATGGATGTGTTCTGCAGTGCCACCAATGAGAGGCGAGAACAGGCGCGCAAGGACCTCAAAGGTTTGGAGGACACCGTGGCCAAGGAGCTGCAAACGCTGCATAATCTTCGCAAGTTATTCGTGCAGGATCTGCAAGTGAGTTCGCTATATTTTAACAATAAATTCTAGTTCCTATGCTGATTTATTCGTAGGCCCGAATGAAGAAGAACATGTCGTCGGAAGACAACGAAGAAGACGGCGGCTCTTTAGCCCAAAAGCAAAAAATCTCCTTCCTGGAGAATAATCTGGACCAACTAACCAAAGTCCACAAGCAGTTGGTTAGGGACAATGCGGACTTGCGTTGTGAGCTACCCAAACTGGAGAAGCGTCTTCGTGCGACTATGGAGCGTGTTAAAGCGTTGGAAACGGCATTGAAGGATGCTAAGGAAGGAGCGATGCGCGATCGCAAGAGGTTTGGGTTTGTTGGAGTTTTAGAATGTTTGGAATGTAACTTTTTGTTTGTGCAGATACCAGTATGAAGTTGATCGAATCAAGGAGGCAGTACGGCAGAAGAATCTTGCCAGGCGTGGGCCGGCTGCTACTATAGCGAAGCCCATTAGGTCGGGGCAACATCATGCTATTAATATCACGGCTGGTGGGGGGATTCGGACTGGGCCTAATTCGCCACGGCCCATGGATGAGTCACAGAAGCGCCGGTCGTTGATTGCAGGGGATAAAGGTCGGTGTTTAGAGGGTTAGGTTAGTTAGCTAAATTTAATAAATATTCGAAAACTTGCTGTGATAAAGTTCGAAAGTTGGAGCAGGAAATTTTTTTAAAAATAGTTGTAATGGTTTCTGTGGAAAGCCAGAAAATTATCCGTTTTTTTTTTTCAAAATTCAGAATAGGAGACAAAATCAACAAATAATATTGTTAACACGCAAAGAATGTCACGTGACTACTATATGCAATAACTCGATGGTATATAATATTTTCGATATTTTCTGTTTCAGATTGTTGAGCGAGCTAAGCACCACACCATTTTACCAGGTGCTTTTACCGAACAGAATGTAAGCAACCAAATACCAAAAATATTGCTGACACATCTATTTATGATTGATAATAATGATTATAAGAGTTTTTGCGGTCAAAGTGCCCAACGTCTCCCGCTGGTGCTTTGTGCGGCATTAATGTGTGCTTACTTGCTTAGTAATATCATATAAATAGAATTAAGGTGCACTTACAAAAAAAAAATTAAATATTAAACAAACAAAAAAATATTGATGCAAAGCTGTTTCTTGTGTTGCTCTGTTGGTTTCTTAGGAATCAGACAAGGAATAGTTTGCGTAATTGGAACAGAAACACGTTTTTTTCACTTGAAATAAAATAATAATGCTGTTTGCCTACAATATAATATTATTATAAAAAACTTTTTAAATTATATTTAAAAAATCACTCGGCTAATTTTTCTCTTGACGATTTGCGCGCTCTGTGTAATAATGTGTGTTTCGAAAACATTTTATTAATTGTTATATTTTTTAAAATTAATTTCTGTTAATTTATTTTAATGGTACTAAATGAAAATTAGGGTTGCAACTCCAATATCCCTATAATAAGTATTGTTGTTTTAGATATTAGGTTAGGCACTTTAGTTACATTATATTTTTGTAGCGAATTTGTAGGTGAATTTTTCTAATTATAATTTGAGTTTGTACAGCAATTAAATTATTTTCTCTCAAATTGTATTATATAGTTTTTTTTTTGTATAAATTTTGTTTGAATTTTTTGGACCATTTAATATCAATTTGTAATTTGTTTAAGGTGACAAACTATAGGAAACTTGTAGGAAAGTCAACAAATTTTTTGTTGAGTACTAAGCGTTCCCTAGATTTTGACACTAAAAGCCAGTTGTGTTTTTTTGATAGATTGAAGAGAACTGCTTGTCGATGGGCAAGTAAACGTTACTCTTGATCACCACACTGTTTTCCTGGCACTAATAATCACAGTGCAATTTAGGGAAAAAGCGTAATTATTAGTTTTAGTTACTATATTATTATTATTGTGATAATATTATTGCAATGTAAATTTTCAACTTCCTTTTCTTTCCCGCCAGACAATTTTAACTATTAAATGTACCTATGCACAATCAATGATTTTATGTTGCAATATAAATAGTGTTTCAATAATTTTTTTGTCGTTTTTCTATGTTGTTACGGGAAATTATACCTACATAAATTTTTTTATTGCGATTCTGTGTAGTGTAATTTAATATTTGATATAGTGGACGCTTCAGTCAATGATGCAATTTATTTATTTATGGAAATTATATTCTAATAAACTAATAAAAATTTTACATGACTTTTATTCAATTTGTCAAGTTGGCTCCAGTCAAATTTCAAACTTGCCGCACTTTTACTTTGACAATTGCCAGTTCGTAACAAAAACATAACCTAAATTCCGACAGATAATTACGTAAATTCGACTGTCAACAAATTCATGGCTGGTGCTCTTAAGAAAACCACGGGGCTGACTGGCCTGGCCGTGTCGAAGACTCCACATCACACGCTGGGGATTCTCTATGGTAAAATCTTGAGAACCCTCCAGAAAATACCCCAAGAGGCAGCCTATCGAAAACACACTGAACGTATTATTAAAGAACGAGCCGATATTCTGAAGTGCAATATAGTTGTCGCGGATGTAGAGGCGAAAATTGGATGCGGACAAATCGAGGAAGTGATTGTTCAGGCTGAAAACGAGCTAATTTTGGCAAGGAAAATGTTAAATTGGAAACCTTGGGAGCCGTTAATAAAGGAAGCGCCCCCAAATCAGTGGACATGGCCGCCTGCACAACCTGCAGCCTAATAAAAAGCATTCTGAAATCATGTAAATTTGTTGTGTAGAAATAAATTAATTTAATTAAATTGTACGTTTTATTAAAATAAAATAAAATAAACGAAAAATATTTTGACAGCTATGGATAACAGCGCCGCCACTGGCGCAATCGCGAACCGCCAAACCGGAAACTACACGGGGTTCGAGATTATTGAACAAGGTTTCGTAGCTACATTTCCTTTGTTTTCCAGGGAATATGGCTGCCATATTTAGTTTAGATGTCTGTTTTCAAAAGTGTTGTAGAATTTGTGCGAAATATGCGGTATTATCATAGTGATATATAATTGGAATCGTGTTGATACCAAAGGCGATGTGTTAATTATCTTTGTGGACAGTGTAAAATTGACTGCCGCAACGTTTTGTTTGCAAAATGATTCTGTTTACATCAGCGATTGGACACTTCATTTTTATTTATGTCACACAGGGGTAAGTTTTGGTAAATACACAGCGAAATTGGTGGTAAACACGATGTAAAGTGCTTTAGATTGACTGGCCGGATGGTTTTTCATTCATACCGCACTAGGGGGAAAAGCTAATTTTGTACGCTTGGGGCTTGGAGGAGTTATGCTATGGAGGCTTTTCGCGTTATTTGCCGTAAAATACGCAGATTTTTTAGTGGAAAACTAATCAGTGGTGCTCGAGAAGCTTTCCTGCAAATTGCTTTACAAAAACAACCCGTGAGAATCACACTTGAAAAACGTTGAACGAACGTTCTGGATTTGTTGTTAATTGTCAAAAAAAACCGACGAAATTAGGCTGAAAATGTATGGACCAAGTTTATTTTGATATTTACAAAGCTAAATATGTCACTTTCTAAAAATATTTACTGTGTAATGGAATGCAACCAATTCGAGGTATCAGATAAAATTTACGTAATAACCGCACAATAATAATGTTAATGATAATAGTAATAATGTTCTAGTGAGATGTTTTGGTTTTTATGCAAAAAATTTATTGGTGTGAACGGTGGTGTTTTGCTAAATTACAGTCGCGGTCATTTGAATTGATTATTGCAGTTTGTGTTTGGCCAACATATTTAGGACGGCTTGTAGTACTCGCGGCTTCCTATTTATCTGATTAAATAAACGTTGATTATGTATGTAGTTTTTTTAATGTAGCTTAATATTCTATTATTATGCGCGCAGCGCCGAGCGTGCGTTATATTTACGTTTTAGAAAATTCCAGTTATATAAATAAAATTCGCTCAATCTCGTCCACACAACAACAACAATCCTCCTCCTCCTCCATTATGTTGATTGCATAATTTTCAGCGTCTGCACTTTTCCAAACCTCCAAATTGTAATGCATTTTATGAATTATTTTAGATAATTGCCCACAAATCACGTATTCCATGGCAAAATCCAAAGCATCACGCCCACATAACAACTACAAGGGAAACAATCGAATCGATAGCAAAGCCAGCGCTTGCTACTAGGCTGCCTTTTACAATGTTGTGTGTATGTGTGTGTTGGTAAAGCTGGCTGTGAGTTGAATTGAAAGATGCAATGCGGCTGTGATGTTCTCTTGTTCTCCTTTCACGGGCCTCCGATGTTGGGATGTGCGCTTGCGCGACCTCGAGCGATATTTACGCCGTCGCGATGCAGATGCGAGCGCGGATTGTGTGTTGATGTTGCGCTTGAAAAATGAAATTCAATTCAATTGGGTTTTTGTTTCAAGTTTCTACTTGCAGCGAGAAGGAACAAACATCAACAAAAACATCAAGCTATATTAGCTTTAGGATAGGCAACAATTACATTGCTAAATTAACTTTCTGATTAATTTCAAATTGTTATTTTTAAATTTTGCTCTTAATTTGTTTATCAACTCTTTTGGATAACCTACACCCATTAATTGACATTAGTCAATAATTACGCAGTATTTTTATGTTTATGTTGCATCCAAACGCAAACTCTCAAGCACTTTACTCGGTGCTTTTATTTCTCATTTCATTTAATTTTTTCTGTAGATCCAACCGCTGACCTGGAGGCTCAAACTGATTTGGAAAAGGGCAGTGGTGGTCAAACCACCAATCTAATTGTAGATACCAACCAAAATGCGTGCAGTGTCTCTCCTTCCGACATGAGCATCTGTCTCGGTAGGTAGTCTATTTCCCAGGAGGCCATGGAAAACAAATGCTTGATTTTAAGATAAAATCAGGGGTGTACTAATAATTCAAGTAACCCAATCAGGATTCAGGTTGTTTAATGATCTACTAGGCCTAAGACGTGATTTTGCGTTAATGATGACCAGTATTAACTTAATATTGAATATTAAGTAGATTCGGTTAAATCAGGGTTGGCTAGTAAAAAGCCATGCAGATGTTTGTTTGGATTTTTGTACAAAAATATTTCCAGTTTTTAATCTTTGAAACAGTTTAGGTTAGGTCAAGGTTAACAATATATTGTATTTTTATATGTGAATTTTTTGTAAGAAAATTGTTTAATGGCGTTGATAAAGTTTTATATTTTAAAAATAAATTGAAGAATGTTTGTACTTAAATAAGTTTGATATATTTTATCGCCCCTTAAAATAGTTTTCTCTTATTTAAAAATACGTAACTTGAGATCTATTCGTTATTAATAAAAAGAATATGGAAAATCCAGACACTGGAAATATGCTTATTATTATTTCCTATTTTATTATGAAAACCCCTATATATGTTAACAAATATGTACCAGTTATTATGTTAAATAAAACCGAAAATTACCAATTTTTAGAATAATAAAACAATATAATAATATATGAAGATCCACGTTTTTTAAGCCCCTTTTCGAAAAAACTTATTTTAGTACTGAAATGAATCTAGTGGAAAGTTTAACGTAAAATCTATTCTTTCCAGAAACTAGCACCAGTTCGGTGGTAACGCATCTAACTGCAAACGAGGCAGCCTCCACTGTCTCCTGCAGTGAACCGTCGACCACACCCTCCGTGGTACAAAAGTGCCATAATGTGTCAAGTACGGGCGACACAAAAATTGAACAGGCACCACCAGCAACGGCGGCATCTACAAAGAATATTGCCAAGCTGATTGTGTCTAACCATGCAAATATCACCACGACTGCTACCATCCCGAATAATTGCAATCCAGCTGTGATACAGAAGGTGGTGAACCCACCCCTAATCACCGTAATAAATCCCAATGGCCCCCTGACTGTTAAAACGCTGTGCGTGTCGTCTGGCGTGTCCAGTCCACCACAGTTTACACTTGTGAATTCTGCACCAATAAACGTAACAAGTACCGTGGGGAAATCCCCGACTATTACTTTGCTTAATGCACCTGTCACTGTGGTGAAGGCGATTTCGGCGCACAATGTTGACCAGCAACAGAAGACGACGCAAGGTGATATTGTGGCGGCAGCCACTACTAGTGCGTCGCCGGGCTTGGTTGAAAGTCGAGGGCATAATGTATTTGTTAAAAACACTTGTCCGGATTCAACTGTGCCAGATATGCCACAAAGCCACAAGCTTTTAACTGCTAATAATTTTCCTTCCGGTAATGTTTTGACTAATGTTCAAACGAAGAATGGCCAACGAAGCAAACTGAAAATCCTTAGTAATGTTGTGGTACCGGCACCCGTTCAAGTTCCTGGTCCCGGTCCAGGTCCGTCTCAAGCCCCCAGTAATGTTGTGATCAATAAATTACCCCAACCTCCAGTAGTACAGCCGCAAAGATTCATGCCACGGCAGAAAATCTACGGCACTAATGGCGCTAGTGCTAAGTATTTGAACAAACCACCAACGCCCAATAACAACATGGTTAAAAGCAATGTACCTTTGAAACAAATGCAAATGAAGGATAAATCACCCACACGCATGGTTTATCCAACGCATAAAAGCCAGATTAAAACCCTGCCGCCTATGAGTAGTTATCTACCGAAAACGCAAGGTATTAAAACTTTATCACCGCAACACAAGGGCATCCCCAATAAAGTCCAACGTAGTGGCAGTGGTGTGAGGACGATCCCGCCGCAAAGAGGCCCAAAACTTCCCACCAAACCCAACTATATTGGTAAGCATGCTGTGCAGGCGCAGAAGATGCGACAGGGACATGGGAAGATGAAGGGTGGCATGAAGATGCCACATAGTGCTACGTATAATTATCATGGGGGACCGGCAGTGCCCGAGAAGCAAATGACGTTTAATCAAGCTTTAACAGCGGAAATTATTGAAACTCTGAGCAATCAGAATACTCCCATGCCGGCGAATTCATATGCTGCGAATAAGCATTATGAGATTTTGCCTAATCGGTACGAGAATCATCCGTATGGGTATTCGGTGGAGGCGAAACAGCAGGCTATGTAAGTAAAAAATGTGGAAGACTCCTAGTTTCTAGTTAATTTTCATTATTTTTTTCCACAGGGATTCCTCGTCTAAACAAACTGAAGAAAAAAGCAATTCCGGTTTGGATGCTCTGTCTTTGATTTGCCAGGCGGTGCTCTTGGACCACAACTACAACGCAACGCTTCCAGCTGACCCGCCTCCAAGGCCACCCCCCACGTCAATTCAAAGGGACAGAGCGGAACAAATCAACGGTATCTCGAGTAACTCCATGTATTCTCCAGGTGCAGTCAAACGTAAGATTTGCGTTAAAATTAAAATTTGTAATTTTCTTTAATTTTGTTTTGGTGATTTTAGGTCGATCTATACCTTCATCGAATACAACAGTTTCTTCCACGTCCAGTCTTTCGAATGTGTCTTTGGTACCAAGTAATAGCACTTCGTTGGCCATGCAAGATGATGACGCCGCCTCGGATATATCCGATGGATCGGATAGAAAGCATGATACGGAAGGTGAGGAAACTGATACAGCGCCGGAAGCTGAAGATGGTAATCACGAGGAGCAGTTTGATCACTATGGTGATTATGTCACCAGGTGCATTTGGTAAATTTCCTAAATTTACAATAAATTACTTCTTGACTTGTTTTTTTCGTATTTAAGTGGATTTCTACATGACGATGGCTATATGGTCGAATGTGATAAATGCAAAGTTTGGCAACATGTACAATGCGTTGTGAAAAACAAGCAAGTGCCAGATGTCTACTTGTGCGAAGTGTGCGACCCTACAAAGCCAATTGAAAAGTCCAAGGCGCGGCAAATTCAACAGCAGTGGTTGAGGGAGCGGCAGTTTCTTGATCCGAAGTTGCGGAAGGATGCCAAGGTTAAGGAGGCGTTTAAACCGAAGGAAACACACATGTCGGATAGTGATTCTTCGGATGGGGAACATATTGGTGAGTGTGGAGTTTTGGCAAATTGTAATTTTGTACTTTTATCGGGGTTAATCAAAGTTTCGGTTGTGATGAATAGTTTGTGTATGCCAGTGGTTCTCAATGAGGAGCCAAATTTCGATTAAATCATCCATTACAATTCGTTAAATTGAAAGTGTTTTTAAACATACCCATATTTATTTATACCAAGTTTTTCATCAGTTATTTTTTTAATACTCTGTGTAGGTTGTTACCGACATTTCAGCCAAAGTGTACAAAATTATGTTTTGTGGTGAGTTTTAAAATATGAAGGTGGTTCTTCTCGGCTTTTCAATTATTATATGTGACGCGCTCCGAGAAAACAGCCTTTAGAATCAATTTGGATATTTTAGGGAGGAGGCCGGTAAAGCGCTCGAAAACAGCTTCTAACTTTTAAATTATTAGGTGACAATTTTTTTGACCACATTAAAGAGATAATGAAACTATAATCTGAAAATTGATACGGACTGTTTTCTCGGAGCGCGTCACATATGTATATCTCTTTTTATTTAGTAAGAAAAAGAGAGAAAAATATAAATTGAAATTCGCCTTGATTTGCTGCAAAATGTTAAAAAGCAGCGAGGGATTCCAACTCCAAAAAGTGTATAAAACGGAGGTAAGTAAAAATTGATGAGATAAGAAGTGATGGATTAAGGAAAATCTTCAACAATAAAAAGTGGTGAATCTGAGGTGGACTTCTCATCTAGGCCTGCAAGAAATTGGCAAAGCAAACCCAAAGTAGACGTTATATTAACCCAAATATAGTGTATTTAGTTGTAATTTAATATTATATTATAATGTATTGTATTATTTTTAGCCATTTGTTGTAGTTATTATACTAATTATTAGAAGTAAATTATCATCAACCAGCTAAAAAAAAGGGGGTTTTCTTGGATATTTGTAATTTATTTCGTAGATAACAAAACATTTAAAGCTCTGTATACTAAGTATACGAGTGTATTAGTTTAACCATGTACTTGGAGTGTATTTAAGCATTATCTAAAATCGATATACTTATTTAAACAGGTTTACCATCAAACACAAGACTTCGGGAAAAGTTACAAAATAATATACACCATTTAAAAACCTGGCGTTTTGTACCGGCACCGCAGCTAGAATGTGTCTTCATTTCTTCTAGAAGGGCCATTCTATACAATAGCCTAAAAAAACAACAATCTGTCAAAATAACCGGTGTTGAGGAATATAAAAAGAAGACAATGTGAAAATTGAAAAAAGTTGAAATAAATCTAAATTAATGTTCGATGTTATTGTTATTTTATTTATATCCTAATTAATTATTTTTCTTTGTATAGTACATAATAACAACGTGATAGCAAAAAGTCGAGCTGTAATTAATAGGAGAAAAAGTGAACCACATCCGAAGCAGACCAACACAAGACAGCGTCGCGATGTTAAGGAAGTGGTACAACGACGCCAGAAAAGAAAAGAGCGGAAAGTCGTCAAGAGAAAGGTAAGAGTAACTAAGTCTGGTTAGGTGGATGGAAAACTATTATTGCTTTTAGAGCCACTGTTTCTAAGTTTGTATCTATTTTCCTTCCAGACAAAAATCCAGCAAAGCAAAATCCAACAGCACAGCGAGGACGAAAACCAAGAAACGTGGGCTTCCCGCCTCCCCCAGCTCCACCAATGGATTGAAAACTACGAAGACGCCGTAACCAACCACTACTCACCCGAACTGCGAGCTCGCATCTCCAGTATCCGCGTCAATGGTGCACATTCCGAATTGCCCATGCAATTCGACTCGACAGTGCACAAATGCCGCGTCCATACTCACGCCGTTGAAATTAAGTACCTAGTAGCTACTGTTAGTTTGTCGCCGAATACGCCTGTGGTGGAATTGCGCGGCAAGTACATGCTAAGTACACAACATCGAAACTCGGGGGGATCGTTGACCACTCGACAGCACTCACAACGTCCCGGACCCTTTTTATTTTTTTATCGTTTGCACAGAGATAATACGGAGGTGTGTGTGGATACTAGGACTTATGGGAATAGTGCTCGGTTTATACGGCGCTCTTGCAAGCCGAATGCAGAATTGAGACATTGTATTGAAAAGGGTGTGTTGCATTTGTATATTGTGGCGATAACGCACGTGGAGAAGAATTGCGAGTTGACTATTAAACATGAATCTCATGATTTGGCGGCTATTGGGACGACACAAATTGCGTGCGCTTGTGGTTTCCCGGATAATTGTACAGTTAATAAGACGATGTTGAAGAAGAATGGAGAAAATGAAGTGTATGTATTTTTTTCAGTGCATAATAAACTCTAATAAATTAAATTTCCAGACAAAGAAAACGAAGAGGACGCAGGACTATTTCAGTTAATCTGGCGGAAACTCACGATCCAATAGCACCAGTAACTACCCCCAAAGAGGAACCCTCAATTTTACCAGCTCCAGTACCAGTGGTTAAAATAGACGAGGAGATAAAAGAGGAAATTACTGATGTTAAAATGGAGGAAGTCTTCGAGGACGACGTGAAAACCGAAGTGAAACCAGAGATAAAACTCGAAGAATGTGAATTATCCCCACTCCTCGACACCAAAATAAAAAAGGAAGACTACGACAGGACACCACCGTTAACCCCAGTGGCCACTCGCCGTTCCTCGCAATACAAATCCGACAAAGAAGATTCAAAAGATCTTCCTTCGACTCCCAAATCAGACAAACGTGGCAACAGTAGGAAGTTGAGCAGAGAAGAGCGTAAACTGGAGGCTATTCTAAGAGCCATTGAGCAAATGGAAAAGGCTGACCAGAAGAAACAGGAGCACCAAGCGAAACAAGCCCATCGAAGGGAATCAGAACCAGGTCCAACACCTAAAGAGGAGGAGAAAACTGAGCCGAAGCTTAAAAGGCGAAAGCGCAAAGGGCGAGCAAGAACTATTAGCACCAATACTAGTAACCGGAGGAATCGTTTGAATTCCACGGATTCGTACATAACGTCTGGTGATGAACCCATGTTGTCCCCAAACGACAACCCCCCGCCGCCTACTATGAAGGAAATGTGTCGGAGTGGCAACGAACCGAACGACAAGGCCGTAGGCTTGCTTCTGGCCTTGTCCAACGGAGACGTCACCAATAAAATGGACAAGTCTCCATCACGAGAAGTGTTGGATTCCAACTCTAATTCCGCACAATCCTCACCGGAAACCCAACTGTCTTCAGCTTGTTTGCTTGTGCAAGCTGCTGTTGAGCCGTTGGAGTCGTCGGGGTTTAAGTTTCCGAAAACTAAAAAGGGTTTGATGAATGAATGGTTGAATAAAGTGCCCGATTCGGGGGCTTCGCCTAGCTCAATGTCACATATCAGTTCGAATGTTGAATATGATTCGAATAACGGTTGTTATTCCCCTGCTAAGAATCTGGCGGCGTTGGCACAGGCTGCTACGTTTTGTGATAACAATGTACAGCCGCGTGGTAATGCGAAGAAACGTTGGTTGCGGCAGGCTATTAGTGAGGATCACGGTGAGAGTCCTGCTAACCGTCCAGGTGAGAATTCTGGTAAAAAGCAAAAGCGATTTTATGTAAGTTATTTTCTTGTGCAGATTCACCGCCGCTTAGTGAAATGGTTGCACCGCCTAAGAAGCGTCGATTACCACGTGAGTCTTTGTCTAACGAAGCATCCCCCCCAACTACTCCTACTAGTACAACACCTCCAGAAATCCTAGGCAATGTACGTAAACCTCCGCATATTTAAATCTAAAAATTATATAAATATTGTTTGATTTAGCAGAAGTTAGAAAGTCCCCAAATTCAGGAAGGTTGTGTGGAAATCGTCTACAGCCGCTCTGAAACTGACAGTCCAAACCAACAGTTGGAATCCGAGGTTATCCTAAAAGAACGCGCGGAAAAAATGCGTCAAGAATTCCGCCCTATGGACACTAGCAATACATCGTCTATTACAACAAACCGAAACGAAATGACCCCACTGGGTTGTCTTATGGATCCCCGTTTAGCCGCCCGTGTGGCAAACAGTGATCATTTGGTTGGCACAGTGGAAAAGACATTGAGTATTTTGGGGTTTGAAGATCGCCGGCCGGAAGTTATCACGCCGGCCAAGCGAAAGGTGAGGGTAAATATCTGGAAATTTAGTGTTGGGCTAAGTAACTCAGTCCTGATTATTTTAGTTGTCTATCACTGAGTACCGACAGCGTAAGAAATTAAATAATAATGACAAAGCAGAAGAACAAGAGCCGGAACCTACCAGCACCGAGGAGAATAACTCGTCGGAGTCGTTTAAAATGACGAGGCCGCGCTCTGATAGTACCAGCAGTAGTACATCGTTGACATCCACGGATGATGATGATATACCTGTTATGGAGATCACCACAAAAGGTTTGTGGAAAAAATAGCAAGAAATAATTTTTTTGGGGGCGTTTAGTTATTTAAAAGAAATCTAAAAATGTTTATAACAAATTTAGTTTCGTTTCGTTGAACCTGGTAGGGATATTCAAAATTTTGTTTTATTTTTGTCTATTAAATTATTTCGTTAATTTATAATATATGTTTTGTTTTAAAAAACGTCCATGTTCTTACCTGCCTTAAGATTTCCCCTGTATAAACAAAGTTCTAATGGAAGTAATATTTTAAAAAAGAACGTATGAAGAAAGAAGTAAAAAGGGGCCCTCGAATCAACTAAAATGCTTTTTCCTCAATTCAAGAAAATAAGTAATCAAACAACAAATAAAACCCTGATTGTCTCTGCTTGACCCCAACAAAATTGTTTGAACATTTGATCAATTGCAGCCCCCGCCTTTAATTCCGAACCCACGGAGTTGGAGCGCCAAAGAGAAAACTCAAGCCTCCGCCTAAAGAAGGCTTTGGGTCTACCCATCGACGACGAACCCAAAAAGCCAGGTAGGCCCTGTACAAAACCTACAAATTGATTCAAAAAAAAATCTGACGAAAACTTGTGTATAGCTCTAGATGTGGAAACAATTTTAAATTGTGAACTGCCAAAAGTGAAACCCATCCCGCTACCCAGTCCAACGTTTCCAATTCCGGGTAGTTGTGATCCGATTGTGTTGACATCGCCGAATGTTCCGCCTTCACCAGAACGACCGCAAACGCCACCACCAGTTGATTTGGCAACAGAACTGCCGCCTCTGTCTGTTGGTATTGCGGCTTCACCGCCACCACCGCAACTGTCCGCGCCGATGGAGGTGCAAGTTGTGGAGCCTTTGAGCGATGTTAGTAAGACGCCGTCTCCGCCACCGCTTACTAAAGTTGAGGAGGGGGAGCGGGAGGAAATGTTGGACTCACAGCAGAAAGTTAAACCGAACATGTTTTATATACCGGATGAGGAGGAGCCAGTGGAGGAGGAGGAGGAGGAGGAAGAAGCGGAAAGTTTGAGTTATGTGCCGCCGTTTAATAACCCAGTTTATCCCAGTACAAACTTTACGGGCTTCGCATCTGCAATTGGTTAGTTTTTTTTAAATTTCAAATGCAAGTTTTTTAAATGAGTGATTTTGTTTGTTTAGTAGATGATGATGCCAGGTATGAAGGACGAAATCCGTCGCCACCACCCAATTTGGAAGCAACAGAAAGTTTTCGTGAAAATCAAACGTAAACCAGTGCGTGTTTAGTAATAATAATTAAGAACAGAGAAGTTGTATTATTTTTAAGAAAAAGAACTTTGAAGAACTGTTCGTGCAATTAACTCTCGTTTTTCCCAGTAAAGGGAGTAAATTATTTAAAGTATTACATTTAGTGTATATAATAATATTGTTTTATTTTCTGAAGATTTATTTTTTAATGTACAAAACAGTTTTTGATGTCGACAAAGTTGATGATCAATTTTCCGGTGAAATAGTTCTTATTTTTTTTTTATATATATGATAATATATTATATTTAATATTATTGTTTGAGTTTTGTAATAATTGTTTTCGTTTACTTTAATTATTGACTTTGTGTAGATATCGAAGATAAAGTATGTACACTCTTGTAAATATTTTTTATGGCTAAGTTAAGCTGAAATTAGAAAATCGTTGATTTTTTGATTTGTTTTCCTTATTATCTTGCAACATTGATTACGGAAAGTGAAATCTCTTTATATATAAATATAATATATTGTTACTATTTTCTGTAAATATCAATGAATTTGAACTAATGCTTTAAATAATTTAGAGTATAAATAAAGTGATCAATGTTGCATGTAAGTGCATGTAATTAAAGTACAAAATTGTTTAAGAGGTGATCTCGTGTTTTAACCGTAGACTTTTTTATTTTTCTTTTCTAATAGACTAAGTAACACCGTTTGGGTTGATTAGGTAATACTAAATATTGTAGCAGATGTAATAAATAGGATTTTTATAATTTGTGTTTTACAATACATGTTATAGCTTTATGTTCGGGCGGCTGTTTGATGTTAATTTTATTTTATATTTTCTCTTAGAGGTGATTACCTATGTTCCATAAATATGACATTTTGCACATCACACATGTTTCCTTTTTTGCAAATAAGCCGCCATGTATATAATCTATGTATATAAGTATATTTATATATGAATTTGTAAATTTCGTACGTACTATCAAAGCTCCAAGAAGAAGAGGTAAACTTATGTAATTGGACATTTATTTAACTTATTTTGACGGAAAAGCACAAATTATTTTCGTCGTCCTGAAATTAAACCAGTGAAAGAGACTCGGTGTAATAAGCGTATAAAAGGCAGATTGCCGTTATGGCTGTTTATTTTATTATCGGACATGTACAAAATTTCGTATAAAATTTGTTATATAAAATAAAAAATTAAAAATAAAATTTCTTACACAATCAGTATTAAAATTATAAGAAGGATAATAAAATAAATCAGCTGTGGGCAACACGTTTTTTATGGTTTTTTCTCAAAATGAAAACCTTCAACGACTCTATAATTGCATATAAATTAACTATTTTAATATATAACAAGGCTGTACATAAAACTAATTGATGTTGGTACGAAAATTCGTACAATTATTATTAAATAAATTCTAAAATTAAACTCCGAGTTTGTTTCACCTGAAATCCTTCAATAATAAATAAAACAATGAAAGTACTTACTAATATTTTATTTATTTACATACATAATATTAAATTACAGAATAATTACCATCTAACATTAAATTCATCTTCTGGATTTGGAAATAACCGCTGATGGCGTCTGTTTACTTCCAGACAAAACCACAAAAGGACTCTGCGTTTCCTTTTGCTTAGCTTGCAACATATTCAAAGTACCCAACGGTGTATCCGTCGAGCTCATCTTCTTCATAAGCTGTTCCTGCACGCTCTTCTTAATCCGCTTCTCCACTTTATTCTTCCCCGGTCCCTTCCCATGGAACTTGTGCGATAAATATCTGAAAGCTTCCTTGGAATTCAAGACATGCCCTTCATCATCAATATACTCCAATTTAACATTCGGTTTGAAGCTGTCTTTCTCCCTGAAATCCGTGATGGGCCCCGAGTATCTCTCACGTCTATTACCTCTATCACCATCATCACCATACGCTTTATCTTCGATGCTATAGTGCTGAGCTTGAAGGTGAGCTAAACGTGAGTTCGAGGGGCGGTTGTTTTGTTCTTTGTCTAGATAACCCTTGCTCATAGCTAGTCGAAGCGCCGCGCCTACTCCAGTACTTATATCAGGCTCCTCGTCGAGGATTTGTACTTCTTGCGGCTGGATTTGAGCCGATTTAACAGCTTGGTTTGTATCTACAGAATTCCAGTTGAAAGTCTCAACGATTTGCACGTCATCATCGCTGTTGTCATCCTGGACCACATCCTTGTCGTAGTCGATCAGCTCCTCGGTTTCCTCGCGATTTCCCGCTTTACCATACGTAGGAATGTCGCCTAAAGTGCGGCAAAACTCCGCTGTAGCGTTGAGGACAATATTAGTGCTGGCGTCTGCTTCCTCCGAGGGTTCAGCTTTCATTTCAGTTTTCAATATATCGGCTATAATATTTTCCCTTTGTTTCATTTTTCTGGTTTTGTGTAAAGCTTTTTCTAGCAGATCGTCCTTTTCATCATCTTCTAGCTTCAAGTCTGTTGGGATGTCAACTGCGGGGACATCGTCCAGGTCCATATCTGGTTCGCTCTTGTGTTTTGGCCTGCGTGAGCCGATGTGTTCGATTCCTGTGTGCGTGCTAGTAGATGCTAAATCATCCGCTGTTAGTTTACCTTTAGCACGGATTTTCCTGACTTTTTTCTTGGGTTTTTTAAACTTGGTTAGCTCCTCTTCAGTGTAGTAGTCCGACGCTAAAACTAGCTGTTTTTCCCCGATAGTTTCAAGCCTTTTCTTTGCAAGTTTATCACGAATTGTCTGCGCAACTGTCTGCTTCCTCTCCAATGAATTATCGTAACCAATTTTGAAGTTGTCCTGCTTAATCCCGTCAATCTCCTCGTCGTACTTTCCTAACAAAGATTTTTCTATAGGGTTTCCAAGCTCGTCAAACTCGTTATCTTCGTAGGGGTTGTACAAGATCTTCTTTTTCTTCACTTCGACGTTCTTCTTGTATCGTTCGTTTTCTACCATGTTGACGTTGACTAAAACATCGTCACCTTCGTCTAAGACACCGGAATCTTTCAGGGTTAAAATAACGGTTCGTTCTTCTGCAAATGTGTTAACATCGTGATCAACGCGTAGACCCTTTAAATCCTTGTTAGTGTAGGATTGTTGTCGCTTTTCTTTTTGTTCACTTTCCACAATTTCTCCGATTCCAAACTGTGCGTCTAGCTCCTCCAACATTTTAGCACGCTTCTCCGCCTCTTTTTTTGCTTGTACTATACGTCGGTTTTTGTCTACCCATGATTCCGCATCATTATCGCTATCACTCTCCCCCAAAGTCTTAACTTTGGATAATTTACTGTGCAAGTGGCGTTTTTCTTTATGCTCCTGTAGTCTATTACGGATTTTTTCCTGTTGACGTTTATGCGCTAAATTCTCAGCTGGTTTATGGTAAAACTCACCCAGGTCATCTTTCTTTTTACCATCATCACACTTATTATCGCCGCTTCCCACTTCTAGTGGTTTCAGACCTAATTTTGCTCGCAATTTATTAGTTTCTGAAATCGAAAGGCTTTCGGCACTCTGGCCCGATTCCTCGGGGGCTCTCGATGACACAGACTGGTGCGGTGGTGAGGCATCAGGAATAACTTCCACAACATCGGAACCATCACTATCATAGTCGATTTTCGATGCGGGTTTGTCGCGACGACGGTCTTTGTGGTGATGCTTCTTGTGCTTGTGTTTTTTCTCACGGGGCACTTCATACTCTGGAGTAACACTTCTATGGCGACGTTTACGCGTTTCTTTTTCTTTTATTTTTTTACTACTGGAACCCATTTTACGTACACACGAAATTATGTAAATAAATCTCAAAACGTTTGCTTGACGTTACTTGGCGTATAAGATAAACTTCTGCTTCTTCTTTACACGATGTCAAATAAACAGTGTTGCCAACGTTAGATTCACTCATTGATGCCACTAGTAAAAACACAAAACCCCCTAGTAAAAACACGTTGGCGAAACTGAATATTTAAAAAGCGCGCCTAATCGTTTCCGTTTTCCGCTTTTAATCAACGTTTTCTTGCGCAGCCGTGCATCTCCATTTGTCAGCGCGCTGTTTGTGTCAAAATTTACTTTTAATTTGTAAATTATTTAACTAAATTAAATAAAATGGCAGATTCAATTGACGATTTATTCGAGTGCTTCGACGAAACACCCCAGGAAAATGAAAAAGAAGCAGTGAAAACAGAAGAAGCGACCGGAAGGTACAAACAAAATTTCTAACCTCATAAAAACACGTTCATTATAATAATTTGTGTAATACCGTAGGATATCCGATAATGGTAAAGGTACCAAACGAATGAGCGAGGACCACATGGAATCCTTGGGCAAACGTGCGAAAACCGATGATGTAGATGTGCATGATATAAAGTATTTAACTAGTTTAAAAATTGTCAAACTCGCAGATTTTTTACGTTATTCTATTGTAGTTTCGAGGAATTTAAGAACAGAATCATGGTGCATACAATCGAATCTATGGATTCTTGTACACACGAAGTGGCTTGTCCGCCAGGACAACAGTACTCGCCTCTTGTCCCCCCTGAGGGGGAACCGGCGAAAAAATACCCATTCGCTTTGGACGCCTTCCAAAAAGAATCAATTTTGTGCGTTGACAACAATCAATCAGTGCTGGTTTCAGCACATACCTCTGCTGGTAAAACAGTCATAGCAGAGTGAGTTGTAGTTATTATAAACAAATTTGTTTAGTTTACATTTGTTGTGTTTTAGATATGCCGTGGCGACTTCACTAAATAATAAACAAAGAGTTATTTACACTACACCAATTAAAGCACTGTCTAATCAGAAGTACAGGGAATTCCTGGAGGAATTCAAGGACGTGGGGTTGGTTACAGGAGATGTCACCATTAATCCCACTGCGTCATGTCTTATAATGACCACAGAGGTAAATAATAATATAAGTTTTGTTGAAATTTTACGATTTGTTTTGTCTAGTAATGTAAGAAACCCAGGTACTGATTAGTCATAAATATGGCGGTGGAAAAGTGTGTTTAGGCACGTACTTTATACATAACTTGGAATTGTTTACGTGATTTTATAGCTGTATTTTTGTTTATCTTTTTTGGCTAACAATGAAATGTGTTGAAGTATTTGTTTTGTTGGAATATATCGTGCTATTGAGCTAGTTGGTAGGTGGAATATCGTGGCTTGTGGACATGTAAAAGTTCAGTGGAAAATGTTGTTTTTGGTGTGCCAGATTTCGTAATGTCAGTTTTAGCGTTATAGTTTTAGAACCACTGATTAGATTTTAAGGTAATTTGTATTTATGTTATAGGTATTTATATATCTAACAAAACTTTTCTTATATGCAATAAATTACTTTTAAACAATAATTTGTCAACTTCCATAAAACCCCAAGCAAGCGATAAAACTAATTTACTTAAAAAACCGTTTTGTTTCCTAGATTCTACGTAACATGCTCTACAGAGGTTCCGAAATAATGCGTGAGGTTGGTTGGGTGATATTCGACGAAATCCACTACATGCGAGATAAAGAACGTGGCGTGGTGTGGGAAGAGACTTTAATTTTACTGCCACACAATGTGCACTTTGTGTTTTTATCGGCGACTATACCAAATGCCCGACAGTTCGCCGAGTGGGTGGCCCATTTGCACCACCAGCCCTGTCATGTAGTCTACACGGACTACCGACCTACGCCACTTCAGCATTTTATTTACCCAGCAGGTGGCAGTGGGATCCATATGGTTGTAGATGAAACTGTATGTTAGAATGTTGATTTAATTTTAAATTTATTAAGTTGTGTAATTGTAGGGGACTTTTAAAGACGACAATTTCAATGCAGCAATGGGTGTTTTGCAAAATGTTGGGGATGCTGCTAAGGGTGATCAGCGAGGGCGTCGAGGCGGTGTTGCAAATAAGGATCCCATGCAAACTGATATATTTAAAGTTGTCAAAATGATTATGGAGCGGAATTTTGCACCGGTTATTGTTTTTAGTTTTAGCAAGAAGGACTGTGAGCTGTATGCTATGCAAATGACGAAACTAGACTTTAATACTTGTAAGGATATGAGTAAAACTTTAGAACGTAGATTTATAGATTTTTTTAGCTGCAGAAAAACAGTTGGTGGACGAGGTATTCAACAACGCGATGGATGTGCTAAGTGACAACGACCGCCACCTGCCCCAAGTCGAAAACCTCCTTCCGCTCCTCCGCCGTGGCATCGGAATCCACCACGGCGGCCTTCTGCCAATTTTGAAAGAAACCATTGAAATTCTCTTCGGAGAAGGTTTAATAAAAGCCCTGTTTGCTACCGAAACTTTTGCTATGGGTTTGAATATGCCGGCGCGTACAGTCCTCTTCACCGGAATGAGAAAGTACGACGGTCAGGAATATCGTTGGGTATGCTACAAGTTACAAGGTTTAGTACTTAAGTAATTTGCGGTTTTTTCTAGATTACTTCCGGGGAGTATATACAGATGTCTGGGAGGGCTGGACGAAGAGGTTTGGATGATAAGGGTATTGTTATTTTGATGGTGGATGAGAAGGTGCCACCAGCTGCTGGAAGGGATATAGTGAAGGGACTGCCGGATCCAATTAATTCGGCGTTTCATTTAACGTATAATATGGTTTTGAATTTGTTGCGTGTGGAGGAGATTAATCCCGAGTATATGTTGGAGAGGTCGTTCTATCAGTTCCAGAATCAGACTGCGATACCTGGATATTATGAAAGTAGGTTGGCGTTAACAAGCACTTTTCGGTGGTTTAAATTCGATTCACAAGCTCCAAATTAGGGAATAAAATTAATGTTCCACCAGCGACAAATTTTTTATTAGAACGTTAATTTTATTCACTAATCTGTAGGTTTTATTTTTATTTTTGATAAGGCAGAACGTATTAGAAAATAAGATAAAAAGGGTCGACAAGATAATAGTTTCTAAATAAAGATGAGTTCATTTTATGAAAATGTGTCGCATCTAAAGCCAGACAAAATTCAGATTTTTGTTCTTTGTCCCTCGATTTGATACGCTGCTCTCTCTGAATTTTGGTCAAAACGGCAACAAACCGAAACGAAAGAAGATTAATTAACTTGTTGGGTTTGGACGTGAGAAAAGCGACTGCCCTTCAACCAGAAAATAATGAATAGAAGGATTTTAGTCAGTTTCTGTGAAGAAAAGAAAGTTGCTTATATTTTTGTGTGGCTAGAAACGAACGGTTCGTTTAAATATATAATAGCGATAAGAAAATGTGTTTTTGATAAAATTTGCTTGATAAAATTAATTTGTGTTTTGTAAACAGAAGCTTACTAATTTATTAATAATTTTATGTTTATTTGTTTATCATTTATATGCAGTGGCGATTAGCTTAATTACAAATTGATTTGATTAGAAAGCGTTTTGTATCTACCTCGTAAAGTTGAGGTATTTTTCGTATAACAAATAAAATGTCTGCATCATGCATAGGGTTCCAAGTTATAACAGTTTGGAAACCCCATAAATATTTTCTAAACATTACCTAGAATCTTCCCCTCTATATCCAAAGAAAGTCACAAATCACTACCACAATACACTAACCCGTAAAACTAAGCAATTTAAAATAAATTAGAACACTGAATGCTTAACACAACCATTCCAGTCAATGGCTAAATCAAAACTGATAAAATTAGTCACATTATGTTGTGTAATAAATAAATTCCAAATTGAAAAATAAATACGAAATAAATCTGTCAGTTTAGTCATCAATATATTAATTATGTTGAGATTTTTTGTTTTATGTTTTGGAATTTTTGCAGGAAGTCCAAAGGGCTGATTAAAGTTTAATTCTTATCTTTTAGTTTATTTATATTGAGTAGTACAAAGGAAATTTCTGTATGATATGAACTAAATTTGCACCTGTAGGTGTGAGTCATAAATGACAATAAAAATGCGGAATATTTTAAAATATGGTTTAAATTCTCTCGAGTAGAAATTATTAAAACTATTATGCTGTAGAATATTTGAAGTATTACCCGCCTAATATTTCTGAGAAAAATTTGTAGTAGTTTAATGGTTTTTTGCTTTATTGTCTGTAGGATTTGGACAAAAAGTTAATAGGATTATCTGAGTTGGAAATTTCTATACAAAAATAATTATCTTCCGACAGACTTAACGAAATTTTTCTGGGAATAATCTTCCGAAGGCGTTTAAAAATAAGAATTACAATTCCCCAAACTTTAGCTTATAAATTTGTACATTTAAAGTTTTTCACTAAATTATCTGGATTATTGTAGAAAATTTCCCTATAAGTAAAAATCTGATAAACACCAAACTTTCCCCAGCTTACCAACAAAAACTCCAAGAGTTCGAGTCCCTCGAAATAGCCAACGAAGACCAAGTATCAAGTTACTACAACATCCGACAGGAACTCGATTCCTTAGGCGTTCAATTTCGCACATATTTAACCAAACCCGAGTACCTTATACCGTTTTTACAACCAGGTCGTCTACTAAAAGTGAGCAATTAATCAAATATTTCATCAAAGTGATAAAATTGTTATTAACTATTTTCTAGATTAAAACCCAAGATGCCGAGTATGATTGGGGGGCGGTGGTGAATTTTAAAAAAGTCCTTGACGGGCCCCAAAGTCGCAAAGGCGGTAAAGCAAATCCAAGTAAAGCTAACAAAAAGGTCCTGGTGGATCTTTTGTTGCATGTGATTTCGGAGGAGAATTCGGATGGGATTCCTAAGCCTTGTCTAGATAGTCAGGTAATTATTTGGTTTGTTTTGTCGTAATTTTTATACAATAGTTGTTTGGTTTTAGAAAGGTGAAATCGAGGTAGTAAGCGTGGATTCCTCGTTTATAACGCACATATCATCAGTGCGGTTGTTCTGCCCTACGGACCTACGAACAAAAGACAGCCGGAAGGGTATGTACAAGGCAGTAAAAGAGGTGAAGAAACGTTTTCCTGACGGGCCACCACTGCTAAACCCCGTTAATGATATGAAAATCACCGATCCAGATTTTGCTGATATCGTGAAGAAAATCGAGGTGTTGGAGAAAAAGTAATTTTACTCAAAAAAATATTATTGACTTTTAATTAATTAATCAATTAACTTGTAGGATGTATGAGCATTCCTTGCACAAAACCGAGGAGTTGGAGAGGGAATACAGTAAATATGAGAGGAAAGTCGCTTGTGAAAACGAACTGAAAGTGGCGAAAAAGCAGCTGATTGATGCAAAGTCTGTGTTGCAATTAGATGAGTTGAAGTGTCGGAAAAGGGTGCTGAGACGGTTGGGGTATTGTACGAATACGGATGTTATACAGCTGAAAGGGAGGGTGGCGTGTGAATTGAGCAGGTAAACTAAAAGTAATTTAAATTGTTCACCTTAAATTGTGGCTAAAATCTAAAATTTGTCGCCACCATAAATTCAAAATTTTCTTCTATTTCCGTAAAAAGTATCTAAACTAACTTCCAGAAATTTATGATTTTTTTCTTAATAAAAGCGACTTGGAGGTTTAGAAAACTGTATTCTAAATAAAAATCCGGAAATCCGGTGAATAACTACAAATTTTCAAAGTGAACCATGATTTTAGTTTTTTTTTTGTTTCGTGCAAAAATTATCTAAACTAGTTTTCTAATGTTAACGATTTTTTTCAATAATATCAACATAAAAGCCAAATTTCCTCAAAATTCGCACAGAAGTTCCAAATTTACAATTTTTTTAATAGTTACCAATTTTGAAGCAATTTCGCTTGGACTATCTAACCTAACTTAAAAAAAGGTTACGGTTTCTGTTATTTTTTCTATTTAATGCCAACATTACTCTCTGTAAAACCGCAATTTTTTTCAAAATCCGACCAGTGGTTCTAAAACAATAACGCTTTAAAACAGTGACGGCATAAATTTGTCTGGAACTTTTTGACTGACCAAAAAACTTTACAAAAGTGATGTTGGGCGATTGTAATTTTTTTTCACAATAATGCCAACTTCTGGTTATATAAAAACGTAAATTTCGTCAAAATCCGCTAAGCGGTTTTGAAATTGTGGTACTTTAAACTAGGAAAATAAAAATCATCATCATTTTAGAAGTTAGAGTCGAATATTTGTAAATTTTGACTTTTTTTTTTGTAATTTAGTTGACGATTATAGCTGAAAAAAATCTACCTACAACTCAATTCTTAAACCCCCCTATTTATGAACCTTTTGGTTCAAACCTTAATTTTCCAAGCAACTTTTTAATCCGATTTTCTGCTGGTTATTTTTGTTAATCTCTTGCAACTTTGCCTTGCAGTGCCGATGAATTACTGATAACCGAGATGATTTTCAATGGTGTTTTTGGTAATCTCTCGCCGCAGCAAGCATGTGCCTTGTTGAGTTGTTTTGTTTGTGATGAGAAGAGCAACGATCCCTCAAAATTGAGTGAAGAGTTGTCAGGACCGTTAAGACAAATGCAGGTAAAAGGAAATTATTGAATTTGTTTCGGGGAAATGGAGTTGGTTGTTTTGTTGGGAATTGGGTTTTTAAAAGATAAAGAAGTTGTGTGTAGTTGTTGAGTTTTCTTGGAAAAGAAACAATTTGGGTTGAATCTTGCGAATAAATTGGTAATGTTCGTAATTTTATTTAATATAGGTACATACACGGAAATTTTGAAAGTAACAAAAGTTTTTACTGCTTTCTAGGTAAAATTAGCAAAAGTTGGGAATAATTTATGCACAGTAAAAACAGTTTTATGGCACTGTCTTTTGTTATGCTTAAATTTGAAAGGGCGGTAGAAAAACACGTTTATAGAAAGATTGTAGAATGTGTCTAGACCAGCGATACGAAAAATTTTTTCCATTTATTTAGTATTTTAATTTATAAAAATATAACTGATATAATATTATTTCTGTGATATTCTAATACAAAGTGGAAGTTTTTTTTAATAAAGCACGAAGATAAATATCCGTAAAATTACCATTTTAAGTTTCAGACAATTTTTGTACCCACTTACAAAACTATTTGCATGCAAACCTTTTTTTCTACTTTCTATTATTATTTTTCTACCTAGTTTTACAACCCCCATAAAACGAACAATAAGAATTTGCATACAATATGTCGGCATTTTAGCTTATTTGTACCTAGCTGTAAATTGAACGATTCGAGGATAATGACATTTCTAAGAAAGTACAGTTAGAACATGTTTTCACAGGAAAATAGGCAAAGCTGTAAAAATTGTGTTGTCTGGGAATTTATTTTAAATTTTTTTGTGTAATTGGAGGTTTTTCTAGGGAATTAGGAGCAGACTTGGAGCTGAAATATTTTGTAAATATTCGTGGGTTTTTGACGGGTTTACATAATATTAAAATATGCGATAGAAATGAGAGCATCTTAAAAAATTCTTAGGCAGCTTTAGGAAAATTAATGACATTTTTTTTTGTATAATATTAAATACAAGGAAACAAATCTGGAATCGCGTTGAAGTTGAAGGATTTTAGCAAATTAAATAGAATTATAATTAAAAATTTCAGGAAACAAATTTAAAGCTGAAATAATTTGTAAATATTCGTAAATAAAATAAACTAACATCATTTTCTACACACGATCTTCATTATCTAATGTTCCTCCCTCTTTTAAGGACTTGGCGCGCCGCATAGCGAAAATAAGCACCGAAGCCCGCCTGCCAATCGACGAAGACGCCTACGTGGAGCGCTTTAAACCCTTTTTAATGGACGTGGTGTTCTCCTGGTGTAACGGCGCGAATTTCAGCGATCTATGTCAAATGACTGAAATATTCGAGGGTTCGATAGTGCGATGTATGCGGCGATTGGAGGAGCTACTGCGACAGATGATACAGGCGTCCAAAACCATCGGCAATACCGATTTGGAAGACAAATTTAATTCGGCTATTAAGATGATTAAGCGGGATATTATTTTCTCTTCCAGTCTTTATTTGTAATGACGTAGGTTTTAAGTATTTTATTTACTTAGTTTGTGTCTGTAAACTACCTGGAGTTTGGAGATTTTATGACGGTATGATTGTATTTAAGGAATTATGTTCGTTGTAGCGAGGGACTGTAATAGTTTTGTAAATAAATTCACAAAATTTGACTTGAATAAAATATCAAAGCAATACTAACGCAAATTTTTTGAATTTACTTTGTATTTTATATTAATTAATAAAAGCTTAGATTAATAATCTAATTTTAATAATTGTTGTGTATAATTAAAAATATATTGTGTGCTTAATTCTTACCCAAATTTTAATACATGGCTACTTGTATTTTAACCACAGTAGTACAGCATTAAATTCTGGGGTAAGGTGTTAAGACAACCCATCATACGTAGAGCTAGGTATCTCTTACAGACCCCATACAACTCGCTTCTCCGACTTTGGTGATCTAGCCGTGTGGGTGTTTTAATTCCACACGGTTATATTACCAATCTGGAGCAGCGTGGACGCTTTCACAAGAAATTCCAATTGTTTGGTCGTTCTTCTGAAGGAACTATTGGCGTGATGTGCGTTTTTCCCTCCATATCACAGCCATTAGTTACTTGAAAATGACGACTGACTACACAGGACCTACAGAGAGGTTATTTATTATTATTTTTCAGATTTTCAGCGGGTGTTTGGTTTTAGTCTCAGGTGGTTGACGTGTGACTAGATCGAACATTCGCTGGAAGTTTGAGGTGATTTGGAGGTGGCAGCAAAAGGTTGTTTCTTGTTTATCAATAGTTGTTAATGTGGCTTTCACGGTGTTTCAATCCATAAAGCTAAATTAGCAATAATGATAGATTAGAAAGTCGAAATTTAATTCGTGGTTTTATTTATTAATATTTTTTCAGGTTTCAGCTGTTTTGTGAGTATTTTGCAAGGAGTATATAGTAAGAGGAAGGAGCATTTAGCGACAATCAGATGTTTATGGTTGCCAGTGGCGTACAGGTAGAGTTTGGGAACTAATTTTAATATAATGCTACTTTCTTTCACTGTAAAGCTCTAGAATTTTGTTTTAGGTAATTTTAGAGCTGTTATAATAATCTCGTTTTTCTAGCCTTGTTGCCGCATTGAGTTCGATTGGTTTAATAATTAAAAAATAAACGAATAATTTCAAGTAAACCTTTGTTTGATTTTTATTATATTACCTGTAGTTTTTAGATTAGTTTTTGAGCAATAGTTTCGCGTTGAGGCCTCTATCAATAAAAAACAAATGAAAGAGTATTCATAAAAAGTGTGACGCACATGCCTACTTAAAATAATTTGTATTGTATGAGGCAAAAAAGTGGATAAAACTTCTAAAATAGTTTTCCAAAATTACTATTTCATTTTACTTAATTATTTTGTGTAAAAAAGTAAAAATATTTGTTGGTATATTTTATTTTATTTAGATTCTTTAACTCTAAAATTAAACCCGATTTTCTATTAACTGAAATTTACTAGTCAGCTCACATTTTTAACGTTTTTATCGTTATGTTAATAGTTAAAATATCCCGGCAGAATTTATTTCATAATTTTATACAAATATTAACTAAAGTCCCTGACATGCTTGTGCCCTAAAAATGCGTAGAAAATACATAAGGGTGGGTAGTCGTGTACCTATTTTTTAGTTTTATGGTCTTGTAACGGTATTTCATTCATTCCTTGGACAAAAATTCAGTTTTGTAGTGGGTGGTTTTTTCGGCGGCTTTTACGCCATTACAGGATTGTACTAGAAGTTTGATTTATATTTCGGCCTCAAAAATAATCAGTGGATTTATTATTTGTTGATTTTAGAATCTCTTCTAAATAAAATTGTAGAAATTATTGGAGCATTTTAGATTTTTTTAAAAACAAACGAATTTACTCTGGCTCTAAGCTCTAAGACAGTAAGCTAAATTAACCTGACAATTTTATCGGATTAAAAATAGAGAGTTAAAGAGCAAAAGTGCCAACGTCTCTTCGATAATTACACAAATTTTAACGGTATGTATTCCAGTAGTTTCCACCCCCACCCCCACAAATCCGGCTCTGTCCCTTGTACTAAACCCCATTTCTACCTAGCTTTCCACTATAAATTGCTGTAGGAATTTCGAGGCCTTTTCAGTTTAGCTTCGTGTGCCTTAGCAGCCTTAGTGTAGAAATTTCTAAATTCTTCTCCGAGTTTTAATCCAGTACTTCTTGTTTATTCGACTAAAGTAGTACGGCTTGAATCTCGGACAAAAATTATAGACCCACAACATTGAAAATGATCCAAAAGCTAATTTCTCCATCTTTGGTAATTTAGCTATGCAATAAAATTGAATTTTACATAGTTGGGTTACCGAAGATAGAGCAACTGAGGCTCAACTGCTCATGGGATAAAGTTAAGCAGGTAGCTACTTGCAGTCTTGTTAAGGAACTAATGGTGTGATTTGTTGTTTTTGATTCATATCACAGCCAGTAGTTACTTCACAAGAACAAGTAAAACTCAATCGAAGACAAATTCCTAAAATATTAAATTTTGACCTTGTAATTTTATTTTATTTTATTTTAGGTACCAGCCAAGGAATTTTTGGTGGCTCTTCTTAAGGAACTAAAGGCGTGATTTGCGTTTTTGAGTCATATCACAGTCGTTAGTTACTTCAGAATGGCGACTACATACTCGAATAAAAGTTGGGACAAACTGCGCGAAGGAACTTCAGACTTTTTCCGGGTGTATGGTTCTAGTCTCAGGGAGTTGAGTTGTGACTAGATCATACACTTGCAATAAGTGTGATTACGCCAGCGAAATTGAAGCAAAAATCTGGAGGGGACGAAATTATTTACGAAAATGAATCTGTTATTTGTTAATTTTTTTGTAATATTTTTGTACGAAATAAAAAGTACCTAACTAGCAAAATTGTTGTAGTTTCGAAATTGTAGTAAAGTTAGTTTGCTTAATAAATTTGTGATTTTTTGAACTCTTAAAAATTCCTTCACGCCTCCCAGTTCAAAGTTTTTGGTTATTTAAATTTAATTGTTTTAAATTTTTGTAAAACTCGCTTTAATCTCTATGCCTCAATTTCCAATTTTTATTGATGGCACAAAATATATAATTGCTTAATATTGGAAATTTTTATAAATATTTTAGGCAAAAATAGCCGGAATAATGGACTGTTTTAAATGCTATCTTTTTGCTTTCAAGTGCGAAATATTTTAAAATATGAAACTATTTTTATAGAAATTCAAGTAAATTTTACTGCAGACAACCGAGCCTGTTTTTAAAAATATTCTGCTATTGTGAAAATGTTAAAAATTATTTCGTGACGTTCGATTTCTTATTTTTTAATAAGTTATTTAATTATATTTAAAAGTTTGAATAATACTAAATTTATTAAAAATTAGTTTCAGTTTTTTGATGAAAATGTTGAAACTTTCATAATTAAGGGGACGATTTTTCAAGAAATTACGAAACAGTATAAAATTTTGAATAAATTCTATTTAAAACCAATTTTTATTAAAACAAAAAAAATAACAATAAATTTATTAGAGAAATTTTAAATATGGAATTCTGATCCTGATTCCCTGGATCGCCAGTTCGATCCCCACTTTTCCTATTATATTTTTTTAAATATTTCACTAATTACATAATAAATAAGTACAAAATATAACTCAGAATAAATTTGTATAAAAAAGTCATGCTGGCCACAAAATTTCCGATTTATTCCAATAACTCATGCAAAGAAGCAAAATTTAAAATAATAAATTGAATCCTGACCTTTCTTACTTAAAATCAAACATACCTGCAACAAGAAAAAAAAATAATTTAGAAAAATTATGAAGGGAATAAAAGCAAATTTTTTAAATTCCTTACCGTTTTTTAGAAATCCTTTTGTTCTAGTCTAACATATCGCCTGGATTAAATTCGAATGAAGCACTAAACTCAAAACTAAACCACAGTTTATTATTAGTCCTAAGTCCTAACACAACACAAAAAAGATTACGATAAATTAAAAATTACTGAAATTTTTAACACACAACATTCTCCGGCAAAAGTCAAATAGAAACTGATTTTTGTTTGTAGGTTTTTTAGGCAAAATGAGTCAACTCAAATATGTTGTGTAGCTTAATTTACTTGGAAATAAATTTATAAATGTAAGGAGATTTTAAAGTCATAAAGTGGCATATGTAAAGATTTTTTAAAATAATTTTCAACAATTATACCCACGAAAAATTATTTAATAAAACATTATTTTTGTAGAAATTCTTTTTGGTAATTTTCCACAAAACTACACCTATTATTTTCTAGCAGTACCCGATTTGAATTATTTGTCAGTGGCGTAGCACTACAGTCACTACACAATAATCTCAATTAAGAAATCCTGTTCTTTTAGTTTTTTTACCTGACCAAGACCAAGAAAAAGCCCGTTTCATAAACTTGTCGGGGTGGAAGGGATGCTGGTGGTTCTCGACCTTGAGTTTGGGCTCTATGGTATTTGCCCCCCACCACAAACTTTATTTAACGCTACCAAAAAGTAAAATAGTATTCAGTTTTCAACAAGCACTACGCGTACAATTTAGCTATGTAGTATGTAGTAAGTGTAATTATATAAACTTAAACTTAGTTTAATTCTTACTCATGCTTTAAGTCGTTAGTTGAGTGAATAGTACGGCTTAAATCAGGGGGAAAGTTTTAGAATATTTCACAAGTTTTAGAATATTTTTATCATTTAAGGTATTTTTGTAATTTTTGTCCTTAAGTTGTCGTTGTTGCTCAGGTGGCTTTACCGGTTTTTTAAATTCCTTAAAGTGACTTTAGCAATTACAATAATTTAAGGGATAACCGCCTTATTGCAAAAATTTTACCTTGAAATATTTTGTTAAAATATTTCTGCCCAAAACTATTTATTTTTTGGTTCTACTCCACTCACATTTTTAACTACAAACTATCCTACTGCTCTAACTTTGGTGACGAAGCCTCTCGTGGGAAAAATCGCTTGGTTTTATCAACAAAGTCAAAGCAAAAGGACTAAACCAAAAATAATCATTTCTATTCAATAACTAGCTTTGTGATTTGGAATTTTTAATCATATCACAGACGTTAGTTGTTGAATATCGGCGATTATTATCTACGACGTTTTCTATAAATCAACTTTTAATAATTTCAGATTTTTTTCGAGTGTCCGGTACTAGTCACAGGATAATTGACGTGTGACTAGATCGTACACTGGGGAAAAGTAAGATGTTTGCGACGGCAAATGTTGCCGTGTGTGTTTGTCTTTATTACGTTCTTATCCGAATATTAATGCCACATCAGAAATTATTCATAAAAGAAATTGAGATTTTTCTAAAATTAATTCGTGAAATTATTTTATAGTTAAAATTATAAATTTAAAGTTGCAATATTTCGATTTTTAAGCAAAATAGCCGGAATATTGGACTGTTTTAATAAAAACAAATTATTTCTTGTATCATTTTTAACAGTCCAATATTTCTACAATTTATTAGAAATTTATATTTTTAGGACAATATTAAGTAAAATCTGTTTATTTTGTAAAACTCAATTTCAGTTTTGTGGTTTGGTAAAATTACAAATTTGTGTCGCTTTCCCCTGAAAAAATCTACGAATTTACTCCTAAATTATATTTTTCCTATAGCTCGTATACTTGAGCTAGTACGACGATAAAACTTTGCTACTAAGTAAAATAATGTTTTCCTTAAATAATTAACAATTTTCAGGTTTCTAAGTCAAAATTTGTTTATATTTTGGCAAAAAATTAACATTTTCTCAGTTTTCAGTTTTAGTGTCCATAGTTTGAAAATAACTGGAAGTAGACCACTAAATTTCTTAAATAATCTGATAACTTTTATAAATATTCTCTATTATTCAGCAACAAACCGAATTTTTTTCGCAAATACGAAACAATAATTTTGTTCTAGAAATAATTTTCATGTCTAATAATTAATTTCCTTACAGTGACTACAATTTAATTCTAATTCCTATCTATGCTTTTAGATGCACTTGTTTGTGTAATTAATCTAAGAAGTACAGCTACAAGCATAGGAAAGTTTCTAGAATACTCCAACTTATTACTAATAAAACCCCATGCTTTAAGTCGATTATATTAGGTAACTAGTGTGGTGATTTGTATGCTTTAAATCATATCACATACACTAGTTACTGAATTTAAACGATTACCAACGACGGATTTGTTTTTTAGAAATTTATATTTTGGAATCAGATTTTTTTCGGGTGCACGTTTTTAGTCGCAGAATAATGACGTGTGACTAGAACGTACACTTTGAAAAAGTGTGATTTTACCACCGAAAATCGTGTGTGTTTGCTTTATTATCCGAATATAAATCCCACAGCAGATGTCAATATAAAAAATTATTTAGAATAAATTTTTACAAAAATGCTGTAGATTATTCGTAATATTTTATTTTTTTAGATTTAAGGAATAAATTCAATTCTATTGTATTGTTTTACTTTCAGGTCGTAATAAAGAACCGCTATTCAAAATTTTAGCTTGCCACTGTTTTTATTATAGCTAAAACTGTATTTTAATAAGTTTAAAGCTAAAATAGAGACAGTGATAAACTAGAATTATTACACCAGGAGGAATATAATGTACAAAAATTTCAACTAGGCGATATTTCTTAATCCTGTAATGTCCTGTAATTTGTTAAACTACCTAATAAAAGTCTGTTTTTAAATTTTTAAACTGTTATCCTTTTCCAATTTTCCTATTCTACTTTTAATAACAAGAAAATCTTTTATTTTTACCAGTCAAAACGTGCATTTTATACTCATGCAAATTTGTACCAACAAAATTTTTCTCATCTAAATTGGGGGTCAAAGCTAAAAGCTATTTTTAGAACGCTATTCAAAATAGGCAAATAATATAATAAAATGCAAATAGTACTTAACTAAAAGCTTTTATTGAAATAATAATAAAATATGACAGCTAGATTTACAACTGAAGACTAAAAGAATCTTTACCTAAAATATGCAGGTACCTAGAGTAATAAACTGAACTTCCGCCTTTTTGTTGTAGGTATGTACTTTAAAAGCAGCATGGTACTTCTAGAATCTACTTAAACTATTGCTAGATTAATTTTAGATTAGGCGTGTTAAAATAATACATTCAATAATAAATTTTGAAATTTATTTCTTATATGTAATCCAAATATCTGATGTGTCCAACACATGCTAGATGAAAAACATTTAATGTGGTACCTACAAATTTGTTCAAACTCTTAAATATGAAATTTGAATCAAATCTGATAAGTCGTTTTTGAGTTATGGTGGGTACAGACAGACACACACACAGACAGACATCATGGCGAAAATATTATTAATAATACGAGCCCTAACAACTAAATGTTCGGACAAAAGTTAATTTTTGAAGTATGAAAGGAGAACTGGAAATTTTACGCAAATAATTAGTAAACACCTAACAATACAATAAGATAAAGCCTTAATAACAATATTATGCATGGAACAAAATTATTTATTGGATTTAACAATATTTTAACCTTAGTAATTAGCAAACTTTACAAAATGAATTTGCAACTAAATGTTGGGATAATTTTTAATTTAGGACCATTAATACGAGGTTACGTCTCATTTTGCTTTAATAGCTGCCTGTATTCTAGCAGGCATTGTATTTATCAAATTTGATACAATTCTGGCGTGAAACTGTCCCAAATTTCTTCTATTTTGGTCTTTAAGTCCCCAGTGGTTCTTGGTGGATTATTGCGTAGAATACGTTTAATTTTATGTCAAAGAGTTTCAATGACATTTAAGTCCGGACTGGATGAGGGCCACCTTTATGTCGTTTTCCCCAAGTTCCAAAACTGTGATTTTTTAAAAACAGTCGTTAGAAAATTACGTCACATTTTTCAAGTGCAATTTTAAAGCTACGAAATATGCCTAAAATCACCAAATAAAGAATTGGGGATTTTTTTGTACATAAAACCAACATCCAGCTTTGCAATAAAGTAAATTTTACCAAAATCCAACCAGTGGTTCCAAAACTGTGATTATTTTAATGTAGGTAGCACCATCAAAAAACACGTTTTTTTAAAAGTGAACTGTGGAACTCGAAAAAATGCAAAAAAAATTCATATTAACATTTCAGGATTTTTTCAATATAGTACAATTATTGAGCTTTGATTTAAAGGTTTTTTGACACAAATCCAACCGGCGGTTTCAAAACTGTGATTTTTTAAAACAGTTATACTAGAAAATTCTAACATTTTTAAAGGCGCAACTTTGAAGCTCCGATAAATGCCTAAAATCACCAAATAAAAACTTGTGTAACTTTTTTGTACATAAAACCAACATCCAGTTTTGCAATAAAGTAAATTTCATCAAAATCCGACTACTAGATCCAACGTTTTGAAAATAATAATTCTTTGTTTCTACAATTTTCCCATCCTGCTGGGTTAAAGTGCCACAGTTTTGGAACCGCCGAGCGGATTTTTACGAAATTTACGTTTTTATATAACTAAATGTTGGCATTATAACAGAAAAAACCATCAATATTATGGAGGTTAATTTAGATAACTTTTGCGCGTGTGGAAAAAGACAATCAAATTTACTTTGGACATACATAAACTTTTTAAAAAAATGTCTAAATTTAAACTATGGTACGACTTAATACTACAACGTGTTTTACAATTTAACATTAAATTTCCTGAAAATTACTTATAATAAAATTGAAAATAGTAAAAATACTTAATTACCAAACCAACCACCTTTTCATTTTTAGTTTTTTTAATTAATTTGTAATCAAATTATTAACTAAAGTAGTACCACTTGTAGGATCATCTCCCTCTCCTCTTTTCCCCCACTATCCATTCCCATTCTTCTCCCTTCCGACATCGGGTTTTTCCCCTAAACCTTCTAAATTTGATTATAAACCTGGTACTAAAAATTGCCTATAAATACTTTCGCAAAAAGTATGGAAGTTCATTCTCTTCTTGACTACTAGTACCAAAGTACTTACTAGTCTAAAAATTGGAATATTTGTCTTGTTAGTTTTAGTTTTCGCTGTTAATTAAGTGTGTGAGTTTGTGTCTAAATGATAGTGCCAAATTATACATCTGTTTTTTCGTCTAGTGCCAAAAGGTAAGTGAAGTGTTAAATATTTAATTAGTTCTACTTTTAATATAAATTTTGATGATCGTCGATTGTGTAATAAAAAAATGTCGCAGATAATAAATTCGTCCTCAAGATTTAGACTGGACTGCTGTGTTTTTATAAAAAGTAGTACGGTTTAAATTTTGAGAACGCGTTTAGAATCATATGATAGTTTCTGTAATTTCATATAATTGTCCTAGATAATTTTTGTCTGCGAGCCAGTTGTCCTTTTATAGCAATTCTTCCTGTGATTTGAATATTTGCTCATATCACCAGTTGGAATTGCTTCAAAATGGCTACTGATAACGTTCCATGCAGTTGGTATTTTGATTTTTTCCCTTCCCACATGAAATATATAAAAAAGTTATCGCTGAGAATAAATTCGTCCTCAAGATTTAGGCTGGACTGCTGTGTTTTTATAAAAAGTAGTACGGTTTAAATTTTGAGAACGCGTTTAGAATCATAAGATAGTTTCTGGAATTTCACATATGGTCCTAGATAATTTTTTCTGGGAGCCAGTGGTCCTTTTACAGCAATTCTTCCTGTGATTTGTATATTTGCCCATATCACCAGTTAGAATTGCTTCAAAATGGCTTCTGATAACTTCAATGCAGTTGGTATTTTGATTTTTTTCCCTTCCCACATGAAACTTATAAAAAAATTGTCGCAGGTAATAAATTCGTCCTCAAGATTTAGGCTGGACTGCTTGTGATCTTATAAAAAGTAGTACGGTTTAAATTTTGAGAACGCGTTTAGAATCAAATTGACACTTTCAAGAATTTCACATATATGTAGTGCTAAATAATTTTCCTTCCTAATTATTGTATAAAATGTGGAATATTTCTAATTTGCCAGTTGTTCTTTTGCAGTAATTCAACCTGTGATTTGTGACATTTACTCATATCACCGGCTCGAATTGCTGCATAATGGCTACTGAGTGACTCTTTTTCGTGTTTTTGGGTTTATTACTTCTCCTGCTGTAACATTAAGAGTATTTTGTATCCTTAAGTTTACTTCAGGAGGAGAGATAGAACTGAAATTCAACATTTTTTAGCATATTTCTTTTAGATACTTGGATTGCTTAATTCGTATACTCAAAATTTCTTCTTGACTGCTTGTGTTTTAACTTCAAGTAGTACGGTTTAAATTTTGAGAAAGCGTTTTACATTAATTTGAGTCAACTATTTTCTACATATTTCGCCTTGTTTTATTTTCGTTATATTACAGGGATGTACTAAATGTGGTATAATTAAGTGCATCATTTTTCACAATAATTTTTACACACTTTTTTGTTTCTCTGCTTCCGAAGCTGTGGTGGTGTGTGCTATAAACTTATCATACCACCACAGTTTCGGAAGTAGAGCGGCATAGCAAATGCTACAAGAAAAAGTCAACTTTTATGACAATTTTGTTTAGTATCCTTGAAATAATTTCCACAGCTCAACTGGCTATTTATAAACGTATGTATACCTTTATTATAGACAATCTACCCTTCATGTGTTAATTTCACACATGGTTAGGTGGCACACAGCACAACCATCACCAACGAAGTCAAAGAAATATAATCTAACACTTACTTATTTACTCTTTTGAAATTTATCTTTGAGAATAATTTGTATTTCTCTTGGTAAGATTTCAAAGGATGAGAGAAGGGAAGGCTGCAATATTTAATACGACAAAATAATTTTAATTGTTATTTTATTGTTTTAGGGTTTATAAATAAAAATTAAATTATATTTTTGTAGTTTTATTATCATATGTTCGTGCATGAAAATATCAATAAACTAAAATTATAATTTTATACTTAATCAGATCAGATAAATTTTGAACTATCTGAAAATATTTTTGCTAAAAATTTGTTCTAATTTCCAAAGTGATTTATTACCAAAGAATCTGTAAAAAAACATGTAGAAATATTACTAATTTTTATCAGCGCTGCCACCTAGTCAATAAAACTTTTATTTCAGTTATGTTACAATAATAACTGAAATCTGACCCTTGACCTAATTTTCCATAAATCAGGATAATATTAAAAACAACTACATGAAAAAAACAAATTATTAATTACTTAACCTACATTTTATATCGACAAAATAACATTTTCTATTTCCTCCCATTGTTAAATCAATAACCCCCACAATCACAACTAAACTGGTTTGGTTACCAAGCTCAAGCTCAACCTCAAACAGTACAAACTTTTTGTCATTTTCCCTGTCACAAATTTTAACAAATTTATTTAGACAAAACCCCCTAAATTTCCAAAAGTGTTCAAAATGTCGAAAAAAGCCTTCCTAGTCAGCGTAGACGTGGAAATCCAAACCGTAAGTTAAACTTGATTTTCCTGCAAAATAATTTCCTGTTAGATTACTTGTCCAGGAGTTTGGTTGTGTTCAAACGGCAAAGTCTCGCTACAAATGCACATGTTGGACTCGTACGTACAAACCGAAAGCTACAAACCGATTTTTCCAATAGTCCTGATGGAAAAGTACAACTTCCGGAAGGTTTTCCACAAGGAAACTCGGCTAAACGAGCTACAACGCAGCCTTTGTACTACATAACTAAATTTATTAAAAATAGAAAATTAACCACAGAATTTCAGATGACCAGTGGATTTACCTCGAGTTTATCCAATGGGAAAACTGCGAAGACGCATGCGTGTTAGCTACGTTCCAAACTACACTAGACGACTTGCTATTCCCTACTAGCTTGAAAGGTTGCGTCGCTGGAGTTAATCTTGAGCTGCTCCTAGAGCCTAGCAAGATTTTCCCGGTAAATTAACAACGGAATTTTTGGATTTCGTTTACCTATTTAATTTCTACAGGGAACTATAGGACCTAAAGTTCAAATCAACACTAAAACGACTATAAAACAAACTGTATGCGATTTAAATCTTACCAACAGCTCTGTTTCTAATGTGGTCAATCCTAAGCTGCTCCTCTCGGATCCTTCAGTAAAAAATCGCACCAGATCCAGGAGAGTTTGCCATTCTATTGGATATAGCAGGTTTTTCCCACGCGATTTTTGTATTTTTTCTACTAGTTTTTTCAGGGCGAAGAAGCGTTTTAATTTCCAAAAGGCAAGCAGTAGGCCTCCGTTTCAATATCGTAGAGCTGAAGACGATTTGTTAGCTTGGAAACCATCTGAGAAATGCTTGTGTGGAAGAGGACAGAAGTTACGGAAGGATTTCTCGCAAATTAAGGATATACAACTAGCAGCTTGTTATTGTTGCAGGTTAGTAATAGGAATTTTTATTCTATCATAGAACTAGTAAAGTTTTGCTCTTTATTTAGCCAGCGAAGTAAAAGTGTTGAAGGGTTAGAGGAATCGTCGAAAAAGTTTCGTAAGTCACCTACTAACTCTCTTGGTACTAATTTCCTATTTTAACATTTCTATATTATAGAAGAGCCGTTGAAATTTTCGCCTAAACACTTGAACGAAATTTGTCCAGTTTGTTCAAAATACAACTTTGTCTTCTGCGCCACCTCAGAACATCCATCGAAAAAAGTACTTGTCCTTTAATTTCCTATAAGTACACATTTTCTAATTAATATATTTTAGTCATTTTGTCATCATCACGAAGAAACTTGCTGTAGAAGCAGATCGAGAAATTCGCCCATTTTTGAAAGAGCTGAAGACGACAAAACTTGTTGTTTTTGTATAGATCCAAGTAAACCTCGTTCGCTGGCTGAGAAGTTGCATAAAAGGCTCTCGGAAACTCTGCAAGTTAATTCGAGGTTGTTGAGGGGTAGTTGTATGCGTTGTGAGGAGTATTTGTGAGGAAATTGTGGATAAAATTGTAAAAAAAAGATTTAGGATAATAAACTTGTAGGTGTATAGATCTGAGTTTTTTGGTTATAATTTTTGGGGCGAACTGTACCTAAATATCAATCAAAGAACAACTAATTTAACATTTTTAAACAATTACTCTAAAAACCGTTTTATTTAACTTTGAAATAAAAATATTTTGACAAAAATTCGAACAGCGGTTCTAAAGTTAGAATTTTTTAAAACAATTACTCTCGAAAAACGCGATATTTTATAAGCAAAATTTGAAGGCCTTAAAAATGCGGAGAAAATTTATATAAACAATTCGTGAATTTTTCTGAATTAATATCATCATCAACTTTAAAATAAAGGTATTTTGACAAAAATCCAACCAGCGATTCCAAAATTGTTTTTTTAAACAAGTACTCTCGAAAAACGCGATGTTCCAAAAAATGCACAAAAATTTCGGATATGCAATTCGTGAATTTTTTTAAACTGGTATCGTTATTCAGCTTTATAATAAAGGTCATTTGACAAAAATCTCATCAGCCGTTCTAAAATTATAATTTTTTAATTAAAATACTAAATAACGCGATGTTTTAAAAGTGCAATTTAAAGCTTCAGAAAAAAGCATATAAACAATTGGTGATTTATCTTAAAATTGAACTTTGAAATAAAGATATTTTGACAAAAATCCAACCAGCGCTTCCAAAACTGTGCTTTAATTGAATAATTATTATCGAAAAACGCGATATTTTAAAAACACAATTTGAGGCCCCAAAAACCCACAGAAAAAATTCATATGTAACCCTCTTGAAAATTGATGTAATTTTGAGAATTATTTTTATATAAAGGTTTTTCAATAAAAAAATAATTCTGCTAAAATTTGATAGCAGTGTTTTTTAGCGAAATCTGTTTTAATATTAGTTTATGACTAACAGATGACGCCAGATGTTCTATTTAGCCCAAATTTCGAAAAAGTGGTAAATTCTTAATAACTTAACATTTTTTTTCCAGTTTTTTTATTATTTATGACTGGAATAACAATAAAAATAAATACCTATCCTAGATGTGAATAATCTAACACCTATTAAATTAAAAAATCCTTTTTTTTTATGAAAATAAGATATATTAAATAGTTTGATTTTTGGTCTGTATAACATTAGAATAATATTTTGTTGTAAGTACAATGGACATATAAGTGACACACACAATAAATATATCATAAACAAATAGAAATCCACGTAGCGTAGTCTTAAGTATCCTTTGTCCTTCCAGTGGGTGACGGAGTCCGATCAATAAAATCAATATTTTGCTGCTTATTCGTCACACCATCCCGATTGTTATTTGGCAAATGTAATTGACTTTTATCACCCTCATCCTCCAACACATCGTCCTCCTCCTCCTCAATACTCTCAACTGTACGAATCGAATTGACACAATTTGGAAGTTTCGGGGTTTGGACTACAGGCTCTGAAATATCCATGGCACGGAGCAAATCCTGCATCCAGTCTTGTTCGTCGCGTTTCTTACGCTCCTTTTTGCGTTTTTCCTGCTCTTGGTAGCGGTCGAAGTAGCGGAACTCGGGGATGAATGTGACGTCTTCTGCGGGGGTCTAAAAAAATCTTATAAAAAAATAATTTAGTGAGAGAAGAGGTAGTCGCTTACTGTGCTGTTGATTCCATCGGGGTTGGAACTGGGGAGTTTCTGCATTTCTCTGAGGGATCTTTGCTTCTTCAGGCGTTTGTTCTTTTTGTGCAGCGGTTTGGTTTCCACGATCATTTCCTCGAGCTCGAAAGCTGGATCGTAGTTCATGTAGCCCTCCTGAAAATGTAAAAGATGAAAATAAGCCGGTAAAATTTTTCAATATTTTGGTGAAGGTGCCGGGGTTAAAATATTTAAAATATTTTCAAAATTCTATAAAACTGTTTTTGGATTCCATTTAATATCCTAGCTTTTTATAGAAATATTTTCGCAAAAAGCAAAATTTTTACAATAAACACTAAAAAAATGTTCTTCTGGAAATTTCCTTGAACAATTTGAAGGTCTTAACATTAAAAAATCCAAAAATAATCCTTACTCTTGGTGTGAAGAAAGGCACATACTTCTTCTTATACACCAAGTCCATATCGAACTTCCTCAAGCACTTAACACGCTTCAACGCCTCAATAGACGATATCCTAGTTTTAGGATCAATGCACAGCAGCTAAAATCCAAAAAACTCATACAAACCCCCAATTAATCCAAAAATTTTACCTTAGATATCATATCGGTGAAACCCGGTGTAAAATACTCAGGATAAACCACATCGAACCGAAACATGGCACGAATATCCTCCATGCTAGTGTAGGAATGAATATCGAAGGGTAGGCAGCCTCTGGAAATTTCATAAGCCACCACACCTAAAAAAATTTGGGGTGCAAAACTGTTTTATTAAAAAAAATAGTGTACCTAAAGACCACCAGTCGACAGGGTAAGAATATCCGTCGCGCATGTACAAAGCCACGTCGAAAATCTCTGGTGCTATGTAGGGCTTAGTTCCGCATACCGAGGCGGCTTCTGGATGCGTCTCGTGGTCTAGAACTGTTGCTACGTTGAAATCAGTTAAGTGGAAATGACCTAAGGCAGGAAAAATTAGTTTAGGATAAAATATAAAGGAATTCGCCTCGCCGCCCCTTCCATAAATTCCAAGAATTCTTCAGTTATGCTTATAGTATTACATACACTACAGTTTTATTAAATTTAAATTTATATTTGAGGGGGGATTGCGAAAGCAGGCGGCAGCGCATCAGCGTACAAAAGCAAATTTAAAGTGGATTGGCAGAATAAAAGCGCGCCGGCCTCTATGCTGCTTTTTTGGGGGGTGAGTAGTCAATTTAACATGACGCGCTGCTCGGCACCTTTAAACAAATTTCCATGCTGCTACTCTTTGATACTTATTACACCCAACAAAACGATTTTCCATTATGTATTATTTAATATAATGAAGCACTGAGTGGAAGGAAAGCTTAAATAACTTTCCAACAACTTGAGGGAGGCCAAAAAACGGCTAAATAACAACAAAGGAGTTTGTGACGTTGATGTGTGCTAAGGGGGGGATAATTTACGTTTGTGCTAATCAACTCGAAAACAGTGGCGTACCCAGAAATACTTTTTTTACAGTTATTTGAATAAAATATAATAAAATAGGGTTTTTCAGATTTTTTGTTTAGGCCTCTGGAAAATACGCAAAACCTTAAAAAATGGGCCAAAACAACATTTATAGATAGAAAATTTTCCGCTGATTCCAAATCTGTGCCCAGAATCCCCCTGGAACATTCAGATTCTCCATAATTTTCCATTTTCCGTACAAGTCTTTTTTATCTGGCATAACTCAAAAATGTCGGAATCAATTTTTATTAATTTCATTTATAGAAAAAACCAAAATACAAATAACTTAAAATTATATATTTTTTACTTACCAGCTTCATCTAACAGAATGTTGTCTGGTTTTACGTCCCTAAAAATACCCCAAACCAAAAATTACCCAAATCCTTCTCATATCCAATTTTCTTACCGGTGTAGGATATGTTTCGATTGCAGATAATCCAAAGCAAGTCCCATTTCGCATACCATTAATTTGACTGCATCCTCAGAAAACTCCCGCTGGTGCTTAATGTGGTAGCGCAAATCACCACCAATCAGCAAATCCACCACCATACACAAATCCTCTTCATCTAAACACAGAAAAAACCATTCCAATTTGAAAGTTGATTAAGGGATTAATTCTCTTTGAAACAAATTTAAATTTCCCCCAGTGCAAATAAATTGATTTTGTTTGTAACACTTTTTTGTGTATTTGCGCTGAACCACTTGGAAAATATTTGTTGGAAAACTTAGAATATAAAGGGGAAAAGTTATTCGGCCTTGTCGCGTTATAATTTGCGCGTTTAAACGGAAATTACATTGTTTCATTGTGCTGCGTGTACGCCATTTTATATTTTGATTATTGTTTTGGGGAATTAAATTTTGTGAGGGGCCCGCGAAACAATGGGGGTTGTTATTATTAGAGAAAATTCCACGTGGTGTTATTAATAATAAAATTGTTTTACGATGAAGTTTAGTCTTTAACCCGGAATTTTATGCCGCGATATGTCGATGATTTATGGAGTTTTGTCAAGAGAAGTTATATGTATAAAGTAGCAGGAAGCTATTTTCAATTTAGTGAGAAGGGTGTGTTCCACTGAGACATTTTTGTACCAGCAGTTTCAAATTTTTTTTAGTAAAGTGCAATTTGAGGCCTCAAAAAGCCCAGAAAATATTCTTATATACAATTCGTGATTTTTTCTAAAATGAAAATATAATTCAGCTTTGAAATAAAGATATTTTGAAGAAAATCCGACCAGCGGTTTTAAAATTATAATTTTTTTAGAAATTATCCTCGAAAAACGCGGTTTTTTTAAAAGTGCAATTTGAAGATCCAAAAAAATTCATGTAAACAATTCGCAATTTTTTCGAAAATAAAACCGGCATTCAGCTTTGAAACAAAAGTATTTTGACGAAAATTTCACCAGCGGTACCTAAACTGTAATTTTTTAAAGCAATTTCTCAAAAAAAAAATGCAAATTATTATATCAGGTTTTATTATAACAGTTATTACCACAGTTCCCAGCTTCTTTTCATAAAAATATATATTCCAAAGCATTATTATACTTTTCCTGCTGTCTTGAATCCATGTAAATTTCCCCTACTAAATTTCCATTGCCTAACAAAACCCATCAACAAAGTTCACAAGCTTATCTATGAAATCCCGCATACTTAAATATTTAACACGAACCTTGAAAAGCATACCAAATATTAACCAAAAACGGATGATCCAATTTCGTCAAGATTTCCGCCTCTCTGATGACATTCTTTAAAGCATCGCGTTCTCTGCACGCATTCTTGTTCATATACTTCATGGCGTATTCTTTCAGGTTGTTCTTCTTCCTCACAATGCACACCTGAAAAAACCACAAAGCGGAATATGCTAAATAAATTGGTAATTAAAAAAGAGGAGCATGAAAACAGAAGGAGCGCAGCGACGGCGTTACCCAGAAGACGGTTAATTCTATTTATCAATTTAGTGTCTTCGGGTGCGCGCCGTTTTATTATATAAAAGACATTTTTACGTCTGCTTGTATTTCTACGGCTGCCTGATTTCATTTTCATATTTTGTACAGTTAATATTCCAATTCAATTTCAATTTAACTAAGTTGGGGAAATTTTTCTTGCATAAGTTTGGAGCGGACTGTACTTGAAATGGAAAAATAACACAGACACATACGCATTTTTCTAGAATATTTTTTTTATTATAAAATGCGAACTAATTTAAAAAAATCTAAACTTGCTTTCGAAGAATTAAAATTAAATATTCAAATAAAACTTCCCATGGCTGTACCTATATATAAAAAAAACCCATCTTGCTGACTGTGCACATAATAAAGAGGAAATGAGGAACATGACACGAATATATAAAAAATTGTCAACAGTTTTAATAACATCGATACCTAGTTAGTATGGCAGGACATAAAAAAATGATTTACGAGTATGTGAACGATAATATTGTATTACACCAAAAAAATCCTTGATTTATAATAGGAACTAAACATAAAAAATCTACAAGAAAGAAAAATATCGTTGATATTACTTCGATTAAATTACTCGTCCTTAAACGAAATAAAACCGTCTAAAATCTCATTCCAATTTATTATTGTCCAGCCTAAAATACAATCGCTCATCCTCCTCGTATAACATTTTGCCATCTTTTATTCTTCGAACAAAGTTATTCAGATTTAAAAAAGTTGCTCTCTATAGAGGATAAACTGTTGCAATAAGTTTTGTCTTAAAGAGGAACTTTTCCCTTGTCTGCTTCCTTCTCATCCATTTTATCTACCTACGGAAAAAACGTGTCAGGTATCAATAATAATTCTATTTGGATGAAACGAGGATTGTCTCTGGGGGCGGCGGGTTATTAGACAACGCATGATTAAAATTGAGTAGGTTTTTACGTGTTTTGGAAGAGATGAGGCACGAGACAATTTTTAAATTGGGCTCGAGGGGGTTGCATGTTAGCATATTATGAGGGTGTTTTTATTTGTGAGTTTACTTTTATTAGTTTTCAAAGTATTTGCAAGTCACTTTTAGCTTAAACAAAATTAGAAGTAGGAAAAAATTTTGAGGTTAGGAATAATATTATAAAATAATTTATATAAATAAATTATACTAATTTTCAAAGAGCATTTAATGGTTATTATATACTTGTCAAAAGTTTGTAGATATCTTCTGTAGTTTTCAAGTTACAGCACTTTAAACTTATCGATAATTTTTATCACCGGCGCCTCCGCCAAAATTTGAAACCACAAAAATTTAGCTCATGCCATTTTTTTTAGCTTTTATTCCTTTGTGATTTTAGTTTATTTTTCTAGATAATAATAGTTCCCTTTAAATTTAAAATAGAGAGGGAAATCGACGAAAAATTAGAAGAAATTTTTTTTATTTTTGTGGTTATAATATTATGAAATAATTAGAGAATTCGTTGTAAAAACTTTTACTAATTTTCAAAGAGCATTTAACGGTTATAATATACTTGTCAAGAGTTTGTAGATATCTTCTGTAGTTTTTAAGTTACAGCACTTTAAACATGGCGGAAATTTTTATCACCAGCGCCTCCGCCAAATTTTAAAACCACAATAATTTTAGCTCATGCCAATTTTTTAAATTTTATTCCTTTGTGATTTTAGTTTATGTTCTAAGATAGTAACAAGTCACCTTTAAATTTAAGATCGAGAGAGCAATCAACAAAAAGTTAGAAGAAAAAAATTATTATTTTTGTGGTTAGTTTAGGTTAGAAGTAATATTATGAAATAATTAGAGAATAAGTTGTAATAATTTTTACTAATTATCAAAGAACATTTAATGGTTATTATATACTTGTCAAGAGTTTGTAGATATCTTCTGTAGTTTTCAAGTTACAGCTCTTTAATCATGCCGGAAATTTTTATCGCCGGCGCCTCCGCCAAAATTTAAAACAAAATTTTAAGCTCATGCTAATTTTTTAGCTTTTATTCCTTTGTGATTTTAGTTTATTTTCCAAGATAGTAACAAGTCAACTTTAAATTTAAGATCGAGAGAGCAATCAACAAAAAATTAGAAGAAAAAAATTACTATTTTTGTGGTTAGTATAGGTTAGAAGTAATATTATGAAATAATTAGAGAATTAGTTGTAAAAATTTTTACTAATTATCCAAGAACATTTAATGGTTATTATATACTTGTCAAAAGCTTGTAGATATCTTCTGTAGTTTCCAAATTACAGCACTTATAGCAAATTTCTAACACCGGCGCCTCCACCAAAATTAAAAACGTTTAAATTTAAGCTTATCTGCAAATTTATATCTTAAATATCGGAAATTTTATTGTATTAAGTATAATATAATTAAAGTGTTTTCAACTAAAATTAGAAAATTAAACCAAACTAGCAAGTATAACAATTTGAAAAAACAATTAAATTAAAATTAATTCATTATTGAAATTACCCTTTGCATAATTTATTTCCTTTATTTCCCCGTGCCAATCACATTAATCAAAAACACGCCAACTCAACTCTCCGACAGTGTCAAGATACAACAGGCAAAAAGCAGAAACAATTTTATTTTGAAGCAAGTTATGTTTTATCGATTCTGTAACCGACGCAAGGAAAGCGTAACGAACTCATATAACATATAGTGGACGCCAAAGTCCTGAAACTGCAATAAAAATTACTACCTAACCACACGGTAGCTACACACATTCTATTCATTAGTGGAAGCGAGTAATAAGCGGGAGGAGGAGGAGGAGGAGAAGGAGGCAAGGCGCACGGATATGTGAAAAGAATGTGTGTGTGCGGTATTTTTGCATGCCTTTAGAATAATTAGAAATCGTGTAGAGGGAAATATAGTTTTATTGTCTGGAAAAAATTTGTATAAGAAAGTCATGTGCGCCTACATCTTTTTCGTTTAGACGAGGAAATTTTTTGTCAGAGTAGATTCGCCTCCTCGCGATGTGCCAAATTTGACTGAAATCGGAGAAAATTGAAATGGAAAAATAACAGAACAACCTCCACCCACTTTCCCATACATTTTTTTGCAATCACTCGTCAAAACCAATAACAATATAAAACGCGAACTCTTGCAAAAAAATTCATTTCCAAAGTCGTGTATGTCAACATTGTCAACAAAACAAATTTCGTTTAAAACGACAAAATTAAAATCCAACATATCAAGAAAAAAAAATCCAACTTCAAACAATTTTCATCTAACGATTTCATGTTTGTTCCTTCAGGCAATTGAAGGGTTGCAAATCGTCGTTTTCAATAAAAATGTATCATTATACAGTTTTGTATAGACTATTGAACCAACGATAATATTTGCGTAATAAAATTTAATTCGTCGCAATAACTGGAACCGATATGTGGAAACTTGGGGCGGTTCAATTTATTCCAGAGTGGAGTGGCTTGCAACAATAGTATAAAATGTTATGTAGATTGTAGTGGAAACTATTCGCGGAAATTACAATAAAATCTTGAGCTCGTTGTGCAGGAGCTTGGATTATTATACTGTTGTAATTTTGGTCATTATTCAAAATTTTTCTTTAGGTCTATATACTAGACCTTCATAAAATGGGCTTGTAAAAAAAGTACTTTAAGGTTTAATAAATATGCGTACTTCATTAATTTATTTGTAGCAAAGAAATATTTATTAGAGATAAGAGTGCAATTTATTTGTGAGAAACTAATATTTTCTTGAGAGAATTATGTACTGTATTATGTGAAATAAAATTATTATAACTAGTGGTAGGATTTTGTAAAGGCCTTTTAGAGACACTCTGTATAACTAGGCCGCTATTTGTCCGATATTCATAACATAATTCTGAAGCCCTAGAGGGCCCCATTATTGAGCCACCCCATATATTTTATTTATTTTTAACAATTTCAAATACTTAAAACTGATTTAATTCACTGAAATGAACGAATTATCTTCACGTCAAAACCAGATCGATTGCAGGCAGCTTTTATGAATTCATAAAAATAAATAAAGTGCGCTGAAAGCTCAAATAGTCCTTAGTTTACATCGAGGGTAGTACACATTATATTTAATTTATCCCGAATGATGACTAAAAATAATGGTAGGACATTTAAAATAAAACCCAAACAATTTCCCTTCAAAGCCTTTTTTCTCCACGTTTTCCATTCTCCAGAGATCAACTTACATCGCTCAGATAATACAATTGTGTGTTTATCGCATTGGAAATGGCTGAGCCTTAATTCGTTTAATATTTTGTTCCACTTTACCCACTGAACTAATCTAATTATTAAAACCCTTCACTAACATCAAACAAAATGTAGTACAGGATGCTTTGGCCTTAAATTAATTCAACGTCAGGTAAAAATTCTGTTTCTGTGTAGGCGTATTAGGCGATTCTCAAAGCTCGTCTTTTCCTAAACAACATTGTGTGTTGTGTTGTTTGATGTGATGAATTTAATGATGAAAACTGTATTATATCCCATCACAAACTTACGATATTAATTGTATTATATTGAGGGGCCAAGGACGAATTTATCGACGCAATTTGTTTTTAATGGACGGGTGATAGAGAGCAGGATTCGTTTTTAAACCATCATAAACCAACTTTTTCACAGTTCATTGTCATTATGCGAAATAAAAATGGTCGTTATTCCATTTGAAATACGGCGAGTTGGGGCAAGTTGTAAAAGTTTGTGATGTGGAGTTGTTGCTGGGGATTGTTTGAGTCCTAACGAAACATTTTATGTGATAAGTACGTGGAAAAATTTAGCAAAAAATTCAATGCATTATTATTAATACGAGCCCTAACAACGAAATGTTCGGACAAAAGTAAATTTGATTGTTTGTTTCCATACGCGCAAAAGTTATCTAAATTAACTTCCATAATATTGATGGTTTTTTCTGTTATAATGCCAACATTTAGTTATATAAAAACGTAAATTTCGTAAAAATCCGCTCGGCGGTTCCAAAACTGTGCAGGATGGGAAAATTGTAGAAACAAAGAATTATTATTTTCAAAACGTTGGATCTAGTAGTCGGATTTTGATGAGATTTACTTTATTACAAAGCTGGATGTTGGTTTTCTTTACAAAAAAGTTACACAAGTTTTTATTTGGTGATTTTAGGCATTTATCGGAGCTTCAAAGTTGCACCTTTAAAAATGATAAAATTTTCTAGTAACTGTTTTAAAGGATCACAGTTTTGAAACCGCTGGTTGGATTTGTGTCAAAAAACATTTAAATTAAAGCTCAACAATCGTACTACCTATATTGAAAAAATCCTGAAATGTTAATATGATTTTTTTTGCATTTTTTTCGAGTTCTACAGTTAACTTTTCAAAAAACGTGTTTTTTGAGGGTGCTACCTACATTATAAAATAATCACAGTTTTGGAACCACTGGTTGGATTTTGGTAAAATTTACTTTATTGCAAAGCTGGATGTTGGTTTTATGTACAAAAAAATCCCCAAGTCTTTATTTGGTGATTTTAGGCATATTTCGTAGCTTTAAAATTGCACTTGAATAATGTGACGTAATTTTCTAACGACTATTTTTAAAAAATCACAGTTTTGGAACTTGGCGACAACGACATAAAGGTGCTTTCATGGCCCTCATCCAGTCCGGACTTAAATGTTATTGAAACTCTTTGGCATAAAATTATACGTATTCTACGCAATAATCCACCAAGAATTGGGGACTTAAAGACCAGAATAGAAGAAATTTGGGACAGTTTCACGCCAGAATTGTACCAAAATTTAATAAATACAATGCCTGCTAGAATACAGACAGCTATTAAAGCAAAAGGAGACGTAACCTCTTATTAATAGTCCTAAATTAAAAATTATCCCAACATTTAGTTGCAAATTCATTTTGTAAAGTTTGCTAATTATTAAGGTTAAAATATTGTTAAATCCAATAAATAATTTTCTTCCATGCATAATATTGTTATTAAGGCTTTATCTTATTGTATTGTTAGGTGTTTACTAATTATTTGCGTAAAATTTCCAGTTCTCCTTTCATACTTCGAAAATTTACTTTTGTCCGAACATGTAGTTATTAATACTCGTATTATTGTCTAGAAATGAAATTTTAAGATTTTTGAGGCTTCGTTCCTGAAATATAATAAAATATGTAAATTATGATCTACTTCCAGTTACTGCTTTTGTTCTTCATCATCATGAGTTATATTCTGCTTATTATTTAATATTTTCGCGTTACTTTTACTGGATTCTTTTCGTAGGGATTATAATCAATCTTGTACGAATGGAATGGATTTGATACGCACTTTGTAGGAACATTATCATATATCTTTTGATGTAGCCGTGTGTTTTATTTATCAAGTTTTACGGCACAAAGTTGTGACAATTTATATTCATGAAGCGGGATTAAATTTTTGAATATTACGCACAAAATTTCGATCATTAAATATTTATGTTGGTTCAGATAAAATATCACCAAAATTTCCTCCTATCTCCTTTAGTTTCTAACCCCTGGCGCCTCCACCAAACCAGCTTGTAAATCCCAGTAAAGAACCTAATTTTCTGCTAATTAAACTGTAACAACGCCTGAAATAATAATACCTTATAATGGGAAACCCGCCACTACCACCCCAGGAAAATTTATCCAAAACCTCGTACAACAACAACGTTTCCACTTTCCCCCCCCATTATATAAGACAATTACAAGGAAGCCACTTGGAACTTCCTTTCCAGATCTAACATAGTTGTAGACACACACAAGCTAAAAGCCTTTAAAGTATATATCAAGGGTTGGTTGCTTCGTCGTTGTATCTATCTTCCATTTACGTCAGACAATGAAAATTTATTGGGGTTTTCCACGACTGTAAACTTGTAGATTTCTTAGGAAGTTGTCTATAAACACAATTAAATATTTATACTTAGTTAGGTAGGTTAGTGAAATAATAATGATTAGGGTGTAGTAAAAAATTTACGTGGAAATTCGCGTTTTACCTGCTGATAAAGTTGTTGGGGGAAATGTTATTGAAATCAATATATTGCAGGTGGGGTCGGGGAGGAGGTAATGCAAAGAACCCTCTGACGGATGTTTCTACATTTATAGTCGGGGAATAATGTATTAATTCGAGGAAATGTCGGTTTTGTCAAGGGGAAATGGAATTGCGGTAATAAATAATCATATGGTGTTTTGCAAATTTAAATTTTGTACTCACGCGGAAAAATATTCAAAACTAATTTCCACAAGATTGGTGAATTTTTCTTAATAAACGCAATATTAAGCTTTAAGAAATTGTATTCTAAGTAGAAATCGGAAAATCGGATGTTGAGTTATGAATTTTTAAAATTTATCCTGTGGAAAATTATTAAAAAATTAAATTTTTTCTCTGATTCTCGCAAAAGTCGCCTAAACTAATTTCTATAATATTGATGATTTTTTTCTTAATTAAAGCAACATTGAGGTTTCCAAAACTGTATTCTAAATGAAAATCCATAAACCTGGTGTAGAGCTACAAATTTTCAAAATTGGACATGTGGAAAATAAATGAGAAATTTTATTTTTATTGTTATACTCCCCATAATGATCTAAACTTACTTCCACAATATTCATGATTTTTTTCTTAATAAAAGCCATATTGAGGTTTCTAAAACTATATTCTAAATAAAAATCCATAAATCTGGTGTAGAACTATTAATTTTCAAAGTTGCACATGTGGTAAATAAATGAAAAATTTTATTTTTATTATTATTCACGCCATAATAATCTAAACTTACTTCCACATTATTGATGATTTTTTTCTTAATAAAAGCAACATTGATTTTTCCAAAACTGTATTCTTAATGAAAATCCATATAACTGTTGTGGAATTATAAATTTTCAAAATTGAACATGTGGAAAATAAATGAGAAATTTTATTTTTATTATTATACGCGCCATAATGATCTAAACTTACTTCCACAATATTTATGATTTTTTTCTTAATAAAAGCAACATTGGGGTTTCCAAAACTGTAATCTAAATAAAAATCCATAAATCTGGTGTAGAAATATAAATTTTCAAAGTTGAACATGTGGAAAATAAAAGAAAAATTTTATTTTTATTATTATTCACGCCTTAATGATCTAAACTTACTTTCACATTATTGATGATTTTTTTCTTAAAAAAAGCAACATTTACCTTTTACTGTATTCTAAGTGAAATTTCAAAAATTTGGTGTTAGAGCTACGAATTTTCAAACTGGATTAGTATAATTTTTTTTTCATTTCCTAAGAATAAATATTTTTAAAACTACATTCCATCCTACCTATCAATTATATCCCCTGTACAAACTTAAAACAAATTTACTCATCTAATGCATTTTATCAAGACGACAGAAACTTGAACACTTGACGGATTATAAAACAGTTATGATTCCATCATCATCATCGTCATCATTTAATAATAAAATCAAAGCAAACACAAAGTTATATTCCTCGAGCTCGCCACTTTTACGTCCTGTAATATCTTGATGTATAAGCAAGCACATAAAGCAAATTGAAATTTGGGATTAAAGAGAGAACTTGGCAAATACAAGTTTTAAGCAATGTTAATAATAATATGTATGTAGACGCAATTTTAATTAAGTTTCATCATGAAGAAAAATGCAATATAACTTGAGATGGGTTGCAACAATTTTATGCGGCGGCGCCGGAGTAAAAATTAGTGTTTTGCATTTTACTGCCCCCAGATGAGTTTTAATATAATGGAAGCAAGAAATTTGTGTAAACTAGACGAAGGATATTGGATAGTTTATAACGCAAAAATAATTGCTGTTTCTTTTATACACACCACAAAAAACTTGGCGGAAAATCTAATACATAAATAACGAAACCCAAACAATTTTATTTTCAACTATCCTTTTCAACCCAAGATAAGGACCAAGTTTCCGTGGACACAGCATTTAAAGTCAATAATATAATGGAGAAGTGAATGGCCGGCCATCTGAATGCGTTGCCAACGGAAATGTTAACCCTCTAGGGATTGTTGTTATGAAGCCAGTGCACACTATAAGGGATAAGAAAAAATGGTTTATTTCAGCTAAACAGCTTCTATGAATCCGTGGTGGTCGCACAAACACACAAACAAACTGAACAAATAAATTTCCAGTTGGAGAAGGGGCTTCGGATTTGAATAGAGGAAATTAGTTTAGAGGGAAAATATTTGTTGAAGTTGTACTATTTCAAAATTACATCATATATCAAAAAATATGGTAATGTTTCTATAGAAAGTGCGTACAAGATTGATTATTATAATCCCCCGAAAGCGAAAAGAATCCAGTAAAAGTAACCCGAAAATATTAAACTAGAATAACTCATGATGAGGAACAAACTGAACTAAAAGCAGCATCAGGTAGGGATGATTAATTAATGGAAAAGCGGCGTGTCAGTCGCAATGTTGGTTTTGTGGCTTCATTTTTCCACTTTTGTATCATAAAATAAAACGAATAAAAGTGACCTTGTCGCCTAAACAATAAAATCATCCCAGCGAGTTTATTTTTGTACATTAAATATTAAATTGGCGCAAAGAAAAATTGTTTTTTTATCTTTATTACATGATATATACAACATAATAGGATAAAATTTTGTTTTCCTAAAAATTTAAATTACCTGCAGTTTCACTTTTACTACTAGCAGGAAATAAAATATTTAATACTGTAAACTATAACAGCGTAATAAAACAGTGCCTAGTGTATTGATTTTTAATTAACCCCTCTAGAATATCTCCACATGTAAAACTAATATTTATTCACTAAATCTTCTACCTAACAACCTCGAAAAGGACGAATTTAATTTGATCCTTCGATATCTCCAATCTTTCGCTTACTATAAATACACCAACATTATCGACGGAAATTAATTAAAAAATACCCAATCGCCCCTTTGGTCCTTCGTTAAATTACACCCCATCCCCTCGAATAAGGTAAATAAATCCCCAAAAGATCTTTGCGGGTAATCAGCAAAATACGTTCATGAATTTAAAATAGATTTCTCTCAGGTAGGTACATGTGGAGTTGCGTGGCATCGTGTCTTCATTTCCAATAGGAAATTTGCTTTTCAAGGTGAAGTCGACTAAAATCACGTACCGGAAAATTTGACACGCCACGAAGAAATCACGAAAGTAAATCAGTCTTATTATATTATATCGCGCCGCCTTCATGCTTTCTTTGCGTCCGATGTAAACAAATAAATTAGATGTAGATTGATTCGGGGATATTGCGAGGGAATCTGCTGGGATTTAAAACAAATGCGAGCATTTTCATGTGGTGAATATAAAACTGGGGGGAAATTGAAGTGTTTGAATTTTTTTTATTTTAGCGGGTGTAGGTGTCTTGAAAGTGATATAATATTTATTATTTTAAAAAAGAGTCAAATGTGTGTTAGAAATATGAAAAAAGTTTGAATTATTCGATGTTTCTATTGTTATTTTTAGTTAGAAATTTAAAAAAAAGTGCTGGATACTTTTAGTGTCGGAGTTTTAGAACCACTGTTTGAATTTAAAATAAATTGAAATTTTTACATAGAGGAATCTAGGTTTTATTACAAAATACTAATTCCAGGGCTATTTTGTGCGTTTTTCAGAGCTTTAAGATAAAACTTTGAAAATAGTGACAAATTTCGTGGTGTAACAGTTTTTGCGTCACAGTTTTAGAACCACTGATTAGATTTTAAGTAAATTTACATTTTTACAAAACGAAATGTAGATTTTATTAGAAAAAACTCGTTCCAAGGCTCTAATGGTTGTTTTCTATATTTTTCAGACGTTCTAATTAAAACTTTGAAAATATCACAATATTTAATGGAATAACAGTTTTAGTGTCACAGTTTTAGAACCACTGGTTAGATTTTAAAGTAATTTACATTTTTACAAAGTGGAATGAAGGTTTTATTATAAAATACTAGTTTCAAGGTTCTAAAGGCTGTTTTTGTGCGTTTTTCAGACGTTTAAGATAAAACTTTGAAAATAGTGCCAGATTTCGTGGTGTGATAGTTTTTGCGTCACAGTTTTAGAACCACTGATAAGATTTTAAGTAAATTTACATTTTCACAAAGCGAAATGTAGGTTTTATTAGAAAAAACTCGTTCCAAGACTCTAGTGGTTGTTTTCTATATTTTTCAGACGTTCTAATTAAAACTTTGAAAATAGCACAATTTTTCGTGGATTAATAGTTTTAGTGTCACAGTTTTAGAACCACTTGTTAGATTTTAAAGTAATTTACATTTTTACAATGCGGAAAGAAGGTTTTACTATAAAATATTAGTTTCAAGGCTTTAAAGGCTGTTTTTGTGCGTTTTTCAGACCTTGAAGATAAAACTTTGAAAATAGTGCCAGATTTCGAAGTGTGACAGTTTTTGCGTCACATTTTAAAAACCACTGATTAAATTTAAAAAAATTCGATTATTATACTTTCTTATTTATTTAAAAAAAAACGGCGCCTTCGCCAAATTTCCAACAGTTATTATTTCTAATACAAAATTACGCGATAATTTTATATTTTCTCAGCCGCAACTCCCAACAAAATCTTTACCATCTCACGACATTTTTTTTCGACGCATCAGCATTTAAAAATCATTCAAACATCCCTTTATCCCATAAGCCATATATCAAGTCCCGATATACATATCGGATTGGCATCCCTTCGGGCGGGTGTGGTTAGCTAGAGAAAACTAAATTTAAAAGGGTTTTCCACGATGTTCCTTCAATTTACGTTTTAGATTGCTGTTGAAAGCCACATATTCACGTGTGCGGCGGATGAAGAGGACTCTATCTTGCAACTCAAGCATATTCATTAGCATACGATTTCTCTCAAGTTTCCCTGATGTGTTATACGAACTTTCTGATAATTAACTTCTCTAACTTAAACTGACATGATTTTCAATATTCTAACTAACGTAAACAATATATTGTTGTGACATCGCGGAGTCCAACTCAATTACACGAATAATTTTTATTCATTATAGTATTTAGCGTATATTTGCTTGTTTGTTTGTTTGTAGATTTCCCTCGTTCGACAAAGTTAATTAACTTCGCTTCAGTTGACTTTATATCTTATTAACAAGTTCAAGAATTATTTGTAAATAGTAGAATAAGTATTGAATTGTACTTACTTTACCGAAACTACCTTTGCCGATGGCCCGGATCGAAGAGAAATGGTCGAAGTCCACTAGAAAACATATAAAACAGATTGTAATGGTGATACGGCTTTGAAACTAGACTTAGATTTGTGATAAAAGGCGACCGGAATTGAAACAGGAAACTCAGCAGCAGGAGCAGGACGTTAATATAATTAATTACTTTTTTCTACTTATCATGTATATGAAATCCAGAAGTTCATTTAAATATACAGTATTTAATTATTGAAAAGGCGCAGGTGCTAAATTAAATATTATCCCTTTAATTTTTTGTTTTCGGAAATTTTCGATTAATTTTCGGAAGTCTCTTTCGCACCTATAGAAATCCTCATAAGTCTGTCCTTGTTCCACTCATTACAGCCACATTTTTAGCAAGATTACCGTAAAATTTTTTTGGGTTATTTTCGTGTCCTGTAAAACTAATTAGGGTTGGCGTGTATGATATAAATTTGAAATATAGTGTTATTATCTGGTTGCGTACTGTACATGAGAAATTAAAACCGCCCACTTTTCCCTTATTATATTTATCCCGCGACGCCCTTCACGAAATTTTCCAACTTAAGAAACCCCGCATAATTAAAACCCAATGACCATTCAAGTGTAAACAATTATCCTGTTGACAGTAAACGCCACTTGCAATTAATCAAACCTTCCACCCCCCGTACACCCCCCAAATTAATACAAAACCGTATTTCTATTGTTGGCACTTTATTGGCTTTCGACACTTACTAATAAACCAAAACTATAATCACCCGGTAAAACTTGATGTCGATCATAGTATTAATGAAGTGAAGTTTTGTTGTAAATTATAAATGATTGGGTGGCTACTTAATTGAAAATTGATTATGCGGTTTTGGCTGTGTTTTGGATAACGTCATCATAAGCCGCCTTATAGAGATATGGTCGTGTGGGATATAGATTAATATTAATTAGTATTATAATCCGAAGAGGTGATTGGCGGAAGTTGAGAGGGTGGATTATTGGAAGCAAACAGCACAATTATATTGTTGTTATATAGGGGTTATTGTCGAAAAAAGTCAGTGGCGTACATTAGAGGAACCAAACGCGATCCCAAAATATTTTTATGCGAATTTTCTGATTATGCTGGAAAAATATATTATCCAATTTCAAATTAAGCAATTTTTTTCTTATATCTACGCCACCACTGTTCTCCACAACATCCATCAAATGCCTACCTTCTCCAATACGCGAGACATACAAATTATCTTCTTTGCTCCTGAAAATCCCCATTCCACTTTTCACACAACTACAACCCATTTCCATAGGATAATAATCATATTACGTATTCTATTTGTAGTATACAGTGTATGGAATTTGGCAGAACATACACCCAATCTATGAATCTTCCATTATCTAATTATTATTTCAGCGAGCAGAGGTGGAATCTGCAAGTGAGGATTCAAATCTAATACATAATGAACCCAACTATAACGGCGGGATTAGATAGGTGTATTGTTGTGCGGAATAAATTATTTAGAATGTTTTGTGTTTGGGTGCGTGACGTCAGAGCAATTTACAGGTAAACAGACTATAAGTAAGTAGTTTATATAGTTGAAACTTTTGTTTGTTTTAAGATTACAAAACAACTTTTAAAGTGCTTTCAGAATTAATTTAATTAAATTTATTTTCTCTGTAAACAAACTACTTAAACTGTACTAAATTATTAAAAAAGTTTCTTACTTTTCATTCGCGTGGTTCCCCCAAAAACAGTCCTACCAATTCACTGATGATGTTCCTCCCTATCGCAACTCGGAAATACTAAACTGAAACTGGAATAATACGGCAACGGCAGGCGTCTTGTGGCGTCGTTATGTCGGTTTTAATCGGTTATTTCCGCTTCACGTCAGTAGGAACATTGTTTATCCTGGCAATTAAAAAAGATTTAATTTAGTTTTTGTTTACTAGACAAAGAGACATGTTGGGGGGTAAATGTGTGGAGAATCCCGAAAAATATCTTGTATGGTGCGATAAATTTTAAATTCGTTAATTTCTTATCAGATATTTGTAGACGGTTGTATTGTGAATTATAATTAGGTTTTGTGATTAAAATTACATGAAAATTAACCAAAATATGGGAGATTTAAAATTTTGAAATTTTGGTGGATGCGCCGGTTTTACAAGAAATTTTAATCTATTGATTAATTTTAAAATTTAACTATACCTAAATTTCCAAATCCTATTGTGATATGATTTAATACAAAAAATTTTCAGCCTTTTCAGTTTTTCATCTCTCATTTCTCCTTAATTAATTCATATTTAATATTCTCCCCTTCTTTGTTTCAAAAAACATCTTCAACCATTTTCCTCTCCTACAAAATGTAATATGTGCATATTCCAAACTCATCAGCTTTTTTAAGTGCTGATTGCCTGAACTTATAACCGAAATTAATGTTTGTTAAGTGATTGAATTATTCATAGAAGGTGTTATGCGAAAAAGATGTAAATATGAGAGGCAGGCGCTATTGAATAGAATTATAAATTTTGTCCTTATTTCTGCACAATTTTCCAATAGAAACTCATATATTTAGTTAGTATTATATTATCATAAATGAATATTATTTGGGAAATTGTTTTTATTAAATGGAATTTTGAATATATCTGAAAAATACAATGGAATTTTACTGTTCGTTGGAAAAGTGCGACTGGTAATAAAATCATAAAAGAGATTACGTTTGAGTTCAGTTTTACAGCACATCCTTCGCATTCCTGAAAATATATTCTGAGATTGAGATTTATCCTTTTATTGCTTTATTCGTGGCAAAGCAGCAGAGATTAAATATAATCGATGCGTAATTATTTTAAATATATGAATAGCAGATAAAATTGCTTTATAATAAAATATACAAAATTTTCACAAGTTTTTTGAAAATATTTTACAGAAATCTGCTTTTAATTATTAGTATGAGTGAGTATGAAACCGGGAGATGGCACTGTAGGCTCTTCGATTCTGTAATTATTTGTTTCTGTATAGAAAATAATTTTACTGTTAAGTTTTATTCCAGCACGTTGTTAACAGCAAAATTGTGTGAAATTTTTGATATTTTAATGTACATACTTCTGAAAAATTACTACAGGAATCTGTTAAATGTTACAGAATTTAGTGCTACCTCTAGCCGACAGATGACCATAGGATTTATGTTACACCGTTTTCTATAATTAAATATTTTCTGCATTACTAGTTTCTAATTTTTAATAATATTTTACAGTTACAGAAGCATGTTTGAATGAAGATATATTTTATAAACTAATTACACGACTTTATAATAAATACTACAATGCAGAAATCTGTTTTACCTTAATATATTAGTATAGCTTTACACTGATAGGTGTCACTATAGTACCGCTTTTCTTCGCTTTCTTTTTTCTAGCAATTTTTTTCTGTGTTGAGTATTTTACACAAATTTTCTATGCGTGTTTGTAAGCGTTTTGGCATAGTCCATTAAAAAAATGTTCGTTAGGTCTAAAACTACTCTATAATAAGACATGTTTTATCGTTTATTTCTTGCAAACGAAATTTGGGATTTTTTTAAGTACTAGAGTAGTTTTCCAAGAATTTTTTGTTTAAAAAGGTAGGTTACATTGTTACAACAAGGGCTTTACCCCAACCAAATGGTGTATTGACCGAAATTTATCGATGTTGACATAGATAAGAAAATTGTTCAAAACCATGGATTCAGCAACAGTAGAATGCGGAAATGTCTCCTCAACAACACCACCAACAACCAACAATAGTTCCCCAACAATCCAAGCTGCACAAGAGATGCCCCCGTCTCCATCAAAAAGTTCCACCGGTGAACCTACCTCCATGCTGAATCTAAAAAAATTCATACCCGTGTCCGCGTGTTTTATGGCTTTTGCCATTGTTATGACGATTTTGATTATCTACATGGATAACAATGGTAAGTGAAGGGATTTGTTAGTGTAGGTACTCAAAACATTGTCTAAAGAAATTGTAGCGATGCAGCACTACCGCTTCCGGATGAACATGAGCCAGGACTACGATTTGTACGGGGTGACTCAGGACAATCCTCAACTTGTGACCTACATTAGGGAGGTACATATCGCCCCAGCGATGGAACCCCATCATAAGCCGCTGGTGTCTGATGAGGGAGTTCCCGAGGATACAGCGTATGTTGTCCAATTTTTACAGAATAAGGTAAAGAAGTTCAAAAGCCAAGTTAGTTAAAGTTACTAAACAAGTCTTTGATCTTCCAGAAGGACGGCGTGTTTGTCGAGGCAGGCGCCTACAGCGACGGCAAAACCTCCAAAACCGAGTACCTCGAACGCAAGCTAAACTGGCGCGGTCTCCTCATCCAACCAGACCCCCGCCACTACTTCAACCTCCGAAGACACAATCGCATCCGCTCCCAAGCCATCCACGCCTGCCTCAGCCCGATGCCCTATCCCAAAGAGGTGACTTTGCATCAGGATGGCGACGGCGTGAAAATCAACAGCATTCACTCCAACAGCCTCGACGACCCCGACTGGTTCAACACCAGAGTGAAATGTTTCCCGCTGTTTTCGCTGCTGTTGGCAATGAATGTCACTTCTGTTGATTATTTCAGTCTGGAAGCCGGCGGTAATGAGCTGCAGGTCTTGGAGACGGTGCCTTTTGAGCGGGTGCACATCGAGGTGATTGGAGTGCACCTGCTGACGGGCGATGGGGAAAAGGACACGATCCGGAAGTTCCTGGTGATGAAGCAGTATAAGTTTGTTCAGAGTTTTAACACGACGTATATTTTTGTGTTGAATCGGGGGAAGATATGAAGACTGAATGGAATTACAGACGGATTTTACAGTAGCATTCCACTTTTACTCTGTACGAATAGATCTCTTTTAATCTCACTAATTAGGATATTGGCACTTTGTCTAAGTAAATTTGCAATAATGAACTGGGGCACAATGTTGTTAAAATACCTACACAAGTTATTTTTGTTGAAAACAGCTGTTTTGTGATAAATTCATTCATTTAGTTGGTTACATAACTCGTAGGATTTTCTATGTTCTCCTATTTATTTTCCATTTTATATGTAATTCGTTCTAAGTTAGGATAAGTACACACATAGTGCCTTTCTCTCTTTTTTAAATATAAGAATTCCAATAATAGATATTCGATGCATTCCTGTGTTAGTTGCATTTATTTTATCATTTTTGATATTAGTTTTAGGACAATTTTTCTTTCTAAAAGTACTTATTAGATAGAAATTTTATGGAAACTTTTTTCCAGGCCTTTGACATTTTTTTGTACTTTAATAAATAGATAGTAAAACAAAACTGTATTTTTTTTAAATAATGCATCTTTCCTGTTGTGAAATTTGTCAAGAAATGACGAAAAAAATTGATATTATACCAAAATAAAACATTGAAAAATAGCAATAATACAAATACCATATTATATATTTTTGTCCTAAATATAAAATAATCTATATGAACAAGTAAATTTGACCAAATTTCTACCACTTTTTATTTCGAATAAAACTAAAATATTCAAATTTTCCCGCTTTAAATTTCACTTAGTTACTTTCGTTACGTTGTAGTGGTAGCGACCATAGACAACATAATTCCCAAAGAGATTTCATCTACCAACAAACGAACTAGAATCAGGGCAAATAAAATAACTGGCAATTGAAAAATGTACAGCTTATATATTTATTTAATAACTTCAAACACTCTCATTAATTTTCATAGAGATTTACCATAAATATTCATGAAAATCCCTTTAGGTAAATCCGGAACGCACTTGACGCACAACTGTCATTAACATCTGCTAATTAATGTCAAATTGACAACTGTATATTTTGCTTTATGACTAATAAATAGTTTATTAATTGTATTGTAGTGTAGTGTTTGGTAAACTAGTTTATCTGTTGTTAAACTAGAAAAACTGCACGTTTAGCAACAGATGGTTATAAGAAACATTATTTGAAAGTACTGGCGAAAATATTGTGAGCTTTCCAAAAAGCCCTTTGTTTGGAAAAAATGTCCCATCGCAGAGATTACAGACGGCAACCAGCCAGTAACTTCACCTACGTTAGTCCATGTGTAAAATACTTGATTTTCATGTTGAATTTCATTTTCTGGGTAAGCAAGATAAATACATTACCAAAACTTGAAACTAAGGTTATGTTTGTACAGTTATTTGGTGGATTGTTAATTGGAATTGGATTATATGCTTTCGTGGACAAATGGCAGTTAACTGGATTGGTTAAATTGGAAACCGTCTACGATTTCATCTTAAATATTTCGTTAGTTATGGTTGTGATGGGCGGGGTTGTTTTTATCGTTAGTTTTGCGGGATGTGTTGGGGCCTTGAGAGAAAACACTTGTCTGCTCAAGTTTGTACGTAATAATAATAATAGACTCTCACGACGATAAGGAACTAATAATTTCATTTTAGTACTCACTTCTGTTGCTTATTTTCTTCTTATTGGAAATGGGCATAGCTATAGTTGGTTTTGTTTTCCCGCATTCGATGCACTCGCTAATCGAGGAGAATTTCACCGATAAAATCATACATAATTACAGAGACGATCCGGATCTACAAAACCTTATAGATTTTGCCCAACAAGAGGTGAGTTTTGTAACAAATTTTCTTGTGGATTATACTATGAGTTTTTTCCAGTTCCGTTGCTGCGGTTTGAGTTCTGAAGGTTACCAAGACTGGTCTAAGAACGAATACTTCAATTGTACTTCCCCTAGTGTTGAACACTGCGGTGTGCCATTTTCCTGCTGTATAAATGCGACAGATATAAGCTCAAGACTAGTCAATATAATGTGCGGTTATGGCGTGCAAACTTTATCAGTAAGTGTGTAGTTTTAGTGGAGATAACTTGAGTAAAATGCTGTTTTTAGGTCGCCGAGGCCAGTAAGAAAGTCTGGACGCCCGGCTGTATTGAAATAGTCCGTTCCTGGGCTGAGAGAAACCTCTACGTTCTCGCCGGTGTGGCTCTCACTGTAGCCCTATCTCAATTACTAGTTATATATCTTGCCAAAACCCTTGAGGGACAAATAGACTTGCAGAAATCAAGGTGGGCTAGTTGAAACATAGGGTATATTTGTAAATATGACGTCCTGCCATTTTAAGTTCTGTTTCCAAATCAAATATTTTGTATGTTGTGTAAATGTAACAGAAAAACAAGCCAAATAATTTGTACTCTGTATTGTATAATATGTGTTGTTGCACTTTTTGAAATAGTGTTTTCTATGTTTGAATCTCGAATGTAGTTTTTATTTTGGGGGGCTAAGGAGCAATCTGTTTTTTTTTGTCTAGTTTTAGTACACGGTTTTTATTCTTCCAACAAGTTTATCTCAAAAGACTTAAAAAATGTTTTTAATCTTAGATTTCTAGGTAGACTAGCAGTCATTTATTATTAGAGCTAGTGGAATAATTAACTTGGTTTAAGTCGTGCCAAAAATTGTGGAAAAAAGTCCAGTCAGTTTAGAGAGTATTTTTGTTGAGCGCTTATATGTTGCAAATACTAAGCTTTTCGCAATTATTTTCGATATTAAAACAGCTCTTTGTTTAAGCGATTTGAAAATTTGCCAGTTTAACGCTTTTTCTAAACTGACTGGACTAAAAGCAGAAGAATGAAAACAAAATGATTAAAAAGCTCAAATCAAACTTAAATGTTTTTTAAAATTTCAGATACTACACACAATTAAAAAGAGATCGAATGTCAAATTATTATTTTATGTAATTTTTTCCAATAAAACTATTGTGATTATCTTATATTTTAGACTAAGTCTTTATAGATGTTTAAATTAGTAATAATTATTATACAACATTTAATAAAAATATATATATTTCAAGTTGTAATATACAAAAAAATTTGTTTATTTCTTTTATACAGGGTGGCTGAACTTCCGTTTCCAGCATGGGGATCTCGCTTATTATAATAGATAGACCATAGGTTTAAATTTGGCAAAGTTGCTAAATTTAGTGCTCAGTAATAATCCTAAGACAAATTTGAATTATCTTGAACGGTCTTCTGAAAAAGTAAAAAAAAACTGAAAATTACAAATAATAGATAGAGCATAAAAAGTTGCTTTGAGAATGTTTTTACAGATTTAAAAAATGTTCAGAAATAAAAAAGTTATGGGCGATTTTAAAAAATTGTAAATTTCAGTTTTTTTCACTTTTTCAGAAGACCGTTCAAAATAATTCAACTTTGTCTTAGGATTATTACTGAGCACTAAATTTAGCAACTTTGCCAAATTTAAACCTATGGTCTATCTATTATAATAAGCGAGATCCCCATGCTGGAAACGGAATTTCAGCCACCCTGTATACTCTACTATTTATTTATTTATTTATAAAATTGTATACTATATACATACATTCCCATAATTCTCGTCTTCTACTCTGAAATATCCAAAGTACAAACATCCAAAATACAAAAAGTCGCCCTACACATAGGACAAGTACACTTCGCTGAAAGCCACGTAGACTGATGCTCATTATCCTGTCGGGACACAAACCATTTTGCAATACAATCAATACACCACATCGGTCTACAGTAGCACGCTGTACATTTATTTGGTCCTGAATCACTGCAGAGTTTCTGCAGTTTTATACTGGGGCCAGTTTGCAAGCAGCACATGCATTGCTCGGTCATCTGGAAAAGAAATTGCGTGAAAATTGTGGTGGCCAAACCCAAGCCCCGACTCACTTCATTCGTTGCATACTTGGGATTCTGTTGAATTGTTTCTTTGAAAACATCGATGAATTGCTCGACTACAGATTTGTGAAACTTCACGTTCGGTGCGATGTTAATAGTCCTACTAACGCGCACTTGCAAATCCTTGAAATCCATCGCGTTTATTCGTATGATAAACGGCTCAACATTCCGTCTACTGCACTTGACTTCTATGTTTAAAAACTGAGTTTCAGTTGGATTTTGGTGGGAAATCTGATAGTGACTAGCTTCTTTTACTGTTAGAGTTGTATCACTTTGATATGCAACGAACATTGTTAAAGGATTCACTTTAAGGATCCAGTTTTCCGTTGCGATTATCTTAGAGATAGTGCTGGTTTGAATGGTAAGTTTTTCCAGGCGTCGGTATTCCGTTTCAATGGCCACGGCAACGCTTTGCCAGTTTGTGTTGTTGGAGAATTTCGATAGATTTACAGCAATTGGATGGTGCTCCTCATTGGAGTCCGTCCAGGTTTTTATTTGGTATAAAGCCAAAACTGGCAGGGCGAAACTGGTAGCCAGAAAGCAATTCCAAAATAAAGTTCCGGTGAACAGTAAACTAACCTACAAAAAATATGATGATAAATTGGAGGCTTTTATGGTAATTTCTACAAACCTCCTCGACATATCCAAGCAAACCCAGCAACACTACATATCCTAGCGGTAGTATAGAATAAATAAATAAAGTTAGTTTTATTCGTTTCATGTGGAAACGGATAAACGTCTCATATTCCGAACCCAGATACCTGGAGAAAATGCTTGAGATGGAAAAACCGGCTGTGATAAACTCGCTTGGTGGGAAAATTATACTGACACTCAACAACAAATACAACAAAGTAAATATTATATCTTCTGACATATTTACAAGAAAATTCTTAATTTACAGCTGATTTTTGACGTTAAAGTGACAGCAGTTGTCAGTTAAGCATTACAGAGAAATGTATTATCAGTTGAGATTATTCTCTTACAGATACCTGTAATTATTTACAGGTATCTGTAAGAAATTTATTTGATTAGTTTTTGATAAATGACGCTAGTTACTAAAGTTTTGTGGTTTCAGGGTCGATAGAAAACACACAAAATTAAAGATTTATTTAACAAAGATTAACAAAAAGTGGTTATTATAAAATATTCTTCTGAAGTCGGTAATTCAGGTGGCATTTTTAGGTCGGTAATACAGGTCACAGTGAAGTCGATAAAGAAGTCGGGTTTTTTGACATTACCCCAGTTTTAAATTTTCTTCACTAATTTTAAAGAATTTTTCTCGCGTAGTTTCGATTTTAAATGATCATAATTTTATTGTGGAATAATCGTACTATTACGTAGAAAAAGTGTTAGTTGCACAACAGCATAAACTAATAGGATTGGCACGTGAGTGATTAACAGGATTATTAAACTAATACGGTTTCCCTGCACTTTTCCTCAATCCTGCACATTTCCCACAGAACCAGTTCGATGTATTGTTACAAGAAATGACTAGAATTCACCTACAGCTTCTCTTTATTTCAGTAGTGTTATTGGAAATATCCGCAAGTAAGGTGAATTTCTACGATATTTGCGAGCGACCCACTGGAAGGCGGTTGTATTTAGAGTACAAGGAAACAGGGAAAATTGTGGCTAATTATTCACTAAACGAATTTGCGAAGGAAACTAGTAGAGGTGGAAGCAAGAAATGTACGATAGAATTTCTAACTTGTCCCTCGTGTATCGTCGAAATAAAGTTCAGGTGAGCGTAAATTTTTATTTTTACTGATGCTGCTACTACACAACTTTACATTTTAGTTTTTTGAATATATCGAAAAATTGTGGGAGCTCCTCGGTTTTTAATAACTATTGCGGATGTGAGTTTGTCTGGATTTATGAACCGCCTTTCGAAGAGGCTTCTGGGGAGCAGTTTTGTGGAAGATTTATTCAAAACAATAACGCTTCTGATGGCTTGTTTTACAGTAGTAAAACGCGAAGTGTTGCCATTACTTTTACTTACAATAAAAAGTACAATGTGGCTTTTGCTTTGGACTACATTTCCGAAAGTAACATCGCCTTATTAGCACACCAGTATTTTTGTATATAATTAGAAATTTTTAGGAAACAGAGTGATCTTGAATGGTTGGCCTAAAATTGGTAAAATGAACAATGCTACACAAATAATTTCTTCACCTTATTTTCCCTATAACTATCCAATTGATTTAAGTGTTGAATATGTTATACATTGTCGAGGGGTCACGATAGAAAATCATTGCAGGATCAACATTGTTTTCACTGATTTTCAGCTCGCTCCCGCATCTATTATAGAAGTAGGTGTAATAAACGAAACCATAATTTAACTACATAAATTTTTCGGCAGTTCTTCGACTGGAACGGCCAAAGAATGTATGTAACCTCCGGAACAAACTTCCGCCCCCCAGTCATCTCCACCACCGGCCCCACATTAGTCATGAGGTTCTACGCGAATGGTGCCACAGGGCCCGGCTACAAAGCCTATTATTCCTTCGTCTCCAGTTTAGATTCCTTCCAGAACATTGGTAACGCTTATAATATAAGAATTAAGGCAAAAACTAATAAATTTATTAGATATCAATTGTGGGGGGCCAGTGGGGAACTTGGGAGGCGCGATAACCATGATGAACATGGTGCAAGAAGGCGCCAAGTTTTACGACTGTGTTTGGTTGGTGAAGCCCACTGCAGGATTTTTGCACTTAAAGACACATCTATATGTGAAAGTTGCGCGATTTTCCGGGTTTAGTATGTATTTAAGCAAGTTTATATAATATAATAAAACTTTTTTTTTCCAAGCGGGACAAGCAGAATTAACTATAAAACAAGGCTTAACTTCCTATGAACCTTCAGTGGAACTTCTACGCTCACCACATAAAAACAAAGAGCACGTTGTGCCGATTTCCCAGGGATTCTATGTTAGTTTTCGAGGGTTTTTCAATCCGAATTCTGAGTTAGCAATAATTTACGCTGCTTTTAATTATAAAGGTGCCATTAAATTAAATTTGGTTTTAAAGACTATTTTGGCTTTGTAGATTGCTTTGCAGGATCGGATTTCCTCTGCCATAACTTGCGGTGTATCTCAGTCTTGTTGAGCTGTGATGGGTTTGATCATTGTGGGGACAGCAGTGATGAAACTGCTAATTGTTCAGATGGGTTAAGAAGTAATTAGATTGAAATTATTTTTTTGAAATTACTTTGTATTTTTTTAGAATTCAGTCGAGTTCATCCACAATGGAACCGAGTTCCCAATTTTCTCTTTCCGAAAACTGATCAATATGCTTCGGATCTCACAGCAGCTACTTTAATATTCTTAACTTGTGCTTTTGGTATGTAATATTTATTAATATTGTAGTTATTTTTTTGGCTTAGGTCTTATAGGAATAATCTTCGTAATGGCGCTACTTTTATACCGAGTTAACGTTCGATCACGCCACCAGCGTCAAATCCAAGATCACATGGAAACAATCCACGCAATTTTAGGTAAAACATTCCCATAAAATCGCTTCCCTGCCCAAATAAATAAAATAATTTAGAGGAAAGTGTAGGAGAACTGGAGGAGGAAATAATCATTCCGGATGAGCCACCAGACTATGAACCACCACCCGACTATGCAGATGTTGTTAAAGAAAAACAGCCCAGGTAAGGTTAAAAAATTATATAACTTGTAGTAAAAACTAACTGTTGCAGAATTAATCCTGGGGAAGTTCAATCTTGCTCCGCAACTCCTAGCACCAGCCGAAGAAAAATCCCCAAATCACCTCCACCAATCTACCAAAGCCATCAAGGTTCTTTAAAAAAAAATGCTGCGGAGTCGAGTATCAACTTAAATCTATTTCTATACCGTTGGAAGTGTACTGTTTTAAAGAAAAGTAGCAGCGACTTGAAACTGGTTAGTTCTTCCATGGAGCATCTCCCACGATATTTTTCTGATTCGAATTTGCGTGATTTGTCCAAATTATTGGCTATAGATTCGTGTTGGGTGAAAACGAAAATCAGTTTTAGACGAAGTCGCTCTTCTGATGATGTTACTCATTTGTTGTAGAATTAAGTTGAAATAAGTGTGATTTATGTTGGGTTAAGTGAATAAATGCGGAAGGTTCTCTAGATTTCATAGAATTAATATTCCAATTCCTGATACAAAAATGTACGCGTTTTTAACAACATCGTGTATAAATAATTATATAATTTAATATTTACAATCACAGCTCACTTTCTTATTGAAGGATATAAGTTTAAATTCGCTTTAAACTCTTTAGGATTTGTGATGAAATAGTCCGCAGGTTGTTCCTCTTTTTTACCATCACTTTGCCTTAGGACATCCGAAAAGACAAGCGAAAGTTTCTGATCTAAAATTAAAATTCAAGAGGAACACGACAAGCAGAATAATATACAAACTACCAGCTAGTTTAGCGTCTAAAGTAGATATCGTCGATCGTTTGTGCTTTTGTTTAATATTATATCCTACAACCTACAAAAAAACAAAATTAACACATGCATCCAGAAAAAAAACTCATAATTCCCACCTGAATGCTTATCTTCCGAAAATTCGTCTGGTCTCCAAACTTATTATGCTGCTCCCACCATTCTCTAATATCCTCCAATTGCACATCACTCACCTCGTCAATTTCAAGACTCAGTCTATCAAACATGAAGTAATCGCTGGTTATTTCCACCCAATTTCTATCCACTTCCTCCTTCAAATGTATATCCGCTATTTGCTTCATTTTAATCAAACTGTCTTTAACTTTTTGGAAGTGATCTTCGTCCAATTCATTCAACATTTTTCCGGCATACTTCACGAAGGCCTCCACGCGTTCGTCCACATATTGCGTGGTGGTTTTAGTCGCTTGGGCGTTTACTGTTATCGTGTAGCCCAGGATGCCGAAAGTGTCGCGCATGGAACAGTGCACGTCGTAGCCGAGTTGCTCTTTGGTGCGGAGGGTATCGAAGAGAGGCTCCTCGATTATCAACTGGAAAAAGTGTTAATAAAGTTGTAATAAAAACTAAATTTCCTAGGTTTAAATTAATAAAACTGATTTACAAAATGCGCTTTTTACCATTATAAGCTCCAGGATAACGCTACTTTTCACCGAAGTCGTTCCAACCTGATAATAATTAGACACTATCGAATTCGAATCGTGCGTATTGAAGCTTAGCACGCGGCAACATCGCTCACCTAGAGGCAGTTCAACTACAGGAAACTAAAATAAAAAAATTAGTACCACTCTTTTTATTTCTAGTGTATTACTACCACTACTCACTATAAGGAGACCTCAGAAATATAATGCTCAATAACCCGCTACATATTAATTAAATACAAATTTGAATTATCGCTACCAACTAAATAGTAACTTCGACCCATTTAACTAAAGTTTAATCGCTTACCCTTTCTGAGACCCCCCTATTTTTATTAACATCCTCTATATTAATTACTTTAGGATAGGAATCCGGAGGTAACTCCTGAATCTCCAACGTTGTGGTTAGTTTATCAACAACTTCCAACGCAACGTCCTCTGTGACATTTCCCTGTATTAGACATTGAACAAAAACCGTCTTGAAGATGTCCTGGTTGAATTGTAGCATAGTTTCGAAGGTTACGTCGGATAAAGCCGAGTAAACATCCACGGAAGTCCAGCATTCTTTTACGATTAAATGCAAACGCAGCTCTCTGTAAGGAATAAAGCAATATTTTTATACAAACCCTTAATTTTCAAAACTTACTTGGCTAAAGTTGCTGGCTTCATCAGTTTATTATTGTAGGTCTTCAGTACTTTATCCTTTACAGCCTCGAACATCTCCTTCGTTACAGTCTTCGGAAAATTCTTGATAAACTGCGCAATGAGCTGGATTAAAACTGGCAGTTTTTCGTTGAAACCCGACACTTTAATCACTAGGCCCTTCTCGTTTGCTGTGATGACGTAGGAGAGGTCTGCGCACACAGCGGGATAGGCCTCCTCGCTTATTCCGATTGCCAGTAAGTTCACCAGTATATCCAACAATCCAGTACTAAGAAAAATATCAGATAATTTATATTTATATTCGGTACAATTTTTTAAAAAAGTGTTAACTTTTCTTACCACAATGGTGAATTTATGGCAAACGGACTAACTAAAGAAAAGTTGTAATAGGCGATGGGCAACAAAAACTTCTGATCTTGTCTATACCACAACTCGTACAACCGAGTCGCTAGGATTTTCTGCGGATAATCACCGTATTCCTTCGTTTTAGGTAAAATAGTAAAATCGTGAGTAATAAACGGATTTTCTTCGGGAAGCGTCAACTCAGGCAGTGGTTTAGCCCTCTGCCACCGTTTTATCCACTCCTTAGGAATTTCTACAACGAAAAACACGATAGCATTCTTCGAACAAAACGAAAATTCCCTTTACAAACCTTCATCAGTATACCGGGTTCCAAACCAAGGCTCCACTTTGTTCCATTTCCGACCATCTGGAAGTATCTTAGATATAAACATTAGGTTCATGTTGTCTGGCCGTAATAAATTCGTCAACTGTTCTATCGCCTGGAATAAATTTTGGATAAAATAAATCGACAGGAAAATATATATCGTACTTTTGGATCGTACTCAGAGTACAATTCTGGGCCTGTAAGATAGTCTTGTGGGGGGTAAATATGCATGGACTCGCTTAGTGTTTCCACTGTTTCTACGGCGGTTTCCTCGGTTGCGTGTTGAAAGGACATATCGGCGATTTGTTGGAGTTCATCGAAAATTCTCTTTTGGGGGCCCACGCGTTTTAGCATGTTTATATAGGAAAAAATAACTTCGACCATCTGGGCAAAAATAACAGGAATTGCATAAAATTACAATTTTTGTTCTTTAGAATTCATTCACATACCTCGAAAATGTGTTTTATACCTTCCTCAGTTACAAGCAACGAAAGACTAAAAAGCGAATACAATTCGTTCTCGTCCACTCCTGACTCCTGATCACCACTACTAATACCCAACACCCAAATCCTGAAAAACCGAAATAATCAACTACTCAAAATACAACAAACTTGTAGCCTCACTTTTGTTTCAAATACGACAGTAAACTACCCTTGCCTTCGTACCCTAATAAAAACGCCAAATAATCTTGAGGTTTAATGCGGTATTTCTGACGTAAACTCGGCACTGCCCATGTTAAATACAACTAAAACGCAACAAATATGCACACTGGAATTTAGTATTATTATAAAAGTAAATAAATATTACCATTGTTAAATCTCTGGATGGTTTCACAAAATAAAGTCGCTTAAACTGCCGTGTGTTAAAGACCGTTTCGGCAAATGGTGAAAAATCCAAGGGTGGAAATTGATTATTTGGAACTTTTGAGAAAGATTCCACAACTAAATCTTGCAGAGTATCCAGAGGAAGTCTAGCCTAACAAACAAATAAAATAGAACAAAAAATCAATGAAGCAAAACCTCACCTACTTGTACAGCTAAAGTCATACGATGAGCCGAATAATGCCGTTTCCTAAACTCATGGAGTCCTTTGTAAAGATCGTCATCAGAAATATTATCCCGTAAAGTTACTAAGTTACCCCAAAAGAAAGAATTTACCGGGGAGTTCGCTTTGGCGAAACTGCACATCAATTGCTCTTTCCGTGCGTAGTCCGAGGGTAAATTCATTTGGAATTCTGTACAATAAAACCGGTTATTTTTGGGAATTCATGAAAAACTTGTCTTTTGGTACCAGATTCTATTGCCTCTCTTTCTCGAGCCATTGAAGTTTTCTTCATTAAAGGTGAGATGAAGAATTGTGCGAATTTATCTACGGCTGCGTGCAGATGTTTTTCTAAACAATCAAAATAGAAACATGTGGTTTCTGTGCTTGTTGACGCGTTGTCCTGACCTCCAGAATTCTGAGAGGAAAAAAATCAAACTTAGAAAGTGAGTTATTTTAAATGCTTTCGCACCTTTATAAATGCATCAAAATCATTTTCCTCTGGGAACTTCTCGCTTCCCATAAAAACCATATGCTCAAGAAAGTGTGCCATGCCAGGAACTTCCTTTGGATCACTAAAACTTCCCACGCCTACAGTCAAAGCTGCTGCAGCCTGAAAAATTGAATTTAGTTTACTATTTTACGTCCGTTGGTTTTTACCATTTTTTGTTCGGAACTTCGCGCCTCGTTGCGTTGTGAAGCTTCCTCGTCTTCAGATTCTGTACCATCCTCACCCTCTGCCTCGGAAGAACCAGAAGTTTCGTCGTCGGTAGATCCAGATTCTGACTCGTCCTCATCGTCTACTTGGGCACTGGGAGATCCACTTGATACCAGACAGGCAGTTAGACCATTTGCAAGGCGAATTACCCTAAAATCAAAAATTGTTTATAAACTCTAGAGTTTATAATGTAGCTAAGCTTTCAGTGGTTATTAGCACACCTAACATGGTAGTTTTAATTATTTGTATCATATTTATCACAAAAACTACAACTTTCTAACAATTTATTAAAAATAAGTTTGTTAGGTTATGTTTCACCTAACCTAAAAACTCGTACAAAAAACCTCACCTGTACTGCTTTTTATCACTGGAACTTTTAATCGGCGTTTCTAAAATTTCAAACAGTGTCTCGCTTGTACTCATCTGATTGCTAGACGACGATAATTTGCATTTTGGTGCTCCTTCACGTGCTGGTGAAGTACCTTTGGAGACGCTGCAGAAAGTTGAACACTTGGCTGGTTTACTGTTCATGTTGTATGTTGAGATTGCCTGGAAGATACGTATGGTTTTCTTCAATAAAATCAAACAGCATGGCATGCGTTATAACGTGGTGGAAAATTTTTAGAAGAACGTTAAAAAAATCATAAGCACGTTCTATCAGCTGTTAGCGCTTTAACTGTTGATTTGTCACTAACAGCTTCATCAATCAACAAACTGAGGGCGCTAGGCGTTGAAATTAAAGCAGCTCATTGGTTAGAGATAGAGAAATAGAAAGAAATCTACCTTTACAGTTGCGCCATCTGTCGATTAGTAGCATAATAATCGGAGTTTCGAAGGGTTGTCCCTAGATGGCTGTACAGAAATTTTTGGGAGGGAAATTTTGAATTATTTTGAAAATATATAAACAAGTTTCTGTTTATATAATATTATATGCAAGATAATAGCAAATATAATAAAAATTAATTTTAATAGAATAAACTACTTATAGGCACCTAAAGTTGTATTTTGGTTATTATTATACAAAATTACTGTTTTATTAATAAAAAAAAGCCGAAATCACAGAATTATAATTGTTTTTTTAATTGCTAATCTGATAAAGCTCCATATCTGGTTGTTAATTGTATAACTAAACTCGGTCTAAACAGACTTAATGGAATAAAATGCATAATCAGCTGATAAAATTATAAAAAACAATACAACAATCGTTATCAGCTTATAATGCAGATCTTATCTATTTTTCCATACACTTTTGATAATAATATAACAACGACTGGGTTTTTGATTCTCATCTATTGCAGACGTGTGTGTTGATGCAGAATAGAACCCAACATGTCGAATTTTTTTACGAATTTCTTCGGCGGTGGCAAAACGAAAAAAAATAAGCAAGTGGAAGAAAAACGGCCGGTAGCCAAACCAACTGATAAAAGTGATGAGAAGGAGTATCTTGAGAATGGGCCATATCCAGCGATGATGTCACGTCGGTTTTCCCTGTCGAAAAGCGGCAGGATGAAGGAGCGAAAACGGCAGAATCTGTCGGTGGAGGAGAATTTTCCGAAGGAGAAAGCGGTGGAAATTAATTGCGAAATTGATGATGAAGTGTTTGATACTGAAGGTATTATTAGGCAAATCAAGTCCACGTCATAGGTGAAGTTTACAAATTTGAACTATTATTTAATAATTTGAAATGTTCCAGTTCTACTGATGAAATATCTCAATTTTTTACACAGTGATAAGGCGAAATTAGGTAGGGAAAATTAATTGGGGATTAAAAGTTAGCTATGTTGTTATATTGTGTTATTTTATTTTAAATAGCTACAAATTTATATTTATTAATTTGTTACTTATACAACTTTTATGTACCTAATGATAATGAATAATGTAATTTATTGTGTGTATTTTTCAACCAAAATTAAATTTAAACTTTTCTTGTTATTTATTTCCAGTTATTTTTAATTTTTAACCATAATGGTCTGTCTTATCACTCTGTGCTTAGTTTTTAAGCAACTACGCTAGATGGTGCGCAAAAACGTGTATATAGAGTTGCATAAGTTGAAGATAACATATTTATTTGGTTGCCTATAAGTCGAGAATTTATTTAATAAATTTTATTTCGCACTTATCGCATATACAGTAATATTTATAATACGCCCTATTTTTATTTATAAAACAATATATTTGGTCTTAATGGAAATTTAGGTAGGTATCAAAAATTTTTTCCTAAGCGCTAATTTTCTCCTATAATTTCTAAACTATTCAAGGTAAAGTATTGAAATTTTGGGGAAATAATACTACTACAATATTTTAGTACCTTTCCTCTTAAAATAAAAAAATTTCCAATAAAATAACTGATAAAAGTGCGTTAAATTTTAAAACATGTTTTGTATAAAAAATTGTTTAATGAATCAACTTCAATACTTACATTGTAATGTATCCAAACAAAAACAACTTGTATTTATTACCTATCACTAGTATTCCCAAAATTGTAAATAACCGATTAATTTTTCCTATAAACAGATAAGAAAGATTATCTACTATAAAATAAATTTGGTAGTTGTACGAGATAAACCATCTTAGTAGCACACAAAATTTTCCCAAAACTCAAAACTATTCTCATAGTGGAATTTCGACGAAAAAAACCAACAAATAACCACTTCCATGTAGACAAGTGTAAATTGTAGTAAAGTTAATCTTAACTCGACCTTTGATAAGGAAGTTCAGTGTCTGTTTAATTTGATCTAATATAGATTTAACCGAGTCGATTCATAGTTTGTTAGTTACACCCTCGTAATAATTTCCAATTGATAAAAGGTAAAGTGTTTCAAGATCGCTTAATAATTGACGTGCATATTTTAAAAGGTTTATAATTTAATTCAAGTTAATTCAATTTAATTGATGTGTTCATTCGAGAGATAATAAATTACAAGTAAATACATTTACATTTTTTCTTATAAGGCCTGTTTAATTGAGGTTTAATCGTTTTCAGGTTCACGTGCGGTGACGGTTGAAAATTTTATAGAAAATGGCAAGGAAGAAAAAGTTTTTCAAATACATGCCCACGCAGTAAGTTTAATAATTTTCAAAAAATTAGCACTGATGTTTAATTTTAGGCCTAAAGGTGTTCTACCTGGAAAACAATTCGAAGTTCGCAGCTCGCTCCTGACGGATTTACTGGAAAAGGATCCGAATTTAAAATCGTTGTATATGTTGATTGTTGCGGTGTTTTTTCTGGTGTATGTGAACTGTATTGGATCGGATCTTCTCTTAGCAGACGAGTAAGTAACGTAAAGTTATTTTGATTTAATCAAAAAATAACAATTATTTCCAAAAATTACCCAATATCGGCTTTTAATTTTTTGATCAAAGTTGTGCTAAATTTCCCATAATAAAATCACTTTAAAATTTTATCTGTTCGGTAATTTTCAAATAGTTTTCGGAAGTCTTTCTCGCACCTACAAAAAACACATAAGTCTGTCCTTGTTCCACTCATTACAGTCTAATTTTTGGACAAAAAAAAATTGTATTATGAAATAATGCAATCCTAAAGTCGATTTTTTTAAATTCCTTCGCATATTTTTGCTCAAACTAAACAAAAATCGAACAAAATTCACCATAAAATCATTTTGAAATATTCGTTATTTCCGCATTTTTCAAATAGTTTTCGGAAGTCCCTCTCGCACCTACACTAAAACTCCTTATTCCACTCATTACCACCAAATTTTTTGCCAATTTTTTCAAACTTTTTTTAGTTTTTCAGTAGGATGGTACAGAATGGTCGAGGCGTTCGACAAAATAGAAATAGCCCTCATCCTGTGGCTTTGCCAGCATGTCATCTTGTTCCTCGCTTACAATTTATTCGTTATTTTGTTTAAATCGTCAATCGCGGATTTAAACAGTTGTAAGTTTTGTCAATTGTCTAAAACTTCATTAAAAATTAAACTACATAATTTGGTTCCAGTCGGCGATATAAGTTTCTACAAATATGGAATGTTACCACTTTTTCTAATCGCCTCATATTGTGGACAAATTTTCATCATAACTGACCAGTTAATTAAGGCGAATTTAGGCATGGGATCCGCTTGTTTTGTCTCGGTGGAAATGGTAAGCATTATTTTTAGTTTCGTTTGATTTCGCTTATTAAATTTTTTAAATTTAGTTACGTTTGCTAATGAAATGGCACTCATTCTGTCGGACCTACACGGTGAAGTTATCGAAGTTTAAGCAGGAAGACGATTTGAATAAATTGCCTACATTTGGCAGTTTTATGTATTTTTTGTTCGCCCCCACGTTGATTTTCCGGGACATGGATGATTACCCTCGGTAAGAAGATTTTTTTATATTTCCTAGTTAATTTTCTACTAAAATCTCATTATTTCCAGATCTGGGCCTTGCCGCCCCCGCTACCTCGTCCTCTGGTTCACCGAAGCCGCCCTCATCTTCTTCTACTGCAGCTTCCTCTTCGACCACTTCGTCATCCCATCCTACCAAAACTTCGGCAAAGAAAAGCTGCTTTGGGGCCAAGTCATCGTCCTCATCTTCCAAAACTCCCTCGTAGGCCTCGCCTTGCTCTTCCTCATTTTCTACTTAGTGCTTCACACCTGGCAGAACTTCTTCGCTGAAATTCTAACCTTCGGCGACCGCCTATTCTACAAAGACTGGTGGACCCAGAACAACTTCCCAGCATATTTCCGCACCTGGAACATTCTAGTCCACGACTGGTTATACATGTATATATACAAAGACTTGTACGAGAACGTCTTCGTGAAGAACAAATTCGCAGGGAAGATGGCGGTGTTCTTGATATCGGCGGTGGCGCACGAATACGTGCTGACTTTAACTTTGGGTTTCTTCTTTCCAGCGCTTTTTGTGATGTTCTTTTTCTTCGGCATGTTGTTTAGTTATGTTAAGCCGCCGATGCAGTGGACGTTTGTGAACGGGCTGTTTTTGTTGGGGTTGGGGGTGGGGATGGGGAATTTGATTAGTTTGTATGCCATGGAGTATTTTGCTAGATTGCATTGTCCGGTTGTGGAAAAGCTCCGGTTTTGGGATCACTTGGTGCCTAGGATATTAAGCTGTGGATGTTTACCCACGATTGACTACGAAGGGTATCTTAATAGTTTTAGGGAAATTTTTGATACTTATTTTGTAGCAAAGTGATTTTTTTATTGTTTTATATGTTTTTTACAATAATATTCATATAATAATTGGTTTAATAAATTATTGTATATTTTTTAAAAAGTGCGTTTTTTCCCTCAAATTTTTTTCAAAACATCTAATCCCAAATATACAAAAAGAGTTTTATAGGAAATTTGAACTGTTTCCATTTATTTTACTAATTTTAAGAACTGGAAATCCAATAATTATTTTAATCGTAAATACTCGAAAAATCTCCCAAAAATTTCAGTTACCTGTTAAAATTTAAAAAAATTTTCGCTAGAACGAACAATGAAATCCTGAAGTTCTATTAAATATACAGTATTATTGATTAAAAAGTTGAGGTGCGAAAAATTTCCATGATATCAGTTTAAATTTTTTATATTTGTCAGAAGTCTCTCTCGCACCTATAGTAAAACGCATAAGTCTGTCCTTGTTCCACTCATTACAACCAAATTTTTAACAAATTAAAATTGTATTTATGAGATAATTTGTCCTAAAATCGATTCTTTCAGATTTTTTCATACTTCTTTTACATTTGTTTAAAACTAAACTGAAATTAAACTTAAATTAGCACAAAATTTTTTTAAATATTTTTCAAATTTTCAATTAGTTTACCGAAGTCTCTCTCGCACTTATAGAAATACGCATAAGTCTGTCCTTGTTCCACTCATTACAGCTAAATTTTATGACACTTTTTCAAGAAAATTATGTTGGAAATGTGAACTGTTTCCTTTTCATTCTACTAATTTTGAAAATTGGGAAAACGCCATATCTTTATATACAACGTTGTATTAACTCGAAAAATCGCCTTACTGGCAAACTCTCAAAAATGTCTGTTATGTTAAGCAAAAAAGTTTTTTAAGCGAATTTTCGAAATTCATTTTCACAAGAACGAGCAGTTTAACCTTAACAGTGAAACCCTGAAGTCCATTTAAATTAAATATACACTATTTAATTGATTAAACGGCTCAGGTGTGAAATTTTTGTGTGTTAATTTGTGTTTTTTTGTTGTACAAATTTCTGTCCTAAAATGCCAAGAGTTCGCTCACCGCGGCGTCCACGTGCGAGGAGGAATGTACCGACACCTCCATCACCAATAAGTTCTGCAGTATCCTCAGGTAGAGAAGTACAAAAAAAAATCTAAAAATTACTATTATAAGAATTTTTTTTTTATTAGATGAGGAGTCCCGTTTTCTTCCATCCGAAGACCAGAGTTTCAGTTATCCAAAAGAAAAAGAGTTCGTACTACGAGATTCTTTTCTAACGGATTTGTTTAACAATGACAAACATGTTCAAGCACTTGGTTACTTCTGGATGGTACTCCTGGAGATATTTTCTATATTTCACGCTTACGAGAAATTGACGACAATGGATAAACAGTAAATTTTTACTAAAGATCCTAACTCCTAATTTTGTGGATTTTTCCAGGTCATGGGTTCAGGTCAATATATTCAATTACGCCTTTCAACGAATGGACGTGGTACTTTATTTATGGTTAACTATGTTTGGTACCTTTTTGATTTCGGGTTTAATATTGCATTATGGTTTAAAGCCATTTATCGGCGCGTTTAGAAGTAAGAAAAATATCTGTGGCATGAATTAAAAAATTAAACGTATTCTTTTAGATCCTGCAGCAAATAATGGAGGAGCCAATAGTATTATTGTGGCATATGTAATCTTTTTATATGCGCCAAGTACTATGTGGTTAGCACTGCAGTTAATCAACTACAACTTGCGGTTAGGGTCAGCTGCAATTTTGATCATAGAACAGGTAAAATTTCTAAATTTGTGCTTGCTAATGCTAATGACAATAAAAATGTTTTTCCTAATTTTTCCAGTTCAGATTCATAATGAAATTGCACTCGTACATCCGGACCGTCTTCCCCCAACTCTGCAAAACCGATCCCAAGAATGAAGAACAAATAGATAGACTGGGCGCACCAAAAAGTCTCATATACTTCTTGTTTGCCCCCACCTTAATCTACCGTGACATATCCGAATACCCTCGGTAAGTTCGTCATTAATAAAACCCCCAACACCTCCTACAACTAATAAAAAATTCTCCAGCACGAAAACCATCCGACTCAAGATGGTGGTCTACTGGTTCTCCGAAGCAGTCGTCCTTTTATGGTTCATGGCCTATATAATGGAATACTACGTCATACCGCTGAATCGAGACTATGGAAAGAAGGAAATCAGCCTCCAGGACTTTGTGCAGTTGGTGAGCAAGAACTGCTTCAGTGGGACGATTCTTCTCTGCTTGTTTTTCTACTTGGTACTCCACACCATCCAGAATTTCTTCGCGGAGTTGCTGAAATTTGGTGACCGCCTTTTCTACAAAGATTGGTGGACTAGAAATCACTTGGAAGGATATTATCGCTCGTTTAATCTTCTCATGCATGATTGGCTTTACCAGTACATCTACCGGGATATATATTTTATGTATAACTCCCATTTTATAGGATTGTTTGCTGTTTATACTACTATTTTGGGCGCACATTGGTACGCCGCATACTTCATCTTAGGTTACGCCTTTCCAGTCCTGTACATGTGGATCTTCTTATATTTTTATGGTATAGTAAACATAGTTCCTAAGAACACCTGGAAATTGAACAGATTAATCTTCGTGTTATGCGTGGTGTGGTATGCAGGAACACTAGCTAGTTTCTATAGTTTAGAGTACTACGCCAGAAAGAATAGTCCACGTGATGAAAACGTTGACACTTTATACAATATTCTTATACCGAGAATGTTTGAGATTTTCAGATTTGATTTTGCAAGTTCTTGGAATTGGTTGTGTAATAAATATGATCTTCATTTTTGGTATAAAGGCGGTTTTGAGCTGCTTGACTTCAGCGAGTCTTGGGCTTGGTTGTGTAGTAAATACGAGGAGTATATAGGGCATTCTGATATTTTTATCGATTTTTGGAACTGGTTGGGTGAATACCAATTTGAGTAAATGTGGAAAATGTAATTTTATATGTGATAGAATTTTAGACATTTTATAATAAATTTATAAGAATTTTAATATGTTGTAGTTTTATTTTCAAAATTTTGGGAAGTATAGTCAGAGAAATTGGCTCTGGCTCTTTCCCGAATTAATATACAATAAATAAATATTATGGACTTTAATTAAGTATGGGGTTATAGGTATAAAAAGGGACTCAAAAAAAATTAAAAAACACTTCATTATACTGTTTTTGAGGAATTTGATTTTTTCTTTGATAATTTCCAGTCAATATATTTCGTTTACTTGAATAATAAAAGTTTATATGTTTTCTATACAAATTCGAATTTGATCAATCGTTTTTGAGTTCATATAACATAAAGTTGTATTTTTTTAATGGATCCATTAGAAAAGATTTCCGATATTTTAGAAAATCTTATTTGACGCCTTTTGTAGTCTTTCACGTTTAACAAACGCGAAAAAATATTTTATATGCTTCCAACTTTCCAAGCTCCAAAAATTTCCCTTAAATACAAATTTTTTATTCGAATTTTTGAGATTATTTCACTTTCACCAAACCAGTTTGACCCCAACAGTGAAAATCTGAAGTCCGTTTAAATTAAATACACAATATTTAATTGATTAAACGGCTCAGGTGTGACATTTCTTTGTGTTTAGTGTCGATTTTCCTCATAAAATGCCGGTAAGAGGTAAGTAAAATGAGGCTACTTTGAGATTAATGATTACCAAAATTTCTCAAAAAAATGAAAATATGCAACTTCTGTTTATTACAGCTGACCAACGAGTACCAAGACCGAGAAGAAGTATACACGATCCTGAAGAATCTTCAGGAGGTACATATATAACTAATCTCAAAATTAATCCAAATTTCGTATAATTTCTTTTTGTTATAATAGATGAACAAGCTATACGCTTACGCCGCCCCCGCCGCCGTGCAGATTCGTAAGTTTTCAAGTATTTCCATCAGAAACATTTTACAAAAATTTATTTTAGCCCTCCAAAAGAAAAACGATTTGAACGACGAGATTCTCTTCTAATTAAACAGTTTGATGCCGATAAAAAATTCCAAGGAATTGCATATTTTTGGATCACACAATTTGTGATATTTTTTGTAACCATCGTATACGAGGAAGTGACAGTGGGAGGGTAAGTTGATACAATTTTTTAAATAAAATACGTAATAATAATAAAGTGAAGTGAAGAAGACAAAACTAACATTTTTCATCAATCATCCCATTTTGAAAATTTGTAGTTTGCCCCCGGATTTCCCGATTTTCACTTAGAATACAGTTTGGCAATGCTTAATGTTGCCTTAATTGAGAAAAAATTCATCAACATTATAGAAATGAGTTTAGTAAAATTTTGGCGCGTATGATAAAAAAAATTAAATTTCCTATTAACCTTCTACATGGTAAATTTTGAAAATTCATAACTCAACACCGAATTAACGTATTTTCACTTAGAATACAGTTTTGCAAAGCTGAATGTTGCCTTAATTAAGAAAAAATTCATCAATATTATAGAAATTAGTTTAGATAAATTTTGGCGCGTATCATAAAAAAAATTAAATTTCTTATTAATCTTCTACATGGTAATCTTTGAAAATTCATAACTCAACATCGAATTAACGGATTTTCACTTAAAATACAGTTTTGCAAAGCTAAATGTTTCCTTAATTAAGAAAAAAATCATCAACATTATAGAAGTTAGTTTAGATAAATTTTGGCGCTTATCATAAAAAAATAAAAAAATTTATTACTCTTCTACATCGTAATCTTTGAAAATTCATAACTCAACACCAAATTAACGGATATTCACTAAGAATACAGTTTTGCAAAGCTAAATGTTGCCTTAATTAAGAAAATAATCATCAACATTATAGAAGTTAGTTTAGATAAATTTTGGCGCGTATGATAAAAAAAATTATATTTCTTATTAATCTTCTACATAGTAATCTTCGAAAATTCATAACTCAACACCGGATTAACGGATTTTCACTTAGAATACAGTTTTGCAAAACTTAATGTAGCCTTAATTAAGAAAAAAATATCAACATTATAGAAAATAATTTAGAATACTTTTGCGCTTATATCAGATATTTTTTCTTCCAGGGAATGGTATATGAGTTATATTTTAAAGTACTCTTTTCCAAATTTCCAAGTGGCAATTTACATATGGATGTTTATGTTTGGTATGACTTGTGGTGTGGGTGTTATCTTTAACATTATCATAAAACCACTACTCGCGTCTTTTAGAAGTAAATATTGCTTTCAAGAATTTCAAAAAATTATATCAAATTTTTCATTTTAGATCCCGCTGTATGGTCACCATATATTATTATAGCACATATAGTTTTCCTATACGTGCCATCTTTTATATACTTAACGAAAGCGCTAACCCATTTTGATTTGCACTTAGGATCTGCTGCGTTTTTGGTTATAGAAATGGTAAATTATCCAAAAAAATTGCGTCTTAAAACTAATAATTGCCTTGTATATTCCAGTTTAGACTCGTAATGAAATCCCACTCCTACATTCGAACTGTCGTCCCAAGAGTCGCCCTCGCTTATAATTCATACGAAAAGAAAAAACTGGGTGCACCACAAAGTTTCATGTACTTTTTGTTTGCCCCCACTTTGATCTATCGTGACACCATCGAATACCCTCGGTAAGATTTTAATCCACTCACTAGAATTTATCTTACAGGAAAAAATGCTTCTAGCACCAAGAAAATCCGAATTGGTTGGCTCTTGTACTGGTTCGTTGAGGCGATTCTAGTCTTATGCTTCATCGCCTATTTTGTGGACACCTACGTGTTACTGAATGAAGATTATGGAAAGTTCTTAATGCAACCAACTGACTTTTTTTTATTCATACGGAAAAATTGCCTACTTGGAATGGTGCTGCTGTGTCTAACTTTCTACTTGGTCATCCACACCATCCAGAATTTCTTCGCTGAGCTACTCCGGTTTGGTGACCGCCATTTCTACAAAGATTGGTGGTCGAGGTCGCGAATCCAAGAATACCATCGCTCGTTTAATATTATTGTACACGACTGGATCTACCAGTATATCTACCGGGACTTATACTTAATTGACCGTAGTAAAAGTAAATATTTGGGAGTAATAGGAGTTTACTCCCTAGTCCTGGTAGTCCACTGGTACGCCGCGACCTACATCCTCGGTTTCGCCTTTCCAGTCATCTACTGCTGGTTATTCATGTATTTTCTAAGCATTGTAGAAGCCCATCCGGATCCAGATGACAAATGGACGTGGAATAGAATCCTCTTTTTGTTCTGGAAAGTGTTTTATGCTGGATTTTTCGTTAGCTTTTATGGTGTGGAGTACTACGCCAGGAAGAATAAGCTGACTGATGTTATTGAGAAACCTTTTTTACAATTTGATTTACCGGTAGCTTTTGATTATTTAACGTTGGATCTTTTTTGGCTTTGGCTGTGTGACTCGTATGGTTATTGTGAACATTGGGGGGACAGGCGGCCTGAAACTGTTGTAATTGATCCGAGTGCGGAATATGTTGAGAGGTCTGAGAGGATGTAATAAAAAGAAGAATTTTAATTGTTGTGTACAATTTTTTTAAACCCTAAATCCTCCAAAAATGTAATTTTCTCTATACCATTTAACATTTATAGAAAAAAAATTCAATTTTATAATATGGTAGAATTATTTTCAGCTGACATGCATGAGGTTCTTTGGTGAGTTTTTCAGAAATGTTAGTAATAAATAAAATAAATAATTATACTATTGATTTACAGAAAAAACTATAACTATAAGAACTAGTTTTTTTATAGAAAAAAAGCGTTTTTTAATGGCCCAATAAAAGTCGAATTTAATAAGAAAGAAAATTAATTAATGAAATAAATTTACAATAGAAAACTTCCATGTAAATTTATTAATAAACAAATTTCTTATTAAATTCCCACCCCTTCCAAAAAACCCCCAACAAAATCGTCGCGTGTCTCGCAAACTCCCCATTTCCACACTGGACACATGCGTAACTTTGACCAATAATCTAACGTGTCCAGTTTGAATGGGGAATGAATCTAAAAAGTCCGTCGTGGTCAACCTCAACATCAGTACTCCCCCCGAACCGCCGCTCCTCGTCCACTGGTCAGTCCTCATGTACATCAAACTTAAACGCAAAAGAACATTGGAAATTAGTGTGTAGTTTGGTGTTCTTGTACGTTGTACCTTGTCCCAGTCGTGTCCCATGCGGACTTTCAAACGGTGCACCAGTAACAGGAAAACAGGAAGAAATTGTGGTGGGAAGAGGAGTTGAACACTTGCAATGTGGAAGATAGTTTTGGGGGGGCGTGGGGATTTTTCCAGGGTTTTCCGAGGGGTTTAAATTGGGGGTTAGTGGGGATTGGTTTGGGGTTCCTTGTGGGGTTTATCAGGGGAAAGCTGAAGTTTCCTTCGTTATCTTAAACACCTAGAGATAAGATTACAAACGTTTGTGGTTCTATATTTGTTTCCGGTGTTTGTTCTAAGCTACAATCACCCTATTTTTATTCAATTACGTGTTGTACTAAATTAATTTTCGACTAGTAAAATGTCTTCCTTTTATAACTGTAATAATTACTGATTATTACATTTTTTCTTTAGTGCTTTATTCATAGTCATCAAGACTTTACTTGAAATAATTCGGCAAAACGTTGTCCATTTTACACTTCTTCCAATTTCTGTTACCTTGTGATTTAAGCCCTGATAGTTATGAATTATGAGGAAATCGTAATAATAACAATTTTACGTGGTGGTGCGTGTAGTAAGAAATTTATGATTGACAGAATTTCGTACGTTAGAATAATTAATTGCAATTTCATCGTCGACGTTTCGGCACACGTATTTTTTCCTATCAGCTCAAATAACAAGTTTGTCCTTTAGATTCTTTCTCAGTTTGATCAGGAAACTTTCACATAATTACCCCCTAAAAAAACTAACTTTATTTTAATAACTAACCCCAAAAAATTATACTTAGCAACTTACACCTCCCCTGATTGTTTGGTTTCCTCTAAAACAGTCTCCTCACCAACTTCACAATTTCTATCCACGAAAACCTCCTTTACCTTCTACCAAAACACATCCATCCAATTTAATCAAATCAATCAAATAAAAACACAATCACGTCGATTTTGTGCATCAAGTTATCAAAAGGGAGCTCGATCTACCAGGCGATCATAACTCCAAACGGATTCCCAACACAATTTCCAAACACACCGAGCGAGTTTCAGTGCGGTAATTCCGTTCAAAATACCAACAAAAGCTGCTGGTCTCCTGATAATAAGACCGCCAATTTCGCGCCCAAGCACACATTGTTGGTCACGTGAGGACGCCATTATAGCCACGTTTTGCAGGATGTATGCAACCAGGGATACACTATTGTGCAGGAAACTAGTGAAATATTGCAGGGAAGTTATGGAATTTGCTTAGAAGTTATACGTGATATTGTTATGAAGGTTTTAATTAGTTTGGAGTGGTTTGTAAGAGGTTTTAAAGCGATTTTGGCGAGATATAAAAATTTTTTGTATGACTTGTGACATCTGTTGGCTGGGTATAGAACTAAAAGCTAATATTTTAAAATAAAAAACTTAATTAACGTTTAGTTTTGTTAAACTATATTTCTAATTTCATTGTATTCAACATATCTACATATTAACAACCAATATAGAATTACTGGTGTATATTTGTGAAGAAAATAGAAGCAGTTTCCTTTTTTTCCAACACCGACAATATTAAGTATAGGCAACCAACAATACCAGCTACAAATTTCTTGCGAAATCTACAAGTTATATGGAGGAATTCACTTGGAATCAAAAGCTATTAGTATAATTAAACTTTATGTGTTTTAGGTTGTTCGCAATAGCTATTTTAAGAATTATCTTGATAGAAATTTAAGCCATCTGTTAGCCTTTCCTACAACTAGACACAATTTTTGCAAAAAAATAACGCGCTGTTGATTAAATGTTTTTAATTTATCCCACACAAATCTTACTAACTGATTGTTAATCATTAATCAACAAATTCCTATTTTATAAATTTTTATTTAATTATTCTAAAAAAAGTTTCCTTCTTTACTCTTGTTCTCACAGATGTCCCTAGATGGCTCTGTAGTAGAAACACTGTTGATTCAAAAGTAACAGGAGTTCTTCTAGGTTGGGTTTTGTGTTTGTTTATGTCAGTTTCTTGTCAATTTCATTTTAATTTTCAAGTTAAAATGGATTTAATTAATGAAAACCCGCCAGACGATGCTGATAGCTATAGACTAACGCTGTTTAGGCAGTTGTTAATAGAAGAGGAACAAGTACTAAAAGCCGAAGGTTAGACTGCATAAAAATATTATTTGCTCCTATTAATCATTTTTTGTAACTAGGAGCTAGAAATACTAAACTAATGCAACAGTTGGGACTACAGATCGAAATGCTCAGCGATACTGATCGTTTCAGAGATCTTGATTCATCACCTGAAGGCGTTAGACAGCGAGAACTGGAGGAACTTGAACGCAAAATAAGGAAGAAGTATTATGTTTACAGTTTACAAATTGGTGCTAGTTATTTTAAACACTTAAGCGACCAACTAAAGAAAGACATTGAGGCTGCTAAGTTGTAATAAAAAAGTGGTATATTAGCTTTGTGCTGGCACTGAAATCTTAATTATTGTAGATACTTGGAACAAGCTGAGTCTACAGTTGAAGATGTTTTTAAAGTATCAGAAATCGACTTAGGGCAAATGCAAGGAAAATTGAAGTATTACGAAGATCAGTTGCTTAAGCTAAAGGTGAGAGGCGTTGGGTATTTGATAAACAACATAATACTAGTTGGTTTGTAGGAGAAATTTGCAGATCACAATGATCCTGAGTTACATTTAAATTATATCGAAAAGGAGATCGCTAGGCTTAGTAAACTTAAGGAAGAGAACTGTAAACTGGACAAGGAGCTTGGAAGATACCAGGGGTTGAAGCCTGACTTGGAAGAAGCAACAGAACAACTGGCGCAGCTTAGAATTAAGAATCAAGAACTAATTAAGTTGCTTACTAAATAAAATTAATATGTCAAAGTTTCAATAAATAACATTGTCAAATTTACGTGTCTCATCATGAACCGACCATTTTATTCAACCAACTCAAATATTTACGACGAAAGCACCTGCAGTTCAGGTTTGTATTACTTTAAACACAACAGTAATTAATTTTGGAGATTTTGTTGTTGCAGCTCCCATGAATTTAGTTGGGCAAAATGTGATCGTTTCCCAAGGGCAACAACGCCAAGTTTACGACACTTTCAACACTTCAGTTGTTGGTGTTAACCAGAATCAAATGCCGGCGAATTATCCTATACAGTGTCAGAAACAATGCGTTCCAGGAGGCGTTACTTTTAGCTTCCAGACACAAAACCAAGGATTTGTGCCGCAAGTTCAGCAGCCAATGCAAAATCCGTAAGATTTTATTTACTGATTTAATCTGTATTTATTCTGATAATTGTGTAAGGTATTGTCCTTGCAACACTAATAATTCCAAGTCGATGACCCAACAAGATTATCCTCAGCAAAGAGTCCCGTGTTATCCTAGCCAAACTCAAAACCCGCCCATACAATATCACCAACAACAGCAGCAATATCTTCCGAGTGGTGCAATGTCGAATCTTCAAACCCAAATGGCTTGGTCCGAATTCCAAAGACAGGCTTTGGAATACGACAGGTTGATGCGGAAGAACCCGTTTCAGCTGACTTTTCATCAGGATTCAACCACCAATACTGATGATTTGCTTAACTGTACCACCCAAGTTCCTCCATCACGTGAATTTACAAAAACATTTGTGTATAATATTAGTTTTTATTTGAGTACCTTGTAGGGGGGTTACCAGACTTTAGTAATATTTGCGGCGTGGTTCCTCCGGATTTTCTCCAAGCGGACTCAACAGTAATTCGGGTTTCACTTCGGTATCTTTCAGAGCTAAACTGAATTATGGATTATTTAAATATTAAAAAAAATTATATGGTTTAGCTCTGAGGTACATCAAATTGTAATCTTGTAAATTCTAATCGAGTTTCCAGATGAAGAAACTGATGTTAAAGGAACCACCGTCCCCAGTTCAAGGCCACGTGGCCGATATCCTAGACCCACCCCCCAAACAAGTGAGTTTTTGTGAAGCGGAGCCAGCTAAAGACGAGTCCCCTAAATCCACTAGAACTGATTTCCAATGTCAAGTGGATACCCCCTGTCGTTGCGAAAGCACCCAAGTTACCTCTATGGAAACGTTTTGGTTTTCAGCCGAGGACGCAGAACACTTCGGTTCTAGAGACCGGTCAAGATCTGCAAGAGAAAGTAGCATGAATGAGGAGTTTAGTAGTGACGACGAAGATAGACCGAAGAGACCACCGAGAAATAAACGGAAGAAGCGGATGAATTGCAGGAGGAATAATCGGCGGCGCCGACGTCGGTAGGCGTCTAGGTTATTATCAGGAAATCAAGAGAATTTTCAAATCGTCTATTAGCTACTTTTTTGATAGTCCACTAGTCGCTACATGCCGACTATTATCATCACTTTCTAACATATTTTGACAGTGATGTGCCAAAATTTACGTAAACCAGACGCCCGACTCACTTTTGGTGACTTGGCCGAACTCTCCAACATCTGGCTGTTGGAACTGGACGACTGGGTGAATGTTTTCACCAGACAAGTACAGACATCCAACAAAGCCATCCAGGATAACAACAGCTCCATACAAAAGGTGCTTGTGTGATTTTTTTGGATGATAACATTAATTACAGTGACTTTAGTTGCAATGTTTGAACCAAAGATTGAACTTGTGCAAGTTGCTGGATGAACAAATCACGCATAATATCAACTATATTACGGTGCGACAGGATGTCTTGCTTCAGCTGGTTCTGCAACTGGAATCGCAGGTTTTGGGCAGGGGTATGAAGGGGAGTTTGAGCAGTTGTGTCTCCAGGAAAGATATGTATGATTTTAATTTAGTTACTCGGGCCTCAATATAAATTTCGCTAAAATCGTTTTTTTTTTTTAGGTACAAAATCGTGGAAGAACTGAGCTGTTTCATCACAAACTCCAAGGAGTTACTCGAGCAACTAGCTTATAAATGCCAAAGCGACGCCCACAGCGCCAAAGCAGATCCTGTAAGTCCCCCATTATAAAATTTCCCACTAATTCCTATAATGTTGAGTTTCAGATTTATATTATCACGCGTTTGATGGAAATCTCCTTGGAACTGTTGGAGCAAACTGAGATGAAAGTGTTCGAGTTGAAAAAGCACATTAGTTTTGTCCAGCATTTGAAACAATTAACATTAAGGAAACTACATTTAAAAGAAAATCAACTTTATTAAGAAAATATATTAAGTACAGTAAATTTGTGGGGTTTTATTCAAGATCCAAAAAACTTAGATCGAGTGTTAAAAATACAAAAATAATACTAATCTCAATCATAAACTTGTTATAATCTAGTTTGAGATTCTGCTGATGGTTTGTTAGCATCCCTCCTGAGTAATTTGTTAGAAATCAACCAAATATTGGCCGAGCAAAACAACAAAACCACTAAAGCTACGATTTGTGTGTAGAGATAACCGATGGCATCGATTAACGACTCCACGACAACAGTCAGGATAATGGCAAGGAAGAAAATCGCAGCGTTTAAAATGGAACAACTTATGGCTTCGGGGGTTGGATATGTGACTTCTATGGCGAATTCAAAGCCGATTGCTAGAGTACTAGCTGTGAAAAACCTGTGCAAAGATTTGGGGAATTGTTACAAGAGGAACAGTTGTAAGTTGTAAAGTGTTACCCGAAAATTGGAATTGTTAGGAAACTTCCCATGCGTGATTTAATTTGGAATATCCAGATTACGGCGATGAAACTTAGGGAAGAGGCTACGAAAACTGCAGCTGAGGTTTTCCTGAAAAAAAAACAAATTCTAAACAAACTTAGTTTCAGAAGTGGAAATTAGCAAAAGTAATTTTGAGTTCTCTAACATACTTAAATTGGTGAGTTTTGTCTAAAACCAATCCAAAAACAACGCTTCCAATGCAACCTCCAGCTATAATCGCCATTAAAACAATAAAACCAGCATCGGTTTCGCCTCCCTGAAAACCCAAACTAATTATAGAAAACTCCACTTCCTTGTGGTTAGATTATTTTTTACCGGAAAAAACGAAGTATACATTTGGTTTATCACAATTCCAAAAGCATTCCAAAGCCCGTTACACAGTCCAAAGGACAGCAACAGCACCATAAAATCTTTGTTCCGCATCAAAGTCTTAAAAATTTTAATAAAACCACCCCCCTCGGAGCTTTCCAGAAGGTTCAGTTGAGATTGACTAGGAGGCAAAGGTGGTTTAGCTCTGAAAACTATAAAAGAGTAAATTAGTTATTCTTAGCGTGGGAAATGTTTTTACAAAGTAATACTATGAGGAACATCACAGCACTTGCAGAGGCGTTGTACATCAACATGTTGAAGAGCTCTTCGCCAGTTTTCTCGGAGGTTTGGTTGGCATGGACGAAAACTGGCGGTAGCGCGCTTCCAATCGCCACACCTGGAAATTTATAAAAAATTCTTTGCAATTTTTTTTAATTAATAAATAATTTACCTAGTTGAGTTCCCAAAACTGCAATCGCAGTGGCAGTGCTAACTTCCTCCGGGCCAAACCAAACCGACGCAAACTTGGACGGAATGCTCATCATATAAACCTGACCTAGGGCACATAGTCCTTGTCCGATCAGTACCACGTAAAACCTGTCTGGTTGGGCACATAGTAACTTTGCAAGATTTCCAGCTAGAGTTAGACCAGAACTTACTATGGCTGTAACCCTCAAGGACTAGAATAATTAAATATTGTATTTAAATTATTTTGTTTAATTAATTAAAATCGCTTACGTATTTTTCTATCAGGTAGCTCACAGGTAAAAATAGTAAAATATAGACGACGAAGAAGATTAATCCTGTTAGATCCACAGCGAAACTATCAACTTGGTAAAATCTGTAAAAAATTTGTCGCTATTGGGTTTGGAAGAAAGTATGTCAACTTACTCGGTTACTATCGTTGAAATAATGGAAAATTGCAGGAATTGCAGGAAATTTATTATAGTAAATAAGCAGAAAATTACTAAAGAAATCCAGCGATACTTGAAGACTTTCACTGTGGGGTTATCTTGGCTTACAGGGGGATTTTCCATGGTCAGGAAATTAACTAGGCCAAGTTTAACTGTACATTTTTATTTAAGTAGCACACGTTTAAGTTTCGCTTATCAAATACTTATGGGGAAAGGAAACAAAGAACAGATAAGAAAATCCACTCTGACTAATAATTAGTTTAGGAATTTCCAGTTGTAAATAATGATCGAGGTATATAACAACAGGTTGCGTTGCATAAATTGTTATTAGTTACTGCAATGAGACCTTGAGAGTTACGTATTTAATAGGATTGGGTTTGGGAAATTTATTATAATGGAGATGGTGGTTAATGAAGTTTCGTTATCAGTTTGGACATAATATGATAAATGGGTGCATAATTTGTTGATAGATAATAAATTCGTTATCATGATTATTTGATTTTAATGCTAAATTTAGAGAAATTATCTATATTTTATTATTATTTTGTGTATGCATTTTTTTATTATAACCCGATCGTTTTTCAAATAGTTTGTGATAATTAAATTGCCCAAAAAAATTATTTAAGAAATTAATCATGAATTTAAAAATTAAAGATATTTTTATCGACAGTACAATGGAAATTGGTTTTAAGCAGATATGCGGAAATTTCATCTAGGTATGCCACCGAAGAAAGTAGGTAGGTACATAAAAACTAAATATTTTGAAAAATATAATGCAAAAAGTCACAAAATAAAAAAATTTGACCAAAAGTAGATTACCTAAGTAAACTCACAGACTAAAAACACAAATCCTATAACAACAAAAACCGTTAAAATAAATGTGTAGGTACCTATGAGAAAATCCTGCTTAAATTTTAATTTTTTAAATTCCTAAAAATTGTAAGTAACAAAAATACAGAGTGTCCCAAAATTAGCCTGCCAAAATGCACCAGCTGATTCTACGTTCAAAATTAATGCAAAAAGTTTCAATAAATATAGGTTGAAAAATGCTTCCTAAGGAGGCTACAGCCTCCAGAAAGGGGGACCCCAAAAAGCAGTTTTGTGTAATATCTTTGCAACTGTTTGGGGTAGATTCATGAAATTTGGTGAGTTTGAAGCTTTTATAAATTGCCACATATTTCTTTCTCCAATTTTCAGAAATTTTGCCAGGGGCGTCACATATAGGGTTGGAGCTGGGTATATTATGCCCCATATTTTTTGTGGGGATAATTTTTAAATTTTTTATATCAAATTTTGAAACTTGGTTTATTTTTACACAAAAAAGGTAGTCTCAGTCGATCTTTGTATCTTGAACCGTTTTCGAGTAAAATCGTTTTGAAAAAATCACGGCCACGAAAAAAAATAATCACAAAATTAAAATTTATCAAAAGTAGACAATGGATTAAAATTTATAGGTATTTACTACTTCGTTTAACATTTCTTCGTCAAATAATAATAATAAAAACAAAATATCAAAATCAAAATTTTTTTTCAATTTTATAAGTGTAGTTTTTATGGACGTGACTTCTTCAAAACGATTTTAGTCGAAAACGGTTCAAGATTCAAAGATCGACTGAGACGACCTTTTTGTGTAAAAATAAACCAAGTTTCACAATTTGCTATAAAAAATTTTAAAAATTATCCACACAAAAAATATGGGGCATAATTTACCCAGCACCCACCCTCTATGTGACGCCCCTGGAAAAATGACTGAAAATTGAAAAAAGAAATATGTGGCAAAGCTTCAAACTCACCAAATTTCATGAATCTACCTCAAATAGTTGCAGAGATATTACAGAAAACTCCTCTGAAAAGAGAGCCCTTTTCAGGGGGACTGTAGCTCCCTTAGGAAGCATTTTTCAGCCTATATTTATTAAAACTTTTTGTACTCTGTATACAGTATTTAATTGATTAAAAAGTTGAGGTACGAAATATTTCCATGATATCAGTTTAAATTTTTTCGGAAATTTTCTAATATTTTTCAGAAGTCTCTCTCGCACCTATAGTAAAACGCATAAGTCCGTCCTTGTTCCACTCATTGCAACCAAGTTTTTAACAAAATTTTTGTATTATGAGATAATTTCTCCTAAAATCGATTCTTTCAGATTTTTTCATATTTCTTTTACATTTGTTTAAAACTAAACTGAAATTAAATTTAAATTACCACAAAATCATTTTTAATATTTTTCAAATTTTCAATTAGTGTTGGAAAATGTGAACTGTTCCTTTTCATTCTACTAATTTTGAAAATTGAGAAAACGCCATATCTTTATGTAAAACGTTGTATATACTCGAAAAATCGCCTTACTGGCAAACTTTCAAAAATGTCTGTTATGTTAAACAAAAAAGTTTTTAAAGCGAATTTTCGAAATTCATTTTCACAAGAACGAGCAGTTTAACCTTAACCTTAACCCTGAAGTCCATTTAAATTAAATATACACTATTTAATTGATTAAACGGCTCAGGTGCAGAGATATTACAGAAAACTCCTCTTTGGGGCTCCCTTTCGGGGGGCTGTAGCTCCCTTAGGAAGCATTTTACAGCCTACATTTATTAAAAGATTTTGCTTTATTTTTGAACGTAGAATCAGCTGGTAGATTTTGGCAGGCTAATTTTGGAACACCCTGTATACCTGCGCGTACTTTTCGTAGAAAACTGCAACTTACCGTTTTCTTTTCGCAACTCCACTGAAAAAAAATTCACGCAGACAGTTCACTGTTATAGTTTTAAAGAAAACTCAACAAGATGTCCTTTTTCGCTTATTTTTTAAAATTAATTATAAAGTTGTTTATTTTTAAAAACTGTAAAATATTACCTACAAAAAATATTATATTATTTTATTTAATAAGAATTGTAAACACAAAATTATGCAACCAGAACGATTTTCAAATAAATTAATATAGAAAAATATTTAAAATTAATTAAATTTGAAGAAATTTTATTCAGAGACCAAAATAACTTTTTCTAAGTCATTGAACTGTCCTAAAAGTCTCGCAAAAACTACAGCAACTGGGCGTATTTTTCAAAATCGTGACATAGAAAATAACAACAACAGTCATCATGTGATTTTTATTATTATTTTCCGTCCTTGGTTCAAAACCATAGATAACAAATTTATCTTCTAACTTTATTGTAAGTTTAATTTATTAACACCACATAAATAACTGTTAAAACAGAAAAGACAAACAAGATAACGAAAAAATTAACTAGCAACAGCAAAATGTGCAGCAAGCAAAAGTGCCCCGGCCCCTCAAAACTAATGGACAAAATGCACATTTCCACGACGGAAAATCTGAAAATCATGTCGCTGGACGTGAAGGATATCAGATTCCCCACGTCCCTACACGCCGACGGCTCAGACGCAATGGTACGTATTTATTCAACTATTTTCACAACCACAAATTTCGGGTTTCAGCACGTTGATCCAGATTATTCCTGCGCTTATGTCACCATTAAAATCGGAACGGGACTCGAAGGACACGGCTTGACTTTCACTTTAGGACGAGGAACTGAAATCGTTGTCCAGGCTGTAAAATCCTTGAGCTATCTAGTAATTGGCCAAGTCTGCACGGATATTTACAAAGATTTCGGCGTGTTTTGGAGGACTTTAACTAGCGAAAGTCAAATTCGATGGGTAGGAACTTTTATTATTTATTATTAATAAATATTGGAAAAATTATCTATTGTAGTTAGGACCTGAGAAAGGTGTGACGCATCTTGCTACCGCTGCTATAATAAACGCCCTGTGGGATCTATGGGCGAAACTGTTAAAAAAACCGCTTTGGCAGCTACTTTCAGACTTGGAACCAGAGCAGCTACTCGCAACCATCGATTTTAGGTACCTATCCAATATTATAACTAAAGAAGAAGCGTTGGATATCCTTCGTAAAGGACAGGAAAGCAAGGAAGACAGGATGAATCAACTTTTACAAACTGGATATCCTTGTTATACAACTCAAGCTGGTTAGTTAAAACAACTTTTTATAGTGAGAAATATATAAGGGAATAATTTTAGGTTGGATTGGATATTCCGATGAGAAAATCCAGGAGCTGGCCCAAAAGTACATGGATGAGGGCTTCACAGCGTTCAAGGTTAAAGTTGGACGGAATTTGTACGAGGATATTAAGAGACTGGATTTGATTCGCACCACGATTGGATGGGATAAAACTCTGGTAACATTTCGCAAGGTAATTGGATAAATTATAATAATATATTTCAAGATGGTGGACGCCAACCAAGTGTGGGAAGTCCAAGAATCCATCGACTGGATGAAACAACTGGCCCAGTACAAGCCCCTATGGATAGAAGAACCAACTTCCCCCGATGACATCATAGGACACGCTCAAATCTCCAAAGCGCTCAAACCACTGGGAATCGGAGTGGCCACCGGAGAAATGTGCGCAAATCGCGTGATGTTTAAGCAGTTCCTCCAAGCCGAAGCCTTGCAGTTTTGCCAGATTGACTCGGCGAGGATTGGCGGGGTGAACGAGATTTTAAGCGTGTATTTAATGGCACTTAAACAAGGAGGTACTATACAGGGTGTTCGCGCGAAGTGGCTTCGTTATTATTGGAGCTACAATGACGGTTAAATTAGCAAACTAGTAGCATTTTTTCCGATGATTACAATGGTGAAAACAAAAAAACAATTGACCATCTGGTTTTCAAGATATTCAAAGAAATAACATTTTTTTAAATGGAACACCCTATATATTTTTGCAAAAATCGATGGTAAATTAAATTCTATACAAAAAATGTCCTCATCTTTTTTAGATAATAATTTAAAATAAGCGAGTTATTTCGAAAAAAAGTTTGCAATTCTTTAAAATCAAGTAGCCATAAAACGGAATAGTGATTTATTAAAACCAAACAATCATCATTTTGAATTTAAGCAAGCTGAAAAATACTTGAAAAAATTACGGAAATATTAAAAATTTACAAAATTATAATTTTCATGGCTACTTGATATTAAAACTTTGAAAACTTTTTTCAAAATAACTCGCTTATTTTAAATAATTGTCAAAAAAGCATAAGAACATTCTTTGTTCAGAATTTAATTTATCATCGATTTTTGCAAAAATATACAGGGTGTTCCATTTAAAAAATGTTATTTTTGTGAATATCTCGAAAACCCGATGGCCAATTGTTTTTCTGTTTTCACCATTATAATCAGCGGAAAAAATGCTACTAGTTTGCTAATTTAACCGACTTTGTAGCTCCAATAATAACAAAGTTAGCAATAGTGAACCACTTTGCGCAAACACCTGTATATTCAAAATATTAAATAAAATAGTAATATTTCCGTAATTTTTTCAAGTTTTTTTCAACTTGCTTAAATTCAAAATTATAATTGTTTGGTTTTAATAAATTACTATTCCGTTTTATGGCTACTTGATTTTAAAGAATTGCAAACTTTTTTTCAAAATAACTCGCTTATTTTAAATTATAATAAAAAAAAATTAAGGACATTTTTTGTACAGAATTTAATTTATCATCGATTTCTGCAAAAATATATAGGGTGTTCCATTTAAAAAAATGTTATTTTTGTGAATATCTCGAAAACCCGATGGCCAATTGTTTTTCTGTTTTCACCATTATAATCAGCGGAAAAAATGCTACTAGTTTGCTAATTTAACCGACTTTGTAGCTCCAATAATAACGAAGTTAGCAATAGTGAGCCACTTCGCGCAAACACCCTGTATATACAAAAAAATTAGATTAAACTAAACTAGTTGTGATTTTCTCGTTGTATTTCTGTAGTGAAAGTTTGTCCGCATGCTGGAGGAATCGGTTTGTGCGAGATGGTCCAACATTTGCAAATGTGGGACTTTGTGGCTCTATCCGGAACCTCCCAAGGGAAGTTTATTGAGTATGTGGACCAGCAGCATGAGCATTTTGTTAATCCAACGATTGTCGAAAAGGCTCATTACATAGCCCCAAGAGTAAGTTGATTTTTTTTTAAATAAAAATTTGTAAAAGAATTTATTTTAGTCGCCTGGTTATAATACGACGCTAAAACCGGAAGCCATCGCCAAGTACGAGTATCCACATGGAAGCGAGTGGCAGGACATGTTTGCTAAAGGGATTTTCAGTAAACCATCCCATAGTTAAAATTGTAGTAAGAGTAAAATTTATTTCCTAGTAAAAGTACAGTAATAAAAATAATAGTGAGACTTAGCTAGATTTTGTGAACATTTTATCAAGTTTCCTCTGCTTTTCCTTTGGTTTTTCCGTCAGCTCCACTGCTTTTCGTTTTTCGGCCCCCTAAAAACAAAAAATGAAACTAAATTAAGAAACAGTCGCAGTCGAAACTACCTCTAAATTTCGCTTGTTCTCCTTTTCGTAAATTATTCCTGCGGATTTATCTGTTAGACTCAGCGGGTTAGGCGATTGGATTTTAGACATTTTCAAGTTTTTCAAAAACGGATTCCTTGGTTCCTCCTGTTTGAACAACGACTCTTGGGTATCTATAATTCCGGAAGTGTTGCTTTCATTTAAAACTACATCAAACGTAGAAATTTCCTGGAAAAAAACGAAAATTTAAACAAAAAAATCTAACAAAATTCTAGTTATAATTACAGTAACACTTGTAGAGGTTTCCACTTCGGGTTTTACTAATTTATTTCTTGGGGTTGCTTTCAACGATAGTTTCCTATAAACTGGCTTAGTGACTTTAGGGATTTCCTTAAAAAACACAATATAAAACTCGATGCCCCTACATTAAATCTTATAAATACCTCAGGTTCTTCTACAACTTCTTCGTTTGTAATTTTCGCAGCTATTTCCATGAGCTTCTCCGCCAAACGCCGCTTATCCAATTTAGTAGCATATTTTATACCTAAAGTTAGTACTTGTGGATTGGACAAGATCTCCATTAGTTCGATGGCTCTTTGGTCTAAGTCATTACGACAAGCTAACTAAATTATAAATTAAAATTTGAATAATCTTTAGTTCTTAATATAACTTACTGCAAATGTTTTCAACGCCGTTTCTTTGTACTTCTTATCAGTGTTTTCAATTTTCAACGTTGTCCAAGTGAACAAATTCATTTCCAACTTGGATTTATCGGTGGATTGCTCAGCGAAAGGAGGTTCTAACGCCAACTCACACATTGTAGGTCTTGGAGTGAATCCAGGGAACAAAGTGCCTCTGCATTTGATCCCTCCAAGCGCTTGATTCGACTCAAAAACAGTTGTAACGAAGAAACTGTCTCCAGGGTTAGTTCTCTACAAAAATATCAAAACTAATTCCACAATCTCGCTACGTAGCAACTTCCTACATGTTTGGTTGTATCACAAAATGGAATCCAAATATTCGCTCCATAGGGAAATAACGACAACATCCCGAGGGAATCCATCATGGCTGGTGTACCAACATCGGAGAATCCCACCCAATTTAACGTGGATTCAGGTCCGAGACTTGAGGCGATGTCTTTGGATTCTATGGAGGTGCCTTCGAACTTGATTAATTTGATATTAATGCACTGGTCTCCGTTGCGTACTCCTGCAGAATGGTGGGCTACTAGTAGGAGGTTTTTATACGCAGTCATCGAGACTATAGGCCCTGGAATTGAAACTACTGCTCTTTGTGTGCCGAAAATTGTGCAAATTTTGACCAAGTAGTTGGACATGGCTAAAGCTACTAGGTTTTCCGAGGCGGCTATTACCACAATTTCTTCATGTTCCTCGACTTTTAACATCCATTCTTTCGAACTAGCGCTCAACGGAATTACACTGATTTGACTACAAACAAAAATTTAATATACAGGGTGTTTCAACTCAAAGTGGACAACGTAGTAGAGGTTGTAGATCTCATCGAGACTAACACTTTTTTCAAATTATTATTTTTTATTTGAGCTTTTGTTTTCGAGTTATCGACCTTCTTTTGTTTTTACACAAACCTCTTTATCTTCATTATTTATGGCCGGATTTTAAAAAATTAAAGTTCTTTGAATTTGTCAGTTTGATATCAACAATTTTTGAGTTAAGATTTTTAAAAAAAATATCAACAAACAAAATGGCGACCAATTTTCTTTGGAGCAGCAGACTTAGAGCTATCCAAGTTTAAAAAAGAAAACTGGTCGCCATTTTGTTTGTTGATATTTTTTGAAAAAATGTTTAACGCAATAATTGTAGATATCAAACTGACAATTTCAAAAAACTTAAATTTTTTAAAATCCGGCCATAAATAATGAAGATAACGAGGTTTATGTAAAAACAAAAGAAGGTCGATAACTCGAAAACAAAAGCTCAAATGAAAAATATTAATTTGAAAAAAGTGTTAGTCTCGATGAGATCTACAACCTCTATTACGTTGTCCACTTTGAGTTGAAACACCCTGTATATAATCACTCGGATTTTTCTTTACAAAAATTTACTTGCCTAGAATTAGCAACTACCAGCGCTGCCCTGCTAATAGTCGCCATATTATACTCCAAATAATTAGACACCATCATGCTGTTATGGAATGTACAATCGTGAAATTCAACTTCAATAGATTTGCTCGCGGTTTCAACGTCCGCTGAAGAACCGTAACTTCGGATGACTCCCACGTCATTCCAACATAAGTATCTCGGGTCCAAATGTTCTGGAGTGGACGAGGGCATGAATGGGGTTTGTAGGGGGATTTGTGGAGTGCGGGGGCGTGGACTTGACGCTCGGGAAGAGGCTACATAAAAATTAGGTTACATAAATCTAGCTTCTCTTTTATAAAACAAACTAACCAGTATCCAGCTTCATTAGTTCGTCCTCCGGCTCATTCATATACTGGCTTTTAAGTTTCTCCAACGAAACAGCATTTTCATTGTCGTCGTCATCGTCTTCAAACTGTACATTATCGAAATTTACTGCGTTCTCGTTAAACTGGTCTTCTACACCGTTTTCAAGTGGGACAGCTTTGGTACATCCAGAAATAATGCTTAACTGACCCTCGATGTCAGTGTAAACTATATCACCATTTCCTAAAACACAAAATTTGTAAAACATTACACTATAATCTAGTTTTCTTACCGCTGGGACTCCACATTAGACCGCAAATCGCCATCGATTTGGCATGTTTACTAAACTCCACAACTTCTTCTGTGGCCACTTGCCAAATTACAAAATGTCCCTCAACTGTAGCGCCTACAATGTACTTTCCACAGGGCGAAAATTGCACAATGGTGAAGGCTGCTGAGGAAACTTCATCGCAACTTAAAGTTGCTCTTTGGGTCCATCCATCGCTTTCCAATAAAACCACCGTTTCTTTGTCTGGGTACGCCAAATATTTCCCATGGACAGGCTCAAAGTCTATTCGACCTTTAGAATAATGAAAAAGCAAAATCAAATTCGATGCCAAAACTATAAATAATTACTTACATAAAATATCTGCATTGGCAAAACTGTTAACTTTAGGAAAGCAGTTGATTTCTTTAAGTAAACTAGAGGTTTCTACATCCCAAACTCGCAAGTGACAATCACCAGAACTAGCAGCTATGAATTTTGTGTCTGGTGATAAAGCAACGCTCAAACAAGGCCCTGTTAACCCTGCAAATATTTTCACATCCCCATTGGACCTATCTGTGTCCATTAGTTTAATTTCCATGTCTTCTCCCGCCAAAGCCACCATCTACAATACACAAAAATTAACCACTGACTTCGTGGAGATAACTATTACTTACACTAGAATTCTTATTAAACGCTATTTGATTAATAGGCGCCACAAATCTATCCAAAACTCCATCACGATCACCGTCAGGCAAACTCAAAATTTGTATCTCATTACTGCTGGTGGCCACGTATATTTTATTGCCTTTTTGTCGAACAGACAACGCCCATTCTCCTACACAGTTATGAACTGGGTCTTCAGTTTCGTCTATGGACCATATTCGAATGTCTCCATCAGCCCCAACAGTTACAAAAGATCTTCAAAGGGAAATTGGTTAAATGTGAATTAAAATCTAGGGGAAACTTACTGTCCATCCTCTGAGTAGCAAACGTCGGTGTGGCCTTCTGTATGGGCATAACGAAGGGGTTCATGGTCCATCGGCATGATTATAATAAACAAATTGTTGATGGAACTTTGACAAGAAAAAGCGCGGGAAATGTCTTCAGAAAAGTGAAGTTAACGTCATAAAGTATTCGAGATTAGCGTCACAAACAAAATCACGCAACTAAATTATCATGCTACGGCTGTCCCAATATTTGTATTTAATAGTAACATCGTTGTTAATAAGTAGTCAAAGGTAATGTATTCCTGTATAATATAGAATGCAGGTTTATTATTTTATAATAATTAATGCTATTATTAGCAAACTCCAGAAACTTATGAGAAAATAAAGTGAAAACAATTTAGCTGTATAAACCGCTCTTTACGACTCATACAGGGATACCAAAATTACACCACGAAAAACCCTAGCTAAGAGCTAACCTAACTTTCACAAAGTGACTGACATTTCTAATATCATTTTTAATCTTTCCATTAATTTACTCCCACGTATTTCCAGTAGCATTCACAAACCACAAATAATGTCGACAGAAAATCCCAGTCCAACAACCACAAACGAAGACATAATAAACGATCTAACCAAAGATTTGGAATCCCAGTTTACTGTAAACGATGACCAAAAGGTGACCACTCCACGTGAGATTATTCCAGACGCGGAAATCCCTGAAGACTTTGACGACTCCGATTCTGAATCCAAACCAAAACCTCCAGTCATTCCAGACGATTTCGTCGATGAAGAAGCCCTTAAGGACCTAGAGTTAACTTTAACAGACGAGGAAAAACTGGCTAGACACCAAGAGGCGTTGGAGCTAAAACGCAGGGGAAACGACGAGTTCAAAGCAGGGAAACACTTAGAATCCGTAGGAACTTACACAGAGGCTTTAAGACTATGTCCTTTGGAATTCTCTAGTGACAGATCAGTTTTCTACTGTAATCGCGCCGCATCTAAAATAAAACTGGAACGAAATCAAAGCGCAATTGACGACTGTACTAAAGCAATTGAATTGAATGCTAGCTACGTACGGGCGTATCTTCGTAGAGGGAAACTATACGAAGACACTGATAAACTGGACGAAAGTTTAGCGGACTATAAAAAGGTTTTAGAGCTGGATCCTGGGAATAACGAGGCAAACACTGCGAGTGTACGGCTACCTCCGTTAATTAACGAAAGGAATGAGAAATTGAAAACTGAAATGCTCGGTAAGTTAAGTGTTTTAGTTGAGAATTATTTGTAGTAGTTTTTTTTTACAGGTAAACTAAAAGATTTGGGAAATATGTTTTTGCGACCCTTCGGGCTTTCCACCGACAATTTCCAAATGCAGCAAGATCCAAACTCCGGAGGGTACTCGGTTAATTTCCAACAAAACCCCAATGGAACTTAAACTCTGTACATTATTTTATTTATTTAATTAACCTAGAATAAACATTTTTTTTATAAAACTGTTAAGATGGTGTTTTATTCCTGTACAAGCAATAATAACTAAAATTTTATTCTTTCTATAATAATGACAACTGGCTATTATTAGTTTAATATTCGTATTTTAGCAAAAACAACTAGATATACATCAGCCTTGTTGTAGAACCCCCAACACTGTAAAACAGCTTAATCCAAATGGTCGTCGTCTTGTTTAAAACTGGGTGGTGGATTGCCGCCTCCCGATGGAGGAGCACCGCCCATGAAACCGGGCATTCCAGAGAAATTCGGCATGCCAGAGCCTTTGAATTTATTAGACAATTTCGTTATCAGCGCTGATATCTTGGGGTTTGACTGATATTTCATAAAGTTGGCAGGATTAGCCGTTATATCCTGAAAAGCTTCTGCCACTTCAGGATCCTACAAATACAAAAGAAAATCGAAATGTACACACACACTAAACTTAGATTTTTACCTGGAAAGCTGCCAAAACCTCAGGATCTTGTAGCATGCTATAAAAATCAGACATCCCTCCAGGAGGACTAGGAATATCCTGTCCCTCACTCGCCGGTTGAGCAGCCTTAGCATGAGCCTCCTTCGCCTTCCGGATCCTCTCCATCTTATCCCGCTCCTCCTTCTCCAGTTTCTTTCGCTCTTGTTTCAAATTATGCAGCTCAATCTTCTTGGCATTTGGAGTTACCTCTCTTAGCCACTCATCGGTTTCCTCGTCCAAATCAATGTTGCCAGCCTGTCGAAGATCCTTGGCGGCTAGTTCCCACTCGCCGAGGAGGCGGTAGGCGCGCCCCCGGAATTTATACGCGGCAGCCGAGTCGCAGTTTAACTCAAGTGCTTTGGTGCAATCCTTAATGCAGGCGTTGGGTTTAGTTAGTTTGAGATAAACCTGGCCACGTTTTGCGAATAACAAAGCGGAAAGTGGATTGATTTCAATGGCTTCCGTGTAGAACTCGATGGCTTTTTCGTAGTTTCCTGCGTTGAATTCCGATACACCTGCGCGGCGTTTCTCATCAGCTAAATCAGAAGCTTCCTCTGTTAATTCTACAATGGAGTCATCACCCATTTTCTGACTGTCTTCCAGCTTATCCGGCTCCACACAACCTGTCATGTCTAGATCCAGCTCGGATTCCGGATCGGATTCCACCGCTTCCTCGGTGTTTTCCTTAGGTTTTTCTGTTGGTGCTTCTGTGGACATTTTCTTGGGCTCTGGCACACTACCACCTAGGGACTCGATGAATTCCTTCAAAAATGCTAGATCAGGTAAATGTAAAATGGCAGGATTCGCTTTGCAAATGCCAATAAATTGTTTTAGCTTCTCAAGGCTGTCCTGATTGATTGGGCAACTCATTTTTCACGAAGTTTACACACAACTTGCAATAATTTCTTAGGTAAAGACCGGCGAAAATAACGCAAAAAACACTCTAGAATTCGATGGAAATGACGAGTTGTTTTTGTAAGGTAATAGTAAACAACCTTGGATTAAAGTAAACAAGAGGTAGTAGGAAACTGTAATGGATGCTTATAAGCGACATCTGATGTTCGTTTAGATAACTACCAATATCCAGTTTACAGAGCTTAAATTTTCCATGAAACATCTATTCAAAAACAAATAATTTTTACCCAATATTTAACTGAATAATGTGTTGTAAAATACCACAAACTACAGTATGGTGTAAATTGTTGATTTTTTTATAAATAAACTCGAAAATTTGATAGTGCAGCAACGTCAATAAAATTGATTTAGTTGTGTAAATTTTCTTGAAGTACAGCGCCCTGTATTATCGGTGAAATTAAAGGCGGTGTTTTTCAAAAGTACATTTCAAAATTATAAGTAGGAGGAGCGCGATAGTAATTAATTTCTTGTAGATAAACTTCATCTTTTTTATTTATTTATTTATACAAAGGTATACAATTAAATATAAATAACAATTAGGAGTGTAATATAAAAATTAAAATTTATTTTTTACTAAAACCAAGGACCATGAAATAGCATAAATTTATCTAACACGCACTTATATAAATAAGATAACAAACAACCCATCATATTAAATGTTTAGATTATTGCCACACATTAAGCAAAATGAATTTACTGTGGCTTCTCCAAATTTTTTCCGTGGTGGCTGTAGCCCACACAGCCAAAATTTTGTGCATTTCCCACATACCAGCTCCAAGCCACTACATCCTAATGAGCACCTATGCTAGAGCTTTATCCGAAGCCGGACACGATGTGACCGTTATCAGTCCATTCGGCGAGAAAAACCCACCGAAGAACGGAAGCTATCGCGATATAATCCTAACTGGCGTCCTGGAGCAAAAGAAAGGTAAATTTTGTATACCTAGAAGACTTGCTAGCTTAAAATTTTCTTTTTGCAGAAATGAGTAAAACTGTAAATTTTTTCAAAAACACCGATGAGAACCCATTCGTAAAGATATTTACTATCTTCTATTTCAGCAATATTCTAACTGAAAACACGCTGAATCATCCGGTTGTGAAAAATTTTATGAAATCGGGCGAAAAGTTCGATGCTGTAGTTGTGGGGCAGTTGATGAATGATGCTATGAAGGCCTTCGCGTGGCACTTCGGAGGACACTTGATTGTCTTCAGTACAGTCGGCGCGAACTCCTGGGTGAATCCCCTAGTCGCAAACCCGGCACCCCCTTCCTATATCTCCGAAATAATGTTGAACTACGACTCCAATATGAATTTTTGGCAACGCGTTTACAATTTTCTGTATAAAGCCTACGACACTGCGTTAATGCAACTGTATTTTTTCCCAAGACAAAGCGAATTAGTTAAGGAACATTTTCCTAACGCACCTCCCTTCTACAAGATTTTATACAACGCCTCTCTAATTTTAATTAACGGCCACGAAAGTCTAAACAGCGCTGTACCTCATGTACCTTCCATGGTGGATATTGGAGGTTTCCACGTGAAGAAATCCACCACTAAACTCTCGAAGGACTTGCAGGAGTTCATGGACAGCGCCGAGGATGGTGTGGTTTATTTTAGCATGGGCTCCAACTTGCAAAGCACGAATCTTCCAGTGGAAAAACGAGATGCTATCTTGAAGGCCTTCAGCAAGCTCAAGCAGAAAGTGCTTTGGAAGTGGGAGGATGAGATCTTGCCTGGGCAGCCTGGAAATGTTAAATTGGGGAAGTGGTTGCCGCAGCAGGATATCTTAGGTTTTGTTGAGTTTTTGTTAAGCTATAACATGACTGTTGTTTTGTATTGTAGCACATCCAAATTTGAAGGTTTTCGTCACACATGGAGGTTTACTAAGCACAACTGAGGCGGTTTATTATGGAGTACCAATTATAGCTATTCCGATTATAGCTGATCAAAAAATGAACGCCCAAACCGCGGAGACTAACGGTTATGGACGTGTGATGGCTTTCTCTGAATTAACCGAAGAAACTTTCAGCAATCTCTTGGAAGAAGTCCTAAACAATCCAAAGTAAGAAAATTTAACCCCCAAATTTTTTTATAATTTTGGGTTCTAGATACAGAAAAAACGCTAAAACTCGTTCGAAAATCATGCGAGATCGCCAAGTGCAACCTTTAGACTCGGCGGTTTATTGGACGGAGTATGTAATTCGGCATAATGGGGCCCCTCACTTGAGGGTAGCTGGTTTGGAGCTGCCTTGGTACCAGTACCATTTGTTGGATGTGATAGCTGTGCTTTTAATTGGTGCGATTATGGTAGTTTTTGTAGTTAAGAAGTTGCTGGGTTGTGTTTGGGGTTGGTTAACGAAGAAGTCGAGGAAGATTAAGAAACATTGAATAAAGTGATGAAAAAAATGTATACGTATAATTTCATAAATTAATAAATTAGACACATCGCTTTAATTAAATTGGTTTTGGACTACGAATTCTATATTTTCCTTCCAGTTTTGAAAAAAGAGTTTCTGGGTTTGAAAATTTTTTCAAAATTGTAGCCTCTCTATTTTCTACAGGGTGTCCCAAAATTAGCCTGCTAAAATGTACCAGCCGATTCTACGTTTAAAAATAATGCAAAAAGTTTTAATAAATATAGGCTGAAAAATGCTTCCTAAGGGAGCTACAGCCCCCCGAAATGGGGGCCTCAAAGAGGAGTTTTCTGTAATATCTCTGCAACTATTTGAGGTAGATTCATGAAATTTTGTGAGTTTGAAGATTTTATAATTTGCCACATATTTCTTTTTTCAATTTTCAGATATTTTGCCAGGTGCGTCACATAGAGGGTGGGTGCTGGGTAAATTATGCCCCATATTTCTTGTGTGGATAATTTTTAAATTTTTTATAATTTGGTTTATTTTTACACAAAAAAGGTCGTCTCAGTCGATCTTTGAATCTTGAACCGTTTTCGAGTAAAATCGTTTTGAAGAAGTCACGTCCAAAAAAATAATTTTTCGAATTTTTATGCTGTAGAATTTTTTAAATTGCTATTTTTGCAATTAGCTTCTTTTCAAAACTTGTATTTTCCAGTTTTTCTTATTAAATTAACATCTGCTCAAATTTACGATAAAATTAGTACCAATTCTATTTTAAAATGACCTGTGTAGGTTTAGTAAATTTTCCATGTGTATTTTTATTTAAAATAAGAATCAATAATACTACGATTCTTATAAAAAGTCGACAGTAATTCGTCATCACAACATAATACGCAACTTCTTTCAAATTTGCATCAGAATTCTGTCTAAACATCTCTAATTAATTGTAATTGCAAACATAGACGATGTTATTTTAGGGTGCTAAAAAAATTAATAGTCTGCTCAAACAATAAATTATTATTAACCAGCCTATTTTATACAGAATTTGCGTCAAACATACTTATTTGTATTTTCTTTATTTTTATGGGAATTTATTTTATTCAAATTAATTTGTGTAGTCAACAAGTTAATAGGTTAATAGCCAGAAGCATTTCCTGAAATCGAGAAGTTTCGTGTTGTGACTCATTTACAATAATATTTAATTTTAATTCATCTCTAGAATTATGTAATAAATTACCTACCTGAATATATTGTAATGTAACATCGTTAATAATATTGACCTGCTTTTGTGGAACTTATTTTTAGACTCCTTGCCTTAGGTTTATCACAAATTATACACGCACAATAAAAATTACAAAGTTAATTAAATTAATACGTGACATGGAAAACGTATCTGCAAGTTGCACAAAACAAGAGAAAACAAAAAGGAAGGTCAGTTGTAAATATAAATGGTACCTATAAAATATATAGATTTTAGCGTGATCGAAACTTTCAATGAAAAATAATAATTCGTTGGTACCTAAAAATAACTGTAATTATGGTCTCATTAGGAAATGTGTCAAAAAAAAAATACATATTTCAGAAATATTTATTACTCATCAAACAAAATCCTATAGCATGTGAAACAAAATAAATAATATAAAATCATCACATTACAAAGTTCTCCTTAAGAACTCTGCGTAAGATTTTCCCGCTTGGATTCCTCGGTATTTCCTCCACAAAAACAACCCCACCATGCAGCTGCCTTTCCTCCGAAACCAACCCTAAAACCCAACTGCTACCTAGCTACTCCAAAACAAAAATCACTTACTTGAAATGTACTCCATCAAACATTCTTCACTAACTTCCCTATCAACCTGTTTGACTACAAAAGCCACCGGTACTTCCCCGGCTCTTTCATCTGGTTTCCCCACAACCGCCGCGTCTTTCACTGCTGGATGCTTCACCAGCAAATCCTCGAGTTGAGCTGGAGGTACCTAAAAACAACCATCCTTACCTAGTTCTATTAAGGAAACCTAAGTGGGTACTTGGAAGCCTTTGTATTTTATCAGCTCTTTTATGCGATCTATAATAAACAAGAAGCCTTCCTCGTCGTAGTAGCCTACATCTCCAGTACGCAAGTACCCTTCACCATCGATGGAGTCCTGAGTTTCTACAGGGTTTCCCATATAACCCATCATAACCAAATCGGATTTTACGCAAATTTCTCCTTGTTCATTCGCGTTTAGTTTTTGGAGGGTTTTAATATCGCAGATTTTCACCTGGACTCCAGGCATGATTTTTCCAACGCTTCCATGTATTTTCTGATGTTTAGGAGTGACTGTTATAGCGCCGGTGGTTTCTGTTAAACCGTAAGCTTGTCGGATTGGAATTGGATACTTAAATCTGCAAGGATTTTTTAGTTAGTTAGTTTTAGGTTTTAATTATAATATAAACCGTTTTTCCAAGCAGTGTTCGATGTTTTTACCACAAGGCGCAGCCGCACTAAAAATCTCCTGCACAGACTGCAAGTTGTACTGGTCTACAATTGGGCTTTTTCCGAGGAAGAGTAGTAAAGATGGCACGCAATACAATTGGGTTACTTTATAGTCTTGAATAGACTGCAAGTATTCGTCTGGTTTAAATTTGTTCAATACAATAAATTCGCCTTCGGAAAATAAAATACTAATACCAAGCACTAGACCGAATATGTGGTAAAATGGTAGCAAGCCAATGGTTATTGTTTTTGGTTTCATTCCAACCAAATCTGGATTACTAAAAATTAAATAACTTAAGAAGCTCTTTTGAAAAAAATTATATAGCTACATAATATTCCTGATGGTGCTTCGTAAATTTAAATGAGACAGCATGACACCTTTTGGTAAACCAGTAGTACCAGAGGACCAGAAAATTACAGCACAACTCGCCTTTGGATCTAAATCATCAGGAATAAACTCTTCAACTTCGTTTTTTGCCAAGTTTTTGCCCAAATTTTCCCAGGATTTCTCATGGCTCCCCTCGTCAAGCACCAAAATCTTATATCCGAACTCCGCCTGAAGATTCTCAACCTTTCCCAGGCATTCCTTCGAACTAATCACCACTTTCGATTTGGTTATCCCAAAACAGTAGGTTAGATCACCTAAAAAGATAATCAGAATTTGTTGTTTTGGAGGAATTTTCAGTTAGGTACTTTCAGTGTAGTTGGGGTTGGAGCAGTTTACGGGGGTTCCAATGTATAGTCCTGCTAGAAGTGGAATGAAATATTGGAGGTTGTTTTGGGAGACTATACTTATGACGTCGTGATGGCCTAGTTGGAGTTTTCGGAAAGTTGTAGCTAGTTTTATGGTTGAATTTAGGAATGAGCTGAAGGTGAGTTCTTGTTTGGAGCAGGGGTCCACCTGAAGAGAAATTGATAGATAGATATATAAATAAATTGTTCACTCGTTTAATATTATATTTTTCTAGCTTACCATGAAAGTTTTGTCCCCTTGGTTAGATTTAAGGGCCTCAAAAATGCTCTTGCCAAAAGATTCACAATGTTCAGACATTTTTTTAAAAGTTCAATCAATGACTGATCTTAAATGGAGTTTTTTAAGGAAAAATGCGGTTTATAATCTTAAGTGGCTTGTAAATTGGATGTTAACTTTAATCTTTAATGGACTTCTGTTGTACTTAATCGCAGTTTTAATTAATCAGAATTGGCAGTACATGAAAGTTAAATAAAAGTTAATAAAGTAACATCATTTTTTCTGTATAAGTAAGTAATCAAAGTTTAATTTTTTACAATTTTTATTGTTGTTTTTTTTGAAGAGGATTTAACGGAATTTCCAGCATCAAGTTTTTTAGTTATCGCTCCGACAATAAAAAGGGCAAAATTTTGAAAAAAAATGACATTTTGAATAAATTCTCGATCTTTTTAATTTAATTTAATTTAATTTAAAAAAGTCCCCCCATTATCATCATCATTATTAATATTATATCATCAGAAAAAACCTGCTATTTATCAAACCGAAATTCCTCGAAAATCATTCAATATATTCAACACTTAATAAATAAATTACTCGTATTTAGAATCATGTGATCAACACCAGCATAGTCGTGGGGACTATCTACAGTCCCAACTAGAACTCTTGGAAAATCGAACCATTCTCTCCAGTGCCAGTTCAGTTTCGGATGTGCGCAAAACACATTTTATTATAAGCCGGTTTTTCGAAAAACCACGTGGTTTTCAAAAAGTTATTTAATTTCCAAAATGATTAAAAGACTTGCGGAACTATATGACATAGTGAATGTCTACACTTGATTAAGTGTTTAGTTGTTATTGTTAAGAAGAACGTTTAATTAGTTTGTTTTTGTGTACCTGTGCTAGTTTTGTTTAATAACTCTTAATAAAATGAAATTGGTGGTTTGGGCTTTTGTGTATTTTATTTTATTGGATGATAAGAAAAATGGCAAAGCTTCTGCATCATGTAAGTACCGATTATTTTATTTATTCTAACTTAGATTTCTTTACAAAATAAAGCGCACAAAATCTAAAACTAGATCAGGTTTTAACTTTTGACAAAATGACCTTTTGATAAGCGCGTTCATCTAAAGAAAAGAAATCAGGGAAGTTTCCTCTAAAAAAATTTCATCATCAATTTTATTAATAATTCGCATTTTTATTATTTGTGTCACGTGATATTTTTATCAGTCTTCGTGTTGGGGTCAGTGATAATCACATTTTTTATTTTTGAAAACCATCAAGCTTCACTGATGCGCTTCTTGTTTCCTTGGACGATAACAAATCTTTTAAATACTCGTTAATAATAATAATATTAGTTTCCTTATAAAATATTCATATTTTGAAAAAATTTTGTTTATTTTGTACTATTTTGTTGCATTAATGATTGCAATAAAATTTTATCCAAGCTAAAATAACACAGACATAATTATGAGTTTATTTACACGAACTAATAATAATAAGTTGATAACTGCGAGATTATAATAAATAAAATTGAAAAATAAACCATACCAAAGATGTTCAAAACATCAGCAAAGACATTAAACTTAATTACTTTGACTAATAAAAATATAGTTCATTAATAAACAAACTGCGATTTGCAACTAATGTAGCAGAAATGTTTTTACTTTTTAGTAAAAAAAGTGGTTTTGTATTAAAGTGATTATATCTATTTGTAAATTTATTAAGATTATCTATCTGGTAGCTCCTAGTTGATAAGAACTTAAGGTGGTGTTTATTTTACACAATATTTGTTTAAAAATGTTGTAATTATTACGAGAATCGAATGGAAAGAAACTAAAATTTTTGATCAATTTTCCAAGTTCCACTTAGAAAATTATTCGTAGCTCTATACCGGATTTTTGGATTTTCACTAAGAATACAGTTTTGCGGAGCTGAAATATTACCTTAATTAAGAAAAAATCATCAACATTATGGAAATTAGTTTAGATCATTTTTGCGCGTATATAAAAAAATTAAGTTTATCATAAATTTTCTACATAGTCAATTTTGAAAATTTATAACTCTGCACCGGATTTTCGGATTTTTATTTAGAATACCGTCTTGTGAAGCTGAAATATTACCTTAATTAGGAAAAAATCATCAACATTATGAAAATTGGTTTAAATCATTTTTGCGCGTATATAAAAAAATTAAGTTTCTGATAAATTTTCTACATAGTTAACTTTGAAAATTTATAACTCTGGATAGGATTTTCGAATTTTCACTTAGAATACAGTTTTGCGAAGCTGAAATATTACCTTTATTAAGAAAAAATCATCAAGATTGTGGAAGTTAGTTTGAATCATTTTTGGACGTATAAAAAAAAATAAATTTCTCATAAATTTTCTACATAGGCAATTTTGAAAATTTATAACTCTGCACCTGATTTTCGGATTTTCACTTAGAATACAGTTTTGCAAAGCTGAAATATTACCTTAATTAAGAAAAAATCATCAACTTTATGGAAGTTAGTTTAGATTATTTTTGCGCGTATGATAAAAAAAATTAAATTTCTCATAAATTTTCTACATAGTCAACTTTGAAAATTTATAACTCTGCACCGGATTTTCGGATTTTTATTTAGAATACAGTTTTGCGAAGCTGAAATATTGCCTTAATTAAGAAAAAATCATCAACATTGTGAAAGTTAGTTTAGATCATTTTTGCGCGTATAAAAAAATTAGATTTCTCATAAATTTTCTACAAAGTCAGTTTTGAAAATTTATTAATCTGCACCGGATTTTCGGATTTTCACTTAGAATACTGTTTTGCGAAGCTGAAATAATACCTTAATTAAGAAAAAATCGTCAACAATATGGTAATTAGTTTAGATCATTTTTGCGCGTATATAAAAAAATTAAGTTTCTGCAAAATTTTCTACATAGTTAACTTTGAAAATTTATAACTTTGCACCGGATTTTCGAATTTTCACTTAGAATACCGTTTTGCGAAGCTCAAATATTACCCTATTAAAAAAAAATCATCAATATTGTGGAAGTTCGTTTAGATCATTTCTGCGCGTATACAGAAAAATTAAGTTTCTCATAAATTTTCTACATAGTCAACTTTGAAAATTTATAACTCTGGACCGGATTTTTGGATTTTCACTTAGAATACAGTTTTGCGAAGCTGAAATATTACCTTAATTAAAAAAAAATCATCAACAAAATGGAAGTTAGTTTAGATCATTTTTGGTCGTATGATAAAAAAAATAAAATTTCTAATAAATTTTCTACATAGTCAATTTTGAAAATTTATAAGTCTGCACCGGATTTTCGGATTTTCACTTAGGATACAGTTTCATAAATCTCAATGTTGCTTTTATTAAGAAAAGTCATCAATATTATGAAAGTTAGATTGGATAATTTTTGCGAGAATGGAAAAAAACTAAAATTTCTTATCAATTTTCTATAAGGTCCCCTTTGAAAATTCGTAGCTCTACACCGGATTTATGGATTTTCACTATGAATACAGTTTTGCGAAGCTGAAATATTACCTTAATTAAGAAAAAATCATAAACATTATGAAAGTTAGTTTAGATCATTTTTGCGCGTATGATAAAAAAAATTAAATTTTTCATAGATTTTCTACATAGTCAACTTTGAAAAATTATAACTCGGCACCGGATTGTCGGATTTTCACATAAAATACAATTTTGAAAAGCTAATAATGTTAGTTATAATACAAAAAAACATCAACACGGTGGACGATAGTTTAGTGTAACTAATTGAAAAAAAGCTTGCACTTTACAGGCGCAGAAAATTTTATTCAGATTTATATTAAAGAACAAACTGTTGGACTCTTTTTTTTAGCACCAAATTAGCTCCATTGTAGGTTAATTGAACAACTCAACCCAAAACTGTTTATAATTCGCATTTTCAACAGCTAACAACTGTTTATAATAAACTACATCACACCAGCTGACTTCACGCGATGACCAGGTCAAAATGGCATTATTAATCAAACGAAATTAACTCTGATTCACATCGTGTGCGCCTTATTATTCTTTTGCACCTCATATAAAAATGTTTACGGTTATCTCATCCAATTAACGAACGGTTGTTTACTACAAATCTAAACTAGAACCTGCAGGAAATTTTTAGCCTTGTTACTCACCTCTAACAAATTAACACTATGTGTACTTGGTGAGTAGCCCTAGCCTAATTTTGTTAAAATTTCGACTGGTTTAAATTATTGTAACCTTGCGGTAGGTTAGTATTTTATTTGTACTATAGTAGGTCATTAATACTACCTGATAATTGCATATAAATTTGTAATTTAAGATGCATTTGGCCATGAGTTGTTTACGCGCATTTTTAGAAATAATATAATAATAAAATATCTGTAATAGGTAAAAATAAACTAGCGTATAAATAATCTGTAAGAGAAGCTAGTAATAAAGCATGCACTTAAATAGTTTGAATTATTCCGAAACAATTTATTTATTGTTGGGACAAGGTCGCATCTCAGTATTAATTAATTTTTTCCTAATTCGTGACATTAAATGCTTTAAATTCATGTAAAACCACTCATCATGTCACAAAACAAATTACAGAAGTCATTCTGTTTAAAATATAATAAAAACTCTCTGAAATTTTGTTGCGAAATTATTATTTTTATCGTGCACAAAAACTGCATCAGTTGCACAAAAAACTTTCTTAAATCGCCTATTAACTTTCTAAACACCCAATAAAATAAGCGCAGTGTTCAAACTACAAACTGGTAATTATAATAGTGTTGAAAACAAGCGACAATTATTTAAGGCATAGAAGTTTGTGTGATATGACTAACACTAATTTTAAATACTTAATGACAGTTTAGTTTAGAAGCATCCTTGTTTGAGCGTAGTTAACTGTTAAAATGCAATTACTATTAACTATTATTAAATTAACATATGGATAATTAGACCAAAAATAGATTTTGTCAATATGACGATGGATTTCAATTACACCAAAATTTATAAACTAAACATGCACACCTTTAATTGAAGAAGATTATTGAGGTGTAATCTAAATCGTAATATTTATTATTAAGACATAGTTAGTAGATAAGTTTGTTTTATTTAAGAGATTTGATGTGTAAATAAATTTGTTCACTTATGTAAAAGTCCTACAATTTTATTGTGGTTCGAAATATTTCTCACTTTTTGTGATGGCTAATTTTATTCTTCCTTTCCTCGTCCCTACTTTTATTGGTCATAATCTACGCGTTTTATTTAACAAAAAATTGTTTACAATATTTTAATTTTTTATATGATTCATTCTTTCAAAATAATCAACAACACCAAACTGAAATATGAAACAGCAATTTTAATTATCTATACACATTTATTTGTTAGTATTTGAACCAAATCCATTAACTTTATCTTTTTTTCAGTCATAAACGCCTGTTCCACACCAGAAACAAAACTGTTAGACAAAGGCGACTCCTCCTCCACCACCCTAACACTAACTCCATTCAAACACTACGAACTATGTAAATTACATGTAACAGCACCTGAAACTCATGTAATTAACATGCAACTTGTGGAAACCAATAGCGAAATTAAGAAAAGTTTTAATAATAGCAACCAGAATCATCATCCTTGTATAATGAGCATAGTAAGTTAAATATCCTAGTCTAGTCTTTATTTCTTTTACTTACGTATATTGAATAGTAAACAACAATTATATTTGCATTGTTAATTTAATCATGTCCTTGAGATTGGGACAAAGTGTGTAAGAATCTTAAGCGTGTAACTACGCGGAATAAATTAGTACAAAAAAATTGTTTTAGTTTCTTCCGGATAATGCGACGGTTCCTTATTGGAAAGCCGATCTTTGTGGCGAAGCCCCAGTTCCAGAAATCGACCTACTAACTCCCGATTTCTATATATCATGGCAACCACCTTCAAAACCTTACCAGACTAAAGGCAGAAAATTCGTCCTGACTGCTGTGGGACAAGGTGACGAATTAAATTAAATTCAAATATTAATGATCCTATTAATTTGAGTTTTAGGTTTAATTTGCAACGAACCAGGTCATCATATTTGTATGCGTATTGGACGCATTCCTCTACTTTGCGTTTCGGACCATCTACTGTGCGATGGTCATTATAATTGTCCTAAACCCTCGACCAAAAGCGATGAGGACGAAAATATCTGCAAAAGCCACTTGCCTTACCAAGGCTCTTGGGAGCAAATCGCAGCTGTGATTTTTAAAAAGTTGAAACCTCCAAGTGAAATAACCTGGAGTAATGTTGAAGCTAATACTAAGAAAACCCTGTGGCAGGAGCTGCAAACCCCCAGAAAATCACCAAGTAAATAATACACAAAAACACCCCTTAAATTACTAAATCATAAAACTGTTGTTTCAGGTTCCACAGTGAAACCACTAGTGGCAAGTCAAAAAACCACCGACTCCATCTCCCAGATGTTGTCCAAGTACGGACCTTGGGGTTATCTAATGCTAGGTTTGCTTATTTGCGGAACTGTGCTGATGTTTTGTGGATTTTGGGAGTGTTGTTTTCGAAAACCAAAGGCTCAAATTGAGTCTACAGTGCTGCCGCCACCTACCACAGTTCTTATAATAAATCACCAAGAAGAGGTCAGCAACGATCATCCTCCAGTGTATGAAGAGCTGGATCCGCCGCCTTCGTATACGACGCTGTTTCCGAATTTTAAAGCAAATTCTAGTGGGGATGCCACGGAGGGAAATAGCGGTGCGAATAGTACAATAGAAATTACTGAAGAGACGTGATGAAAATTGTCTGGGGGATGCTGCGATAAGCTTTAGCGACTACTAATGTGATATACTTCGACTGAGTTTTATTTTTAAGATTCTAGAGCCATAAGTTTGTACTTGTAAATTTTGTAATATATTTTTTAATGAAATAAAAACAAGTCCAAAGTAGTTTGAATTTAGTTTGATTTCATTATATAAATGTATAAAAAAATTATTTGACCAAAACAAAATTCATAAAAACAATCCGTCAAAATGTTCAAAAAACACGTATATTAATTATTGTCAACCGCAAATTTTAATGGCTAAAAAGGGCAAAAAAGGAAAAAAGGAAAATGATTCTAAAGCAAAACCCAAAAACGAATCCAACCAACTGGAAAAATTAGCGAAACAAAACGTATATTCCTACTACACAAACGAAGAAATAGCGGAAATAAAATCAGTCCTAAAAATAAAGGACCTGGTAAGTTTCTTATTAGTTTACTCAAGTACACAAAAAAATTTATTCCAGACAAACATACCGATAATTATAGGCTCGATAATAGTCAACAAATTCGAGCTGTTAAAAACCCTAATAAAACAAGGTCACAGTCCCAATGAAATTGGCCCGGTGAATCCCCAAATCCCCTAAATCAAAATGTAAAATTAACTTAGATTAATTGTAGAATAACCACACGGCTTTAGTTTGGGCAGCAAAATACAAATATTTAGACATGATAGAATTCCTGCTGTCAAACGGATCAGACCCAACAATCAAAACTGAAAATGGGGAGAATGTTTTAATCACAGCTTTGGAGCATAAATTATGGGATGAGCAAACTTTTATTAATTTGTGGGATTTGGTGAAGAATATGAATAAAATCGAAGTAAACGTCACTAGTAAAAATGGTCATAATATGCTTCATATTGCTGTGAGGAGAGACTGGGGGAGTTTTATCCACAAATTAATAGCAGAAAAAGTACTTACTTAATAGATTTCTTAGTTCCTCAGACAAATTACCTGAATATATTTTTAATTAAGGTGGATATAGACGCGCAAAACATCAACGGGGTAACCTCGTTGATGATGGCTTGCTTTCGGAATAATCTCAACATTGTTAACCTGCTAATAAATGCAGGTGCTAACGTGCTTAAAGAGGACCATCATGGACGGCTTGCTTTATGTTACGCAATTTCCGCAGGATTGAAAACTGTTAACTCGCCGTATTCCGTAGCAGATAGAGTTATTGTTGAGTTGAAGAAACGATCTTCCTTCAAGCAGTATCTTAAAGTGATTATTAGTCTTCAAAAGAATGCTAATGATAATCAACGATATTTTTAGAGGAAGTTGGAGATGATTTTTTCGGAAAAATGCGAGTTGTCTTTGCAAAATTTTGAAACTTTAACTAGTATTATTCAGTATACTACGCAGTTTGTGGATGGAGGAGTGAAGATTTTGTTGGATTTGAAAACTGTGGAACAAATACACAAGGTTTTTATTTTCTTATACGAAATTTGTAAAAAAATAATTTTTTTTGATAAACTTTGAAAATTCATAACTCAACACCGGATTAACGGATTTTCACGTAAAAAACGGTTTTGTAAAGCTTAATATTGCCTTAATTAAGAAAAAATTCATCAACATTATAGAAATAAGTTTAGATAAATTTTGGCGCGTATGGTAAAAAAATTTAAATTCTTATTAATCTTCTACATGGTAAACTTTGAAAATTCATAACTCAACACTGGAATAACGGAGTTTCACTTAGAATACAGTTTTGCAAAGCTTAATGTTGCCTTGATTCAGAAAAAAATCATCAACGCTATAGAAATTAGTTTAGATACATTTTGGCGAGTATGGTAAAAAAATTGAAATTTCTTAATTTTCTACGTAGTCCATTTTGAAAATTCATAACTCAACACTGGATTAACGGATTTTCACTTAGAATACAGTTTTGCAAAGCTAAATGTTGCCTTAATTAAGAAAAAAATCATCAACGTTATAGAAATGAGTTTAGATAAATTTTGGCGCGTATGGTAAAAAAAAATTTATTTTCTACGTGGTCCACTTTGAAAATTCATAACTCAACACTGGATTACCGGATTTTCACTTAGAATACAGTTTTGCAAAGCTTAATGTTGCCTTGATTCATAAAAAAATCATCAATATTATAGAAATCAGTTTAGATAAATTTTGGCGCTTATGGTAAAAAAAAAATAAATATTATTGATCTTCTACATGGTAAACTTTGAAAATTCATAACTCAACACCGGATTAACGGATTTTCACTTAGAATACAGTCTTGCAAAGCTTAATGTTGTCTTAATTAAGAAAAAAATCATCAACATTATAGAAATGCGTTTAGATAAATTTTGGCGCGTATGGTAAAAAAATTTTAATTTCTTAATTTTCTACGTGGTCCACTTTGAAAATTCATAACTCAACACTGGATTAGCGGATTTTTACTTAGAATACAGTTTTGCAAAGCTTAATGTTGCCTTAATTAAGAGAAAAATCATCAATATTATAGAAATGAGTTTAGATAAATTTTGGCGCGTATGGTAAAAAAAATTAAATTTCTTAATTTTCTACGTGGTCCACTTTGAAAATTCATAACTCAACACTGGATTAACGGATTTTCAGTTAGAATACAGTTTTGCAAAGCTTAATGTTGCCTTGATTCAGAAAAAAATCTTCAACATTATAGAAGTTAGTTTAGATAAATTTTGGCGCATATAGTAAAAAAAAATATTTTTCCTTAATTTTCTACATGATCAATTTTAAAAATTTATGTTGGTTATAATAAGAAAAAAATTATCAACTTGGTGGGAGATTGTTTAGAGTTTCTTGGGTCGAATTAAAAAAAAATTATAGAAAATAGAAATATTGCCATTTCTCCATTAACGTTAGTGATAATTTTCCAGGGACTGAGAAAAGCTCTCAACAACGACGAAACAACCAAACTATACCTAACAGTAGTAATAGAAATGTTATTTTACAACGAGCAGAGCCACCATTTCAAACTGGACCACCAGATAAACCTTATAGAAAAAATAGTTAATTCTGGATTGCCGGTTTTGTGTTTGGAGCTTTTAGATTGCAAAAAAGATCACTCGTGTATATCCAAAGCATTTTATTTATTGCTGCTACTAAGCACTAGTAATGAAGTTGGTAAGAAGTGGCTGCAAGAAAATTACGAAACCTTCCAAAGTTCTTATCGTAAACTACCCAACGATAGCCTCAATAATTTCCATCAGGATTTTCTGGATGAGAAACGCTTGAAATTGGTAAAGTACCACAGAATTTATAAGTAGGTATCAAACAAGTTTTTTAGATGAAAAAGAAAATGAAGAAATTTAAACGGCAAGTACGTCAAGATGAAATAACAGTGAATTATAGTCAAACGACTAGAAAAGACGAAACGCAAGCTGTGGAAAACACAAAGAAAAAACGGCGTACCAAGTCGCTTAAAACCAGAATGGCTAGACTGAAAACTCAGGAGCTAAGCGAGCGTTTACTGCATTTAACCGAGAAAAAATCGTCGGAACTAATAAAACTAGACCGTACCTCAAACTCTAATAAAACTAACCCCCAGACACCGACCTCTGAACATTCAACAGATCAAAAAATTTCGTTTGCTGAAGATACTTTGCTTCTAGATGAAGAGCGCAACCCCATGACCGGATCTTTGTTGCAGTTTTTGGAAAGAACACGTGCAGCTGCCACGCAAAAAACTGAAAGGATTACCAATCCACTTTTCCCTGAGTGGAAACTGAAAATTATTAATCTACCATTCGATGATGGGGTGAATAGCAGTAGAAGTTTGGAAAGCGGGAGGGATAAGTTAAAAGAGGCGAGTTTATGCTTGAAGCAGTTGGCTAATGGTAAGACTACGTCACCGAGGAATGTTAGCTGTATGGTTGATATTATTATTGATTATCTTTCGGAGCTGCTTCAGTTTATAATCTGTAAATACCAGAAGTATTGGGAGGATGACCGGAATTGTGGATATTGGACTCACTGGGATCCTTCAGGTGCAAACTAGTTTTTTGTGACAAAGTAAATTGTAAAGTTACTTAATTTCAGCTGAAACCTCAGCCAGTGCATTTAGTACTCAGGAAACAACAGAAAAATTAATTACCGATGATTTAAGAAAAAACTTCGCGCAGCTTGTCGCAACTATTCGCGATTTAACCAACAGAAACATTACGGAATGTTACAAAAACCTCTGCCAGCTAGAATCGCTACTTTTGAACTTTCAAATACGAGGTAAATCAGTTTTATCCGAAGTAGCCGCAGTGGAAACCATCAAAATCAAACACCTAACTCTACCTTGTGACGAAAACGACACTTTTCTATTAAACTACATTGAAGGCGTTTTGAACGACCACCTAGAGCCACTAGAAGGAATAAAAATTAATGTTTGTGAAGAAAATTACGAGGAATTATCCACAGAATGTCCGAGTCAGCTGTATTATAATGAAATGAGCTTGCTAACTCATAAAGCTCCTATAGACAGACGTAAGGAAGCGGATGTGAAGAAGAAAACCATGGATAATGCGTACCATTTGTATAATTCCATGGCGAGTATCTGTGATAGCGATGAGGAGCTAGTGGACCAGCACAAAAGCGACAACTCGGAGATGGTGCTAAAACATCTAACAAAACACGTGGATTCTAAGACTTCTGACGAGGAAAAGGTGCCGAGTAGATGGGCGGACCGTATACAAATGCTTCAAATGTCTGGAGAAAGCCAGAAGATCCTGGATGGAGATATAAGAATTTGCAAACGACTAGACAAGCGCCTGGATTATATTATCTCGCAAGGTGGCAACTTTAACCCGGTGATATTAGGATTGAAGAACAATAATCAACCATTAGCTGTTAAGAGGATCCCGAAAGATCACTCAGTGTGCGAAGTTATGAAGGCGCTAATTCTACCTTTGCTTCTACTACGCCATCCGCATCTTTTACACTACCATTCGTGCGACTATGAGGACAAAGAGCTGATTCTGGCGACGCCTTTATGCGAGTTTAACATCGGACAATATGTGCTATTAATGAAAGAAGCGGTCAATAATAATTATTTCAATTTAACCCCAATGGAAATTGTTCGGCAGTTTTTAACTGGTTTAATGTTCTTGCATGAGAGGAGCGAACCGATTGTACATGGCAATTTAAAACCGTCAAATATTTTCATTGATTTAAATGGGGTAGTGCGAGTAGCCGAGTTTGGGATACATAAAGTACCCCGGTAGCTGTTAGTTTGGCTTGTAGTTAATTTGTTGTATTTTAGGCGCTTTTTAAGCTAGTCGAAGCTCCGAAATCTTCGCTGATTTGGTTTTCGCAAGAAACTTATCAAACCTACAAACAGTCGTCGGTTATGGAGTGTTCTATAGCGTCTGATATTCAAGTGGCAGGTAATAAATTCAATCTTTTATCTACAGTGTGTTTTTTTATTTTTTATTCTTCGGTAAAATTAGAATTTTTTTTCTGTATGTAAAACCCGCAATTCTCTTTTAAACGAGTAAAAAAAATTTACCAGTAGTGAAAATCTAGCCTACTACGATAAAAAATAAACATAAAAAACGTATTTTTTTTATTGGAAAATTTTATTAAAAAAAGTTTTTCGGGCTTACTTCAAAACTCCAAATCCCAATTTTGGCTGAAAACAAAAAATATAAATAAAAAAAAATTATTTTTAATTTTTTTTTATTGGTTCATTAGAATTTTGACAAATAATCATTTTTTTATGTAATAGATCTCTTGATGTTTAGGTACTGTTCAATGAATCATGCAATCTTGTAAAAATAATATTAAAATTCAATACGAACAAAATTTTTTGGAGAATTTTTATATTTTTTGTTTTCAGCCAAAATTGGGATTTGGGGTTTTGAGGTAAGCCCGAAAAATTTTTGTTAATAAAATTTTTCGAAAAATAAATGCCTAATACGTTTTTTCAATTTTTTCACTTTATTTTTTATCGTAGTAGGCTAGATTTTCACTCTTGGTAAAATTTTTTTTAATCGTTTAAAATAGAATTGCGAGTTGTACAAACAGAAAAAAAATTTTCTAATTTTACCGAAGAATCAAAAAGTTATTGAGGTGTTACCATTTACTGTGAAACACCCTGTAGATAATTATGAAATTTATTGTTTCTAATAAAGGCATGTTGGTGTACTTTATTTTATCTGGAGGAATCCATCCGTACGGTTCGAATGTTATCGTCATTTTGAAAAATTTAGAAAAGGCTATTTTGAGTATTCCAAGGACTGGCGACCTTATTTTTATGGACTTGGTCACGTGGATGATGATGTATGACCCTAATGAACGACCAAACATTAATCAAGTACTAGCGTAAGTAATTTGAAATAATGGTGATTTTATTTAATTTTGGGACAGCCGTAACTTAACAGTTTAGCTATGTAAACCGATCTTATGTATGTACAAGTTTACACAGCTCAATTATTTTGTTACGTTTATGGAATTGTATTAAATTCGTAAGTGGTCGAATCACTTAAACATGCAGTTATTTCTGTGTATTTTGACGAGTTGAGACAATTAGTGCAACTTTCAAGCAAACATTTTAGTTTTAGGACAGCCGTAACAAAGCCGTTTAGTTGTGTGAACTGCTCTTGACGTGATACAGCTTCACACAGCTTAAATATATTGTTACAGCCTGTCAAAAAAAAGGCGTTTTTTTTTTCGGTGATTTTACATTTGTAGGCACGTTTTATTTTGGTCAACAACAAGAAGATGGCATTTCGTTCTAAATTGTGCCGGAATCAACCACAATGGTGCCCCCCTGTCCATAGACATCCACCAACTTCACGCCACGATCGATAAAATGTCCGTCCAAGAAAAAATTAAGGGCAACTGGGTTGGTGTTGTACGAAGCAAATTCCCAAATTTGATCTTCTTTGGGGAAGACTCTGTAACTGGGTTATTGAAATTTATTCGCGACTACTACGAACAACAAACGCATGTGGAGATACGAGAAGCCGAATTGTGCAATTGCATTTTGAATAATTTTCCCGCGTTTCCTTTGTCTTTATATCGAATTTTAGAAGCATCCAATTGGTTGGAGCATCCACTGTTTCTTCCTTATTTGGAAATTGAGCTGCAAACTCCGTGATTTTATTATTATGTATATTATTCCAAGTTTTTTGTTTGGAATTTTTATTTATACTTTGTGATGAACGAAAATAAATTGGTTTTTAAAATGGTGCTTTATTGTGTCACGTAGTTGTGTAGCAAACTTCAGAGGCGAATTTTTTGCTTGGGGTGGCAACATTGATTATTGATTATTAAAAAATTGAAATGACAGACATCAAGGTCGAATTGTACGTCAGAATATGTGCGTCAAACAAACAAACTCATAAAATTAATAAACTTTAATAAATACAGATTATTTGTATAAAAGGAGGAATTGTCCACAAACAATAAAACAAGCGACATTTGTAAGAAATCAATCTTTCCAATGTGATCCGACCAATAATTCCTGGAGATTATTATACTAAGTAAACATATTCAAAGGCGTGTCAGTAGAAAATAATTAAAAATTTGTGTTTAGTATGCGGCCTCTGAAGATTCCAGTATGTGTAGGTCATAATAATAATGTTATAATGCCTGTAAACGAGGAACCAACGGAGCCACTAAACCCAACACTTCAAAATTATATTTTCAAAGTCTTTAACAATCTTAATGCCCTGCGAATCAACAAACACCTTTGCGATGTGGAAATCATCGCTGGTGACAAGATATTCCAAGTAAGCGGCTTGTTTTTAGTAAAAAATAATTATTTACCAAACAAATATTTCAGGCTCATCGAGCAATCCTTGCAGCTAGTAGTCATTATTTCGATGCAATGTTCACAGGAGGTTTGTGTGAAAAGGACCAACATTCAGTAGAAGTACACGGAATACCCTCGCATTTATTCGAAATACTACTAAACTTCATGTACTCCGGTAAAATCAAAATCAATCAAAATAACGTACAAGGACTTATGATAGCTTCTGATATGCTCGGACTAAATGAAGTCATCGCCGAATGTACGGATTTTCTAATACAAGAAATGAATCCGTTAAACGCGGTTGGAATATACAATTTTGCGACTAGTCATAGTTGGACTAATTTAAAACTAAGCGCCAAGCAGTACATTGAGACCTGTTTTCTAGAAATATGCAACGAAGACGAAATATACGAACTAGATAAGGATGAACTTGGCGTGTTTTTATCTTCAGAATATCTGAAGATTGAGTCGGAGTTTGAGGTGTTCCAAGCAGCGATTCGATGGATTAACTATGATATATTAGAGCGTCGACAGTATGTGTTTGAGATATTGCGGAATGTGCGGCTGCCTTTAATTTCCAGCAGTAAATTATACCACAAAAAATTAAGGCGCAAATTTATTAAGTATTAAATTTTTTGTAGGTATGTTGGAAAAGGCTATATCAGAGTGTAACGACTCGAGCTTAAGGATAGCGTTAAAATCAATCCATAGCGACCTAGTCAACCAAAAAGGATGCCTAGTATTACTGGACGTATCACCAAGAAAATGTGCCAAAAAAGACATCTACGTCATAGGCGGTTCCAAGCGGGAGCTAAACAGCGTCTGGGATCGCGGTTTAGAAATGGACTACGTCTTCATTGAAAAATACAACGGATGCAGAAGGTCCTTAAACAAAAACAAAATTATTCATTAAGTAATCTGGGATTTAATTAACAGAGAATGGACCAAACTCCCTGGGGGGAAAGTGAATAGGCTTGTACCTGGCGTCGCCGCTCTAAATGGTCAAATTTACCTAGTAGGAGGTGAAGAAGATTCGGTTATTTTAGCTAGTTGCGAGTGTTATGATCCGGAGGAACATAAGTGGACTAGAGTGGCTAGTATGTTGACGACTCGATGTGAATTTGGTTTATGTGCTTTGGATGGGTATTTATACGCTATGGGTGGATGGGTTGATAAGGATATTTGTGGTACTATCGAGAGGTATGACCCGAAGCTAGACCAGTGGGATCTAGTTGGAGAATTACCTGAATCTAGGTTTAGCATGGGGATTGTCGCGTATAAAGGTAAAAAGAATATTTTTGGTTTAGTTTCTTGCCTCAAACCTAAATTCCAGGTCTAATTTACATGGTGGGCGGCTGCTCCAACGACCAAAGAATCCTCAAAGACTTCATGAGTTACAATCCAATAACCGACGAATGGAAACAATTGCCATCCATGTCGATCGCGAGATTCCAAGTGGGCGTTGCAATATTAAACGACTACCTCTACGTAGTTGGAGGAACAAATCGAAAGGAAGAGTTCAACGTGGTGGAGCGTTATTCCTTCAAAACTGTAAGCTAATTAAGGAAATAAATTTGGTTTTGTTGATTTTTTTTTTCTGTTAGAACGAATGGAGTTTTGCGCCGCCGATGAAAGTTGAACGTTGTGGTGCTGCCGTAGCCACCATGGATGGTTTGCTGTATGTTATAGGGGGTGCTCAAACTCATACTACAGCGTTTTACCGGGCGCAATGTACTATTTCGTCTGTGGAATGTTTTGAGGCGTACACAAACACTTGGTTGGAGTGTCCGCCTTTGTTGGAGACTAGAGCCGAGGCTGGAGCGGTTGTCATATGATGACGCTGTTAACTGCAGTTGTAGGCTTTAATTTTTTTTGGTTTACCTAAATCTAAATATTTGAGACAGTCCACTTCCAAATAAAGAGTAAATAGGGGAATTATTGCAGAATATAGATTATTTTGCAGAATGTTTTATACAAAATATATTTAAGCTTTTGCATGCAAGAGTTCCAAAGATTAATAACCAGATGTGACGATTTTCCTGTTATTTAACTGAAATTTACTAAAAATCGTTATCTTGATTTTTGGTGTAATAAACTAAGGAATTTACAGTTTAATATATGGAATTGAAATAATTATTATGTAAGATACTTTGGTTAAAATTTAAAAAATCAATATTTGAAACTATCTATCACTATTTAATTGTTAAGTTTTCAAATTTTACACCATCTGTCTACGAATAGGAAAATTGTCACCTGGAGTGTTTTCTATTCGTTTCAGTATAAATTTGTAGATCCCATTATACTTAATCAAAATATCTAAAGTTTTATTGACAACATTTTCTAATATTTCTGATTGTTTCTATACGAATATTTTATGTACAGGGTGGTCCAGTTACGGTGTCCTCGTTATTATCTCAGAAACTATTGGGCCCAGGAAAAAAAGTTTTATATAGAAGTTGTACAGTCTATAGCATGCTACATTTTTTAAATAAATTTATTTATACAGGGTGAGTCATTTTCATGTGGCGATATAAAGTTGCATTTTTTTAAATGGAACACCCTGTGTTTTACCCCAAATTATGATTTGTCATCCAATTTACGATAAAAAATATATAAGGCTTAATATGCCTATTATTCATAGTTTCCAAGATATTCGAGTAAATATTTTGAAAAATAATATTGTATTATGTGGGTGTAGCTTCCACCAGGTGTGTTAGAGCAAGCTATTTTATTTGTTTCAATTTCAATAATACTCAACTAAAACATATTCTTTATTTAATTAGTTTATAATAAAAAACAAAATATTTAAAAAAATTAAACTATTTTCCAATGCCTACCTGATAGAGCATTATTATTAGCTTCTAGGTCTACTCTATAAAATAATAGTTCTTTGTCAAATACTACAACTTTTTCTTACATATGATATCAATTTAAAGTTTACTTGATTTTTAAGACCAGAAATAAAAATTTCTAGCTAAAAAATAGAACTAACATTGCTCATATAAACAGGCAGATATCATAGTATTTATAGATATTTTCTCGAATATCTTGGAAACTATCAATAATAGGCATATTAAACTTTATATATTTTTTATCGTAAATTGGACGAGAAATCATAATTTTGGGTAAAATACAGGGTGTTCCATTTAAAAAAATGAAACTTTATATCGCCACATGAAAATGACAAATTTATTAAAAAAATGTTGCATGCTGTAGACTATACAACTTCTATATACAACTTTTTTTCTGTGCCTAATTGTTTCTGAGATAATAACGAGGACACCGTAACTGGACCACCCTGTACGATAGTGATACTTAATAATTATTTTTTCTAACTTGATTATGTAGATTTAGTTTACAATTAAATTTTCCTAGTCATTGTTGGATCTTTGCCAAAACCTACAGTTTATGTTAATTTGCAAATACAGCTAGCTTAGAGTTTTAAATAGCCAAAAATATATGTATTTTTACCTGACTATTAAAGAAATCAACTATTTGTGTCACGGATGATAATTGTTATTAAAATCAAAATATTATTGTTTAAGAAAATACACTGTACACTTTTGGAAATAAAAACGCCAAATGAATCAAGTTTTGATTATTTTACACGAAATTATTTAAATGTTTTGGAACGCACTGCATATTTGAATTTCGCGCTACACATGTAGATTTCTACAATGTTTAGGTAAATATTTTATTAAACCACGAAATGAATAATCGTTCTAATGTTACCAAATACACATACAAAAACTATTAGTAGAGAAACTCATGCGAAAAGTCGTAATATATTGTTGAAATAATTTTAGTAATTTTTGTTCTAGCTGTTGGTCATTCTGTTGGCGCTTCTTTAATTTTCATACAGATTCTAACCTAACTTTGTTATTATATGCAAAATTGCAATTTTGCTTGTGCTAAAAGTTGCTGTTTTTACTATATTAGTGCATAGAAGAACTTCACGTGTAAGTAAATTACATACTAATGAGTGTTTTTTATTGTAATTAAGTTAATTAGTAGTTTGGTTAATTGTTAATTCATTCCGGCGCAACAAAACAGGTTAACAAGTTCAATTATTAATATCCTTGAAATATATTTTGATTTAGTTTCAAGACGAGACACGACACGATGGAATAATACAATTACGAAAATGTGAAAAGTATATTAAAACTTATATAAAAAAACCTAAACAAAAATGTGATTACTTCCGAATACTTAAAGTAGACAAATTTCAATTAATTAAGTCCAATTGAATCGATGAGTGATTGTGCTTTCTGTATATACTTTTCTTTGGCTTCATTCTGCGACACCCCTTTTTGGGCATTCCAAGCGTCCCACTTGGCTTTGCCCTTCATGTCAAGAAGACCAGGACGACCTAATAATACAAATTAATCACAAAACTAAATTTTATTCCCACCTAACGTACTTGTATCGCAGTCTCCAATGGTGCCTTGCTTGAAATAAGCGTACAATTCCAACAAGTCTTCATTGGTTGGCTTACTCTTAAGATTTTTTACATCTTCGGCGGCTTTATTGAATTTCTACAGTAAACAAATACGTAAATTACAGGAAATTAAAGTATGGGAGACACTTACCTCGTCCAAAGACATTTTGCGGCTGTAACAAATATTAGGAGTTAGTGTGTGTTGAAACTACTGGAGTGTGGATGAGGAACAACAAGAACAGTTCTACACAGTTTGTTATTTAGGTAAATGTTTTTGCCAACTGGTATTTTAATAACGAACTCGCTTTCTCTCTCTTATCACAGTTGTAAGTTTAATTGGGACGAATTCTCGGTATTGCAACTAAAAAGATTCGATCGTTTAATCTAATTATCCTGTATTTGCTCGGATTAAGGCAAATCATAAACGTTTATTTGTTCTGTTGGAAACATTCTTAAATTAGCCTGTACGTAGCTGGTTACAGTTATAAAAAAGTATAAAACCAGTTTTTCAAATTAAATTATATCCAACCGTCCGTTGTATTAATAAACTACAAAAATTCTTAACCTGACACCCAAACAACATAAAACCGGCAAAAAAATCAATACAAAAGTACGGTTGTACTTACCTATTAATTAAATTCAAATTTATTTTAGCACAAATGAAACACAACCAAATGCGGTGTGGCTCGACTTCGAATGACTTGTGGTGAAGGTTGAATAGTATGTATAATGTAAAGTTTATGGTGGGATACAAATACAAGAGAATACGTGGTTCCCTCAAATGTGCTCCACTTCAGATGTGCGAGAAAGATGCCAGATGTATCGACCAATTAAGTTTACGTACGATAAGGAAAATTTTGTAGCGTGATCTGAAATTTTTTTTAAATGAAAATGGTTTTTTAGATAATGAGAAATATTAAATTAATGTGTGACTGATGTTGTTTGTATTAGCACAGATTAGAATTTGAAGCTGTGATGGAGGCGCTATTTCAGGTACAGTTTAACGGCCTAAATACCTCTACAAAATATTTTAAGTTTCTGAGACAGGAAAATTTTAAAATTTGACATATTCGGCTTTAAAATGCGTTTTTTAATATTTTTTTAAAGGGTATAAAAGTTTTACAATAAGTTAAAGGGTGAAATTTCAAAACAAATTTTTTTTACAAAAAACTAAAGTTTTTTCGACATTTTTCCAAAATCAACTCGAGGCCCGTTTGTAGACCAGTCAATTTATTATTTACCGTTTAGTTTTGCAACGTTTATCTTTTATTGACAACAAAAAAAGTATATTAATTATTGTGCATTCAAATATTCGTAAATTTATTTATAATTTCTGTTTTCCATGCATAATAAAACTCAAGTGCAGACGTGCAAACCCAAAAATTTCTCTAATAACTAACTAAACAAAATTAAATTTTTTTATAAGCACACTTAATTAGTGAAAGCCATTATATCATAAAATCCTTAACATTAACAATAAACATTTTATTATTTTTTAAGCATAACTTCCAGCTAACGCTTTAACTTTAGCAACGTATTGTTCTTTGGCTGTAGTTGTTTTCACACCCTTTCTCCCATTCCAAGCCTCCCATTTGGCTTTGCCTTTCGCATCCGATGGTTTAGCTAAACAAATTTAATTTGTTTATTATTTCTTATTACAAATGAATAATCTTACGTGTGTTGATGTCCCCTACAGTGCCTTGCTTGTACAACGCGTAAACATCCAACATTTCCGCATCAGATGGACGTTTAGTGAATTTTTTTATTTGATCGCAAGAAGCTTTGAATTTCTGTATAAACAAATAATTAGTTAATTGTGTTATGAGTCATTTTATGGTATTTCTGTAGCCAGTAGGTAAAAAAGTTGTAGGTATTGGAATTATAGAATAGTTTCTGATGACAAATAATGATTTGTTTTAAAATTGAGTATTTGTTTATTTTGTGACTAAACATAAATAGATAACACAACTATTTAAACTTAAACATACCTACCTCTTCTAGGGACATTTTCAAATAAATATAGCGTGGTTTTAATATCAGTTGTACTTTTATATTACTGATATATTTTCCTGCATCAATTCTCTTAAATAGAGAAAATGTTGCTTAGCTTATTAATTATTAATATTTTTCCACGTCGAGTTTAAAAAGTTTTGGCTTTGAAAAGTTTACGTAGTGGGTTTCCCTAACATCTTTATAATTATTGATAATTTCCATTGCGATTATTCAATTTTACAATAAAGTTATTATTGTTTTATGCTTGACTGAAAAGTTGATAGTTAATTTCTTGTTTCTAAAATATAAATAGTAAAACCTGTGAAAATGTAATTTAAATTCAAACGGAATGAAAATCCGTTGAAAATTCCGGATAATATTACCCAGTATAGACTCACTTAAAAAAATTGTCTAATTTTAGTCGTTAAAAATCTTAAAACTGTTACAAAATTTCGAAAAACTGACAGATTTCTTTGTGGGTTAGTTTGTTGCAAAGGGAAAAGTTAGATTTATTAAAAAAATTAAACAAAATGAAAATTTATCGAAAATTCCTGATAATATTGTGTCTACTATAGACTCACTTAAAATTTGTTTCGTTTTTGACTTTGTGTCTTTAAAATTGTTATGAAATTTCGAAAAATCGGCAGATTGCAAAGAAGAAAGTTGGATCTATTAGAAAATTCAATCGGAATGAAAATCCGTTGAAAATTCCGGATAATATTACCCAGTATAGACTCACTTAAAAAAATTGTCTAATTTTAGTCGTTAAAAATCTTAAAACTGTTACAAAATTTCGAAAAACTGACAGATTTCTTTGTGGGTTAGTTTGTTGCAAAGGGAAAAGTTAGATTTATTAAAAAAATTAAACAAAATGAAAATTTATCGAAAATTCCTGATAATATTGTGTCTACTATAGACTCACTTAAAATTTGTTTCGTTTTTGACTTTGTGTCTTTAAAATTGTTATGAAATTTCGAAAAATCGGCAGATTGCAAAGAAGAAAGTTGGATCTATTAGAAAATTCAAACGGAATGAAAATCCGTTGAAAATTCCGGATAATATTACCCAGTATAGACTCACTTAAAAAAATTGTCTAATTTTAGTCGTTAAAAATCTTAAAACTGTTACAAAATTTCGAAAAACTGACAGATTTCTTTGTGGGTTAGTTTGTTGCAAAGGGAAAAGTTAGATTTATTAGAAAAATTAAACAAAATGAAAATTTATCGAAAATTCCTGATAATATTGTGTCTACTATAGACTCACTTAAAATTTGTTTCGTTTTTGACTTGGTGTCTTTAAAATTGTTATGAAATTTCGAAAAATTGGCAGATTGCAAAGAAGAAAGTTGGACCTATTAGAAAATTCAAATGGAATGAAAATGCGTTGAAAATTCCGGATAATATTGCTCAGTATAGACTCACTTAAAAAAATTGTCTAATTCTAGTCGAAATTTCTGTTTGGGTCGTTCCATTTCAAATCGTCCAGGTTAAATTTTTTTTCGACCCGACATTTTTTTTTCCAATTCTTTATCGGAAATAATGAGATACGTATTTTTTCTTTAGGCTTAGGTGTTAGGAATTTTCGCAAATTAGACCCAAAATCCGGTTTTTCACTATTCACTATTCGATTTTCAAAATTTTGGTCTCATTTTGTAGGTAAAGGTTTTTCCAACAAAACTATGCCTTAAACTTGATATATGTCTTGGGTGATTTTTTTTTCAGAAGAATAACTGAAAAACTCAAAAAAATTTTCAAACTGAAAAATCTCGGATTTTGGGTCTAATTTGCGAAAATTGCTAACACGAAAAAAAAATTTTTTTGTGCCGAAACCAAAAATATGTATCTCTTTATTTCCGATAAAAAATAAAAAAAAATTTCGGCTCGATTTGAAATGGAATGACCCATTTACATTTTAAAAGGTCTAACTTTATAACGAACACAATCCAATAAATTCTTATTAACAAAAAGACAAATAATTACCACAATAATTATAATAATTAGTATACGACGTTATTCTATGCGTATTATAATTGTTTTGTAACATATGCAGGTACTTTCATTTACAAGTTTTACGTAAAAGATGTTTTTATCGTATTAGAACTAAAAATACTACAAAAAACCCTATTTTATTATGGACTAACTAAAACAAGTTTTTGTATGTATAACCTAATATTAAACTGAACTTTTGACTTTAATTCTTTAATTTTAATATATATATTATTGTAAATAATTAAAGTTACAGGGCCGGGCTTAAATATTTGTACACACGAACCTGTGAAAATGTAATTTAAAAATTGTGTATTTGAAGAATCTTAAAACAAGCGACAGCCTGCAAAATCAAGTAGTTTTGGGGCTCAAATTTTGGCGCCCTTACAACTGGTTATATAAAACTTCATGTATCTTGTTAGGGAAAATAAAAGAAAAAGTATGTACCATTAATTTATAAAATATTTTATAATAATAAGTTCTGCTTTCTGATTCTTGCTCATTTATAAATAATTTACAAGAAATTCTTAGATGGGTAATTCTGTTGGGGGCATGTTAATTGTAGCAGCCAAAACCGGCTGTACTTGCTCTTTTCTTATAACAAAAACCCTTATAACTTGTCTGGTGTTCCCATTGGCACCAGGTGGTGTACCAGTCGCGTTTTCTTTTAAAACTTCCTCAACTTTAGTTTCCATTTTGTAGGATAAATTAGGCGGAATTAGAGGAATCTACAACAAATCATCATTAAGTTATTATTAATTGTAAAATATTTTCAAGGTTACTAAATAAAAACTTGTAACTTTACCATTTTGACGTACGAAGTTAACAAATAATCGTTTGGTTTTGTGTGGAATATCACAGTAAAACCACTAACAGCCTTTTCAGTGTTCATATTCTCCAAGGTCAATATTAAAGTGAACTTGGGACCCAAACCTAGCACCTTAAAATGATCAAACTATTAATTCGAAAACAAACACGCGATTTATTTGTTGCTCACTTGAGCTGATAATTTTATTTGTTCTCTTTCGTTTCCAACACCTGTTTGGTCGGACAAATTTTGGACCAATGCTTTGGAGGCACTTAATCTTAATCTTACTAAATCTTGTTGAAAGGTTTGATGCATATCTGAAATGTAAGTAGTGGATGATCGCATGATAGGATTAGTTTTGTTTGTTGCTAACCGATAGCGTTTTGTTTTTCTCTTAGACTTTGCTCTAGGAATAGTTTGCTTCTTTTGGGGAGTGGTAACGGTTTGCTTTGTAACGCAGGAGAGGAGTTTATTTCTTGGTTTGTTAGGTTGAAGTCTGCGGTACGTTTCAGGATTTTGAAATTTATGGTACCACCTAAATATTTTGGTTACTAAGTAAATTATTAATTTATTTCAGTTTTTACCCATGGTTATTATAACCATGACATGTTCCTCTTGTCCTAGTTGTCCAAACGTTACCACTGAAGGTGTATCCGGAGCTGAAGTGTAATCCACTGCGTGTCTACCTTGATACAAATGAATCATTCCACCTTTTAGCCCCACAGCTACAAAGTGCGTACTGAGGTGTGGTAGTGGTACCAAAGCAAGACACGTGACACAATTTACCATTTTACTAGTCCACAGTCTTTGTCCCTAAAATACTTGAGTCAATAACAAACAACTAAAAATTTGTTACTAACTCTTTTAGTGTAGCAATGTAGCATTTTGTCTGAGGTGCCAATAATAATGAAGTTGTCGCCTGGTATGATTATCATGTCGACTATATCACTAGTTAGTTGTACTAGGGACTTGCCTTCGACCCAGCCACGACGAAGTGTGCAGATGTAGCGTTCCCTACAGGCTATGACTAGTCGGAATTCTATGTCGAATAGTCCTGTGGCTTTTAGGATACACGGTGTTGCTTGGATGTTGCAAGTTTTGGCCTATAAGAGAAATATCAAGTGATTTTAGATTATTAATTAACAAGTGGTAGTTAACCTGATGGAGCACAGTAAAAGATTGCGGATCTAAGATATAAACATCTCCAGATTCTGTGGCGATAACAGGACAAGCTACAGCACTCCTCTCTGGAGACGCTCTATTCAAAATAGTCATGCAAGTAATAGGTGAGTTCCTAGTCGGTTGGTTTTTATTATACCGCCCAATAAATTCCTCAACTTTACTCGATGTTAGATTGAGCAGGAACTGCGATCTGAAATAAATCATATAACTTGCTTGGTCTTGTTAATTATTTCTAAATTACCTTGGACTTAAGCTATTATAAGGTAAACATTTTAGATTTTCTATAATTTTTTCATAGTCGGCGCCTGGTTCCACCAACTTCGCCCAAGCTTCCGCTTCTACCGGCAAAATCGGCAAAGTTGGAACCGTGAATTTGTAAAATGGTTTGTTGTTTTTATAAATGAGCAAGTCAGATCCACAAGAAACTGCCACAACTGGAACTCTAGGTTCCAAATTATCGGTGTAGAAACTGATAACAGCTGATGGGATATCTTGTAGTGGTTGATCCGAGGTCAGCAAAGTGCCTTTATAGACTTTTAAGCGACATCTGGAATCTTTTTCTAGTTTGATGTCGGTGATTACAAGACGATAGTCACCATCGCCGGTTACGTTGGCCAAGATGGCACTACCTGGTAGGGTTTTTAAACCGGCACTTCGGTCTGAATGAGCTTCTAGCCATCTTGAGATGTTTAGATCGCTAAAATGGGAGATTAATAGAAATAACGCCTACTATAAGCTTGTAAGTTAGTACTTAAATTTTGTTTAGTTTTTGACTTTGTGTCTTTAAAATTGTTATAAAATTTCGAAAATTTGGCAGATTACAAAGAGGAAAGTTATTAGAGCTATTAGAAAATTCGAACGGATTGAAAATCTGTCGAAAATTCCGGATAATATTGCCCAGTATAGACACACTTAAAAAAATTGTCTAATTTTAGTGATTAAAAATCTTAAAACTGTTACAAAATTTCGAAAAACTGATAGATTTCTTTGTGGGTTAGTTTGTTGCAAAGGGAAAAGTTAGATTTCTTAGAAAAATTAAACAGAATGAAAATTTATCGAAAATTCCTGAAAATATTGTGCCTACTATAGACTCACTTAAATTTTGTTTCGTTTTTAACTTTGTGTCTTTAAAATTGTTATGAAATTTCGAAAAATTGGCAGATTGTAAAAAGGAAAGTTGGGTCTATTAGAAAATTCAAACGGAATGAAAATCCGTTGAAAATTCCGGATAATATTGCCCAGTATAGACTCACTTAAAAAAATTGTCTAATTCTAGTCGTTAAAAATCTTAAAACTCTTACAAAATTTCGAAAAACTGATAGATTTCTTTGTGGGTTAGTTTGTTGCAAAGGGAAAAGTTAGATTTATTAGAAAAATTAAACAAAATGAAAATTTATCGAAAATTCCTGATAATATTGTGCCTACTATAGACTCACTTAATATTTGTTTCGTTTTTGACTTTGTGTCTTTAAAATTGTTATAAAATTTTGAAAAATTGGCAGATTGTAAAAAGGAAAGTTGGGTCTATTAGAAAATTCAAACGGAATGAAAATCCGTTGAAAATTCCGGATAATATTGCCCAGTATAGACTCACTTAAAAAAATTGTCTAATTCTAGTCGTTAAAAATCTTAAAACTCTTACAAAATTTCGAAAAACTGATAGATTTCTTTGTGGGTTAGTTTGTTGCAAAGGGAAAAGTTAGATTTATTAGAAAAATTAAACAAAATGAAAATTTATCTAAAATTCCTGATAATATTGTGCCTACTATAGACTCACTTAATATTTGTTTCGTTTTTGACTTTGTGTCTTTAAAATTGTTATAAAATTTTGAAAAATTGGCAGATTGCAAAGAAGAAAGTTGGATCTATTAAAAAATTCAAACGGAAGGAAAATCTGTCGAAAATTGGTCTAATTTTAGTAATTATAGAAATCTTAAAACTGTTACAAAATTTCGAAAAACTGATAAATTTCTTTGCGGGTTAGTTTGTTGCAAAGGGAGAAGTTAGATTTATCAGAAAAATCAAACAGAATGACAATTTATCGGTAATATTGTGCCTACTATAAGCTCACTTAAAATTTGTCTTGCTTTAGACTTTTATATTAATTTGTGTAAATTTCATTGTACTTAAATGGGATTTTTTTCTTTAATTGAAATAATAATGTCACATCTTTGCTATTAATTTTTTTGATTTTATTACTTACTTTTATAATAAATTGTCTTTTGAACTTGGTACTTTCCCAATGAATTTTAAAATATTACTTATTGTTAATTTTTTATTATGACAGCATTTCAACACTCAATTTATGGAGAAATTATTATTATTATTGTTCTTTTCTTATTTTTAACAACAATAACTTCTAGGTAATCAAAACGATTAATTAGACATTGAAAAAAACAACAAATTGGGTTTCTAGTTGTATCGTTTTTTCCTTCGTTTAAAATATGACCCCTAAAAACACGTTCAGTCAAAAGTTCAGCAAAACTCGAACAATAATTTAGAATTAAATTTAATGTGAGGTTAGACAACACAATAAACATTGCTGCGTTAATAATTGTAGGATTATATTAAAGTTACAGTAACATTAGAGTTAAAGTGTGATTAATTCTTAGATTTTGGAATATATTTTCTTTTAATTTTAAATTTGAAAATGATTAAGTAAGCGAGTTCTTACCTTCTGCTCATTCTAACTGCTAATAAGGTGTAATAAGTTTGTGTGTAATAGTTGCCAAGCAACCTGCAATAAAATCGATTTGATTTTCCTGTAAAATTTTCTGATTAATTAAATATGTTGTTGAATCAATGTTATTTTTAGAATTTAATTAATAATTAATGTATTAGTTTTCCAATAATAAAAAACGCGCGATATGAATTTAAAAATATCTTATGTAACTTTCTTATACAACAAATTTTAAATTAATTTCTGCATCACTTGGAACTAAGGAAAAAATTCAAATTTCGCTAAATGTACATTTTTTTTATTTATATATTTTTGGAAATTTTGGGGTAGCTCCATAAAAGCTCCCTTTAGGTCTTTAAAAATATGTTCAGAATATCAACAAGTAGCACCGTAGTTTAACTTTTGAGATTCTCTAAAAACTTTTTTCCACTTTTCAGTGATGTAAGGAATAAATCGCAAGTCCGGAAAATGGAAAATCTGAATGTGTCACATGGATTATGTTGGGCACAAATTTGAAATCGGCGGAAAATTCCCTATAAGGTTTCAGTCCAGCTTATGAAGTTCTAGTATATTTTTCAGCGACCTAAGCAAAAACTTAATTTTTTTATGCGTGGAAAAAACACGATTATTATGCTTCTTTATTACATCGTATAAGAGAGTAAAAAAGTCAGTTATCTAATTAATAATTCAATAAAAATTATTTCTGTTTATCGTCCTTGAAATGTACGTTCACTCCTTAGGTTTTCATCCTTTATTTATTATTTATAAAGGATGATCATGCGAACAGGTGCAATTCGTTAAATACAATGCGCAAGTTTTAAATTTCAAATTCAAAAACCGTGACTTCTATTCGGTTTTTGTTGCCTTTCAACACCCGTCAATAAATCCAATATGATCTTTTGTTTTATCCCTACATACGCTCAATATTATTGTTGATCATATTCATCTACATCTAGTCACCTGTGGAATGCAATAATATTGAGCTTGTGGCAATAAAAGCGCGGTGTTAACCGAAGAAAAACGAGTTAATGTCAAACAACAGTATGGTATTCGTTTTGTCCAGTTTCCAGTGCCTACCGCGCGATTTAACCACATTCTCTTCTTGTTTTCTTTCAGTACCCGGATCATTATTTAATTTTAACTCCAGTGTGCGTCCGTTATTGTCACAATCAGCGAAAAAATGTGTTTTTGGTGGTGATTTTGAATGAAAGTGGGTGGCTAATTTGGATATGTTGGACTTAGATCAGGTGAGAGATGGTGCGTGCTGGTGACATTTGAGTTTACTATATAAAATTACAAATTACGAACGTAAATTGTTATGTAAATGTTGTCATTCATTTGTTTTATTGTTTTGCAAGAATTAGTGCTTAGTTACGGTTTTTTTATGTAACCAATCTTGGAAATTGCTGTTTTTCTCATTACATAAACAAATAATTACTTATAAGCTTATAACATTTAAAAGTTAATTACTCGTTATACTAAAGGCGAGGAAAGCCCCTTTGGCTTTACACAGCGTGACTCATCTCTTGAGGGAAGATGTATGGATACCTGTCTGGGTTCATTCATTCCACACTCCAGTCTTGTTGGAATGTTAATTTTTATGATGGGCAAAGTATGCACTCTAAACTTGATACAGTAATGTTGGTACCTACATTTTTAAACTTTAGCTAGAAGGCAAAGATAAGGTGGGAAAAATCTATGAGTGATTTGTGATTATGTAATAATTTTAGTAGTTTTTGGTTTTCCCACAGTTCCGTGTTTTTTTTAAAAGAAAGTTGGCAGGTAAATAATTTCTTCATTTATTTACATCACGAAAAACTCTAGTCGTAAATAACAATGTAACTAATAAAACTCAATAAATATCGTATAAAGCTGTCATGTATAAGTAGTGAATGAAATGTGAGATATGACACACCTGTTGAGTAATTTTCTTTTGAAAAATCTTTTATAGAACAAAAACTTTATACACTGTAAAATATTAAATGAAGAAGCTTCTCATTGTGTGGAGGAATGTCAAGAAATTTTATGTATTTTAAGAATTGAGTACTAAAATAATAATAAAATGTAAAAGTGGAGCTCAAATTTTTTTATACAATAATTATATTTGTCAGATGTTTTGGGTTTTTTGTACAAATTTCGAATATTTAATGACCTAATTTTTTCTAAATGCGGTACTTCTTCCACCAATTACATACTTTTTTTACTACTCCCAACTTAATTGCTTTTAAATAACTGTTAGGCCAGTCTTCAAGCAAAAAAGGTACACAAAATTCCAAAAGTTTTGAAACTTGGACACAAGTTTGAAAACGCTAAAATAACATTAAGTCTAAATTTGCAACCCGTCCGGATGACCGGAACATTGTCAAAAATTGAAAAAACAACAATTTGCAATATCTTTTTGTAAATTACAAAAGTTATGCAAACTTGGACAAATGTTAAGTGACCTATTACAAATCTTTGAGTTTGCAACCTTTTTTGCTAAACGGAACCTCGATTTTTATTAAACAATTATTAAATTTTGTTGTAATTCTTCGTACAAAATTCCATAAGTTATGCAAACTTTATGTAATACTTATAATACAGTCCTGAACTCACATGCCAATTTGCATAAATTTTTGAGGAACGAAAATATTTTTTTAAATTTCTTTATTACTCGGGGTGGTGAATTTTTTAACAAAGCGGGGTCAACAAAATGCAAAAGTTTTCGAACATGGTTGCAAATGTTCGTTACACAGGTACAGTCTGTACTTTGAATTTGCAACCTTTTCATACCTTCGGAACTTATTTAGTCGGAAAATCCCGTAAAAAGCGCGTTTTTTATTGAGGGATACAAATTGGATAATAAATCCTTTATTTATTAAATTTGAACAGTGGACTTTTAATAATTTTATTCTGCGGGTTTCATTTTCACTATAACATCCAAGTTTTAATTATTTTTATAACTATGTACAATTATTGTAGAAAGCGCAAGTAATTTGTTAATAACTTTTACATAATATGCATTGTATTTCTATAGTTAATCCAGGAAAACATTTTTTTCTATAGATTATGTTAAATAGTTTGCATTTGTGCATTAATTTGTGTAAAAATGAAATTAATACTTCCTTATACGAGCCCTAACAACTAAATGTTCGGACAGAAGTTAATTTTTGAAGTATGAAAGGAGAACTGGAAATTTTACGCAAATAATTAGTAAACACCTAACAATACAATAAGATAAAGCCTTAATAACAATATTATGCATGAAAGAAAATTATTTATTGGATTTAACAATATTTTAACCTTAATAATTAGCAAACTTTACAAAATGAATTTGCAACTAAATGTTGGGATAATTTTTAATTTAGGACCATTAATAAGAGGTTACGTCTCTTTTTGCTTTAATAGCTGCCTGTATTCTAGCAGGTATTGTATTTATCAAATTTTGGTACAATTCTGGCGTGAAATTGTCCCAAATTTCTTCTATTTTGGTCTTTAAGTCCCCAATGGTTCTTGGTGGATTATTGCGTAGAATACGTTTAATTTTATGCCAAAGGGTTTCAATAACATTTAAGTTCGGACTGGATGAGGGCCATGAAAGCACCTTTATGTCGTTTTCCCAAAGTTCCAAAACTGTGATTTTTTAAAAACAGTCGTTAGAAAATTACGTCCCATTTTTCAAGTGCAATTTTAAAGCTACGAAATATGCCTAAAATCACCAAATAAAGACTTGGGGATTTTTTTGTACATAAAACCAACATCCAGCTTTGCAATAAAGTAAATTTTACCAAAATCCAACCAGTGGTTCCAAAACTGTGATTATTTTAATGTAGGTAGCACCCTCAAAAAACACGTTTTTTGAAAAGTGAACTGTGGAACTCGAAAAAAATGCAAAAAAAAATCATATTAACATTTCAGGATTTTTTCAATATAGTACGATTATTGAGATTTGATTTAAATGATTTTTGACACAAATCCAACCGGCGGTTTCAAAACTGTGATTCTTTAAAACAGTTACTAGAAAATTTTATCATTTTTAAAGGTGCAACTTTGAAGCTCCGATAAATGCCTAAAATCACCAAATAAAAACTTGTGTAACTTTTCTGTAAAGAAAACCAACATCCAGCTTTACAATAAAGTAAATTTCATCAAAATCCGACTACTAGATCCAACGTTTTGAAAATAATAATTGTTTGTTTCTACAATTTTCCCATCCTGCTGGGTTAAAGTGCCACAGTTTTGGAACCACCGAGCGGATTTTTACGAAATTTACGTTTTTATGTAACTAAATGTTGGCATTATAACAGAAAAAACCATCAATATTATGGAAGTGAATTTAGATAACTTTTGCGCGTATGGAAAAAAGATAATCAAATTTACTTTTGTCCGAACATTTAGTTGTTAGGGCTCGTAATATTGTATGGGTACTTGCTTTACAAGTTAGAGGTAGAGGTAGTTGGAATTTTCGGGATCTAAAATGGCCTCCTAATGTGAATTCTTCTGATTTATCTAAACAAAAAAATTTTCGGGAACAATCTTGTTTGGATTTCTACATATTTTATTTTATTTACTTCTAGTTTGTTTTTTATGTTTAAATTCAACGAAATAACGAATATTATCGATAAAAATAGGAACATTAGGGTTTAAAATGCATAAATTAATGAACGTGATCGTGATAATTCCAAGTTGATAAATTAAAGTGAAACACAAAAATTTTCTAAACATCCATTAACAAGCTTTTGTAGCACACGAAGTTTTTTTTTTATAATTTCCAATCTAACCTAAAGAGCACCAAATAAAGATGGTAATGTTTGTATTAGATAAAAACATTACAGATTACAGATGTGCTAATTTTAAGCTTAGAACAAACTAACTCGTATGCAGCAAATAATGTTCCTCTTACCTTACCTACCTGTTTTTAATGTCAAAGAACTAGTATTACAAGTTTTTTTTTTTTAGATAAACACGTAATAACTTTTTATTAACAGTAATTATACTATACGGAAAAAAAGTGTGTAGCATTGGGTTTAATAATATGCGTAAGAAAAATGATAGTTTATATAATTTGTTGAATACAAAATATTAAATTAGAACGAAAACTAATTTCTTTATTTACATAAACCACAAACAGTTATCCAAACAGATTTTTTCCGTTTTCATGATTCACTACACTGTTACGGATGACTAAAAATACTGGACTTCAGATTATTGCGAAAGTAGGTCTTCCAAAATAAAAATCATCTTAAGATATAAATTGATTAAGATAGTTAATGACCAGGGCAATAATAACTCGCTTGCAGTCATCTAGAAACAACTAAACTAAATATTTTATTGAAATAAATTATCTTCAATTATTATCAGGCGGTTTTGTTTCTATAACATATTAAATTTAAATTTATTACTTCCTTGTATAGGAATATGTAGATCGTTCCAATATTACCATTGTGGTTAATAAATCCAATTTCCTATCCGCTTTTAATATTTCTACCTACTTTAGCTATAATCTGATTGTAGTTCATCAAGTTCAAAAAACCATCAGAAAATAAACTTGTTACATTCAGAATGACAACAAAATTCTTTTCGTTGTTACAACAACAAAGTTGACCTAACTGAAAGATGGGAGTGGAGTATGAAGGCAGATTTGAATACAAATGCGTTTGCGGTAAAACTTATCGAAAATTCCCTTGCGAAATTGTTGCGATAGTGTGTAATTTGGAATGGAACAAGGCCGCGACAATTAAAATTAATTATACAGTAAGTTTTGCTTGAAAATGTTTATGGTGGGTTTTTATCCAAGTTCCATCCCCATGAGACAGCATATTTCGTAATAAATGAAACTGCAATTATTTTGTTTTAATCTTGAAAAAGTGTTAAAATTTAAGCTATAAAACAGGGGTGCGGCTTGTACTTTTTCACCCATAAACTGTGAAAGTAATTAGTAAAGAACACATTTTTTCCTCGTCAAATTTTAGTACAAACTTCTCCTCTTACATCTAGAAAGCTAAGAGCTAACCCTCCTCAAGGCGCGAATTTACACGATTTTTCAGTCAATAAAATGTACGCTGTCATAAAATACCTACTCACAAAAAAGGCTATAATTTAAACAAATATAAAATATACTCGTATGATTAACTTTCAAGTTTGATCTACTATCGCTTTCGTTATACCACCGAAAATTCGAAGATGAAATCCATCCGAGGAATAAACTACAAACCGAGGAGATAAAAACTAACGAACTCTAAAAATAGAAATTGACTATAAATAATTGACAACGAGTATAAGTCAAAGTTCAATCGATTTGTTAGTAAGTAATTGGGTATTACAAGTTTCTCAATTAATTTGTTTATTTATGTACATAGGTATAAAATATAAATAAAAAAAACGTTTATACTAATCTGCATAATGTAGAAACGTTTTTTTGTGTGTCTAGCAACGTGGGAAATACAGAAGAAATTTAATTCCCATTTATATATTTCCAAAGCTATTTTTAATTGTTGTCCCTATATTTAAAAAACCATTTTTATTGTGCTTATAATAATATACAATTGAAAACGCTAATTTAATGCTGAGAGGCATGAGATGAGTAGAAAATCTTTCTCATTTAATTTCGGTATTGCACGAGGGCCAGTCAAACGAAATCAGATGAAGACGAATTCTGTATGTCAAATTCTTGGCTTAATTTTGGGACTACTGGTCCAAATTTGCTTTAAAACATACTGTGAAGTCGGGGTTAGATATGGAATAATCACGTGATCACCAGTGGCACTTTTACGTGGTTCTTGGTTCGTTTAAAAATCAATTTTGAGAATATTGTACAAATTTTCGATTGGTGTTTTACAATTGGTCTTAAAGTGTCATAATTTTGGAACTACTGGTCCAATTTTCTTCAAGTTTAGTTTAAAAAATTCTATAAAGTTATGTTTAGCTATGAAAAAATCACGTGATCACCAGGGCCAGTTTTAAGTAGTTTTGGTTGGTTTAAAAATCAATTCAGAAAATATTTTGCATATTTTCGATAAAGTGTCATATTTTTGGAAATACTGGTCCAATTTTCTACAAATTTGCTTTAACAGCTTCTATAAAGTTATGTTTAGCTATGAAAAAAATCACGTGATCACCAGGGCCAGTTTTAAGTAGTTTTGGTTGGTTTAAAAATCAATTCAGAAAATATTTTGCATATTTTCGATAAAGTGTCATATTTTTGGAACTACTGGTCCAATTTTCTGCAAATTTGCTTTAAAAGATTCTATAAAGTTATGTTTAACTATGAAAAAATCACGTGATCACCAGGGCCACTTTTAAGTAGTTTTTGGTTCGTTTAAAAATCAGTTTAGAAAATATTGTGCATATTTTCGATTTTGGTGTCTTAAACCATAAAAGTGGTCTTAAAGTGTCATAATTTTGGAACTACTGATCCAAGTATCTGCAAAAAACCCTCACGTTGTGCCGGAAAATCCAAACCACTTTACTTTCAATTTAATTTAAATTCCTTTCTGGCGATGTGACGATGATCGTATTGTTTGCCACTTTTTGTATGAAAGTTATATGATCAAATAAATGATCTTTCTTTATGTAATTTATTAACAAGTATATAGGAGCATGGGAAAATTCCAAACGTCAGTTGTTTGAAAGTTTTTCAATGAAACAACAAAAAACTCATAATAAATAAAAGCGATTGTCTTGTTATAGTACATGATGTAGTTGTTGGTATTGTTTGGTGTTTGGTTATTGGGCAAGGACCTGTTTATTGTTTTACTATCGTGAAATATGGCTTTTGACGTGGAAAAACAATAATATATAGAGATTACATTCTTTTGGTTATAATAAAAAATATCTTTCCAAATCTCTTTTTAAGTATATCTACAGAACGGTTTAAATTAGAGACTTGAAATTTGGTGGGTTAATAAGTTTATAAGGAAGCTACAATGTGATGGTATTACAACCAAAATAATATTGTTCAGTGTGGTACTTATAGGGGGGGACACAGTGTTTTTTTGGATATTTTTTGTAGGGTATTGAATTTTTTTAATCCCGTATAGAAATTATTCAAAAAAACCCTGAGACCTCTTCGATAAGTACGCCACTGAACAATATTATTTTGGTTCTAATACCAACAAATTGTAGCTTCTTTATAGACTTATTAACCCACCAAATTTCAAATCTCTACTTTAAACCGTTCTGTAGATAAACTTAAAAAATTATTTGGAAAATTTTTTTTAGCGCCCTGTAACTCAGTAAGGAAGAACTTTTGGACTGAGGTATGTTTGGTTTAAACGAATTATTTTGAGCCCAAAAACTTTTGGTAGGATTTTGTAAAGACCTTTTAAAGACACCCTGTAGAATGCCCGGTTTTTGACGAACCCTGTATACGATTATTGTTCAAATTGTTAATTACAGTTATTTATTACAGTAGTGATTTTACAGAAGTAATGCCTCACATCTGTTAGTTTATTCATCAGATTTCTATTGGATTTAAATAATAAATTCATGGGATATGAAGAAGTAGAAAATATTCAAACTTTGTTTATTTTCAAGCTCGTTATATTGCAAAACATTATGTCGAAATGATATTTTATTGCATCAACTAACAACATCATCACCAACAAAATATTTTAATGTTTTAGCTATAATACTAAGTACTAATTGCTGTTTGAGTCACAAGTTAAAGTTTTTGGAGCATTCTAGCAAGTAGCACTAGTAGCAGGTGTTATTTTTGCCTTCGGTTTGTTTCAGTCCACAAAATGCATAAAACTGGAAATTTACGATTATGGTGCTTCAATAAAATTTCACCCATAATGAATTTTTTTCGCTTGTGGGAATTAAAAATTTAAAATCAAAAACTGCTACATCGAGATTAATTGCTGTCTTTAAGTGTTTCACTGTTTAACCTACATTTCTCTTTAATCGGGATCATCTTATAATAAATTTCTGGATTTTGTTAAAGGATATAATAGAGAAAATAGAAAGTGAGTACATTATTGCCTCATATCACATGTAAGTTGTACGGGTTGCAATTGAATTGAATTGAATTGATAGAAATTGCCATAACAATTTATTTCCTGCACACACCATAAGTACAAATATTTGTGCGTTTTGCTATTATTTATCGAACAGTTACAGAATAAACAAATCAGACGTCGAGTATATTGTGAATTGTAATTAGCGATGATTTCTTTTTCTTGAGGTACCATATGACGGCCTAACTTTTATCTACTATAGGTGATTAACACATTTATGCAAATAAATCATAAATATGTCACGGACTTGCGTCCAAATTATGCAAATATAACACATTCATTTTAATTAAGTATACTATCAATTTATTATAAATAAACGATATTTATAACTCAATTTCACTTTGTACTTATTAATAAGATAACTAACTATTCTTATGAAAACAACTAAGATAATTGCTTATTTTGCCCGCAGTAATAATACAAATATTTTTACTAATAAGAGAAGTGTTGGGGAACATTTATTTATATTGTTTTTCAATGTCAACAACCTAAGTATGTCTTGAACTTCTTGCGTTGGTGTTTCTAACCGTTTTTAATTTGTTTTGAAAAAGATTTAATACATTATGCAAACTTGAAACTGAAATCGTTGGTTGGGGATTTAAAGGTGAACTTTTATGGAATAAATTTAAAAAATCGATTATACCAATTTTTTTCAGTTATTTTAGCTGCACAAAAGAAAGCTCTTCAATTAACATTTCATCAGTATCTTTGTTCCAAAAATTTGTTTCTTATTACGAGGTGTGTCACATTAATATTATCATATCATATAAGTATCCAAGTTAGTAGAGCAAAACAAAACACATTAAATAAATTAAAATTGGTTATTAATAAAATAAGCTTTAATACTTTGTTATAGTTTTTTCTGGTATTGAAAGGGACTTGATGTATTATCTTCTGATTGGCAGTTTAAATTGATGTCACGTTTCTTTCCATTCGAAAGGACGAACGCACGACTATAAAAATAAAGGAAGTGGTTAATATCATATCAAAATAAACATGGTAATAATTAGTCTAGTGATGGTTACTCCACTCTGGAAAACACTAAATGTATTTTTAGCTAAAAAAGAACAAGTTGACTTTATAACACACGACATCAGTTAAAAAAACACAAACATTGTGTTGTGTTTCTTCGTGTTTGTTCAGAGTTGTTTTTTCTGCTGTTATTACGGTAGATCGTAATGAATGAGAGAAAGGGGGCAGAAATGTGCTAACAATATTTTGCAACAATTGTTGGTTGTGTCGACCTTAAAAACTAAAAACACGCATTAAGTTTGTGTATGCAAGAATAGTTCTTTGAGGACTTAAACGATGACTCAAGACAGGATTACGAGGATATTTTAATGAGGTTAGTTCAGTATTTGAAAAAAATCTATTTCTCATTACTTCGGATAAAATAATAAATAATAATTTTGGAACTATTGGTCCAATTTTCTGTAAATTTGCTTACTGTAGGTGTTTTTAAAATTGTGCAAATTTTCGATTGGTGACTGTTTTAAAATGTAATTTTGGAACTACTGGTCCAGTTTTCTGTAAATAGTCACTTTTTGTTATACATATTGTATTTGTTTAAGAATCTCGATACTATCTTCGTATAAGAAAATAAAATCATTAAAGTTATACGTGTAAAAATAATTATTAAGCCATAAATCCAAACTTAGACACAATTAATTAGTTAATAACAACAACCATTGGACTATAAGGTCATCTGAAAGTTTTTGAACTCGCCAGGTATTATAATTTATTAGACAGCAAGGTATAATATTTATTAGACAACAATTATAATAATATTTCATTTAATAAACACGATAATGAAACGGGCCTAAAATAGATTAATGTGGAACAGCTTCAGTTTCACTAATTTATATAAAAAATTTATTCCGAAGTAGATAAAGTTTTATTATTAAAAAAAATTGGAAGGTGTGAAAAATTCCACATTTACAGTTTAACAGATAAATATAAATATACAGGGTGCATCTAAAAGGTCTTTACAAAATCCTACCACAAGTTTTTGGGCTCAAAATAATTCATTTAAACCAAACCTTAGTCCAAAAGTTTTTCCTTACTGAGTTACAGGGCGCTAAAAATATTTTTTTCCAAATATTTTTTTAAGTATTTCTACAGAACGGTTTAAAGTAGAGATTCGAAATTTGGTCAGTTAATACGTCTATAAGGAAGCTACAATTTGTTGGTATTAGAACCAATATAATATTGTTCAGTGGCGTACTTACCGAAGAGGTCTCAGAGTTTTTTTGAATACTTTTTGTAGGAGATTAAATTTTTTTACAAAATAATAAGAATTATGATAGATACGGTCAAGACACGTAAAAAATGTATACTTGTTTGATTTGCGTTAACTCAACTGTTTGCGAGATATTTCACTTTGAAAATTTTTTTTGCTATTAAAACGACAATTTGTGACACCCTGTAAAGTCAAAAATATTGGGTCACTCTATACGGCTCATTCTACGTCCAAAACTAAGCATACTTTATATCTTATACCGTTCTGTAGATATACCTAAAAAAGATAGAGGGCGAATAAAAAATACATCTTTCAACACCCTGTATTTTAGTAACGAAACATTTTTGGGGGTCGGTTTCTACAACCATTTATGCTTAGTTTTGGACGTAGAATCAGCTGTATTAGAGTGACCCAATATTTTTTACTTTACAGGGTAAGTCACAAATTTTTTTATAGCAAAAAATTAAATATCTCGCAAACAGTTGAGTTAACGCAAGTCAAACAAGTATACCTTTTTTACGTGTCTTGAGCGAATCGATCATAATTCTTGTTATTTTGTAAAAAAATTCAATACCCTGCAAAAAATATCCAAAAAAAACCTTGAGTCCCCCCCTATAAGTACGACACTGAACAATATTATTTTGGTTGTAATATCATCACATTGTAGCTTCCTTATATACTTACTAACCCACAAAATTTTAAGTGTCTACTTTAAACAGTTCTGTAGATATAATTAAAAATCGAATTATTTTGAGCCCAAAAACTTGTGGTAGGATTTTGTAAAAACCTTTTAGAGACACCCTGTATAAATTCAATTGATTTTGAAATATATTTTTATTTTCGCTTCTATAATTTTTTTTTATTATTTGTTTCCTTTACCTTGCATTGTAATTAAACAATGAGCAATTAAATTGTCTTGCGTAATTGAAAAGCCCTGAAAATTATTGTCTACAACAACATTATTAATAAACAATAACTAGGAACATAAGTTGCGGGAAAAATATTTTAATTTTATACACGCAATTTTCTTTGTTTCAATCGAATTATTTTAACATAAATATTTTCGATAGTGAATGAAGGAAAATTGTGTGTGTGTGGGTAGTAATAATTTTTGATCGACTACAACAATATTTATTTATTATTGTATGATACCATCATAATTTACTTTAGTTATCTAGCTCTATAAATTCCACTAATATTTTATTGTTTATCGTTTATTTCAGATATGGCAACGCAATTGAACCCAATCACGTGGCAGAAATCATTATCACTAGAAACTCCTTCAGTATACGCCGACATTTCCCACAAATCCTCCACTTTACAATACAGGAAGAGTGTTTTCTCTTCGATTCTTCCACACCAGACTCAAACCAGCTCATTCCTACACTCGCAGAAACTCAAACAGAGTTTATTAGAATCCAAAAAGGCGTTTTTCAACTTATCATACAACGATGACAAACAAGAGGAAGTTCAAATGGAAGAAAAATCAATAGCGCTAAACCAAGATGAACAAAAAAAAGTGCCATCGAAGAAAATCAGCTTTAAGGTTAAGAAGAATTCGTCGTTTTATCGTCGAGTTGTTAGTCCGCAGAAGGTGACGATAACTGCGAATACAGTCGCTGAGTTGACGAAGAAATTTAACCAAATTATAGTGGAGAATAAAAGTATTTTGGAGGAGCCGCAGTTTAAAAAACTGGTGAAGCGAGTGAATAGTAAACGGAATGATGGGGGGGAAATGATGGTGAGGAAAGTGGCGCGAAAGCCTAGTTTAAAAACTAAAGCTAGTGACAAAAGTCTGGTGATAATGAAGGCGAAACCTTCGCTTCATAAGAAGCTTCCAAAAGCAAGCGGAAATAAAAGTGTGCGTGCTAGAATGGGTTACTTGGAAAGCCCGCAAGTTGTACCAAAACCCGACGAGCGTCCACTACGACCTAACACTTTAGACTTAAACAACCATAATGGAAGTGTACGTGCCGCCATTGAAATCTTCGAAAGGCGAAGTTCGCCATTAGAAAAAGAATCACCGAAACCAAAACCCAAAGTGCCTGAGAAAAACTTCACAATTTCCAATAACAAAATAGTGCGAAAGCCACCACCACTTGAAGACAATCTAACAAAACCAGACGAAGACAAGACTGATTTCGAGGATGTAGTACAAATTATTAACATTCCGGCTGTTTTGCCGCAACGCCGTTGTGATTCCATGTACGAGACTCTAAATTTAAGGAAAATCTCACCAAAACTCAAAGCCAAATCGGAGGAGCACATCACCAATCATATAATCAAACCTAACAGCTCGTTTTTGTGGAGGGTTAACCAAGACAAATCGCCGTCGATGAGCTATTGGGAAGTCCAACCGGAAGTTCCGCCTAGACCACCACCAAAACCAGATCCAGAGAAAATCTATGAAGAATTAAATACAAAAGAAGCAGGATTCTATGAGTACGAAGCAATAACTCCTCAAACCCAAACCGATGATGGTTATGAATATTTCGAATCTCCTACAAAAGAGAACATTTACGAGACTCTTCCAGTGCCACCTCGTAACCAGCAGCTAGTTCCTTTGCCCCCCAGACCGCCCTCCTCCTACTGTACTATACAAAACCCGGAAAATATCTCCAATTGCTACGAATCGATTTATAATCCCGAATCGACGGTTCTAAAAAAAGAGGTGGACATCGAGAGTAATTACGAGAGTATTTACGGGTGTCAGATTAAGGAAAGTGGTTCAAATCGGGACAGTTTGGTGTCGTCGGACCAGCAAAGCAATAGTTTGTATGGGCGATGGGGCGATAATGGAATTTATAGCGGAAAAGCCACTAGTGATTTGAGTTCGAGTGATCGTAGCGATGAGTGGATTGATGTTAGTGATAATGAGGATGTTAAAAGTTCGGGGATTATTATGTGAGTATGTTTTAATGGTTGACAATTAGCTAACTTGTTTCCTGGAAATTTATATATTAATCACCCAGCTTAAATTTGTTGTTGTATTTGATATCGTATGATAATATTAGTCACAGTTTTATTATTGGGTGTTAATGTAGTGGTAAAGTTTCCCGATCTAATGTTTCATTTGATAACAGTTTAATGTTAAATAAAATTAGGAAATTGTTTATGGTCTGTTTAACCGTAAGGCAATTGTACAAAAGTTAGCTAAGAATGTGAGTGCACGACAATATTTTTAGCTTTCATGCTGTGTAGTTGGTTGCCTAGTAGAGGTACACATTTATATCTTGGAAACGAAACTTTTTTTTTATTCGTTATTTATATTTAAAACACTCGTTGTTCTTTTGTTTTTTAACTTGAACTAAGATTCCTAAATTAAATTTCAAAAGAACTTTACTGTATTAATACTACTTTAGAAATTATAAGGAGGTCACTTTTAGAAATTTAGAAATTTTTTTAATAACGGCCGTCGTTTTTTTGTTTTTTAACCTAGAACAGTCAAAGTTGATCTAGAATCTTAAGGAAAGCTTCCTCTATGAAATTCCGCTTATTTTTTATTTTCAGCATTCGTGAAAAGCAGAAGAACAAAAAAAGCGGCTGGTCCCAACATTTCCGAGACCAGTGGTCCAAATCCCCAAAAAAGTTGTCACAACATTCAGGTAAGATTTTTGCACTTTATAATCATTTATCAAATCATACTGTTTTGATAATTGTTTTTCAAATCGCACTCACGCACTTCACACCATGCACATTTTCCCGTAGTTAGAAATCTTGGGAACCTACTAATCAACGCAACGCAATTTCAAGTTGATTATTAAATTCAAAATGAATTCACGGGTTAAGGTTAAGTCTAGTAATTATATTAATTAACTGTTTGTAGTTTGTACCAGCAGCAGCGACATTAACATTAATATAAGAAATTCTTGTATTGGGGTCGACAAAACGTTGATTGATAATAATATAATTTAAATCCTGGTGATTTGCATCTGGAAGGGAAAATTGGTGTTTTTGTTGAAGGCACTCAATAAATATGCAGTGCACGAACAAGTCGTTATTTTTTATTTGCTAATCTTGATGATAATGTCGCACCATAGAATAGTATAGCTTTGTACGGGTACGGAATTTATTACATCGGTTTGAGAATTTCCAATTTTAAATTGTGTTGCAATGGAAATTTCTTCAGGGAAAGTTGATTGTAATGCATTGATTATTGAAGATTGAAAAATGAATAACAGTAGCTTCCAGGAGGATTTTTTTTATTATTGATGATACGTCAGAAATTATAAGGAGCCAAAGTGGCATTATTCAGAAACTTTAATATTTTTATCTAAACGCGCACTGTTCTTTTGTTTTTCTTTGTAAGATCTTCAGGACAGATCCTTTAAGGTGCTCCAAAAGAATTTTTACTGTACTGATGATTCTTTAAAAATTATAATAACTCAAACTGTTATTTTGTAGAAATTTAGCGATTTTTTTTAAATGCTCGTTGTTCTCTTGTTTTTTATCCTACAACTGTCAAATTTGGATTAGAATTATCAGAAAAGATTGTTCTATAAAATTTCAAAAGAACTTTTACTATATTGAGAATTTTTTGGAAATTATAAGGAAGTAAAGTGGCATTTTGTAGAAATTCCGCGATTTATATTTAAAACGCCGGTTGTTCTTTTGTTTTTTAACTTACAACTGTCAAATTTTGTATTGAATCTCTAGAAAAGATCCATCTTTAATATTCTAAAAGAATGTTTACTATAGTGATCATACTTTGGAAATTTTAAGGAAGCAAAGTGTAATTTTTCAGAAATTTGTTTTTTTTAAACGCTCGCTGTTTTTTTGTTTTTAGAGCTATAAATTTAAAACTTTGTTTAAGATCTTCAGGATAGCTTTCTATAAGCTGCTCCAAAAGAATTTTTTACGTATTGATGATAATTTAAAAATTATAATGAGTCAAAGTGTCATTTTTTAGAAATTTAGCGATTTTGTTTAAATGCTCGTTGTTGTCTTGTTTTTTGACCTACAACTGTCAAATTTGGATTAGAAGTATCTGAAAAGATTGTTCTATAAAATTTCAAAAGAACTTTTACTATACTGAGAATATTTTGGAAATTATAAGGAAGTAAAGTGGCATTTTGTAGAAATTCTGCGATTTATATTTAAAACGCCGGTTGTTCTTTTGTTTTTCAACTTACAGCTGTCAAATTTTGTCTAGAATCTCTAGAAAAGATCCCTCTTTGATATTATAAAAGAATGTTTACTATAGTGATCATACTTTGGAAATTTTGAGGAAGAAAGTGCAATTTTTCAGAAATTTTGTGTTTTTTTTAAACGCTCGCTGTTTTTTTGTTTTTAGAGCTACAAATTTAAAACTTTGTTTAAGATCTTCAGGATAGCTTTCTATAAGCTGCTCCAAAAGAATTTTTTACGTATTGATGATAATTTAAAAATTATAATGAGTCAAAGTGTCATTTTTTAGAAATTTAACGATTTTGTTTAAATGCTCGTTGTTGTCTTGTTTTTTGACCTACAACTGTCAAATTTGGATTAGAAGTATCTGAAAAGATTGTTCTATAAAATTTCAAAAGAACTTTTACTATATTGAGAATTTTTTGGAAATTATAAGGAAGTAAAGTGTCATTTTTTAGAAATTCCGCGATTTATATTTAAAACGCCGGTTGTTCTTTTGTTTTTTAACTTACAAGTGTCAAATTTTATCTAGAATCTCTAGAAAAGATCCCTCTTTGATATTCTAAAAGAATGTTTACTGTAATGATCGTATTTTAGAAATTATAATGAGTCAGTGTCATTTTTTAGAAATTTAGCGATTTTGTTTAAATGCTCGTTGTTCTCTTGTTTTTTGACCTACAATTGTCAAATTTAGTCTAGAATTATTTGAATAGATTGTTCTAAAAAATTTCAAAAGAACTTTTACTATATTGAGAATATTTTGGAAGTTATAAGGAATCAAAGTGGCATTTTTTAGGAATTTCGCGATTTATATTTAAAATGCCGGTTGTTCTATTGTTTTTTAACTCACAGCTGTCAAATTTGGTCTAGAATCTACAGAAAAAATTCCTCTTTGATATTCTAAACATTTTTTACTGTAATGATCATACTTTAGAAATTACAAGGAAGCAAAGTGTAATTTTTAAGAAATTTTGTGTTGTTTTTGAACTCCCGCTGTTCTTTTGTTTTTGTCGGAGATGAAAATTTGTAATTCCCGACCTGGTTTTCAAAGTCAAGTGTCGGTTTTATTTTTTATCTAAAAGGCTTCTAATATATCGATAAAAAATATTGTTTTTTATACTTATTTATATAGGATGATCATTTTATATTGTTTATCCCACACCTATATCTCCACAACTTGCGTAATAATTTTAATAAATCTGATAAATCAACATTTAAAAACAGGTTGTCGTTTTTGGAGGTTGAACAAAACCTACAGACTTCTAACTTCGGTTTGGCTCGACTTGAATCGAGTAAAGTTTAATGCAATAATGTTACGGAGCTAAACAAGGACGAATTATTGTTCATTTTATTATAGTTACATTCTTTTGTGTGTAAAAGCGCGAGCTGCCAAGTTGAAAGAAAAAATTGTGTTTAAGTGGATTTAGTTCAAGTAATTAGTGTTAGTTTTTATTTGTCTAAGAAAAATTGTGTAAATTTGTGCGCATCCAGTAATAATAATTTATTCCAGCAGATCATAAGCAAGTGAAAGTTTTTCTTGCAAGTATTTACAAAACAGTGACTAGTCGTGATGTGGATGATGGACGAGGAGGTGCGGTGTTGGAATAACTTGCGGTTTTACCAATAACAAAACCTGTGATAATTTTCTAATAAATTTATTTATTATTGGAGTTTAGTTTATTTACATATTCCTAAGGTGTAGTGCAAGTGTGTGACTAATCTAATTTGTTATGATGTCATTTTATTATCAAATTCCGTCTATTCTCATTTTAAATAACTTTCATTACCGCTCCAGTTAATTTATTTAAACAATTAAACCTCGCGTGTGTTATGAAAAATGAACGTTAGTGAAAACTTCCGTCACAGACGGTCAGTTTCGTCGAGTTCCGGTAGAAAAAACGCGGAGGCACCACCAGTTCCGCCGCCTAGGTCCGCCCCCACCACCTGGAGGAAACCTAGGCGGCATGTGGCCGATCGCGTCTTTGTTTCGTCGCCCACAAGGGTTTACTTGGATTTTATCGATGAGAATTCGAGACAAACTAGCGAAATACTAGTCAAGAATGATGGTGATTGTGATAAGGATTTTGGGAAAGCTGGGGAAATTATACGACATTCCAAAGACTTGCCGAAGATTAGGAATAGGATATTTGAGGATAGCCTTGAAAGTCAGGAAATTAGTTTTTATATAGGTAATTTAATGAAAATATTTCAAAATTCACGTCACAGGAAATTAGTATTGTGTTGTGGTGTAATATGTAATGTAGAAGTGACAATGTGTTTTTTTTTTATAAAAAAGAAAGTAATCAACTAATCACTTATTATTTGTTGTTATTAATCTATTTTATTGCCAATTTATCGGCGGATTCCTATGAATTAAGAAATTATTATCAAGTCTTTAAACAATTAAGATATCAAGAAACAATAAATTTATGTAAAAATCTTTCTCCAATGACTTAAAAGCTAGTTTTTAGTGCGTATGAGGATGATAAAAAAATACAGAAAGAAAGAAGAGAGAGGCGAGTTATAAATTGAATTTATTCGATAACTGCTTATATTTTTGCATTTTCTTATCTTCGACACTTTTCTGACTCATGATTTCTATAATCACCTCGATCCAGTTAATTATCTAGGAAGGTTAGAGGTAGTTATTTTATTTGCGATTTTGTGGTAAATTTTCATTTTGTTTGTCTCTATTTTGCCAATTTAATAATAAAACACAGTTCAGATTATTTATTATATTTATAATGAAACGAATATGTTAATTTTCATTGTTACAGTTGGAAAATTCTTCGAATTAATTATTTACAAAAATTACAGTACCTCAACCATATGTTACAACTTCCAGCATTTTTCACACAGATTACTGTGTAAGTTCGTTCTAAATTCCATGAAGATTTATTCATATTTGATGTATTATTTACTAGTCGGAGTTAGAAAATTAACGTTTAAAATAGTTTAAACCTTGACAAATTTCCTCGCAAATTTCAAACTGTTCTAAGTTAATAGCCGCCTCCATTCAAATCCTCCGCCTCCTCATACTGCTATTTTAACATAAACTTGTTTGGTTTGGATGTTCTGGGTATAATCCAATTTTCCAGACAAAAATTTCCAATGCATACAAGCAGGTAATTTTTATTGAAAAGAAAGCTGTTGCTGACTTCCTGACCCGCACTTGGTTAATAGAATGTTGTTAAGATTACGGCATCAAATTGTTAAATCGAATTGATTTCGGAAAATTAGCACGCGGTTTTTTGGAATAATATCAGGTTGTTCCGCTTATATTAATTACCAAAAAATTAGCTTGTTATGGAAATCAGTAGATGTAGAAAAACCGTATGTTCTCCTTTAGAAATTATTTATGCTGCACGATTTGTATTAGAAAGCATGTAATTAATAAAATGTGATTATTAATTATTAATAAATTTAGGTGTAAGTAGTTATAATAATTTTTTATTTTGTATTCCCAGGTGTTGATAGTGATTCCGATCATCATTATGAAAGTCTCTACATCAGCCAGCAAGAACCAGACGATGATTATGATTCATTTGATAGCGATACGGAATCAGAGAATTCCTTCAATAAAGTAAATTTGGTAAATAGTATAAAAATCTCCTAGATAATCATTTAGTTATAATTATTATTTTTAAACAGAATGATAGTGGAGTGGACATAGCAAATAATCAACTTCCGGATCCGCCAAATAATCAAACTTATGTTTTGACCCGGATCGCAGCTACCGCTGGAAAACACATGAGGAAACTGAGGAGGAATTGGTCGTTGACCAAGAATGATATTAGCAAGTCGCTTAGTCGGATGACTAAGAGAAAGTCCAGGACTGAGATGGATATGATGGCAGGTAGGGTCGTTTTTGTAAACTATAAAATTCAAACCAAAAAAGTAAATAAATAAAATATCTTATAATCTATATAGTTTATGGATTTGAAAGAAATTTTCAGTATAAAACTTTGATGACTTTAATGGCAAACTACATATAAAGTACGTAATTTTTTTAAACGCCCGTAGCTCTTTTGTTTTTTGACCTAGAACTGTCATTTTTGGTTTATGATCTTCAGCACATATTTGTCCAAGCAGCTCCAAAAGAATTTTTATTGTATTGATGATACTTCAGAAATTATAAGGAGCCAAAGTGGCATTATTCAGAAACTGTAATATTTTTATTTGAACGCCCGCTGTTCTTTTGTTTTTAGAGCTACAACCGTGAAAATTTGTTTAAGATCTTCAGGACAGATTTCTTTAAGCTGCCCCAAAAGAATTTTTACTGTATTGATGATACGATAAAAATTATAATGAGTCAAAGTGTCATTTTTTAGAAATTTACCGATTTTTTTTAAATGCTTGTTATTCTCTTGTTTTTTAAGCTACAACTGTCAAATTTGATTTAAAATCATCTAAAAAGATTGTACTATAAAATTTCAAAACCATTTTAACTATATTGATAATATTTTGGAAATTATAAGGAAACAAATCAACATTTTTTTTAAATTCCGCGATTTATATTTAAAACTCTCATTGTTTTTTTGTTTTTTAACCTACAATTGTCATATTTGGTGTCCAATCTTCTAGAAAGATTCCTCTATGAAGTTCCAAAAGATTTTTTACTGTATTAATAAAAATGGCAAACGAGTTTTGCTTTTTAACTATATGTACTTACAGTAATTTCTATTAATTTATTATTACAACTGTAAACAACAATTTACTAGTCAATTAAGTTTGAAAACTTGAAATACAATACCCTGCATTCCCATAATTATGCAAAACAGCACATTTATAATTGAAACATCATTTTTAAAGTGGCAATTAAATATTGTATTTTCTTTACAGGTTCCACAAAAAAAGATAGTCCAACTCCATCATTCCCATCAAAATCTCCTAGTCAATCGAACATTTCTAACCAAGAAACCCTCGAGCCACCCCAACCTCTCCCCTACCAAAACGTCGAATTCCAAGAGGAGCCCGAACGTGAAAAAACCAAAACCCTCTCTAAAAAAAGCTTCCTGAACAAATTCCGCCGCAGCATGTCCATGACCGCCGAAACAGCATCGGAACTAACATCGAATTTAGGCAATAAACCCAAAAGCACTTTTTATTTAACCGAACCAATCGATGTGGATGAAGTAGAGAAAGCTGAAGAAGCCGCTCCTGACAGTGGCGTTTCTTTATCACCAGTTCCAAAGCATGCAAAGTGTGTGACAAGACCGCTTAGTCCACCACCTCCAGCTCCAGTTGATTTGAAGAAGTTTAACAGGAAGGACCGGCGTGCGTCTTCGTGGTATGCAGAGGCGGGGCTGTTTAAGAATTCGGATAATGCGCCGAAAAGGCCGAATACTTTTTGGTATGCTGAGGTTGGGTTGTACCAGTCAGCGGCTAGTACTCCTAGTACTAGTTCGGCGGAGAATAGTGGGAATACTGTGTCGGTGATGACGACGACATCGGATTTCATTAATCAGGATAATAGTGAAGCGTATTATAATATGAAGAATGGTGATTACAATGGCAGTATTAATAGTTTTGGTAGTGAGGAGACGAAGAAGGATGAGAGTTTTAGTAATACCTCGCAGGATATACAGTTGAGATTACAGGATGAGCCTTTGTACCAGTTTTATGATGCGGCGGTACTTGAGGTGAGATAAAAGAGAAAATTTGTGGTGACTTTTATAAATCCAATATTTTTCAGTCCGTGTGCAGTGATGGTACCTCAGATTTCGATTCAGATGGATACGAAGAAGTTGTGAATAAAAGAAACTCAGAGTTGAGATTGTCAGTTAGACCGTCTGCTATGGAGATTGTCTCCCCCAAGAGGAATTCCATAGCGTTCAATCGAACTTTGTGGTGTGAAATCCCCGAAGTTATCCAGTCGTCAGTTTTAAGTAAGATTAACCAAATAATTTAGAGACTTGTCATAAGATTTAGTTTAATCTAGGTACTCTTAGTCCTCACCAAAAAAAGCTACAAGAAGCCAAGTTTGAGGTCATCACGTCAGAAGCGTCGTATTTGAATTCCCTCAATGTTTTAATTGATCATTTTGGGGCGAATTTAAGAAATTTCGAAGGGATATCCACGGAGGAGATGGAGATTATGTTTGGGAAAATCGAAGCAGGTTTGTGTTTGATTTTTGTAACATTTACTTAGGTACTCGATTTATTTTGGGTTTTATTGTATTGTAGTTCGAGATTGTTCTGAGAAACTCTTGCTGGACTTGGAGAAGTGCTGGCAGGATAATATTTTACTATACGGCGTTTGTGATATTGTTCAAAAGCACGCTGAGGAGAATTTTAACGTTTATGTTCCGTATTGTGAAAACCAAATTATGCTGGATGAAACTTTGAAAAGATTAAAGTAATTTTTTTTAAAGATTTTGCGTAGGTAACTCGAAATTTATTGTTTTTTTTTCAGGCAAAAGTCTGGTTTTGCAGATATATTAAAACATTTAGAATCGAGTGCTGCTTGTCAATCTTTAACTTTATACTCATTTTTAATGTTGCCCATGCAAAGGATAACAAGGTGGCCGCTTTTGGTAGACGCAGTCTTAAAGCGGCTGTCTCAACAAGATACTGAATTTTTAACCTGCCAATATGCTTTAGCTACGTTAAACAAGGTACAATAGAGAGTTTTATGTAATATTATTGTTTAATTTTAATTTGTTTTTTGAGTAGATTGTCAACCAATGTAACGAAGGCGCCAGGACAAAAGAACGCGAAAACGAAATGCGCAAAATCGCCACACAGCTAGAATTCCCCAAAAGTGGCCCCTCAATAGAACTAGTCACCCCCAACCGGTGGCTAATAAGATCTGGTGCTGTCACCCACATGCAACAACGAGCTGATGAAACTAAACTAACATTCGGCAAGAGATTTATCAAAGTTCCCTTACATCTGTTCCTGTTCAACGACTTTCTATTCGTGACCAAAGCAAAAGGTGAAAATAGTTTTACCGTTTTGCATTATTGTCCGAGGAGTTTGGTTGAGTTGAGCAGTACAGATGCGCTGGTTTCGCTTCCCACGAAGGACACTCAAGGCAGGCATATGTTTTTTATGACTATTTTGGAGAATCAAGACGAAAAGACTGTAGAAATTGTGAGTGTAGTAGTAAATTTTGTGGGGTTGTATGTAGGATTCTAAGTAATTTTTCTTGTAGTTGTTGTCTTGTGCTAGCGAAAGCGATAAAGAGCGTTGGTTGGAAGCTTTAATGCCGCCAAAATCAGAAGACCCGGATGAGACTTTATACGAATGTTGGGATTGTCCCCAAGTCACTGCCGTTCATAATTATACCGCTAACCAGCCAGATGAGCTAGCTCTATCCCGAGGGGATGTTATAAATGTGCTACGGAAAATGGCTGATGGTGGGTCTTGTTTTTAATATTGTTGCTTAAGCTTGACGGTTTTTTTTCTTATAGGGTGGTACCATGGAGAGAGAATAAGAGATGGACAAACTGGATGGTTTCCTGCAAACTACACAGCAGAAATAGCCAATCCGCATGTTAGAGCAAGAAATTTAAAACAGCGATATCGCCTATTGGCGTTTTCTGAAAACTATTTGAAAGCCAAGTGATTATTTGGTTCTTGTATTTAATTGAAGGGTTTTAAATTATGTATTTATGTTAAATAGACGACAAAGGTAGTGATATGTTGTATATTTGAAGATTTTATAATGAAATATTTTGTATCTATTGAAAACATAAATGTGTGTATTATATTTAAGCAGTTTTTTTATTACTTGCGTCTATATTTTATTAATGATAACGGGGAATTCTAGAAACTGAACCAATAATACGAAATAGGGATGTTGCATTTTTTTAAAATCCCGTTTTTTCTGTTAGAAATGTAAAACGACTATATTAATAATACTCTACAGCAAAAAGAATTTTTTTTTTCAATATTTGTACATAAAAAAACGATTATAAATTGACCGTAATTCAAATTTATTATTGCCGCTTGAAAACGCTTTGAGATCGGAAAGTCCTGTGTGACGTCACGAATCTAGTTGACATTGGCATGTCTAGATATTTTTTATGCGTTTGACATTTTTCGAAATAACTCAAAATGCGGCGTGCTGCACTGTGAAACTAGATTCGTGACGTCAGCAGTCTTTTGGGCTAATTCGGGCGTTTCCGGGCAATGCGTGGAAATTTCAAATTTTACAATACTTTTTACAGCGTGATCAGGAATGACTGAATCTGTTGGTATTAAAACAGTTGCGAAATTAGGAATTTTTTTTGTGGTATGATTTGCAAACCTGATTGTCATAATTAAAAATGTCAGTTTACAAAATCTAAGGTTATGTTATGGTGAAGTATTGTTATGTTGGAATTGTCAAGATTGTCAAAAGTTGACAGTAAGATGTGCGCGCCAACGCCCTTGCGGTTTTTTGCGTCAATAGTACCAATTCCAATAGTTATTTTTTCAATACCAACAGATTCAGTCATTCTTGATCACGCTGTATTTATTTACTTGGAAAGTACGGACCAAAAATTTTTTTCAAAAATATTGATAGTAATAATTTGGTATCAGCTTTTAAAAAAAAATTTTTTTGAAAATATTGCAAAGTCCCTATTGTGAAATTAAATTATTGGGAGCCGTTGCAATATCATTTAGTTGTGTAAACCTGACTTTATTAGTTGATCTTTCGTTGGCAACACTGAATTGGTATTTCCATATTGGCACCATTGCGTAAAAATATTTGAAATAACTGTCATTGACTGTGAATTGTAGTTTTGAATGCAAATGTGTTAATACTACCCTACATTTGAAACAAAATGAGTTACATTGCCGAGGTATTATCTACTGTGCAGACAGTCCAAATTTCAGAAATTAAAACCAAAGTCCCGGAACTCCAGACCATTATAGAAAAAACCAAGCATGAATTTCTGGAGTTCATCGACGATGTTTACGTAAAATTCACCCAATTGCCCGAACAGAACAAAATTCAGTTGAAAAAGGTAACAAAACTACGCGATGATGCACATCATTTACAGGAGAAATCCGACGAATTAATCAAAAAACAGCTACTGGAAACCGATGCCGAACTGCATGACAACATCGAAAACTTAAACAATTTATGTATTTCCATCGACAATGTCCACAAAATATGCATGATACACGAAGGGTTAACACTAAGCGACGAGCTACTGGAAACCAAGCGGTTTGTCGAATGTATTCAAGCTTTAACCAAAGTGGAAGCTGCGTTAAATTTACCGAACATTAAATCCTGTTCGGAAGTGTACAAATCTTTAAAAGAAGCTTACATGGTGAAGAAAGCGATGTTTTTTACTACAACTCACGACGTGGTGTTTGAAAATATTGAGGTGACCGAGGATAACAATGGGTTTACATTAAAAATCAAACCGGAAAGCTCCGAGTTAGCCGAGGCTCTTAAAGCATTGTTTTTAGAGAATGTTATCGTTCACCCTCTGCAACAAATCGTTAAATACGTTTGGAAGATTTTTGAGACTGTCGTTGATCACACTGTAAAATTTGAAATTGAAGAAAACTGCGAGGGATTCACTGAAATGAAGCTTATGAAAATCTCCGGGGTCCCTACCCCTTCGTATATACAAGTCTTCAAACAACTGAGAACCTTCTTGAAATTCCTTAGCAACACTTTGGATTATTGTCTAGAAGACGATGTAACAGTCCTCGGTTACATTGGAAGGGAAACCAGAGACAATTTATTGGAATTGTTGATAAAACGTTGTTTGGAACGAACTGTCCCTTCAACAAATGAAGGACTAACCCAATACCAGCTTGTAATCAACGACACCGAGGAACTGGAAGTCTTTCTGAAACAAATAGGAATCTTCACTCAGGACCAAACCGGAATTTTAGCCTACGCCAACAATATAGACGTTTTATTCATCAATAAAAGATGTCGGGATTACCTGGAAATCGCCGGTAAATACATGAAGAAGGACCTACATGATATGGTGGAAGTCGGCACCCCTTACGATCTTTCCAATCCGTTTTCCACGACGAATCTTCAGTTCAGTCGGTGCAGCATTTCGAAAAGCGTCCTGGAACTCGAACAGCTCTGCGAAAGGATCCTCCAGGAAGCCTTGACAGCGTCCGACGAAGCGGCTGGGCGTCTCCTGCATACACTCCAGACTATTCTTCAAATCTATGGAAAAATTGTCGAGAAAACACATGCGAAACTCCTGGCGACAATCCCACAGCAAGTCGCAATTTTCCACAATAATTGTCTGTACTTGTCCTGGAAAATACCACAATGGACCGAGTTATACCTGGAGAAACTCCCGCCGGTACTGAAGATAACCTGCAATTTACTAAGCGAAGAGTCCCAGTTGGAGAGAACCGGAAAGGAGGCGCTTGGAAAATGCGTGGAGAACGAAATCGGGGTTATCAGAGAAATCTTGGAGAAATTCGGATTAACTTCTGGACAAAGCCCGGATAAATTAGACATAACCACAGAGAAATCGCTAAGACAATGTCTACGACAACAAGAACTGCTGAAAACCGTCTGGCAAAAAGTCCTCTCCTATGAAGTTTACAATAAAAATCTCGGAAATATCCTTGATAGCATGTGTGTGTTCCTTATAAATACCGTGATGAAATTTGTGGATATTCGCTCGGAAGTCGCCCAGCAACTCGAGGATATTTTCAAGATTGTGCTAACGAGGGGCCCGAAGTTGTTCACTGAACCAAAAGAAGTTTGTTTGTACGTTGGTAGTTGGTACAAGTTTACCGAGTTGAATTTCGTACTGGGTGCTAATTTGGCGGATATTGCGGAGAGGTGGACTGATGGAAAAGGGCCGTTAGGCCTGCAGTTTCAACCTGGAGAACTTAGGCATCTTGTGATGGCTCTGTTTCAAAATACGGAACGGAGGGCGGCGTTTTTGGAGAAAATTTCGTTGGGATCAGAATAGGATTAGTTGAAGTAGTTTAAGTTGATATTAATATTTTTGATATGTAATCTATAAGTATTAATAATATTATTAAAGGCTTGTTAATAATTTTGTACAACATTCTATCTAATTAACACTTAAACCCTTTTTCAAAAATTGAACTATTCAAAATTAAACAGATGGCGCTGCAAGTCACTGTTTTTTAAATTACTGTTTGTTGGGTTGCCGTGATCAAATTATTCGAACTGTCATTAAAAGTTAGGTTACCTTTTTGCGCAACATTACGCACAAAAATAATGCGAAACGCAACTGCTTTTTCCGAACCGTTGATTTAAAGTCTCTGTGGAAAACCTCCAAAACTTACGGTATGACAAACTATTAAGAAAATAATTCCCAAACTAACCTAAAATTTTTAGATGCAACTAAATTATCCTCTAATTCTGAAATGGTTTTTCTTCGTTGGTCTATCAAGCGCCCAATGGATAGACCCGCACGATATGAACACAAATTACATGGAAAACGTACCGAAACCTCAACGTAGAAACTCGGAGACGTTTACTGAAAACTGTGCAAAAGACGACACTGCCTTGGTGTTACCGTACTTAAAACGCATGGTAAGCATCCTCAAAGATTCGGTTGTCTCACAGGGCAATTTCTATAAAGGTACCTTAAATATTAATCTAAACAAAGAACATTACCAAGTTTTGTCCGAGTTTATGAGCAAGGACGAAGAAACAATCTCTGCGGATACCCTAAGAGACCTCGACGAAGTCTTGAGTATTTCCACCGAGAAAACCGTTGCAGACACACTTTTAACGTACAATGAGGTGTTTTATCACTTTATTTTTGAAACGCCGGTAATTAATTGTATTGTGGTAATTGTTGTGTTACTGTTTGTAAAACACTGTCTGCATCAAAACTATTCAACTTTGAGAATGTTTAAGAACTTCCTACTTGGAGTTTACTTCTGTGATTACTACTGTAAATATCAGTATTTAAAAGAAGTGGAATTGAAGAAGAATCCCAATATGTGTGAGTCGTGGTGGAATCTTTTCAAGTCGGAAATTGGTGAGTTAAAATTTATAAACTGACAACTGAAATGCAGTTCTGTTTTCTCTTGAGGCCTCGTCGACTGCCAACAACAGTTCGTGTCGCCGCTAGATGTTATCGAGCACCAAATGAAGACGGTAATCGTGGCCCCTATGAAGCATTTCGGCGAAGGCTTCGGTTTGTTAGGGCGAAATCTCTTCTGTAAGAAAATAATTATTTTAAATCAAAATAAATGTGCATATTGTTGTTTTCTATTCCAGGGAATCTTCCGTTTGGCCTGAATTTGATAATGTGGCCCATCATGATGGTTCTTGCACTGATTTTATTTATATGTTTGTCAGGCATTAGCTTTAGACTAAACATACTACATTTATTTAGTGTCGATTTCGGACAAAGACAAACAACTCAACCACAGAAGATTTATGTGGATTTGGTAAACGAGCATTCGAGGATTCAGGAGGTAAAACAAGAGGAAAATCTAAATATAACAAGTTCGAGCCCAAAAAAACCAAAATCTGTTCAAAAAATCGAAGCAAAACTCCCTGAGATGGTGGAGGATTCCCATTTTTCCGTTCAAGAGGATTTATCTATGAAGGAAGAAAATATGTCTAGAAAATGTGACGATTTGGAAAAACGAGTTGAGTCTTTGTCTAAGAAAGTAGAACACTTAGCTAAGAATAAAGATGATTGTCTTGAGGAAGCTGCTGGATACAGTTCTGATAGTGAGAGCTTTGTTAAGTTGGAGAAGACGTCCGTGGGGACATAATGTTAATTTAATTAAGTGACTTTAAATGGAGTTTTTAACTTATTAATAATTATAATACACACAGAATATTTTTGTTTTGTGTTGGATTATATACATGACAGAAAAATGTGGTAATTACGTTTAACCAGTGATTGTTTTCATAGAATATTAGTATTTTTGTATATATATATTTTCGAAAAGTAACAAGATTTTTACAACAAATAAATTTTTCTAACTATTGTGCAACTTTTTATACATAAATAATATAGTTTCCTTCATGCATTTAGTTTATAACACCTATACCACTTTTTGTTGAAATATTTAAAATTATGTGAAACTTTGTTTTTACTTTCTTGTACAAAGTTTTTCGACTTCGATTCGAGATTTTGGTGGGTGCCAATTTATCCTTTAACCAAGTATAAATTACAGCGAATATGTATGTGGTTACTTAGATTAAGATACAAAAGACTACAATTTTAGTTTGATAAATGTATATTTTCTTTTTTTGTACAATAACTAAAGCACACAAATACTAAGCAAAACATGTACATCTTCGTTTGTGTGCGCTGTTTAATACATACATAAATTAAATAATTACAGTGCTTGGTGAAAAATGAGAAAAAAAAACTATTCGATAGGTTATCATCCATTATTACATCCTAATAAAAAAAAAACAATAATAAACACCTAAAAAATATCCTAATAGTACTTTTGAGGGACATAATTAGTTTAGAAAATAAAACATAATAAGATTTAATTTCATTAAGCCGTTTATGTTTTAGCAGGCAGTCTTAAAAACGAAAAACTCGACATATTACAATAATTAATTAAAATTATATTATTATTGGGATAATTAATTAATTAACTAGTCTGAGTGAGCATCAAAAGCCTCAATTCCTCGATTAGTAAACAGGGGAAAACACAAACTCAGTTTGTGCTTGTCTTTTTAATATCGCCCAAAAAATTAACTGGAGTAGACTATTTGGCCTTTGCTTATTGTCATGATACAATAAAAGTATATAGTTGAAAGAGTCTGCTCCAAGTTATTTTTTCGCACGATAAGTCTTCTTAAAAAGATACTAAACGAATTCTGAAAACAGAATCATATAATCAGTTTTTTCCACACAAAAAAAACTATAATTAGTCGTTGAAAATCAAACAAATTTTCCCGTTTTTTTGTTGAAACTTTTTTGGCTACTGGCCAAGAAACAGCAGTAGTAGAACATCAAAAATCACATTTATTAAAAAGATTATCTTTTTTCAAAGGTATATTTATACTACAATATTCTAACGATTTCAAAATTGCGTTGGGCAAAAAATTTATTACAAGTCGGCGGGACATCGGTGGGGCTTGGTGGTTTAACTATAGGTTAGGCTTTGGGGGATCCCGTTTACAGTCTTGGATTTCAGCACGTCGTTTTCGTAGGACATTATTGTCTCTTTGCCATTCTCGTACACTCTGAAAAATAAAAATGAAAATATATTAAACATATTCTCAAAATTATGTTAAATCTAACTTCCTTCCTCATACTCACTTTTTAGTGGTAATCTTCTTCCCGTTGACAAACCTCGTCGAGGTGGACGTCCGTTTCACACATGCATTGCCAGCGCCTCCATTTAACGACGTACTATTTATAGAACTAAACGATGTGAATCCACCGGAACCCCCATTGAAAAAATCATCCATCAAACTACCACCAATCGAAAACCCAAACGGACTAAACAACGCCGAATTACTGAGCGCATTTTGGGGATGTGAGTGACGATTGCGGCGACCTCTATTATCCCTTGAATGCATATCTAGGAACAAAGTCAAATTAACATAAATGTTGTGTTGTTGTTAGTGCAGAAAATTACCACCGAGTAGATCAAATACAGCACTTCCAAAGAACTCCCTGAAAACGTCCTCTGGATCTCTGAATGTGAAGAAACAACCAAAACCACCAAGATCAAAGTCATCATCGTGTCGACTCCGTCCACGACTTCCACCGTTTATCAAACCTTCTTTGCCATACTGATCGTACATCCGCCGTTTTTTGTCTGAAAACAAAAGAAAATTGTCATGGAAAAAAGCTTTGTGTCTGAAGAGAAGGCACTGGAAATGTCACGGAAAAATGCAGAGAAATTGTTAGACACTTGGAAGGGTTCAGGTGTGACGTCACAGAGAAAACTAAACAAAATTAAATGTATATTGTAACTCAGAAAAAATCCAATCATATAAAAAATAAAAAAAAAAACAATAACCTTAATGGGTAATATACAAAAAACAGTGGCGTAGCTAGAGGGGAGACAAAATATTGTCCTCTCATAAATCGATTTTTTAGATACGCCACTGGACATCACACCACAAATTAAAAAAAAAACGAGTAAAAAAAGCCAAGTTTTTAGTAGAAAAACCAATGTAGCTTTTGCTCCACTGTATATCCAGCTCAGCTGTCAAAATGTTAGTTTCAACACTCGAAAAATATGCTTATCTACCAAAGAAACGCTGTGAAAAAGGATTGTGGCTGTGCGTGTCAAAATAACTGCGATGGGACCTCGACGCTCTTGTGGAACTGCTCCTGGACGATCGGTTGTCGTAAATTTTTCGTTTCGAATCTAATTTAGTACCCGAGGAAACAAAAATAAAAAAACGTAAAAAGAGGTTTGAAATTTTCTTCGTTATTATGTACTTAAATAAAACTCACCATCGGAAAGTACTTCGTATGCCTCGGAAATTTCTTTAAATTTTTTGTTTGCTTCGTCCAAATTTTCTGGATTTTTGTCTGGATGCCATTTCAGAGCCAATTTACGATAACTAGTAAAAACTATCATTAGTAAAGTTACGCAATTTTGTAGTTTTTACTTACGCCTTTTTGATTTCTGCCGTGGTAGCACCTTTTGGCACCTCGAGGACTCTATAATAGTCCACCATTTTGGTGCCGTTAGTTTCCTTGTACCCCAGTTTTATGGTAAATTAACTGCAACAAAATAAATAAATATCATATAAAACTCTAGGAAATATGACAAAAAAAAATCGAGTTATGAGACTTTTAATCTAATCACTCGATAGTGATAAGCAAGAAGATAACATGTAACCAAAGTTATAGAAAAAAAATTCGTTCAATTTGCCATTGATCGTGGTATTCCCCCCACAAAAATACGTACGCAAGTTTCCACAATGGAATAACCATCATTACAAATGACTTTTTGTTGTGGGGGCAGCAGACTCTGGCATCGGCCAAGTGTCAGATTTATACGTCAAATTTGTTTTGTTTTTTTTGTGTGTCGCAGTTAACTAACTACATTATCATGGCGGAGAAAATTTTGAAAAATTTAAATGGGGTTGAAATATACAGGGTGTCCGGAAATTAGCAGCAAAAAACTCGGGGGGTGATTCTACTTGAAAAATTAATGTGACAAGTTCCTATAACATTTTTCCAAAAGCTCATTAATATTGGGGTTACAGGGCCTTAAAGATTGTTTTTTTAAATCAATTTTTTCCAGTAACTTTTTTTCTAGTGTACCGATTCGTTTCAAATTTGGTACACTTATCACTAATATTTATTTGTATTCTTGCACCAAATTTGAGGTAAATTCCCCAGTGTCAAAGAGTCGAAACTGACGTTGACCTTTGGATAAAGACCCAGAACTTTTTTGTTAGGCACTTTTTCTAAACTTTGATGACGCCCGATTTAAGAGCATCGAAAAATCTTCAAAAAAGATCCTCTTGCTGCATCACGATAAAACAAGTCGTTTTCGAGAAAAACGCCTTAAAAAATTTGCTTGTATTAAATGAATACCAACTACTTAACTACAGCTCATTTTCAAGATTAAACAGAAGCGCGTTTTTTCTCGAAAACTACTCGTTTTATCGTTATTCAACAAGAGGATCTTTTTTGAAGATTTTTCTATGCTCTTTAATCGGGCATCATCAAAATTTAGAAAAAAAGTTATTGGAAAAAATTGACTTCAAAAAAAAACTTTGGGACCTTGTAATCCCAATATTAATGAACTTTCGGAAAAATGTTATAGGAGCTTGTCACATTAACTTTTCGAGTAGAATCACTCCCCGAGTTTTTTGCTCCTAATTTCCGGACACCCTGTAGAAAAATAGTTTTTTAGAATTTTGAAAATTTGCAAAATTTAATTTACAAAAATTAGCTTAAAATTCTAATAAAGTATGAATAGAATTTTGCAAGTTTCCACGACATAAATAGCAACAATTGACAGTTATATAAGTTTACCTACAAAACTTCTCAAGGATGTAATAATTATTTTAATAACAAATAGAAATTATAACAAACAAAACATTTATTATACAAAAATAGCGTAACCTCGGGTCAATTTTCCGTCTAGGTAATACATTTTCAAACACCACGTAGGATTACCGTTAAATTTTAAGGTCACTTCAATTAGGTACGATAACTCGACGAAATCTAATGCAAAAAAGCACGAGGACAAAAGTTTTTTCAACTACAGACTCGAGTTAATTAACACCTTAGCTCTATAAATGTCATCTAATTACCCAATTTTTCGTGACCAAAGACCCCTCATGTCATTTCGTGCAAGGTCGTGCAAGCAGTGAGTAATATTTCGTCGTCTTTTGTCCAACCAAAGTGCATGTCATACAAAACCTACTCGAATGTAACGAAAGTGGGAAGTTGAAAAAAAGACAAGATTTGATTGTGTTCTGATGAACCAACCATGTGGGCTTGTCAAGTACAATATGGTATAAAAGCAGAGGTTTTTTGGGATTGATGGCGTCATAAACCAGTTTGTCAAAGCGGCAGTTTTGTTTCTGAAAAAATTATTAATTGGTGTAAGTAACTAACAGATAGAACTCGGAATGTATGATTTCCGTTTTTTTTATACAAGGACTAGTTGGAAATTTTCGAAACATTTTCCCATACGTCACAATTATATTTCTGTCGAATATATCGATAATTAAGTTTTCCAGAGGTGAGACTGAACCCACGTAAATATGAGTCACCATACCGCATTAGAAGGTGTACTTTTTGGAAACTTGTAGCTGTTATCCTTTTTAAATTACGTAGGATACACGACGAAAACGAATAAAATAACATTTTAAAACGTCACACTATTTCAACTAACGGGTCTTGTAAAATGAATAATACTGTTACACAATCATACGAAATTATGTTTTTTGTGTTGAGTTGTGTTTATGAGTATTCAATTATTATAATCATATCTTGGAACTAGAGCGAAAATCTAGTTAGCTGTGGAAAAAAAAACGAGTAACGACATTAGTTAAATGTTAAATCCCATAGCCTCCTCGATTATCTTACACTTTCGATTTTTATTCTGTATTATCCATCAACTTTTTGACCTGTTTTCCTGCTAGGAATAAAACTTATTAAAGATCAGCATTTGTGTACTTTGATACTATGATGTGATTCTCTTATGGCTTTTTAATGGTGCTAAAAGTTGTTTCAATTAATTACTGCGATGAAATTGAATGCACCACATAAACTATGCGTTCTAAAAATAGAATTCAAAGCAAGAAAGTTAAGTTTCGGAAATATTTTGTTTGGTGATGCAATGTTCTAGTGTTTTGTGAGTCAAAATTGTTTTAGTCACTAAACATATTTACATCTGCGTCAGATAAGGAGTTTTTTTAAACTAAATTAAGGAAATTATGTGAAAAAGTGATATAACAAATTTAATAAATATTTCCTTGTATATGTAATTTGAATAAATTAGAAATTAAGCTGGATATTTCTGAGGTAATTTACCTGGAAGATGCGATTGTTACCAGTAAATTGATGACTAAATCCGAGGATTTTTCGAATGTTTACTCGATTATTAATTTATGATTTTTGTTTAAGTGGTTTTAGATCTAAAATGATGCCTTGAGACTTTTATGCAGTTGTTCAACATACCAAATTATTTCCAGGAAAACCTCACGTTTAGAAACCGTCAGCAATTATGACCATATCAATTTTCCATGAACCGCGCAATGTTGATGATTAAACAATTATTGTTACTCATTATGCACTGCGTTAAAATCATATCCTACAACTCTAACACAAAGAAACCATTAACTAACAGAATTTTCCTCCTAAGTATCAGGTAATGAACAAAGCACAATTTATTTAACCAATAATGACTCATTTTATTATATTGCTTAAACGTTAATTATTAATAATCATAACGTAACATATGTACAAAGTTAAAGACAGTTTGGGGAGCTTTCTCTTTTACAACCTTGGCAAGGTGCTCAACATATCATATTTATTTATTGAAACTAAAACAAGTGCCTGTACGAGTACCACGCAAATGCAGAAAACAATAAATATGCAAGTTTTTAATCCCACAGTTTATCGGTAATTAGTAGTACTTATTCAGTGGTGGGGACGAAAGCGCAGTTATACTACGCCACTGTCTATCAACAAAACACCCAGCACACTCTCTTACATAATAATCTAGTTCCACGCGACTGCCTCCAACTCCACCACAAAACAACAAATAACCAAAACGCAATCCAATAATAATTGCTTGGATGGTTTACTTTTGCAATACACAACAAAGTTTCGGTTTCATTCCAGTTAAACAAAGCAATTCTTTTGATTTCCTTGAATGGGGACCATGACACTGCGCTACTCCCAGTGATTATTAATTCACTCTTTTGGTGGGAAAAATTTTTAACCAGATTTTATGCGACTGGTTTGGCAACGACAACGACTTTTGACGATTTAATATGATATGCGGAAGATTCAAGGTTCCACTTCGGTTCTATTCCAATCGAGCATGATTTTTATTGGTTTGGCGACCAGGAGATTCAGATCAAAAATTACAAAATAATTTTAACACCACCACTGGTGAATTTGTTTGGGACATCCTATAGTTGTCATAGAAACGACTGTTTGGAACCAATCGTCCTGGCTTATTACCACAGCGACTAGTTGTTAAATTTATTGAAAAACACCATTTCCAGACAGCATAAACCCCTCCCTTAGGTTAAAGAACTGCATCAGGCAAACCCCCATACAACTTTATTCATTTCATGATTGAAACCCATTTGGACCTCACCCATCATGTACAAACACTCTTCTCCACCCACACAATCACAAAATATCACCTGTTTTATCACATTGTTTAAAATTGTTAAAATCGGCAAGTAGCTTCATGATGGGAGACTACTAGAGGCTAGAGAACTCAAGGCCATTTGAGGACATCAACTCCATATTATAGATGGTTGCACATTAGGGACTATTTAAACCACACACACACACATCTTTAGTACATTTCCAAGAAACAGTCGTAACTTTCATTGTTTACTGCAGTGGATTCAACTCAGATTAATTATGAATAATAAATACGGCGACAAGGTGAGGCTATGGCTATTATGGATGGAATTTATGCGGAAGGGAAAATTGTTGGATCAATAGAAAAAGGCGATACTGTTTGATCAATATAGAAGAGACAATTTGCTAGGTTATTTATTTTTGGAAAAGCCTAAAACTCACTTTATAACGAAATCAGCGAGTAGGAACCGAATTTGTTCCAGGTCATAAGTTGTTGGACTAAATAAAATATTTTTCAGGTTCAAGTTCACATATTTTCTCTTTTATAAATTAAATTGATAAAAGGATGGGTTTAGTCTACAAATCTTCGATAAATAAAGTGCTATTTTTAATAATTAACGCAACAAATGAAAATCGAAACATTTTTTGACTTTTTAGGCAATAGTCCTTCAGCTAGGGGTCAAAACGTAGGAAGTAAAAGCGGGATGAGACGACGCAGTGTTTTCTGAAGGTTTTTTGGTCGCTGAATCCGAATCCGTGCGTCGTTTTTCAATAAAGTGGTGCAAACAAAAGTTATTAACAATTTATTGTTTAAAACGCAATAACTCGAAAAGTATATAGATTTTACCGAGCATTTTACCAAAAAAAGTTTCAAACAAAAGTTGTTCAAAATAAAAAGACTCTCCGAAAAGTTCATATGGTATTTTGTCATAAAGTCGCACGGACAAAAGTTATTAACAATTTATTGTTTAAATGTTTAAATTAACTCGAAAACGAAAAGTATACATTTTACCAAAAAAAATTTCAAACGAAAGTTGTTCTAAATAAAAAGACTCTCCGAAAAGGTTATATGGTATTTTGTCATAAAGTTGCTGGGACAAAAGTTATTAACAATTTATTGTTTAAAATGCAATAACTCGAAAAGTATACATTTTACCAAAAAAAATTTCAAACAAAAGTTGTACAAAATAAAAAGACTCTCCTAAAATGTATACTTTTTGGTTTGTTCCGTTTTAAACAATAAATTGTTAATAACATTTGTTCGAGCGACTTTATGACAAAATACCATATGACCTTTTCGGAGAGTCTATTTATTTTGCACAACTTTTGTTTAAAACTTTTTTTGGAAAAATGTATACTTTTCGAGTTATTGCGTTTTAAACATTTAAATAATAAATTGTTAATAACTTTTGTCCGTGCGACTTTATGACAAAATATTATATGACCTTTTCGGAGAGCCTTTTTATTTTGATCAACTTTTGTTTGAAACTTTTTTTGGTAAAATGCTCGGTAAAATCTATATACTTTTCGAGTTATTGCGTTTTAAACAATAAATTGTTAATAACTTTTGTTTGCACCACTTTATTGAAAAATGACACACGGATTCGAATTCAGCGACCAAAAAACCTGCAGAAAACACTGCGTCGTCTCATCCCACTTTTACTTCCTACCTTTTGACCCCCAGCTGAAGGACTACAAATGTTCTCAAATTTCACAGAAATTTTTGGTTTAGAATGCTAAAAGTTCAATAAATTCTTTAAAGAATAAACTAAATTTTAGTCCAAGGCCATTTAAACAGTTTACATATTTATTCTTATTTAGTAAAGATTGTAATTATTATCTCAAAATTATTTCGATTTTTATGATAATTTCTTTCAAAACCCCACAACACTTTTGGCTTTGCATGTCAAAAGATCACGAAAATACTTAAGATTTAAATTAATCTAAAACAGTTTAAACATTTTTTTTAATTAACGAATTCTTCGACTTTTAAGACAATTTCAAATATTTTCCACAACATTAATTTTATCTTTTACAATAAAATTTTCTACGTGAACATAGAGGAAGTTTCCTAGACTATCCCAACGAGATTTATCGAGGAATTTATTAGAAAACCCCAAATTTCACGCCCTGTGAAACTAGTTCGGCTTTCAACGGAAAATCACATGGAAATTACCGAACTTTCCCTAAATGGACTTAGCTTAATAAAATGCAAAAACCAGCTGTTAAAAACGTGTAGGCTGTGAATTCAAGGCTATAATCCAACGTTTGTTTTCTGAGGAAAATTCCAGAAAATAGGTTATGTTACCCCGACATTAAAAATCAATAACCTCTGCTTTGTGTTAGTTTTACAATAAGGAAAAAAGATGCCCCCTAATGAAACCCCGACCAAAACCCACTCACAAAAACACACAATTAAACAACCTACCTGCAATGTGGGTGAGAGAAAAATCGGTTGGTTTTAATTCAACACAACACAGCCTTGTATAATAATTCTATTATATCCGATCCGGCGCTAGTCTCACAAGTTTATGTAATGCAACGCGTGGTGAAACAATAACAATTTCCATACATATCACAGCAACCGAACAGCTAAACACTAAAATCACTACCACTAGTTTGTGCAGAATTTTCCAGAAATTATCGCTTGGGCACTAAAATCTCCCCCAAAAACCCAGCTGGATGCGCGTAAGCCAAACTGGTAAAAATCTAGGAGCTGTACAACCCAAACAAACACGTTGAACACGTCGTCCGTACCAACTCCAACTAACTGATTTTGCCTTCAGTTCAGTAGACAAAGCCAACTGACGCACTTGATGTCCGTGTGCGGAAGGAGGAAAAACTACACGTATGTAGGGGACGTGGGTACAACACACCAGTTATGCATTGCTGAAAAGTATCTAGTGGTGCTGACTGTTATTCCGATTGGACGATTGGAGTTTTGTGAAGAAGATACAATGACGATAAGCTTGCTTTGTGTTTGAGGCTCAGCTGTTTCAATTTTGTTTTATTTACCATTCTTGATATTGTGATGTTCTGGAAAATAAAATCGAGATAATTTTGGGGTTAAGGAAACGAAGCAAACAAAAAAATTGAAATTATACAGGGTGTCTATTCAATTTTTTTTGCTGTTCTCCAACTTTGTTTTTTTTTTAATATCACAGCAACACCCTGTATAGTTTTCAATTTTAAGTATAAAATTATAACAGTTTTATGTATACACTAAAACTTCAATTTTTGTTCTGTAAAAGCAAATTTCACTCCAAATTGAACAAGAAATTCGATAGATAAAAAATATTTTTTTTAAATTACAGTGGCATACTTTTTTCTTTGAAATAATTGAGATGTGGCCGAATTGCACGCCACTGGTGCTCCCCCCAAAACCGAAAATATCTTCTTAAAATTGTTCTTAGGGAGGAGGACAGGCATGCAAAATTTTGTTTGAATCCAAGCTTTTTTATGGAAGTTATTGCAAAAAAATAATTTTTTCTTGTAAACTTCAACAACCTGTATCTTTCTTAGGAATCGAGATAGAGGTATATAATATACATTTTTCCGATTCAGGACGACCAGGAGAATGTATCATTAAAGTTTGCTCGATTAAAACTGATACACCCTGTATAGTTAAAATAAATGGTTGTCGAATTTTTAGTTTTTTTTTGTAAAAAATTCACAGATGTTGAATTTTACAAAAATATTAATATCTTAACTGAAAAACACTGTTTAAGAAAAAACAAGTAAGAATCATAATTCATAAAGAGGAACGTCAAGAGAACAATTTCATGTGCTGTCAGTAAAAGTATCTTATACAGGGTGATTGTAATTTACTGTTCAATATCACAAACTTCAAACGGTGAAATTTTTTTTCATACAAAAACTTAGATTCAAAAAATTTCATATCTTGACAATGATACGTTTTTACAAAAAAACCAACAAAGTTTAATGGACGCAGAAATGTACAAAAAACATGGTAATATGATTTTGAAAAACTTATTTTATACAGGGTGCTTGTGGTTGACCGTTAATTTTTAAAAATTTAGGAAATTGGAAAAAACGTAATTAATTATAATACCGTTAATTTTAAGACCTTACAACCTTAATACTTTTATGTCTAGCTGTAGAATTAAGTGTAGAATTCGAAAATGTAGAAACATATAGGGTGTTCCATTTAAAAAAATAAAGTTAACATTGATTAAAGTTTTTAAAAATGAACAGACAACCACCGAGTTTTCCAAAACTATATAAGCTTATTTCTTGAATATTCCTACTTCAAATATAAAAAAAACTTTGGAGAAAACGTGTCATTGTCAAAATTAAAATTTTTATTTACATCTGGGTTATTGTAAAAAAAATGAAAAAGTGTAAATAATTATAATACCGTTTATGTTAGGACCAAACAACCTTAATACTTTTATGCCTAAAATGAAGTGTAGAATCTAAAAATACAAAAATATACCTACAGGGTGTTCCAATTTTTGGACATAGTAAGTAAAATCAAACAACAGAGGGTAAAATGGCTGGGGCATGTATGGAGGACTACTTAAAATAAAAAATCTCATCAGTTTGGTTTGGTTTGCTTCCAAAACTGCTGCAATTATTACAAACTCTTCTTAATTGAGAAATTAACCGTAAAAAGAAATCATGAAATTTATTTCGTGTAGGTACCGCCTGTCGAAGTTTACGTTATAAAAAAACTAATCTAAAACCTAATGTAGGATAAAAACTGTGGGAACAAGAATAATTAATAATTTCGTGGAATACACCGGAAACCGTAATTAATATTTGATTGGCAATTGCTATATTATTAATATACAAGCTCCAGGACATTCACTTATGGGCGTGTGTAATGTGAGAATATAGAAAAAACTACTCAAGCTAATACTTGAGAAAATTATCTGAAAACGAAGAATGAGCTGTAAAATGATGTCAAAATTATTTCAGGCGCTAAAAACAATATTTTGTCACTACACGTTGTATCCCAATCCAAAAAACCACTTCAAAAAACCAATACAGTTTGTGAAACTATAAATAAACATTTACATTCACCTGCTTGTGACGCTTTTGGCGACGTTTTACCTATTTTTATACCGACCAATTCAAATTAAAGGGGTTTAATATGACGTCGTGGCAACGCGCGCCAAATTCAAATGTATTCGCAATGTTTGTTTTCCACGCGGAAAAAGCACTTTGTGCGTTACATAATTAATATGTATTATAAGTTTAGACTTGGAAGACCCCATGAAAGGCCACCGTGTAGCTATATTCGGCAAGACGGGCTATTTATAAAATGGCCCACAGCCAAAGTCACTTTACTTCGTTTGACTGGAAAAACTACAGCTGTACAATTTTCACTGAGAGTTCATAATATCATGTTTAAAGTGAACTGGCTTTTATTCAATTAATTTGCGTAGGAAGAACACAGATAGGTAATGACACTTCCGTAACATTAAAACTTAATCTATAACAAAAAAAGTTATTGAATTATGAAAAATAAAAATGCGACTGAAATAGAAAATTTTGTATACATTCTAAATTTAACTAAAAACAATAAAAAGCGAATTTTTTAAAAATCCGAAGCAAAAATATTTCAAACTTAATTTATTACGAGGTAAAGCACATAATTTATACTCTTTAAACTGTCTAATTTGTCTAAGACGTCTGACACTCCCTTAACTTTCAAACTTAATGAGTAATAAAAATAATTACATTAAAACAAATGTATAAATTTTTTATATTTGAACATCCTGCAAAGTTGGTCATTGTTAAGCCTCCGGGGGGCCTCCAGCACACCACACGTGTCTTCATATATGTTTAGAAGATGTAGATATAGTAAAAAAAAACATGCATATAAACAAACAGATTTCACTTCAACATAAACGAAACTAATTGGTACTAAAAACATAATTAACCAAAGATGGAAGATGATGGATGATGGGCCGGATACTTTCATACACCGGAAAAATATTTCTGTAGAACTCGATTTTTTCCTGCAAAATTCCTATTTTATTACCAGAAACTCTATATTGGATTTTTTTAGAGCAAGGTAATGGTGCACTTAATGCTAAGCACAACAATTGAGGCTAAAACTGGGGCAAGATAATAAAATTTTATTTTTATTGTTGTACAAATTATCGACAAACAATTTTGTGGAATAATGTAAGTTTAGAAAAAATGGTCTTCATTTTATTTGTTTGGGTTTAGCAAATAATGTTTATTGGTTTGATGCGTGTAGAAATAAGACAGTGGCGTACCCAAAATTTTAATTTGATCTTAAGGACCATCATTGGACACGCCACTGTCTTTTTGTACAAATTTTCATTTCAAATTGTGGTTTTTAGTATTTTCTTCAAAATTGGTTCTATATTTCCATTTTTCGGAACTAATTGATTGAATTTTTCGGAAATACGATCAAATTTCTGATTTAGACTGATTATAATCCATTTTGTTTCATTAATATGTCGCTTGGTGCGCCACTGACAGTAACTATACATTATTTTTGATTTATCTACACTTGGCAAACGTTACATTACGAAAGTGCACTCCGGTTGCTTTAAGCCACACAGAGTTGAGTGAACGTGTTTTATATTTAAATCGCCCAAGCGACCTAGTGTTTTTTTCGATGCTGGTTGGCACTTGACAAAGATTCCATTAGATTTGCTTAGCACGGTATATTTGTACATTTCCCACACGATTTCCCTGCATCACATTGTTTTTCTGGCATCAATAACAAAACCATTGACGATTTTCTCCTATATACAAAAAACGTATTATGTGTAGTATACTTAGCCATTTAGTACCTAGTATTTATTATCATGCATAGCCAAAGCAACAGGATGCACTAACCATACGTGAATGGATTGTAGAAACAGTCAACAATGGGGTTCTGTTATTTTAGATAAACATGAAGACACGACACGTGTGGTGCCTCTAGATGAACAATGGCTTTATTTCAGGTTTTTACTTGAAGAATTATCCATGCATGTGTAGGATGGAGTACATCGACTTGGGTTAGTTATTGGAAATATTTGTTGAGAAAACTGAATAGATTTAAAAGAATTTGGAATTTTTGGGGTACCACAGCATTCAATCTTGGGCAAGTGAAATTTCATGCTTTTTTCCACAAATGTGCACTTTTTTTTTCAAATCGCTGTTCTTAAAAATCTCTACTTAAGAATCTAAACGAAGAATTATTCAACCAAAACTTCGCATTGTTCTTAGCACAATTAAAAGCACATTATTCCAAAATAATAGTTTCAAGAAGGATGTACAAATAAACACAGTTTTTATTAGTGTATCACTAAAAAAACAACTTTAACCGTTTTCCAAACTATTTTCTTCCACAATTACTCAATTCATTGCAAATTGCAACAGCCTATCCATTAGAATTAAAAGCAAAACAGCACTAATAATGCTGTAATCCAGCCTAGTGTTTAGCAATAAATTATTAAATGAAAGTTTCATAAACTGCACAACAATAATAAAAAGACTATTATTGTCGTTTAGATATTAATGTAATAATAATAAATAAATTGAGTTGGGTTGGATGTGTACCCACTGGATACAAGTAAATTATCCTCGCACTGCTGCAATTTATTATAATAATTATTATTAAAAATAGAAAAAAAATGGCGTGTGTACTACACTACAAAACAATAACAATAATGACAGTAAATAATGCAATTTGTTATTGTTGCGTTGTTTACGACTTTCTAGGCGATTCCCATCACTCGTATGTGGCGAATAATTTAAATTATAGCAATGTGCTTTTTTCTTCTTTGTACCACAATTCTAATTATCAACAGTCAATTTCATCAAAACCAATAATTGCGTGAACTGTACTGTGGCACAATACAAAATAAGCGGTGAGATTTCTATGAAAATTTCTATACAGGGTGTCTTTAAAAGGTCTTTAGAAAATCCTACCACAAGTTTTTGGGGTCAAAATAATTCGATTGAACCAAACATACCTTAGTCCAAAAGTCCTTCCTTACTGAGTTACAGGGCGCTAAAAAAAATCGTTTTTTAAGTATGTACATATATCTACAGAACGGTTTAAAGTAGAGACTTGAAATTTGGTGGGTTAATAAGTCTATAAGGAAGCTACAATGTGATGGTATTACAATTAAAATAATATTGTTCAGTGTCGTACTTATAGGGGGGACTCAGTGTTTTTTTGGATATTTTTTGTAGGGTATTGAATTTTTTTTAAAAATAACAAGAATTATTATAGATACGCTCAAGACACGTAAAAAATGTATACTTGTTTGACTTGCGTTAACTCAACTGTTTGCGAGATATTTAACTTCGAAAATTTTTTTTGTTATAAAAACAATTTGTGACTTACCCTGTAAAGTAAAAAATATTGGGTCACTCTAATACAGCTGATTCTACGTCCAAAACTAAGCATAAATGGTTCTAGAAACCGACCCCCAAAAATGTTTCGTTACTAAAATACAGGGTGTTGAAAGATGTATTTTTTATTCGCCCTGTATCTTTTTTAGGTATATCTACAGAACGGTTTAAGATATAATTATGCTTAGTTTTGGACGTAGAATGAGCCGTATTAGAGTGACCCAATATTTTTGACTTTACAGGGTGTCACAAATTGTCGTTTTAATAGCAAAAAAATTTTCAAAGTGAAATATCTCGCAAACAGTTGAGTTAATGCAAATCAAACAAGTATACCTTTTTACGTGTCTTGAGCGTATCTATCATAATTTTTAATATTTTGTAAAAAAATTTAATCCCCTATAAAAATTATTCAAAAAAACCCTGAGACCACTTCGATAAGTACGCCGCTGAACAATATTATTTTGGTTCTAATACCAACAAATTGTAGCTTCCTTATAGACTTATTAACCCACCAAATTTCAAATCTCTACTTTAAACCGTTCTGTAGATATACTTAAAAAATTATTTGGATAAATATTTTTTAACGCCCTGTAACTCAGTAAGGAAGAACTTTTGGACTAAGGTATGTTTGATTTAAACGAATTATTTTGAGCCCAAAAACTTATATAAATTAATTTGATGACGTCACAGTTCTCTTAAAAGAATTGGACTTCATCTTATTCTTATAGTGTGCAAAAATGTGTCGCAAGGTCTAGTAAGTATGCAGTGCAGTTAATGCAAAGTTAATTATTGTTAATTTTTATACTTTTGTGAAAAACTTGCTATAAGTAAATCATATAAATTTCTCAACTGTTTCTCATATTATTATTTTTCTCCATACTTTCTACCAATAAAACATGTTATCAACACCTATCCACTTAACTTTTTTCCACCAAGCTCGCGCTTCTGATTGATTTGAACCTACATCGTGACCACAAGCCTCGCCTGCGTTTCTTTTTCTTCACTTTTATTATCTCGTCTTTCATCCCAAGCCACACATACCAATATAACATTTCCCAAGATTAATATCGCAAAATTAAACAGTTCCTTATAAGGTGTGAATTTCTCTTGTCGGGGCTACTCCCACATCATTAGAATCGCATTAGAAAAATTTCTCTCATGGATGAAAAAATTCGCTAAACATCCTTCGAGTTATACGGATAGCATTTTTGGCAGTAGATGTCTTAGTTTAAATTTAGCTTTACAATCGATTTGTCAATGTAATAAGCTCTGCGTCAAGAGTGTGATTATCTTCATGGTTAAATGGACTATTAATTTTTATTTCGTTTTAACCACAAGCAAGACATAAAGTCGAACAACTACACCCATAATCATGTTATGGGTTTTTGTTTGCATAGAATGGGCCAGGGGCGCACCCAGGGCAGGCGGGGCTAAATGAATACGTTATTACTATTTTACTACTTTTTGTAATGGATAAATTAAAATTGGGGTTTTTGTTAAAAATATAAATAACATAGCTTACACAGTATGAATAAAGTTTAAAAAAAATCGAGCACTGGTTTCAAAAATTGCCAAATTTTGAGACTTGAGAAAATTAAAATGTCCGATTTTTTCTAAATAAAGAGATTATTTAAACTGTAAAAACGATAATTTCAACAAAACCTCTACCGAATCAGCAATAAAACTTGTAATATTTATCGAATTAATGATTAAATTCCTTAATTCTAAATCCATAACTCACAGATAAATGTCCAATATTCTGTTGGGTTATTGAAACAAGAACAAGGAATGTGGAATAAACTCGTTTTACTTTACATTATTTGTGTTTTATCACAAAATTATGCCCGCTATGTAGTCCAGTTTCACAATTTCGAAAAAAAACGTAGCCTATGGAAATCTGACATTTGTGTAACTTTGTGTACAGTTAAGTAGTTTTTCATCTTATCTTGGAAAGCTACCATAAACATAAACATGTAAAACTTTTTATCAGTTTTTCAACAACAAACAAAGTACCTAATGCGTATTTATGCGCAGCCAACTGTAATGACCCAGTTAGGTCACAAAACCCGATTATTCAGGTGTGCTGCAAAAAAAAACAAAACAATTGCAGCGATAATGGATTTTGTTTTGTATACTACACACAAATTACAGTTGCCGTGAAAATTTTTGAGTGGATGTTGAGAGTGAGTTTCTTTGGGCGTGCGAATTTTTGCCTCGCTTATTAGTCACAATAATAAGTGCAGATAATAATCCATATTTGGGTGAAAGTTTTTAATATGTTGGAAAGTAAATAGTTATTTTATCAATAATTAGTAAATTTGACTGTGCACAGCGCTTTCATGTTGATGCGATGGCAATTATGAAGAAAATTATTAACTTGGAAGATGCTGTAAAAAGTGCACTTACTTAAGCAAAACCTTATATGATTTTGCGGAAGTATTCTTGATGGTGTGGTGTTGAATTATTTATTATGTTAATTGGGTACTGGCAGATGGATATTAAAGATGTCGAATTATGTTTGTTTATTGTAATTATTCAATTTCCTGGTTTAATATTTAATTAACTTATTAGCATAGGTTCGGTAGACAGACAGTATTAATCTAGATAATTATACTGGATAATTTCAAAAGGTATTTGGAACCATTGGTCAAATTTGTAAAATAGGTATATATACAGGGTGTCCCAGGAATCCCAGGACAGACACGAACTAAAGAGCGATCAATTAAATTTGTAATCGAGTCATCCATGAACCCGAAATCGTATGTAGTTTCTTGAACTGCATTACAATAAAATGTCAGTTGAAAGCTCAAATGGTTCAAGTTAAAGACATACGGATTCAAATCCATGGATGACTCGATTACAAATTTATTTGATCACTCGATATTTTTAGGTATGGTTCTTGAATACTTTCTGCATTGTCCTGTATAATTTTTTATCTCCCTGTATAGAAGTAAATTTTGAAAGAAAACGAATCATTGGCGCACCCACATTTTTCGCAACATCCAATTTAAATCCTGTTAATTACACACTCTTTATTAACGTTTCTCTTCCTCTAACCCATAAAAAGAAAAACATCACGCCTCGAATGTCAGATCAAACGACTGCGCCTCTAACGAAATTTTAATTGAAGAACATCACAATAGAAAATAAAAAACTAATAAGGTAGTATGTACTTATTTTCTCTTTTTGTTTCTAAACACATCAACTTAGAGAAATATCAATTAAGGATAAAAATGCCATCAGCCGTTTATTTGTTGTTATTTTAGCGTAGTTATTCTTCGAATTGGGTTATGTGATGATAGGTACAGTTACGTTACAATTTCTCTACAATTTTTCTATGTATTTGAATTTTAAATGCTGAAGAAGTAATTTTACGGGTCAACGGAGGACAATTCCGTAATTAATTGGAAAAGACGCCTAGATACATGACAGGTAAGTTATATTGTAATTACGTACTTAAAGAGCCACCTGTGCCATTTAATTTTATTTTAATTAAATTGAAATCAAGCCTAAATGATGACAATACATAATCGAATACATAGAAATTTTACTACAGTCGATTATTTTCCTACTAACGGAATTTCTCTTTCCCCGCATATGTTCATCCTATAACTACAAAACACTGCACCTTATAGGGCATTGGCCATAAAACGAAGTAGTGTGACATACTTTACAACTGCCGGCACACAAATAGTTGCAACACATCAATTACAACTACAATTACCTAGCTTTATTAATCAATCAGTCAATCACACTTGTGCATTATTGTGACTGGTTAACTCAAACTGTTCGTCTGGAAAATTGTACAGGTTTTTTATAATCGAAGCGGTTATAACAACTGTTGCGAAAAATTCGAACAGGATATCAACTTGTCGACGTCATTTACTGATAATATCATTGGAATTTTTTTTATAAATTGGAGCCCCTCATTGAACATCCTGGATACGCCTCTGTTTAAATTCTAATATTAATTGTAGTAAATCAACAAAAACAAAAATAACTGCAACTGTTTTATTACCTTATTTAAATTAGATAAAAAATGATTTATAAAATTTTAGAAAATGAAATAAAAAACAATTTTTTTTAATACCTACCTAAATACAATTATTCGAGTTTTCATTGGTAAAACACCCATATACCATTGTGGACAGTTTCTTATAATAATAGATATATTTTTTTAGAAAATTAAAAGAAATTATGATAATTTTTCAAAAATTACTTGAAAACATAGGCAACCAACTACACACGGTGTATTATTGTGGGTTGCATAAGCTTACAGAAATTTATATTTGTGTTTTCGGTGAGTTCTTCAATAATATCATTATTTTTTTCACAAATAAATCCTTCAATATTTTGTGAATAAACCCATAATGCCCTCATTTCTGATATAGAGAGTAAATTAAGCAATTTTTGAGGTTAGGACACTTTGATTTTTCCAGAGAACTGAATTTTTCAGTTGATAAGATACTATATTAAATAGGTATTTATTAAATAAAGTAATGATACTCACAGAAAATCCTTTAATGATTTAACAGACGCAACACGGAATTTCACAAATAATTAAGCATAAATTATAAATTTGAACGTGTTAACGGTTACTTTGCAGTGCTCTTCTTTATCCACAGAGTTTTGTAGAATGCTCCCTAGAGGGCTTGCAGTTTCCTGTAAATATTTCTTGCCTCAATGTTTTATTGATATAAAATAAAATGAGAAACTACAGCAAATTATTCAAATAAAACGTAATCTACAAGAAAATTAAAGAGAATCTGAATCTTAATTTTAGCTTTCACATTACAGTACCCTACATTACCCTCGCAGTTTAGCAGAATGCTCACTAGAGGACTCTACCTTTGTACAGTTTTCTGTCAACATTTCTGTTTTTAGGTTAAATTTTTCAAAACATCAATAAAATGCAACAAAATTCTTCTAATAATGTAAACGAAAGTGAAATCGACGAGGAAACTAAAGAAAAACTACGTGGCGATGCCATTGGTGACTCAATGTACAGCAGATCGTCGGTCTTGAGAACCCTAATGAAACTTCAGAACGTCGATTGGAATGAAACTTTGGAGGAAGATTTGTGTTTTCTTTGGGACATGACGATGGAAAAAGAAGTTTGCCAGTTGTTATTCGAAGTCAACTACCCAACATTAGCGTGTGGTGTTGTGGCAAAACATTTGGAAAACGAGAGATTAATCGAGATAATTGTTGGAATTTTAGCGAATATTTTAATTAGTGGCGAAGGTGAAATCTGCAAAGAGGAAATAGAACAAATTTTAATGTTGTTGTCGAGTGATGATCCGTTGATTCTAATACAAGTAATGCGGTTCATTGTGGCTGTAACCCACAGACAGAAACCGGAGTTTGTTACAAGGGAAATCTTGGACCAGTTGGGTTTTATTTTGAGTAATTCAATGAACGTCGATTTGTTGTTAAAATCACTGGACACCCTTGCCAAGTTAACGAAGGATTACCGTTTGGACCCTGAATTAATCCATGGCGATCTTCTAAAACATTCCCTAGAAGCCTTTCGTATGTTTAACAAAGAATTAAATCTCGACTTGGACATCGAGGAAAACCGAAAAGCTGTAACTTATTTAATGGAAATTACTAATAATTTATGTGCATATGCAACAAGAGAAGACACAAATTATCTTAATAGCGCGCTGAAAAGTTATAATCAAACATTTTTGGACATTTCAAATAAAGTGTTAAGTTTCTTAAGTAGCGAAGACAATCTTTTTCCGTTAACAGAAACTAAAGAGTTTTACTTGGAGGTTATTTTGTTTTTCTGCGAAACTTTGGACGTTAAATGCAATGGGGAAATTTTGGAGAATCTGAGGCAGTTGCTTCGGTTGCTGGACGATTGTCGTGAGGAAGTTGCGTATAAAACTTGTTGGGAACTTGTGGGTTATGTGAATAAGTCCTGTATTTAATAAAAATGATTTTATTCAAGTGTGGTTATTTAAATTATTTAATTATTCGAGGGTAAAATGCTTATGAGATGTAAAACGAAACAGATACCAACTGTGTATTGGGCTGGGGATATTTCAGTACTGCTATTGGCAACACTTGTCATTGTAACTTTAGACACAGTATTACAGGTTCCTATAAAAATCCGCTGCTAATCATTTGAAACAAATCATATGATTGACTAGGTGAACTGAGTGTAATAATTCATCCAAAAAATGTCCATTTGATAAATTTTCCAATTTCTCTGTGTTTAAAGTGTGTGTTTGAGATGACAAATTATCAGTGCGCGCACATATCGGTCCAAAATATCATCATCTGTCAAACTCTCGGGTCGATGTTTTAATGGCGGTTTGTATGAGAGAATCTTTGGTCAATGATGATGTGATAAATATTGTGAATTACAAACCCACCTAAAAACACCTTCCCCCCTTTTAACCCAGTGAAATTATTATTTGTACTAAATGCAATATTTGGAATTCGTATCGAAAGTGTGGTATCAAACACTGTTTCCAATGTGGAAGCAGTTACAGATGGGACTGCGAGCTTTCCTGCTTATAGCATCCAGAGTTTGGACGTGTTTCTGTTATACATTGAAAAAGCAAAGTAGAGCTGTGAGTTTCTCTGTCGAGAGTTTCGTTTGTTGTTGCAGGTTTATTTATAAACATGAAGCACCAGTGTGTGTTTTTGACAGACTGTCAGGTTCTTGGAAATTTCCCAACGACTTTTAACTAGAAATGTGCTGCTGAATACAAAATTTATTGAAAACCAAACCTATGTACCTAATCGATTAGTGTTATGGCAGTGTGTGTAGAAGTTTCCGAAATTTTGAACACACTGGTGGCTCTAATAATACACCCGAAATCTTGTGAATTTTCAATATTTTAAATAGTTTAATGAAACGAACTTTTTCCGTAAGTAAATCTGGTTTTTATTACAGGTAATCCAGCATCAATCGGTAAAATATGACACGTTTCCGTTGTCACCCTTATCAAGACATAGACTAAGTAAGTTCCAAAGAAAAACCCGGCTTTATTTAAAAAATTACGTTCCAGGTTTAGTTAAACGAAAAGTTCTCGTTTTGGACTTGGACGAGACTTTAATCCATTCACATCACGATGGTGTAGTTAGACAAACAGTCAGACCTGGTACCCCACCAGATTTTGTACTTAAAGTAATTATAGACAGGCATCCTGTACGTTTTTTTGTGCACAAGAGGCCTCACGTTGATTTTTTCCTAGATATAGTAAGTATTAAGTTTACTAAATTTATCTCTTTTTTCCCACGCTATTAAACAAGCACTTTTCCCCCCTTTGTCGCTTTTAAACATTTCTTTCAGTTAACTGTTTTTCCCCAGGTGTCCCAATGGTACGAATTGGTGGTTTTTACGGCCAGTATGGAAATCTATGGGGCGGCAGTTGCGGACAAACTTGATGGTGGGCGAGGGATTCTGCAAAGGCGGTTTTATCGGCAGCATTGTACCCCCGATTTGGGATCTTACACGAAGGATCTGAGTGCGATTTGTAACGATCTCTCTAGTGTTTTTATCTTAGATAACAGTCCGGGGGCCTACAGAACTTACCCTGGTAGGTTTAAGTTGGAAGTAAGACAGTCAAAAATGAGTGAAATTTATAAATTTTTAGAGGTTGCTATAAAAACTTGCAGTTATAGGACAGTTGGTTCGTTTTAACTTAATTTTACTTTATAACAAAGTTAAAACATTATACATAATTTATTTTCAATTATTTTATGCGATTTTGTAGCGTTTACTTAAAAAAAATTAAAAATGGTTTCCTTTGTAGAGCTAAATATAATTAAAATAAAATTATTTTTTCAGTTAATGAAATCGTGGTAAATAGTGTTGTTTGTTTCAGATAATGCAATTCCTATAAAGTCCTGGTTTTCGGACCCCACAGACACGGCGCTGCTGAACCTTCTTCCAGTGTTGGATGCACTTCGTTTTACGGCGGATGTGCGATCGGTGTTGTCGCGAAACCTCCATCTACATCGACTCTGGTAGATGAAGGTGAGTAATAGCTAGACAGTATTGTTATTCAGTGTTTGTTGTTTATTTCAGCCGTAACAGAGGCGAATATCCACTAAACAGTGGTCAATTCACTAAAATGCAGAGAACTGATTCGACAACAGAATTAAATTCGTGCAATAAGTTAGTTGAACAAGTTGAGAATTGTATTGACAATATTGTAACGCAAGTACAAGAGTTCGATACGGCGGTGGCGGCTAAAGAGAGTAGTAGTAAAAAATTCAAATCACGTATACCGCAACGAATGTGCAATTAATTTTTTTTTGTTTGATATTTATTTCTGTCGCTCATTTTTCGCCTTAGCTAAATCTTTATTTAATTATTACACACACGATTTGAAACAAAGCGAGTTGTTTTCGATTTGTGATGTTAGTAACTTATGGAAGTACAAGTATTGCTGTTAAACTAGTTGAACTATTTTTGAAATTATTTGTAGAATAATTTGAAAAAATAAAACGTAATTTTTTTCAATTTTATTTTGGGGCGTTTTTTTCGTTATTTTTGTGTTTTTACCAAATTAATTTAAATGGGTGCCCAGAAATAATCTGGAGTTTTATGAGATTTACTCTAAATTCAGTTTTGGACGAATTTCTGCTTTAATTTGTGATATTTTGGCGGTTATTTCTGGTCACCTACAAATGTTGTTTTTTCCAACTTTCCCCCTTGTAATTGCCCCTCCTATTGCTGTTTTTGTTTGTTCTAAACAATGTATCATTGAATACAGGTATTCAAATCAGATGTAGTGCTCAAACAAACAAAACTTGGAAGTTTCATGACCCTTCTTCCATCATCCACCAAGAAGTTTTTATTTCCCGTAGTATCTCGCGCGTATACTAAAACATTATTTTAAGATAAGTTTGTTATATTATTTTTTATCGATGGAAATTATCATTTTATTTATTTTTTTAATTTATATAAAATATCGTGAGTAGACTAGAAAAAAAGACTCAAGTCTTGTCTAAGAACCGTAGTTTTCTGAGAAATTTCAAATCCAAGTCCTGAGTTCGTTTTTCTAGTGTACTATAGTCAATTTTTTTTGGATTCTGAAAATTGTAAAAAGGAACACTTGGCGGCTTGATTTTTCAACAGCAAGTTTTTCTTTGAGAAGTCCAACCAAAGACATTTTATTATAGACAATAATGCTAGAAATCAGTTATTTTTTTGTTTTGTTTACTACAGTTTCTTCCTATTAGTCCCTATGTAGATATAAATATTGTTAAGTACCTACGATTTTCTGTATCAGAAAATGTTTACAATTTGCAAAATTTGGTGAATTTTGTAAGAAAAGAACAAACTAGATGTAAATAGTGAACTCAATCGTCAACCTCTCTTATTGTAGATAAATATACTTATTTTCGTTTTATGTTCTTTAAAAATCTGTGGATTTGTTACTTAATTTAAAGCTTAAAATTTCAAACTTTTTCAGGTGCTCAGTTTGTTTTTTTATAATTTTAAAAGAAAATGTGATATTACTTTTGTTCAAACATGTTTTTTTTTTTAGTTCCAACCATTTCCTGTTTTGTTTTTGTATGTTTCGCTGTAAACGAGCTTTGTGCATAATATTGTAATAGTTGAACCTTTTCTAGGAACATTTTTTGTAAATAAGATCTTGTAGACTATATTTGTGTTGTGAATTTTTACCTATTGTTGGTAAATGTAATAAGTTTACTTGACAGAAAAACAAGAAGTACCTAAATATTGACCTTTTACAATAAAGTAAATTATTTGATTAGAATAAATTTTAACTAGAAAAGCGACTTGTTTTATTTTATTAAGACACAAAATTCTTGTGAAATAAAACTACCAAGCCCAAATTGAGTAATTTATTAGAAAATAGTTCGGTTTGGTAACTAAATTACGTCCAGCTTACTCCCCATAACAAAAAACTTCTACTATTCTGGAAACCACTTCCAACAAACTTGCCACTTAATATTTATTTTCTTTTCTCACAGTAATATGTTATAAAAATACATAATAACAAAATATACAAATTAAAAACAAATAAATAAAATTTAATCTCTATCTAAGTCCCTGTCTACATCCTCCCTGCTTTTCCGACTGTTGCACGATTCTGTATCACAATCTTTCGAAGAATATCTGAAAACAACTACACATTAAACTACATCTACAAAACGCATATTATTTTAAATACATTATTTCTAAGCTTGATTCGCTGGTTTTTGTTCCGTGCTCCGGCTCAGAACCAGACCCCGATCCCATCTCCATTTCCATCAGTTCTTTGCTATCGCCATCTGGATCATTCTCATTCTCCGATTGGACGCTGCTCATTTGCCAGGCTGGAATTGAAGGTGGCACAACTGGACTGTTTGCAACAGAAGGAAACTGTTTTCTAAAATAAAGGCGGTTTTAGAGATTATGAAGTTTTAGGGGAATTGAGCGAACCTGTTGAGGAGCAAGCCTTTAACTGTTGCTAAGTCCGATTTCAAGTCGCTTAGTTGTCTTGCGGTGGTGTATTCGGAATTTCTGCTAATTTTGTCTACTTCTACACGAACACACGCCAAGTTGTCTTTTAGTTCATCCACGGAAGATTTCATAGTATTGTCTAATTCTTTAATTGTTTCTTCCACGGTTTTTTTCTTTTTTCCGAACAGGAATGGCTCTATGTAATCCTGGAAACAAAGAAATAATTATACTAAGTAATCTTTCACCTTAATATAACCTTGTTTAGTACTGTTTCCACTTGCCTTATAAAATTTATGTATTAGATAAGCTACTACGCTAAAAATAGCTACATTATGTACAATTTCCCTTATCCGATCAAACAGCGACAATTGTAGATGATTATAGGGGGTATAAACGCTTGGCGGCGGAAGAGGCGGTGCAGTAACTTGAATATTTCCGTCGTGTTGAGCATACGCCCCTGACTGTTCACAAGCCAATTGAATTTCCTTATCCGTTAGGCCTTTCCTTTGCAGAAATTCTTGTTTCTTTGCAAGGGGAGTCTGACGAACTTTCGGGTTCTCCAGAAACTTTATCGCTGTTTTTACCTGAAAAACCAAAAATACATTTGGAAACTAAGAGTAATTAATTTACCATTTCATCACGAACTGCTGGAATTACTGCAGGTGGGTCAAGTTCGACGGAAGCCATTTTTTCGTGTGGTTTTTGCTGTGAATTTTTCTGTTATATTGTTACTAAATACGGTAAAACGAGGTAAAAGTCCAAATTATCATTTATGCACAAACATTACCGAAATGTCGAATGTCAAAACGGGCTTATGTCACATTATTTGCAGTGATACCAATTTTTTACAGTTTAGGCAACCAACAATACATTTACTAGTATTACAGTGCTACCAATCATAGTGGCGAACGCAGTTTGAGGTGGTTTCACTAGATGGCAGCACACCTCCTTGTTGACAATAACATTAACACCTGTCAAGTGACTGTAAAGTAAACGTCAAATTCTCAAGTTTTTAACACCATGGCAGAGTATGGTTTCATCGGAACTTGGGAAGTAAGTTTAATTACCACATACTGTTCCTACTAACCCTAACTCTAATGTTATCATATCAATAACCCACCACTATTTTTTTTATTTCCAGCTATCAACCTATGAGTTTCTTCATGCTGAATACGTGGAAACGTTCGATTTAACAGGGTAAGTTTCCGATTATAGTTTTGCACAAACTACTTCATAGTAATCTGTTTTAGAATACGCTTTCGCTTGGAGGAAAATGGCGATGTTATATGGACTGTCCCGGAGGAACTTAAACATATCCCGCTGTTTAACTGCGAGACTTATGAGATGTACACGACCACACTGAGGCAGGTTGTGTTGAGATTGGGCGCTTACGATGGGCATATAATAGAGTTAACTGTAAGTTTCTCAAAATATAGTAAACAGTGCCACAGCGGAATGTTTTCAGACTTATCAGATAGATCCAAAGGATACCCTGCGGCTCCACTGTGAAATGTTGGGGTACATATCCTGCAAACGCGTTGACGAGGAAAAGGCTGAACAAAAGTGGTGCAATGCACCATTTTCCTTGTTACCAGCACTCGAGGATGGATATTTTTCCGACGTGGTTCTAACCTCTGCTAACAATAAACAGGTTAAAAACTAAATCATTTTCTAAAGTTTTCACTACTAGGTACGTTTTTCTATGTAGTTTAATGTACACTCGGCTATATTGGAGCTGCAAGGAATTGACGTGGATTGGCGAGGAGATCCACCACCGTTCAGCAACCTTCCGGAAGATGCCTTGGGGACGATTTTACATTTTCTTTACACAGAGTGTTTGCCGGAGAATTTGACCGAAGCGACAGCTCGCTTGGTTATCACCGCTTCCACTCCTTATGCTTGTTTGAATAAACTGGTGAATCTTTGCAAGATTTACTTCAAGAATATGGCGTTGAAAGAACGTAGGTCCTGTGCGATCCCTTTGAAAAAATCTAACATCTAACTATTCCTGTTTTAGAAATAATCGAATTGGTTAACGATATGCACACTTGCATGAATCAAGTTATAGACCACTTCAATCCGAGAAACAACCACTTACCCTCGGATAATCTCACTTCAGACCCCAGTAAACTCTGCTTTGTGGTCAAGCAGGCTGTTAGAGACACAGCAGTTGGTAAGTGTTAAAAAAAAAAGGTAGAACTGTTGAGATTTTCTAAATTTATTGTAGCCTTTGCTAAGCTTCTCCTACTTTGCGATTTGTTCTCCAAGCGTAAGGGCGAGTTGTCTCGTTCGGAACGCCATGAAATTATCAGATATGCCAAGTCGAGGCTTCCAATTTTTCTGACGCAGCTCAGTCGATTTTTGCAGGCGTTAAAAAATACTTTTAGTTCCATGTCGTCGATGCAGCGCTTGGAAGTAGCGACGTTTTTAGTTCCAGAGGTAAAAATATGGTTATATTTGACTGGAAACTCCTAAATTTCCTCCGTTTTAGATTGAAGTTATCATGGAAACCCTCTCGGTTTTAATCGTGCATGTCGAAAAGGCCCTACAGCAAATCATCCACGGTTTCCTGCCGGATTTAGGTCGAAGTAAACCGGGAATTGGTGAGGTTCTAGGCAAATCCCTTCGAAACATCCTCCATCTTCGCGAATTGACGAAATTGAAGAATTTTCACGAGCATATAACATGCACTCTTCGCTTGTTAATACATAACAAGTAATTTGTTGAAATGCTCAATGTTTTATTTATTGAAATACTTTTGTTTAGGGCTCATTTTAAAGAGTTGACACCAGCGCAGAAAGTGCGTTCCGTTCATAAAAACCTGGAGCAACTAATTGAGGAGCTGCCGATCTTCCTGATACGTTTGGAAGAGCTGATGGCAGCGTTTGATGAAAAACTTGAGTGGCGCGAGTTTAAATTTTGTTTTAAAGTTGGCACCAGTAAAGTTGTAAGTATATTTGCAACTGTTTGATTAACATTTTGAAAATATGTATTTTTCAATTTAGTCCTACGTTTTGGAAAAACTCATCACCCACTGTGCTTCCCTGCAAGACGTCATGCTACAACTCTGCGAACTAATCCAACGTGACGCCTTCACGCAATCCCTACAAAGTTTAGGCCTTTTGGATAGTGCTTCCCCCTCTGTGCACTCCAACGAAACACAAAAAGTACCACGAAGTTCCTCGTTTTCCGCACATCACGGCTACAAAGTAACTACTAACACCAAATCCAGCATAATTTATTACTGTTGTTTTTCTTTTAGTTGAACCTCGTCGAGTCTCTTTGTGTCTCCCCCACAGCCTCTAAAAGTCTCCTGTCGAAACTCTGTTTACAACTCTTTAGAAATCAGAGTAACACTGATATGGAATTTGAGATAATAAGTGCATGTCCGGAGCAAGAAGCGGAAGAGGGCGCTGTGGCTGATGAGAAGTGTATAATCAAGGCGCATAGGGTTATTGTCGCTGCGAGATGTGATTGGTTCCGACGGGCGTTGCTTTCGGGCATGCGCGAAGCAATTGACAAGTACTTATTTAATTTAGAAAATTTTATTTGTAAACTATTATAAATTTCGACTTTGTAGGAAAATTGTTATACACGATACAAGTTCCGAATTGTTCAGGATTTTCCTCGAATATTTGTATAGTGGACGCCTAAAACAAACGCCATTTACCACTGAACAACTAGTAGAGTTGTTGTTGTTGAGCGATCGGTATGAAGTTGATGACTTGAAACAAACCGCTGAGCACATGCTTCAAACTAGTATTGATTCGGATTCCGCGCTGTATTTTTTGAGCATGGCAGATCAGTACAACGCAAGGATTTTAAAGGTTTTTCCAAGAAATCCCCTTGTTACTTTATGGTGATTGTTTTTCTGGTTTTAGAAAGCTTGTTTGGTTTTTATCTCGCAACACTACGAATTAACGGAAAGTGAGGAGTTTTTTGAGATGCCCATTTCCTTACAAGCCGAAATATTCGATTGTGTTTGGACGCATTCAGCAACGCATAAATCGGTTACAATGGAGCAGTTGTTGCCGACTTCGTCGGCCTCGCCTACTACTCCAACGGCGGCTGGGTTGCCGCCCCCGGACAAGGCGGCGAATCCACCTACAGAAGTATGTACCTACAGTATAAATGAGTTTTTTGTGTTTGATAATCAGATATTTTGTTTTAGTCTCGCCAGTCTAACAGTCGATCTCAGGAAGACTTGCGTTTGCCAGCCAACGCGAGTCCTTTGGACTACTTCATACAACAGTTACGGGACATTGTGGGGGATACCGTCCCCCGGGAGCAGTTGGTTCCTGTTATCCTAGCTGCCGACTTTGACTTGTGCCGCGCAGTGAATTATTATTACGCAATGTCGAATGACGACGAAGCATAATTCTGAGTTTTCTATTCGTATTTTTCTAAATGCATGGATCTAAACTATTTGTCATTGTTATCATCATATAAATGAAGGAAAACGTCACGTTTTTATGTATAATAATTTAGTGTTTAGACGATCTGAAATTATTTTTGTGATATTTATTTTGTTTCGTTACCCAATCAAAGCTTTTATCTACCAGTATTTGTTATTGTAAAATAATCCTAGTCATAATGATTGTGTTATATAGATAAGGTGGAAACTTTTCTTTTACCGAGCCAACTTTTTATATTTTATTTATAATGCACTAAAAATTGATTAAGAAACGAGTTTGTTTACATCTTTATAAAAAAATTTACAGGAAGTTGCTTTTAAACTATTATTTCAAACGATTTTGATGTTTAATAATTAAAACTAATAATTGTATTTAGATATTTCACATTTGTGGATATTCAAGACTTATTGATGTTATATTGTTAAAAAAACATAATAATTATATCGATTTTCTTTACAACAATTTGTGCGTTTATTTTTCCCTTTACCAAAATCTAAACAAATCTCATTAATTCAGTGAATGGGGAATTTAACTTTATCAAAATAAAAGGAAAAAGGTACAACAAAAAATTGAAACAAAATTAAAGAAATGCAAATAGTTTTATTAATTATATAGGTATAGGTAAGTAATGTAGGTAAATTAATTTAACACTCTTTTTTTATTAATATAACAAATTCAGTTTTGACAAAAAAAATTGAATAATAAACTTGAAAACACCTGTAGATTAATAGTAAACTCAAAACACTTGTATTCTATGATTTTCCCGATCACACACCAAAATATGTCCATTTTGTGTCATGGCCACACCTTCCAGCCCCTTAAACTCCCCTTTACTGCAGCCCCAACATCCAAACGTTCTCAAAAACGTACCATCCGGATGGAAAATCTGTATCCTATTATTCCCAGAATCGGCTACACAAATATACCCCTGGTCATCCACAGCGACACCTCGGGGGAATTTAAACTGACCATCTTCTGAACCTTCACTGCCAAACGACGATAAAACATTTCCATTCACATCGAAAATTTGTATCCGATGGTTATTGGAATCGGAAACGACGACTCGATTCGTACTCGACACTGCTATATAGTGTGGGTGCTCCAGTTGGCCTTGCTTGTTGCCCATGGTGCCAAATTTACCGACAAAGGTTCCATCGGATTGGAATACCTGGAAAATTTGAGGGGTTAAGCAGTGTTAAGAAATTTTCTGGGGTGTGCGAAACTAACCTGAACTCGATGGTTTTCCTTATCACAAACGTAGATGAAACCTAGTGCGTCCGTGGTGATCCCCCATGGGTAGTTAAAGCGCCCATCTGACGTTCCTTGGCTACCAAAAGCTCGTAGGAAGCGTCCCGAAGGGTCGAAAACCTAGTAAAAAATAGTAATTATAATCCTGCCTAAAAATGCGCATTTTAAAGAAACTCACTTGGATCCTGTGATTATATCTATCGGCTATAATATACTGGCCGATTCTGTTGACGGCAACACCAGCCAAGCAATCAAATTCACCTTCTCCATTGCCATATTGGCCGAATTCCTTGAGAAACCGACCGTTGGAATCGAAGACTTGTACACGATGATTGGAGGAATCAGCGACCACGATGGAGTTGTCTGGACCCACGGCGACGCCTCTGGGCCAAGTAAAACATCCGGCATCGCTCCCCCGACTACCAATTTCAAACAGCTGTTGGCATTTCTGCAGGTATTGACTCCTAGGGGAGGTACCTGCTGCTGCCACTGCGATACCTAAAAAAATCTTATATAGCCAGGAGATGACTTTCTTACAAAAACCTAACTAAATTAATTTATATTCTGTGTATTGAAAAATCGAAAAAATTTTGTAGGCATTTTATAGAATGATAATTATTTTTAAAAAACTCACCGGCTACCGCCGTAGCTGCTGTAGGGGTAGTGGGGGAGCCTTGCATGTTTTTTTGATCGTCATCAGAACTCGCCACCTCCGTCGACCTCAACGGCAGACCCAAACTTAGTCTGCGCGCCGCCGACGAACTCGAACTGGAACTGGGCGCTGCCGCTTCCTTATCCTTATTCGCACCTCGATTTCCATACTTATTCTTCAAGTACCTCGCCCAGGAACTCAACGCTGCACCATCTTTCTCTGTGTTATTCGGCCGTTCAGGCGAGTTATCCCTGGATTTCAATGCGTGGGAAGATCGACTCCTAGCTAGATCATTCGCTGATGAAGTGGAGCCGTAACCTCGAGATGCTAAATACGCGGAAGGATTGGAACTAGTGGGGGAGATTGGTTCTTCAGGATCGTCTTCATCGTTGAACTGTTGGCTACTTCGGCTACGAGCCAGACGCTGGCGGCGTTCTTTTAAAGCCATGTAACGAGATCGTCCACTTGGATACTTGTCTTCGTCGTCTTCTTCCGGTGGAATGGCAGCGGAGCTTTTGCTTTTGTTGAGGAAGCGACTTTGATAGCCTGTTGATGGATAGCGAGGCTCATCGTCGGTTATAGAAGGACGACTTCGCGAGTACTTTGAAGTCGTCGTACTAGTATCTTCTTTGGGACTTTGATACCTTGAACGTGGCGTATAAGTCGAGGGAGTTTCATCTCGACTAGATTTCCGTAAGTTATCCGCACTATTATCTCTAGCGTTAGCACTACGAGCCAATAAAGGGCCTATATCTGACTTGGTAATCTCTTTCGTGTCTTGTTTCGGCGTGTTTTCATCGCTTTCTTCCTCGGAATCAGTTTCTTCTTCCGAGCTACTTTCGCTTTCCTCATCATCCTTCACTGCCACAGTCGCTACAGTTGGTGCTTTATTTAAAAAGCGACTTTGAAACGGTTTCTGATTCGTCGGCGGAGCCTCTTTCCGCTTCCCTTCATCAATACTACCACGCGACAAGTACTTTTGTTTCACTTCTTCCGTTGTAAAAGGCGCTCCGGTGTTCCGCGGAGCGCTAGACGAAGATTCTGTTGAGCTACTCGAATCAGAACTGGCTGATCTGGAAGGTTTTTTAAGGGAATTGGCGTCGGAACTTCGACGAGTTACAGTTTTCGCTGGTGGGGTTTTACGCTGCTGTGTTTGTTGTAAATTAACTGATTCGTCTGTTTCTTCTGTACTGGACACGGCCTGGAGAAAACATTGTGTGGTTAGGACACTGAGACATTCTTCTTGAAGATCATGCACAACAACAAAACACAACACAGGAAGGTTTGTGGTACTAGACACTGGTTTTAGAAGAAAACATGCCAATTATTCAAAGGTGTGTAATCGAGTCTATCATGGTTTTTTTTTGTTCAAGTTAACTGTGTGGTTTTTGTACAAATCACATGGACGGGCAAGCAACATATATTTAACAACATTATACTAAAGACAATTCATTTAAATCAGGTACTGAGTACGATTACGGTTCATCCAAACTCACCTCGGGAGCAGGAGTTGTTTTCCTTTGAGCTTCAGTGGGAGCAACTCGAGCTGGCTCGGTTACACTCGTCTCTGTAGAGCTAGTTGCTCCTTTATTCTGTTTCTTAATTCTGGAGATTTCGTCCTCTTCGCTCACTTGCCTTGTAGCTGGAGGTGGTGGACGTTTAGGTACGACTTTAACTTGAGGCGTTGGAACTGGTACAGGAATTGGAACCGAGTCCTTTTCCTTCTTTTTTCCACTGTCATTCTCCTGGAGTTTTTTCATGACTCTCGGCGAGTCAGCAAGGCGTGTTATGCCACTTAGCGGACCTTTAGCTACGTCCTCTGTGTCTAGAACCCGCTCCCGTTCTGGTTTAGTCTGTTCGGTAAACCGGACACCTTTCGTGGTTTGCTCAGTATCCGAATCGTTATCATGCCGTCTAAACCTGCTATATCTGCGACTTGGTCTAGATTCATCATAGTCTTCGCCGTAATCGTTTCCACCACCTCCCGAGCGATATCTGTCGGTGTAGCGCTCTCCACCACTGGGTTTCTGTGGACGCTCCCCAAACTTCCTGCCACCGAGGATTTGCTCATCTGGATCACCGCCAGTGTAGCCGCCTCCTCGTTCGTAGCCTCGTTCATCGTTGCGGAATTGCGAGGCTAGTCGATGGTCGCTTTTAGAGCGCATTAAACCTGGACCTGGTGGCTGTAGTAAACCGCCTTGTCCAAAGTGATTATTTGCGATGTTCAAGTCACCGAAACCCGCAACATGCAGTACGAGTTGATTGGGGTCGTGTGCTAAAACTAGCCGTACTTTTCGGGTGTAGTCTGAGTTTTCATACTCAAAGTTGCGGATGAACTCGACGGTTTTCAGGAAGATTTCCTTGGCGTCCATTAATTCGCAGTCGTCCCACATGTCGACGTTTTCGTTCATGTGCTTATCAGCCAAATCGCAGTTGCTGAGGATATTAGAAATTTCCTGCTCTAAATTCTCCTTCAAACCGTTAAGATTCCTCAACTCGCCTCCTAAATAACGTTCAATTTCACCTCGAAGATAGTCCGTTCGATCTTTCAACGCCTTGTTCAACCGCCTGTAAATCTCCTCAACTTCCTCTCCAACTGACAAGCAATTAGTCTGGATATTCTGAGCGTTCTTCTCAACTAAGCTCAATGTATCCTGTAAACGATGTAAACCCCGCCTAATCTGATTGTTGATTCTGCAGATTTCCCTTCGGAGAATTTCCATGTGGGCGCCTTTGCATTCTTCGCAGATTTTCTTATCACAGTGATAGCAGAAGCTGCAGTAGGCTTTCTCTGAGCAGACGTTGCAGCGTTCCATGACTTGGCCACTGGTGGGATCCGGGAGTTCCCCGGTTATTTCGATGTGGACTTCCAGGAAGCGTTGCAGGGTGACGTTGGTGGGGAAGCCTTGGACGCCCTGGTAGGGGATGCGGTGTTCTGCACGGCATTCTGGACATTTAACCTGGAAAAATTAAAGGGATTCTAGCTTTTCCAAAAATAAAGTGTTATTATTGCTTAATTTTCATTCGAGTTAACGGTATACCACAAGGTTTTAGAGATTAGAGTCGTTGATTTTACAACTCGCAAATCGTATCTATTATAACAAAATTTTGTAGAAACTTTGCGAAATATTTCAGTTATCTAACCAAAAAAAAAGTTTTTGTTAAAATTTTAGAATAAAATTGTAAAATCTCGAGAAATTATTTTTCTAAGAAAGTTGTACCTGTCTTCTGACGTAATCCACTAAGCCCTCCAGACATGGTTCCATGCAGAAACTGTGTTGGCAGGGCAGGAGCTTGGGATTGCGATAACGATCCAAACAAATGGCGCATGTGAGTAATTGCTCGAATTGCTCCATGTTTCAGTCTGAAAAAAAATTTCTGTATTATTTTTTCGAAATTAGAAAGAATGTAAATTGTAGCAATATTAAATTAAAAATTTAACTAAAATTAATTCGGCAGTTCTATTATAAACAAAAATTTTCTCTAAACTTTTTCCCCGTCATATTTTTTCCAAACTTCCTACAATTTTAGTAAATCATTCCACGTTTATTCCCCTATTCCCTCTGCCTCGATTATTTGGCACACCTCCATTTCAGAGCCGAAGCAAACAAAATCCACGTAAAAATACCCGAAAAAAAATTTTCCTTCATTTCTCTGAAAATACACCGCCGCACTGTGGCTTTAAATAACTGTGATGATGATTTTCCTAGCGCTGGAATTCGAATGCGATGATATGGTTTAAGTCCTGCGACGAAGTCGACGCGGCTCGCGACGCCCATCATAGAAACATCTTAGTGTGTGTGACGTCAGAGAAAATTTTAAAATAGCCACACAGAGGCGCAAAGCAATAGAATCTGAGATTCACACAGTTGTATTTTTGGATACATTACTTGCATATTTTCGGGTTGGATGAGGATTTTGTACAAAGAGCGTGGGGTATTTATAAAACGGTAAATGGCTTGTGGAAAATTGTTTTAAAAGGAAATTTGCCAACGAAGAGTTTTATAGTGCTTGAAATAAAGTAAATTTGTTTTTACTTTGGGACCAAGTTGCTCGAAATTTGGAAAAAAACCATTGAATTTTAAAAAATCCAAAATTAACATTAATTGGAAGAGTTAGTCATGGAACTATTTATAGGAAAACAACATAAAACTATTTAAAATGTAAATTCCAGAAAAACTACACGATAATTTCCAAAACATTTTAGAACAGAAAATATCGAAAATTCTCTTACATATTTTAGAACCAATTTTAGATTGAACGAAACTTTAATAGGCATTGTGCTGTAATCAAAAAATGAAGTTAAATAAAAAAGTTTTTTATATCCATAGATTTAAAAAAATGTTAAATATACCTAGTGTTTTAAAAGTAGTAATTTCCTAGATAATTCTACTTTGAAACTGGAACCAAAAATAATTGTTTTGGATTTTCTTCTACATATTCAGCTAATTAAACTTCATTAAGCTGCAAATTTGATTAAAATTGAAGCAGCAGTTCCAAAACTGTACTACTGATTTACGAAATTTGCCACAGATTGTGCCTAAAAATTTTTACCTGTGAAAAAGTAAAAAAACTAGTTTTTTCCCGTAAACACAATATTTCTCTCCTTGAAACCTCAAGACAAGGTCCTGTTGCCCAACTAAAAGATAATTTAACGATCCACTAAACACAGAAAAATATGCCAAGGTCCTCCCTCGCTCGCCCCCACAATTAAACCGTCATAATCCAACGAAAATTAATAAAAAATGCATTTAATTAAAGTCATTTTGTTCCATTTGGGGTAAATCTAATTAAAGCCGTGGTTAATTGCTGTTCTAATGACATAATGGCGTTGGAAAGTTCTATATCTTCCGCACTATTTTATACAGTTTCAAAACTGAAAACCAGTTTATTCATTAGAATTTTTGAGTTTGGTGCGGCGTTGCCAAATCTTTTTTAGCGCAGTGTAGTTGCGTTTCAAATTCGATTCCTACCTTAAACAAAACTAACAACTAAATCACAAAATTTAAACAAAACATCACAATATAAAAACCCCGTAACAGTTAAATTTTTTTGTCCAAAATTGTGTTTTTTCTTTAATTCACGCACTAACACTGTTCGGAAACTAACCGGAGAATTAGTTTATAAACTGATTGAAGGGACGGTTCGTGTTCGAATCTTATTAATAGAGCCGACTATACGACATGATCTAGTTTCCAGAATTGAACGCTCATGTGTTAAATTACCGGCGTACAGTTGGCAGGAGTGCGTATGTGTGTGGGTTTATAGGAGTTTATAAAACTGAAAAAAATATTTATTAACCTACGCGCACTGGTACGTCACCAAAAGGATTTTAATGGAAGATGTAAATAAAATCGTTTGTCTTGAGGTTAACGGCGTCGGTGCCAAAATAAGTCCGAAGGTTCCGTTGCGGAAGGACGTTTTGTTTCGAAAGTTGCGGGATTAGACAAAGCGGCTCCAAAAAGGGGAAGTTAAATCGAATTGGATCAAACGTTCCAAAAAAAGTTACAATTAAAAATAAAAATTATTATTGTTTTTTCAAAAAACAGCGAATAATTTTCGTAATTTTCTTTTTTGGCCTGTAGAAATGTTTTTAATTTGATCCAGCTTTTTTCTGTAGCTCAAAAACCCCCCAAGAATGTTTTGAGAATCAATATGCGATTCCTACAATAAATTTTTGTTGGAAATTAAAAAAAAAACCGTCTGATCTTGAAACTTTTCCTGTTTTCTTCTAGTATTTTCGGACACGCAATTTGTATTTTTACGAATCACGCAACAAATGATTTTTTTCACCTTTCCACACAAAAATAGCTTTATGTGGACAATGTGGGGGTCAATGATGTTTCGATAAAAAACAAAATTTTGGCACTAGTGCAGTCGTGGGACGAGTCTACTCACTTGTAGTGACTGTACTTTATTTTTAATTTCACGTCATTTCATCGTCTTATTAAAATTCATATATCGCCAAAAACTGCAGTGGAATTTATTAATAATTTCGATTCGAGTAAAGTAAGCTTGAAATTGAACTGTCTGTATACCAGCTCCTTTTGTGTGGTTTTTCCAACTATTACAAACTAGTAGAACATTGAATCCGAACCCATCATACACATCAAAAACGGTGACATTGACGAGCCAGGCAATTCTATTTCGGAATTTGTGTGCATGGATTATATCCATTTGGAACAATGGAAATACATTAGTAAAATATCACATTGAACAAAGGCAAATTGCACCCCACAAAACAATGCAAATAATATTGTTTTGTGTCCTAAAATACACACTATTTAAATTTAAATAGAAATCCGAGAAATTCGCATCATAAAAATACCACGTGTTATCCAAAGGCATCCTATTTTTAATCCACACTGCGAGTGTGTGCTCCTCCTCACAATAATTATAGAATTACTTACGGATTTTCTTCCAAGGTCACCAGATGGGTCGTATATAACTCGTAAAAAAGTTGTTAAAACTTTTCGAAAAACTGTAGGAAGTTTGGCTAAACAAAGTTGTATTGACCTCTAAACAACTTCGTAAATGACTAATTAGCAAAGAATGCTTTTGATGTTTTGACATTTTAATTGAACACATTTTGCAAAATCAACAATATTTTAGTGAATAGGTTAAAATATCTTCAAAATTTACTAACAACTTTAAATCTAGTCATATAACGGTCGTAAATATTCTAAATTAAAAGTGTATAAAAAATTTTAATGCCTCTCTGTTTAAACTTTACTACAACTTAACTTATTTAGGCTCACGTATCCGATAGCGAAATCGGAACCCAATGAAAAGTTACATTTTCCATATAAATTTTAAGTTAAATTATTTCGATATTCTCCCATGCAACTTTCTGTTACTTGAGCCTTTGTAAGGGGATAAAATCTAATACAGCCAAATTCGTCATGAAAGTTAAACCCTTATTGGATTTTCATAAGCTAGGGTCAAAAATGCCACTCTATTGAATTGGACACAACTTTCTTCTTCTTATATACCCAAATTTGTTACATTAAACATACATTAGATTAGAAACTAGAAAAGTTAATTAGGTACGAGGTTTTACAGTCGAAAATTGTCTGGAAAGTGTGATGGTTGTTCTTTTGTTGTTTGAGCCCTAACTCTACTCTTGTTCCACCCCCAAAAAACTGCACAACAAAACCTAATTTAATCCACTTTAAAACGCTTTGGGCATCAATTAGCACCTCACCATTTGCAGCGTGTGCGGTACGCTTCAGTTCGTTTTTCCCCTAACAAAGGACGACTTGGAAACAGGACAGATAAAAGAAATTGAAACTTCCAGAATAATTAACAAAAAAATCCTAGGAAAACACTATTTGGACTTGCCGTGTTGAATTTTGTATAAAAAATCTAAAAATCGTCTTAGAGCACAAACTATAACAAAGCTAACTTGCAATATTATGAATCATGGTTTAAATAAATTTGCATGAGATACGGAAAATGATTAATAATTATTGCACAATTTTATTAAAAGATTATAATATCTCTAAAAAAACGTTGAAATTACTCATAAAGAATTTTTCTGCTCCGACTTGACTATTAAAAATAGAGTCAAAAGAACTAACGGTCGTGAATTGTAAAAAACTAATTTACTTCCTGCTGAAAACTTCAACACTGTGTTATCCTGCACGTAATCCTGCCTTGGTTCATTACCCATTTCACCTGACCAAGGCCCCCCTACCTGAAAACTCAACTCCGGCCAGCAATAATACCAGTTTACAGCCATCAGATGGCAACACTTGACAAGCTCAAGTATGAGCGCCGCGCTGAAACAACCTGCAAGTATAACGTGCTGCAATGTTTTTCAGATTTGCCGAGGTAATTATAGCTCAAGGGTCAGATACGGACATTAGTCTTGCCTATTTCGACATTCCACCTCTCGTTCTCTGTCTTACTTAGTATGCATTTTTTCTGGCGGATGCGCCGGGTTTAATTTTTTCCCGTTTGGGATAATTAATTACGTGTCGCTATAGATAAACAATGATTGATTTACGGCTTGGCTAATCGGTGGGAAGTGGCGCAAATATTTTTGAAAGTTTGGGGTGAATTCAAGGGATTTGTTTGTACCTTTGATGGTGTATAAGTTAAACAAAGAATACCTACGTTAATTTGGTTTAGTATGTCGGTGTATGGTCACAAAGTAAATAATTTTGTGTGCAAGTTGGAAGAGGCTACTTAGAATTTTATGGAATAGTTTCGCTATGGTGTTAAAACTAAACATTTCATTTCACTGGAATACCTTGAAGACTAAATTTGATACAGCAGGTCTAAATTTTAAAATTTCAAAAAAAATGTATTTAGGAACCACTGGAAGAATATACATATCGTAGTGCGATAAAGTCTTTATAGCACGAAGCAGCGAATTTAACAAGGTAAAGCGAACATTACAATCGCACACTTTTTATACAAATGACAGATTTAGAAAAAAATAGATAAATTGCAATCCTATACTGTAATAAATCGACTGTTTGAAATTGATATTTTAAAATTAATAAATAAAATTATTTGCATGATAAAATATAAATACAAAACACATTTTTAAATATGTATTTGTTTTAAGCTCGTCATAATACCATTACTGTTATTATTTCTCTCAGTAATTCGCTAAAATAATAAATAAAAACAATATTTTCCCTTAAGCTTCCTAACTACCACCTCCCCGCCCCCGAAACCTGCAAAATCCATCCAACATTTCTATTATTATTCTAAATATATCAAAATAAAACCGTTTCGTTTATATCATGTTTTTCCACGTATGAAAATTTATATTGCCATTACGTTATAATGTTAGATGCAAGCGAAATATGGAAATATAATACAATAATAAAATACATAACTTACCGTTTATTTCGGATGAATGTGCTCCAGACAATATATTTCTCCTTTTCCTCTGTTGTTTGTACAATTGAAGCAAAAGTTTATCCGAGGCCCCTTAGGGCACTAGCTATGAAGTTGCCGCCCCTTTTATCACTGTTGGCTAAGGAACCTGCAAAATAATTATTATTGCAATAATAATGCGTTGAAACCTTTGTGTGTGGAATTAAATTTATAATAATAAAGAGCAATAAGCTAGTACAAAGCGAAAACCGAAATAAAATTATGAGGTTAAGTAAAGACCAAGGTTAGATATAACCCCAGTTTGAAATAGGGAAAAGGGTGGGTGAGGTGTAGCAACTCTATACCACAATACTGGATGATTAGAGAGCGGAGCTCAGGTCATCATGACGTCAAAACCAGGACCGGCTTTAGGTGTTGAAAATATGAGCAATTTCTTCAATTTTGTTTCATTATGACATTTTTTAAAGTGCTTAATGAAAATTTGTCTAAATTAATTATAATTAAGTATAGAAAGCTGAAAAATTGCTGCACCACATTTTACAATGAAATTGAAATGAAAATTTGTACAAATACAGTGAGTACCTTTGAGACTATGTATAAGGGATCATAGGAGGTCTCCGACTGTGTAGTCAAAGTGAACACCCTGTATAAGCACGTTGTTGATATAAAACGAATATTAAACGACTTTCTCTTCATTTAATATTATGCTTATTAAAACAACGCAAATATTTGGAATTTTTCAAGTTTTTTACTAATTTTCGTCCATAGGCATAAAATTTTTTTGACGAAAGAATTTCATTCAATGAAAAGCATTAAAAAAGCAGTTGATTAAATTTATTTGATACACATAAATTACACCTCTAGAGCCAGTTTTTTCTCTTGGCCCATGCCCAGGAATGTGCTATATTAAAAAATAAACATTGTGTACATTTTTTTCGACCATTAAATGTGATCATTTTCAACAGCCGTGTCGGTAGCTAAACGCGCGGGAAAATATCTGTGGACATATCAACAAGAACAAAAATTTGTGGACTAAAAATAATCCCAGTAGAAATATAATACAGGGAATTTCTGAGGGAAGCCAAGAGAGCGCGCTGGCGCGCTCTCTGGAATTTTAATAAATTATCTGTGGAACACGAAATCATAAAATTTCTTTAACACCACAGCACACACCCACACCAAATCACACAATAGTCACGTGTCCTGTTTTTCCCCTGATTTAACTCACTTTATCATCCACTGTATATCAAACGCTTCACTTATATCGAAAATTTTGACGGGAAAAATTGTCGCCCCTCAAAAAAACTTATGTGTATCGCCGGCTTCGTCCTTCGTGTCTCAACCGGCACTGATGTTGAAAATGCCGCAGGCCAGCAGGTTTTCAGGTCCAACACTTTGCTAACTTGTGCCAAAACATGCGTCTAAATAGGTTTTTGGATGAGTGTCGCTTGGAATATGTTCGAGTGAGATGTAAATAGAAAACAACATGGAAAGAAAAAAACGGGGAAAAATGTGTGCAAATGCTCAAAGTTTGTGCGCTATTTTATTTTAAGTACTGCGCGAGACGAAGATAACTAAGGTCGAAGAGAGGAGTGCAGGGAGGGTGAAGCCAAGTTGTATTTTTGGCGCTATGTGCCAAATTGGGGATTCACAGATTTACCGTGGAGGAATTGTTGAGGCAGGTTATTTTTGAAATTTTTCGAAATTTGTATTAAATCTGTAAAAGGAAGCGTCTAGATTGTAGGGGATTTAGAATAGTTTGAGCCACCTTTGATTTAGTTTCTCTTATAATTATCTTGCACAATTTTTTCGTCTGAAACTCGACATTTATTTCTATACAAATTTGTAGTCCATTTCCACAAATTATTAACTTATTTTCCATTACAAACACACTTGAACTCCTGAAACAAATTTTCATAGAACAAGGACAACAAAATAACCTCCCACCTTTACAAAACCATTTCCCGACCTCACTTTATATTTATCGCCATAATAAAACCAAAAAATCTTGACCATAACTCAATAATTGATATTTCTACCTTGAATTCCAATATCCATTCACAGAAATGCTTGTCGTTATTCTCGGCGGACGCAGCTTTTTTTCCTTCGTGTGGTTAAGAAAGAAACATAATTTATAGCCGGCGAATGGTAAACATTTTGCGCAATGGGGGAATCATCGTCTGGAAACGGCGCTTATGTCCCGAGGGAAAAATGCCTCTAGTGTGTGTGTATATTTGGACAAAACCATACCACTTTGTCATGTCTTATCGCGACTTGGCGTCATCATCATTGAACGAAAAAATAAGAAGCCGAAATTTTTCTATAAAAGTATAAAAGATTTACATACTCTATAATTTTGCACACTTGGTAAAAGTACAGAAATTCGGTGGTTATACTCACTCGGCTCTCTCGTTATACAAAACGATATAGAGAATTTAATTATATTTTAATCTCTTACGACATTCAAACAATCTAAGTTTGCCAAAGTAGGTACATAGTTTTTCAGTGTAATGACGACGAAATTCATCCACCTGCAATAGAAAACATAGAATATTGAGTTTGGTAGGTTTATTTATGAATGACTGGATATTTTAATGAAATTGTTAAATTCGTATAGCAGCGGCAGCCAAATATTTGCTGGGGATTAATAATATATTTAGAAAAGTTAGCGGCTGGTTTATGTGATGTCGTAAAAGTGGAATAAAACGCAGAATTATGTTCGGGGAAAATATAAATAAATATACAATTGTAGTATGAGAAAATTTATAATTGGATTTAGAGGGGAATTGCAATTTAGTTATGTGATGAAATTTGTACAAATTGTGTTTTATTTGGTTTAATTTTAGAAATATCTAAAAACATTTTTAGTTTATAGTTGAGCAATCACAGCCGGATTTAGTATTTAGGCAAAGTAGGACAAATTATTTTAAGCAAGTAATAATTATTTAAGATTGTACTTTTTTGGCGTTTAAAACTTCCAAAATCCGTCCCTGTGCAGAATATCTTCTGGAATTTATTAACTCTACCGAATATTTCAAACAAATCCAACCAGCATTCTCCCAGCCTCTACATTTGTTTGTGTATATTTTCATAAAAATTGATGAGACCTCATACTTTTTCCCATATTCGCTGACGTAGCTTCCATTCTGCACCAACCGATAAGCACCATTAATGATGTGTACGTCTCTTTATTGTGAGAATTATCGAACAAACCCCTCGTACCATAGATTTCATAGTGTTCATCCTCATAGATTTCCGGATATTCAGTTGGAATTATTTCAGATGAGGCACCTTTATTTCTGTACTCTTTTTTCAATGGACTCACTGAGTGGAATGTAGATTACGATACAAAATGTATTCAATCAGTTTTAAAACGGTTATCGGGGACACGCAAATTGAAAGCAGCAACGTTTTAGTCAGTGTGACCGTCATATAGGAGAATAATTCAAACTTTAAACTGTTTTTCCTAAATGCCGATTTTGTTAATCAAATTCAATTCCGTTGGATTACGCAACGTAATTTTATCTATAGGAAAAAAAATTGAGGCGCTCTTCCAACATGATTTAATATTATAGAAAATTAATGAAAGTTTGATTAGGATGGTTTCATATCAATTATTGTAGGGTTTGTACAGGCACATAGAAATACCCTCATCAACACCCCGAACTGACATTTCACTGGCACATTGTTACGGATTTTGGTTTTGCTACGTTTTATACCATCAAAAGATAATATTGTGGTGGAGCTCTCAATACGGAATTGTTTGTTTTAGTGATGTGGCGAAATTTTTGTTGAATGAAACATATTTTGTAAAATTATGTTTTTGCGGAGTAGCGTTTGATTTGGTTGTGTTGGCGAGTCCAAATATACATTTTTTGGCAAAAGAACTGCTTAACATTGACGCGCAGAAAAGGTGATTTTATTCGGCATTATTTATTGCCTAAGTGATGATTTACGCCTACGACGACGAAATTTATTGCAAGAACAAGAAATTATTCTAATACGAGCCCTAACAACTAAATGTTCGGACAAAAGTAAATTTTTGAAGTATGAAAGAAGAACTGGAAATTTTACGCAAATAATTAGTAAACACCTAACAATACAATAAGATAAAGCCTTAATAACAATATTATTCATGGAAGAAAATAATTTATTGGATTTAACAATATTTTAACCTTAATACTTAGCAAATTTTACAAAATGAATTTGCAACTAAATGTTGGGATAATTTTTAATTTAGGACCATTAATAAGAGTTTACGTCTCCTTTTGCTTTAATAGCTGCTTGTATTCTAGCAGGCATTGTATTTATCAAATTTTGGTACAATTCTGGCGTGAAACTGTCGCAAATTTCTTCTATTTTGGTCTTTAAGTCCCCAGTGGTTCTTGGTGGATTATTGCGTAGAATACGTTTAATTTTATATGCCAAAGAGTTTCAATGACATTTAAGTCCGGACTGGATGAGGGCCATGAAAGCACCTTTATGTCGTTTTCCCCAACTTCCAAAACTGTGATTTTTTAAAAACAGTCGTTAGAAAATTACGTCACATTTTTCAAGTGCAATTTTAAAGCTACGAAATATGCCTAAAATCACCAAATAAAGACTTGGGGATTTTTTTGTACATAAAACCAACATCCAGCTTTGCAATAAAGTAAATTTTACCAAAATTCAACCAGTGGTTCCAAAACTGTGATTATTTTAATGTAGGTAGCACCCTCAAAGAACACGTTTTTTGAAAAGTGAACTGTGGAACTCGAAAAAAATACAAAAAAAATCATATTAACATTTCAGGATTTTTTCAATATAGTACGATTATTGAGCTTTGATTTAAATGTTTTTTGACACAAATCCAACCAGCGGTTTCAAAACTGTGATTTTTTAAAACAGTTACTAGAAAATTTTATCATTTTTAAAGGTGCAACTTTGAAGCTCCGATAAATGCCTAAAATCACCAAAAAAAAATTGTGTAACTTTTTTGTAAAGAAAACCAACATCCAGCTTTGCAATAAAGTAAATTTCATCAAAATCCGACTACTAGATCCAACGTTTTGAAAATAATAATTCTTTGTTTCTACAATTTTTCCATCCTGCTGGGTTAAAGTGCCACAGTTTTGGAACCTCCGGGCGGATTTTTACGAAATTTACGTTTTTATGTAACTAAATGTTCACATTATAACAGAAAAAACCATCAATGTTATGGAAGTTAATTTAGATAAGTTTTGCGCGTATGGAAAAAAGACAATCAAATTTACTGTTGTCCGAACATTTAGTTGTTAGGGCTCGTACTACGTTTGCAATTGTACAGTTAAATTTTGAAATAAGTGGAGCTAAAAAGAACTCGACTCGATTTATAAATCAATAATTCGGAATATATCTACTTTACTATCCTTGGGCACTTGATAAAATTTTTGTCTATTTTTAATACATTTTTTTTGAATTTTATAATATTATTTGGCCAAAATTTAAAATTCTCTTTTATATTTTCAAAAAACCAATTTAATCCCGAAAAAATGTATATGTGTCCATTGGTTCTAATCTGCCAGTTATTTTTAAATAAATCACCCACTAAAATAAAAAGAAAAATGTTGTGCCATAAATTAAAATCATACAGACTTTATAAGCGATTAACCCTGTACCGATTTATTGTCGTTTGATATATGATTCAATGCGACAGCCGAAAATTAATCACATCTCTCTCGTCTCTCACATGTACATGTAGTTTTAGCAGACTTTAAATGGTGTTGGAGCTTTTCCTGCTGCCAGGCGTTTCCTGGTGGGTACATGTCGATTATAAATAAATTATACAAGGGGTTGTGTGAGATGTTGTTTTGCATGTTTTTGATAAATGGTGCCCCGATGGAAAAGTATTTATACCCTTCCTTGGAGGTTAATTAAAGTTTTTGGTGCTGACGTTTTGACTTTCGGTTTTGTTTATGATGGTTAAAATCGTATTATATTGAAGTATAATCGGAAAAAATTTTACTTTGTGTGATGGAAAGTTTTCAATGTTATTTTGAAGGAAAATAAACCGAAAGGCAAAATAAACTTTAGGAAATTTCCAGTTACTAAGTAACGATTTTAGTTTATTGCTAAACACATTAATGTGGCCTATTTATTTATCATCGCCTCTAATTCATGTACAACAAGTTAAGATAAACAGAATTTATTTTATTACAGGTTTAAGAAAACTTATAAAATTAGGAAAGCAAACAGGACGAAATTAGTTTTCTGATTTTTGGTGGAGGTGCCGGTTCCACACTAAATCCATGTACAAACACGAGTTCGTTTTTGTAACAATATAGTATTAAAAAAATGTTCACACTTATATAAAATTCAACCATTATCTGGCCTAACTTAATTTGAAAAATGCGGCATCTTAAATACATTGTTTATCATGAAATTGTATAAATTTTCAAGAGCACTAAAATTAAAAATAGTCTAGAGAAAAGGTACGAAAAGTTTGCAATTTTTTTATAGAAATTTAATTTTTAGAAATAATTACACTTTCTCGTTAAACAATATTAAACTTAATAGAGATTTTTTGTAGAAACTTTCGCTATACACAAAATTCCAGGAAAAATCCCAATCTCCTATAAACGATTTTTAATTCGCTTAACGCGAAAGCCACTACAATACAGCATAAGTTTTATTTTATTAGCACTCTTCCTCCAATTGCCTAATAAAAAAAATGGCGTGACAAAAAGCAATAAGGAAAATGTAATATAATAACATATAACAAAGACACCCCGCGAAATTGTGGGTAATAACACAAAACCGTTGTAGTAAAATATAAATCACCCCAAGAGATAGATCTACAGCCTTCCCGCCTTTATGACTTATGTAAAATGGATTAGTTTTGCCACTTAGAAATTGGGTTATAATATTATATAAAAAATACACTCACTCACTCAAACATCCCAGACAGTTTACTTTGAGTTGTGGTAATAGAATCGCCCTTGACAGGCTTTCGCTTTTGCCCACGGAATAAGATGTACTAAAAACTAAATCATTTTACCACAACACGAAGAAGAGAAAAAACATAAAGCATACAAAGTGTTTTACGGAAAGGTTGCGAGACCCCTTTTAGACTAGCCACCCTTGTAAGTCGTCCAAATCTCCTGCAAGACACCTTGTCTTTCAAAGTAACCTTTAGACCGCAACAGCAGGCTTAGTAACGGGAAATTAAGATTATTTTCAATATCTGAGTGAATGACCCTCGTGAAGTTGACTCAAAGTAGAGGTCGCTAAAGCAAAAGTACGAAAAACTTTTTAAAATATGTTAAATTTTCTCTACTGAAGTGACAATATTTACGAATTGTAACTTTTGTGGATTTTCTAAATTAACAAATAAAAAATAAGAACATTTCCTAGCATCTTTAGGGACTTATTTAAACGAGGCAGTTCAAACCAAACTACACACACCGCCAGAATAAAAAGGACCTAAAACCCAATTTGATTGTGTGTGCATAATTCACCGGCCTAGCAAACTTCATACTACCGTAGGATGATTTTATTTTAAGGGATATTTCTATTCGTCGGCATGCGGCCTGAATCCCCAGCAATATAAAGTTCCAACCAAAAGCAGCAGAATCTGATCGGATGACCGTCGTCGTCGTTGTCGTTGTCCTAGTCGTCGTCCAAGGTCCACTTGACCCCAATCACAACTTCTAAAGGTTGATGTGTAATTAAATATATTATCCTTCAACTTTGTACCTTGGATATTCCCTACAGAGGTCAAAAAAACTTTATGAATGGGAAGTTACGGAAAAAAAATCAGTTCCTCCACCATCAGCTATTGAATAAATAATTAAACGAAGCAGCAAATGAAAACAGATCGCAACTATAACATTGAATTGATTCGCTCAAATTGACATTTATTTCATACAAATGGCGCTTATCTATAATTGAGATAATCGGCGCGTGTGTCTCTGCTGGACGTTTAGTGTTTTGTTTATGACCGTTTGTTTGGCCGTCTTGTTTATGTTGTAATAAAAGACAGGGTGCAGAGGCGTAACCAGGAATTTTCCAAGGGGCAACAAGGGCATGTTTAGATAAAAGGTCGAATTTTGTTACGATAATCAAATATTGGTCCCATATAGATATAAAAACTAGAATATGTTCTCTTGGCATTTTTCTAACCGATTTAAAAGAAAAATAGTTCAAGATATTTTGCATTTTTTCCATTTCCACACACTTTATATCCTACGCAAAGCTTTCAACACAACGAATGTCTCAAATTCAAAGGAATCAAAAGCTAAAAGAACAAACTGCTGTCTAACGATCTATATTCATGTCTACCGGGCATTTTCCAACTTTTCCACATTGCCTCATTATTAAACTCCAACTTATATACGCGCCTTGTGGTATTATTCAAAGTGCAAAAACAATAAAACGGCGACAAATGGCCGTATTTAAGTTGGAAGACGTAAGACGCGGAAATGATAGTGATATCATGAGGAACACTGTGCGAATTAGTGGATTTACTTTCGCGCTACATGTACGAGTACAGACGAACATTTTAATAATGTCACATCCCGAACGTTAAAATTATCAATAAAAACACCCATAATAATTTTTATTGCCCCCCAGTGACGTGAATTCGTTTAAAAAGGTCTTTGTTTTATGAGGGGCGGGAAGTGATGAAGACAAGTTAGCTTCATGATGGATTTACACTAAAGTAATTAGTGTAATTTATTGTTACATTTGCATGAAATCTTGTTGGGATTAACAAGACATTCTAATTGTTTGACCATTGAAACTAAAACTATTTGCGTTTGGAGCTAACAAGTGTTTGTTATAGTTGATGTTATATATTAAAGTTATTGGAAAATGATTTCTTCTGATTCTTCTACACTTTTTCTGTGCGGAAAGTAGGTACTTCTCGCATCTAAAATTTATATAAAACTATTTACGAAAAATCAAAAATTGTGTAGGTATACGAAAGTATATGAAAGCACCCTTATGTCGTTTTCCCCAAGTTCCAAAACTGTGATTTTTTAAAAAAAGTCGTTAGAAAATTACGTCACATTTTTCAAGTGCAATTTTAAAGCTACGAAATATGCCTAAAATCACCAAATAAAGACTTGGGGATTTTTTTGTACATAAAACCAATATCCAGCTTTGCAATAAAGTAAATTTTACCAAAATCCAACCAGTGGTTTCAAAACTCTGATTATTTTAATGTAGGTAGCACCCTCAAAAAAACACGTTTTTTGAAAAGTGAACTGTGAAACTCGAAAAAAATGCAAAAAAAATCATATTAACATTTCAGGATTTTTTCAATATAGTACGATTATTGAGCTTTGATTTAAATGTTTTTTGACACAAATCCAACCAGCGGTTTCAAAACTGTGATTCTTTAAAACAGTTACTAGAAAATTTTATCATTTTTAAAGGTGCAACTTTGAAGCTCCGATAAATGCCTAAAATCACCAAATAAAAACTTGTGTAACATTTTTGTAAAGAAAACCAACATCCAGCTTTGTAATAAAGTAAATTTCATCAAAATCCGACTACTAGATCCAACGTTTTGAAAATAATAATTCTTTGTTTCTACAATTTTCCCATCCTGCTGGGTTAAAGTGCCATAGTTTTGGAACCGCCGAGCGGATTTTTACGAAGTTTCGTTTTTATATTGTAACAGAAAAAACCATCAATATTATGGAAGTTAATTTAGATAACTTTTGCGCATATGGAAAAACGACTATCAAATTTACTTTTGTCCGAACATTTAGTTGTTAGGGCTCGTATAAGGAAAAATTAGACATTATGAAATACATAAAAAAATCTTAAAATGACATAAATTTCCATTTTTATATTCAAGTAAACCCTTTGCATCCCTAACTTAGTCTCTAGTGTCTTTATAAATTGAAAACCTCTAAAATTCCAATATTTATTTACGACACTTTTCCATAAAATTCCGATAAATAAATTGATATTTCCGGATGAAATCAATCCAAAACCCCAACCCATCACTTGCACCCCCCTTGTAATTATTTACAGCACTTTATCGTACCCAACGTACACTGTTTTGCTTTCCATGAAAGTATGTAAATACATAAATCGTCGCCTCCACGTTGAACCTTAGCAGCTTTTTAAGAAAGAGCCTGTCGCCACCAAAGTATGACACTTATTAGGAGAAATGAGTGCCGGAGGCCCACTTGAAAGCCGTTAAGATAAGATATTTATACGGGGACGTGTATACGTTGTAAAACCGAATTATTAATAAAACTTTGTGGCTGGGTGTAAATTATGAAAAACAACAAAAAAATTATATGCCTGCAGACTGTACGAGTATAAGAAGCTTCAAGATTTTTTTCTTGTCGCTTCGCAAGCTTTTTTATTTGGAAGTCTCAATGGGTGTGTATATGTGCCATTGGTGCGGTTGGTGATGATTCCCGGGCGACCTCCAAGCCGGATTTAACTTTTCTTTGGGCGACTTGAAACTTGCTGATTCTTTTATGCGAGACAGTAAAGTGATACTGCTGATAAGGATGTTGTTTCCTATACTGGAAAACTAACACTTTCGCCAGGTTTATAAAATTACATGAAGCAACAAAATTAATTTAATCAAATGGGATTTTCTACATAAAAAATCAAGAATTGATAAAAATCCGGGATTCTACTCTAATTAATTTTTTATCGCACGATATAATTGAACAATCACAGAGTGACGATATAAAGATCAAAGCAATAAATTACAGGCATAATAATAAACATCAAATCAAACGAAATTTAACCCATAAACTTTTGCTCGCATACGTTTGATGATAAAATCCAGATTCCACTTTATATAACTTTGTGTATCGGCATCCAGTACATTTTTAATTGCAATAAATTTATCCAACAGTATCCATAAAAAATATGTCACCACCAGGCCGCGCGCTTACTCTGCCTGATAAGATTAATTAAACCAATTACACTGAAAAAAATTCAGCTCTCGGACTGGTAAAAATTGTAGATATTTAGTTGCTCAAGTAGAGTTTCATCGAATTACTTAATTATGAAGGGCAGGGCTCATATATGGTAAATTAAACTTGCATCTCTGTATATCGCCAATTATTCCATTCGATTGAGCACACTACATGATTGAAACTGACTTTGCATGTTCACTTCCAATTAAAAGCAACCTCTGCATAGTGGTTCTTGCGATGTTAATCAACCGGATTTCCTCCAATTACTGTATGCCCAAAAGGTAAATAAATTGGCGTGATATTGGACCACCAAAAGAAAAAGAATATCAGTAGGATGAACTTCTGTAGTTTTCGAATCAGAAATGCCAATTTTTTACAGTTGGTTCCAAAAACTCTTAAATGGAGCAATTTTATGATTTAATTTCAAAACTGCATTCAGAAAAATCTACTTTTAGCCCAGTCAAATTAGATCAAAAAGTACATAATATCTACAAAATTGACACTATGGCCAACTTTTTGAGAGCAAGTCGAGAGTCATTGACGAAGCCCCGTTGGTTGGATTTTAATGTAGTTTTTTTATTTTATTTGGAAAAATATTTCAAACAACTTTTGTTTCAAACTTTTTTTGATAGCTCTCTTAACAAAAAAGTTATAAGCAAAAGGGGGTGAGTTTCTTCATTAAATTTTTTTTTCTATTACAATTATGAAAAAAATATTCAAACTGAAGTTGTTGAGGATGTTATTTCCAACAACTTTCATTTCAAGTATTTTTTTGTGGCACAAAAATTACATAAAATAGAGGGCGCAAAATTGCACTTTTTAGTGGGTGAGTTTTTTCAATAAAATGTATATGCTTTTCTATTACAATTACGAAAAAAATCTTTAAATAAAAGTTGTAGAGGATATTATTTCCTACAACTTTCATTTGGGGTATTTTTTTGTGAAACTAAAATTACATGAGGTAGAGGGCGCAAAACACAGGTCTTTTTTACGGGTTGAGTTTTTTCAATCAAATATACATAATATACTTTACTATTACAATTAAAAAAAATTTATAACGATGATTACCAAAAAACGCGAATTTTACCATTAGAAGTAATATTTTGTATGCACGGTTGACTTTGGCGCCCTCTACCTCATGTACTTTTTGCGTCACAAAAAAATATACGAAATGAAAGTTGTAGGAAATAAGATCCTCTACAACTTTTGTTTGAAGATTTTTTTCATTATTGCAACAGAAAAATATATAAGTATATTTTATTGAAGAAACTCGCCCTCTAAAGAAGGGCAGTCTTTTGCTTATAACTTTTTTCTTTAAAGAGCTATCAAAAAAAGTTTCAAACAAAAGTTATTTGAAATATTTCTCTGAATAAATTTAAAAAAAATTCATTAAAATGCAACCAGTAGAAACGGAGATATATAAAATCACCCTTATCACGTGACGCACTAGGAAATTTTGTTGGATTTTTGCGGTTCGCAGCTTCATCAATGAACTGGTTGTCAAAAATTTGGCCATTTTTTAATTTAATTTTACTGGGCTACTTTAAATAAATATTTTATAATAATTTAAATAAAAGTTTTAAAAATAATCAACTTCTTAATCAAATTGACTTTGTTCATTAGATTTTCGAGAAGGAAACATGATTTTTCCATTTTTATATACAGAAAATGCTTGGTTATAGACAATTTACAAAATCTATTCATCAGCCCCTTTCCAAAACAATTTTCAGCAACCACAAATAAAATCCTTGAGTCCTTGATACTCACAAACTGTTTTCCGCGTGTGTAAGAATCATCACTGAAATGGTTTTTGGTGTTCAAAATGACTGCAGGCCGTTTTTGTGACGTTTTGAGTTATGATTTGCAAGCTGCGATTGGGTTGTAAAGGGAACATAAAGGAGACATGGAGCGTTTTTGGCTGGGAGCTATAGCCAGACATACACATGCGAACCGTCAAACGGGCGGCAGCAGTGGCGGTGAGAGACGTAGCAAGTGGCATGAAATAGCGTCGACCGGCAGTTTGAATTAATGGTTCAAGTGTTATTATCCAGACCAACTGGTGGTGGTGGCGGCGGCGAAAGCGGGATCTCCCCGGTGATGCTGCACGCATTTGGTCATTTTTTTATTAGGTTTGTGAATTGACTTTGTACTTCAGATGAATTAAACACCAATTTGGGGGATGGATTATTGTCTGTTTGTTTTCGTAGTTTCGCTTCAGAGTTAAAATTTCAAGGTGGAAAAACTAGGTATGGCTATTCAATTACTACTATTATTAATTTTAGTTTAATAAGTATCAAATTTTTTTCTATAGCTACTTAAATTTTGTTAATTACTTTGGTGGTTGAGGAAGGTGGCGTTACTGTTCCCCCTAAATTCTTCACAACCCTCGTCGTTTTAATTTCGCATAAATCGAATTGTTTAATTTTGTGCCAGCTCAGATTTATGGCGTTGAAATAAGAGAGAGAAAGTTCTAAAGCGAAAGGGTTTTGTATACTTTACGTATAATAATAAAAACTTATGCCACACAAGGCACCCTTAGGCGAAAGTGGCGTTTGCATGTGCCAAATATTAAATCCTGGAATGGACCTTAAAAGGATATAATAAGGATTTCCAACTTTGAAGCTGTTTTAACAAAAAAAGAATCCCCACTCACACACAAATATTATATTAGCAAAGCCGAAAAAAAGAGTAAAGCATCAACAAAGTTCTTTGCAGTCCTTTTTGTGACCAGCATTTCTTTATTAAATCACCAGCGTCGTACAAAAGTATCATAAACAGGATTTTGATATTACTAGTATTTTATTGGATTTCTCTTGTCGTGGAAAATCCCACGGAAAAAACGAGACAAAATCGTGGTTTTATCTACAGGGAGTTAAATCAAATTTGACAAAGGGACACGCGAAGAGTTGAAAAGTTGGAAATTTTCTTAAAAACACCATGTTTGTTATAACGCACATCATTCCCTCGCAAAACTCAATCTGCCATATCACAACCTCGGAAAGTATGAGTGTTTTCCTGTTGCGCTCTCCCCCGAAAAGTAAACATGTAGAAAGGCAAAGAAGTGTATACTATTTTGCTACACATTCCAACAGTGCAAATATCTGTGTGGCGTTTTATTTCGCGGATTCGCGTCACGTTTCATATAAAATTACCTGATAAAGAGCACCATTTTGCGATAATAACCTACCCACGAGCGGCACGTGCGTTCCTGCACTTTGTATATTTATTTTCTTCTTCGCCATGTGTATGTGTGTGTGCGTGTACGAGTGTCTGTTTTTTGTTTGTCGGCGTGTATTAAATGACAATAAGCGGATGGCGTTGAAGGAGTTAATGGGGTTTCGGTAGCAGAATATTGAAAATAAAAATTGGATATTGCTGAAAATGTATGTATACAGGGAGCGGCAAATTTCTGTTTGAAACTAAAATAATTCAAGAATGGAAGGACATTCGTTAAATCAATTTTTGCTATATTTTGACTAATGTTAAATGAGGATATAAAAATACATTTGAAAAAATTTGGCCATTGTACCTCCATCGACTGCATAAATTTCCGTTGTATAATTAAATACCGGGACAGGGAGTAAAAATTGAAAGAAAAGTGGCCAAAGGATTTATTTATCGCTAGCGTTGTGAAAATGACCCCAAGTAAATCAAACTTAATGGTTCGTTTAGCATCCCAGCGAAATAACGAGCTTCGTTTCGGTTACAATTAATAATTTAGGGTTTTGGTAAATATTTTTTCGCTTTGTGGAGGATAATCATCACCGGCAATTATATCCCAAGATAAATTAAGGAGTTTTTCGACTGTTCAAAATCGAAACTAGCCACTTTTTATAAAAAAGTAATCTAGCTACAGAAAATTAAATTTCTTTTAAAGCAGCCAGACTGTAAAGTCAAAACTGTCCATTTGATGAACATACGAGCCCTAACAACTAAATGTTCGGACAAAAGTAAATTCGATTGTCTTTTTCCATACGCGCAAAAGTTATCTAAATTAACTTCCATAATATTGATGGTTTTTTCTGTTATTATGCCAACATTTAGTTATATAAAAACGTAAATTTCGTAAAAATCCGCTCGGCGGTTCCAAAACTGTGGCACTTTAACCCATTAGGATAGGAAAATTGTAGAAACAAAGAATTATTATTTTCAAAACGTTGGATCTAGTAGTCGGATTTTGATGAAATTTACTTTATTGCAAAGCTGGATGTTGGTTTTCTTTACAGAAAAGTTACACAAGTTTTTAATTGGTGATTTTAGACATTTATCGGAGCTTCAAAGTTGCACCTTTAAAAATGATAAAATTTTCTAGTAACTGTTTTAAAGAATCACAGTTTTGAAACCGCTGGTTGGATTTGTATCAAAAAACCTTTAAATCAAAGCTACATAACCGTACTATATTGAAAAAATCCTGAAATGTTAATATGATTTTTTTTTGCATTTTTTTCGAGTTGCACAGTTCACTTTTCAAAAAACGTGTTTTTTTGAGGGTGCTACCTACATTAAAATAATCACAGTTTTGGAACCACTGGTTGGATTTTGGTAAAATTTACTTTATTGTAACGCTGGATATTGGTTTTATATACAAAAAAATCCCCAAGTCTTTATTTGCTGATTTTAGGCAAATTTCGTAGCTTTAAAATTGCACTTGAAAAATGTGACATTTAGTTGTTAGGGCTCGTATAAATAATTATAAAACTATAATAATAAGGATTTTCCATCTATGAACAAAATTAAAATAAAAAAGATTGCTTTTGATGAATGATTATTGTAGTTTATTTACGCTCAGGCTCATAATACCGTTTAATAAGTAAGTACATAATAATAAATAAAATAAACAATTTTTAGCTTCCTGAGCTGTATTTAATATTTTTGAATTATGTAGAGCTGATGCGTTGAATAATATTGAAAATTGCGCCATGAAGCAAGTGTATCTATAAATTTTTCCAGGCTGGGGGCACCTTAAAAGGACAATATTCAAAGTACACCTGACAGGCTTACAGCACAATATTTCAAGCAAAATTCTCATCATTTTTAGTAAACATTCATTAGTGTCTGACTTTATTATCGTCAATATTCCCTGGCTCTTCCGAATATTGCTGATGCGCACACGCTTTTGATGAATTTATCGAAAAACACATCACCCCCAAGGTGAGAAAAAAGCTTCTCTCCTTTGCCCTGTTTTCAATTACACACAAAAAGACACAACAAAATCCCCCTTTTAAACTGTTTTTACAACGTCGGAAGAAAAATAAGTTGTTAAATAATAGATTAACGACCCCCTCTCGATCCTCCCGCTTTCTACGTGTATTATATCACAACGTTCACGATAAAAACAATTAATTACAGCAAACTGTCAGAACAGTGTCAAGTAGTTGTATCGAAGTTTCATTCGTTTCAATCTACAGTAAACTTTTCGTATATTTCGCCTTTTTTAGATAATTTTATGGGGCTTATCATCGCAAAAGTAATAGGAACAAGTTATCTGTTATTATTATTATATCTGTTAATACATACGTTCACTGAAATAAAAACAGCTGGGGAAAACGGTGGGCTGCAGTATAGCGTACTCTGTGGGGAAAAGAGGAGCATCCAAAATAGTATATTATGCAATGAGCGTTTAATGATAGCTATTAAGACACGAGTATGAGAATTCGAATAAAGGATTAAACAGCATTTCTCGGTTATTCCTAAAAATATTAACAATATTAACTAGTTACTATTTGCAGAAGAACCAAATATGTTTTCAGGAAATTACATAATCCGAAAGGCAGCAAAAGCAGCATCCAGGATGATGGAATTAATTATCTGAATTCCTTCCGATATATTTGTTGTTTTCTTATTATTAAAGTGTATGAATGTTTAATATAAACGTTGAGGGAAACGAACGAAGGAAAAGAACGGAATTTATATTGTTGGCGTGTGCGCGGCGCCAAAGTTAATTTAATCCAGTTTAAATATATAAGTGATTGATTTTGCTTTTATATGCCGAAATTTATTGGAAATAGGGGAAAAAATCATCATCTTCATCGTAATCATAATAATAAAATGTTCGTTGTGCAACCACCATTCTATACTCCACTATAAATAATCTATTGGTTAAAATGAAGTATCTTGGCGCGCGCGCGCCTTCTTCGTCCTTCCAGTATTAAAAGAGTAACAGGGCTTTTCCATTAGGTATCGCAAAGTTGATCCCAGGCACTTTTTCTATAGAACATTTCCTTTTTATAGACCGGCGGTGCGTTATTCGTTGATTCTCTCTAATATGAAATATCAGATTATAAATTTCAATTTGTACGACAGCAATTTTTATAAGTAAGTAACTATAAGCACATCGTTAGACTAAATTCCATTTAATCCGTTGATTATGAGGTAATTAATTAAGGCGAGCGCGGAGTAGACACACTTGTTCCTTTTAAATTGTCCGCGAATTTATGTCCTTTAATTCCGGCGGTGTTTGTTCATTTTTAACCGTCTGGCTAATTTTACTAATTGGTTTAAGATGTGGTAAAGTTGAAATTGTAAAATACGCCTAAATTTCCAAGCGCTTTGATCTTTAAAACAGTCAAGATACCTACATGAAAACTCTTTAGAAAGTTATAATTGAGCTTACCATCACTTTTATTAATATTTCCCTCATCAAAATTTTACAATTATTATTTTCTAATAATTTTGTTGGTTAACAAACAATTTAACTTATCATTCCAGCAACATTTCTTGCAGCTATTCATTAAATTGTTGCGCTTCGCGTCTACAAATGCACACGAGAAAAGCGCTCAACTCGCTCTCGGTTTGTGTCTCTAAATTATAATTATCTCATATATGACTGATATATGATGATATATTTCTGTAGTCTCTGCAGATATTCATATACATTTAATCTGCTAAATTCACAACAGATGTTTGACATTAAGAGTAATTTCCCGTTTTGTATGTGGATACAAACGAGGGCACAAATAAAGGAGCAGGAGGGAGGCAGAATGTTGAATTAATTTGTGGTGAAAGTGAATTTGACTGATTTAGAATCTCGGAGTTTTTCTTATCATTCGCTCGAATTAACATTGCTATAAATACATAAATATAGTTGGCGGGAAACCTGCTAACTTGTTTCCTGAAATTTTGATTAAATTATACAGGGTGTCGATAGTTTAGCGAAAATTGAAGGTCGTTTGTCTAATAAACTATGGTCGAATGTTGCTTCCTTTTTGATGTACAGGCCATTAAAGAAAATAAACTATTTTAAATAATTTGCTATAAATCAATAACAAAAAAAGTTAGCCTTCTGAAACTTTGCATAGATATTTTTTTTTGTATTCTCTTATTAGTAGTGGTGGCAATTATTTTATTTAGGACACAGAGGCGTGCGTACGGGTTTCTTCAAAAACATTTTAATGAATAAAACGTACGCCACTGGTTTTTTTGCAGCACCAATATGCAGAGAGTATTTTCCATTCAATTTAGAAACTTTTTCGTATCTTATAATTTTTTGATAACTTAACTCAAAATAACCTAATAGTACAGTAAATAAGGGAGAAAAAAAGGCTTCAAATAGACTTTTTTTACCCTAGAGCCAATTTTTGTAGAATCTTCTAGAGGGTCACCCTGAAAGTTTAAAACTGAGTTTGTGTATTCGTAGACCCCGCCCTTCCTTCACCAGCCCTCAATTAAAGGTTGGATTTTTTTCTTTATTGAATAACTTTTTTCCTATTAAATTTTCTAAAAGAAGAGTCAGTACAAAGTTGTAAAGAAAAATATTTCCTACAATTTATCTTTTAAACTTTTTTGATATTGTCGATATTTAAAATGTTATTTAACAAATAAGTTGAAAATTTTGGGGAAAGAGTAGTAAGTAGTAGTAGTAAGTAGTACCTAACTAGAGAAAAATTTCCCTAAAATTTGCAACTTATTTGTTGAATATCTTTTTAAATATTGACAATATCAAAAAAATATTAAAAGGAAAGTTGTACATATATTTCATGTCGTACACAAAATTTCAGTTTACACAAGTATGAAAATTGTCAGAAAAAAATAATTGCCCTGACTGAGGTTGTGATCCTGAAATCCGTTGTCTGTTCATGGAAGCTCAAATTTATAGTTCTAATATAAGTTAGATGGTAATAATAATAATAATGATAATAGTAGGGGTGACATCATCTACTGAAATTTATATTTCTGCTATTCCCAAGTGTAGTTACAGAATTATTGTAGTTATAACTATAAAAAAATGTCAATATGCTAGAAAATTTATGTTTAGTTGAAACATACTCATAGTTTACATCATACAATAAATAATTGAAAGCCTCTCGACGCTTCTCTATGTCATAATTTTTACAGCTTTGACCCAAAAATTGTTTGTAACATATTTTCCAACTGCAAATCGGTTTTTATTGCCACCTTGTCACCAGCTGGGGCAATCAACACTTTACACTTACACAATTTTTGTTTACAAATACAAAACTAAAGTACTTTTCAGCGCTAGTAATGGACTAAAATATATAATTGAAATTTGCAGCTGGGGTTGGGCGAAAATGTAAATAAAAGCGCGTACTTAGCGTTGTATAGATAGCGAAGATTTATGCTAGTTACACTAACTTTCTGTCTGATTTTTCCAACGCTGGGGGTCACAAATTAAAATTTAATGTGGTTTTCAAGTTCTACGTGCTCAAAAATATAACACAGTTGCATTTGACTTGGAATCGGAAAACATTAATCATTGTTTGAAGTAAAATCCCCTCAACCCCCGGCTTAGTTGCCATCGCCACCAATCAAACCGCACAAAAAAAGTATAAAGAATTTCAATTAAATCACCCAAACACACACACAAGTATAAATTTCTGAGGGGTTTCTTTGTGGCCAACTTACGAAAACTTTTCTCTGTGTTTAAGCAAATGTAATTGAATGGAAAAGTTTCATTGATTTATCCCTGATGGACATAAAAAGCCGTTTGTATATTTCCAAAATTAAAGGAATAAAATTTTGCGGCTGCATCGTGCAATTTATAATAGTTTCGTGCTTCGCAGTACTTACAGCTTACATAAATAATATCAATAATGCATCCATCAACCCCGTAACATAATTAGGTGCAAAGATGAGAAACTATTTGAAAGGGCTTGAAATTCCAAAGTAAACGGAATTTACGGTACAGGGTGAGTTCAGCTCGGCGCTAATGGCTTTTGTATTGACCTCTAATATTAACAAAAATGAAACTAAAAATTTTCTATTTTAATAACGAACTAAACCCCTGGTTTTGAGGTCATGACGACCTAAGTTCCGCTCTCAATATTGTTGTCCAAAATTGATTTCGATACGGACCAGTTTTTGTTCCTATTCAAATTTTAGTCGAATTATAAGTCGATTAAATTTGGAATGAAACGCGAAAGTAGCTATTAGGAAATAGCAATTAATTGTGTGCATAAACTCTGTATATAAAACGGATGATACTTTTAACACTGACACATAGTACAGGCAAAATAAATGTAAATATTATGATTTTGAACATCCACACTACCTCTATTATTATTCGGTAGCGTCAACAAGAATTTTATGTTCAATCAATTATATTTAAATCCATTTCCATTTGTAATTTTTTAAACATTCCATGAATCTACTCGTAGAAGTTTATAAATTAAAATGGATTAAACTACGCGTCATAAATTTTATAATTGTCCAGAAACAACATTATTATTATACCATTAATATTACTTAGCAAAACGAGAATAATCACAAAACACAAACAAAAAACTTTTTACTGAAAGACGGTTGGGGGAAAGAGAAATAATATGGGCCACAGAAATCCCAACAGCGCTTTAAATTAAAGTCTCTGATTAAGAGACAAAACAGTCAAAATATTTTCCGATATATTATAAATGTGTTTCTTGAACAAAGAACCGAAATACATTCTGTGAATTTTAATTATGGCGTCTACAGATTTATTATCCTGCACAACAACCAGAATAATTATCCTCTACTCTATACCACACGAATGTTAGAAACCGAAGACATTTTTTTCTATCAGTTTCGAACAAGTGATTGTTATGTTTTATTTCATCGTTTTGCCCCTCGCATATCATAGAAATTTCCAGCGATAACATCGGCTTCCTGAAATGATGGAGAGGTTTCCTTTTGGTCCGGTTCGGTTCAAGTGGTGTCCTTTCGTCTATTCACGCATATTGGAAATGATTATTGGGTTCGATAACATACAGGGGAAAAATTTCCAGAGACGGAGGAAGAAAATCGACGTTTCGTTGAATAAAAAAAACCACGGCTTGTAACAAAATTTTCCTTGATTTTCGAGTTTCAAATGGTTATTTTTATTAATGATACAGGGTCGGAGATATCGCGAGGGCGTCACTGATAACCATGGCAGTGTCCCGAGGGAAAAATAATCAATTCACATGTTGATGGTATGAGAATGAAAAAAATATTCGTTGTCGCCTCCCCCGAGCTGTTTATTTAATAAGTACGAAGTTGAATTGTGCACGACCCCGGCCACATCAACTCGGTTATGTTGTCATTTTATTTATATTACATATGATTATGTCAGGGTTATTTGCGTTGTTTAACATGGGAGTAAGAATAGCAAGAAATTGGGAAGATTTTTTGTAGAAAAAAATATTTCCCCTTTTATATTATAGCAATACATTAAAGATAGATTGTGTACCTATGTTTTGTTTAAGATTTTTGGATATTTGAATGAAATTTTAGTTTTTTTGGTATTTTTAGTATAAGTATAAATTTTGGCAAAAAAGCAGACTCTCAAAGTTAGACTATCAATTTTACCTAAAATTATTTTAATTTAATTACAAAAACCACTGAATTATTAGGGATGGAAAGTCATACTGTTAAAAAACTATATAACCTTATTACTTCGTTTCTATTTCCAATAGTTTTACAAATATTCCATACCGTGAAAGATAAAATTCTTCGCTTGCTGCTACTACTCACGGGCAATTCAACTCTCATTTAAATCAACCCAACCCTAATAAAATAAAACTTGTTGACTAGATTTTTCTGCCATTTTCTGTTTCCACCAAAAAAGTTACCAGATTGCTACATAACAAACTGTACAATATTATCTGGTACTAAACAGTGGAACGTCTGTTGCTTTTCAGTTTCGGGATGCTGTGTGTGTTAGTTGGGTAGGGCCGCTGAAATCGCAGCACGCAAGCGCCCCACACTGTCTTATCTTCCAACGGCGCGGGTTGATGATATTCAGTTGATTTCAGGATGCAATATGTGCAGACGATGGTCCTGCTCCTGCAACACCAACTCCAGACGAACTCGGCGCGCAACTTTCGCGTTTAATTAAAAATCAAACCGAAGCACTTTGAACTTAACAATTATTTTTTTAATTTAACCCGATTTAATTTATTAGTTTCGTGGTGGGTTTCCCTGGGAAAAACTATGTGGAAAGTTGGATGCTGTTGTGCATTATTGACTTGTAAACTTTTGGTGACGGTTTGTAATGTGACGTAAAATTTTGTTGGAGGAGAATAAAAGGTGCTTTGATGACTAGGTGAGAAACTAAACTCAAGTAAACTAATTTTAATTATGCAATCTCCCCGGGGGGTTAATTCTAAAAGGGATTAATTTGAAGGAAAAAGTTTTGGCTAAACGAGAAAATCACTGGATCAACTTCGCTGTAAAATAATATTGGATGATTCTTTTTAGGTTTAATTAAACGCATGGGAAAAGTTCGATGAAATAGGAAAAAATTACTAGGTACCCATAATCCAATCAATTTTTGTCGTTTTGAGAGTGACAAGGAAACTTTGCAAAGTGTCAAGTAAAATATGGGAAAGTTTGACGAGGGCACAAAATGTCCACTTCTGATTTAAATTATCTTTGTCTAGCGACGCAAGTGAGGAAAAGTTTTTTCTAGTTAAAAAAACTAGATTAAGTGCTGTAATTTGCGTTGGAAAAATTGCGGTTCTTCCACAAAGTTTAACAGTAATTTTCGGAAAATGACATCTGAGTGAATATGAGGAAAGTTTGAAACGGGAATAAGATTTACAACTTTTGCTAGAATAAAATTATGCCCATAGAAGTCGGCGAATTTGGTTTTTAGGTGATTTTTCACACAGTATTTTTTAAGATGATCTTTGTCACGATGCGCCTATAAATTTTTCACTTTTATATGTATAGATGGCGCAGAAGTCGAGAATGTGTTTCTGTAATATAAAAATTAGTATTAAAAAAACAGCGCAAAATAAAAAACTCTCATTACTTCTACGACTCGTGTGGATGCCGAAATAACATTCACCAAAAATTTGGCGTCGATATCTGCAACTGTGTAGATTTGTATATCATACAAACTCTCACTTTTACATTTCAGAATTCTTCCAGTAGTTTTTGTTGGAATTCCACATATCCTCGAATTTGCGCTAATTTAAAAAAATAACCTTACCCAATTTAATCCCCTTAAATAAATTAAATACTCCCTTCAATATAATACGTTTTGTAAATTGCTTCTACAATAAACTTAGTCTTCATGTTGTTTAACAATCCCTTCAAGAACACTTAAAACAACCCCCATAAAATCGTGGATAATCAACGAAAACACTCCTGTGGTTATAATGGTAATTTGTCTATTAGGCATTTATTCATACTAGATACCGTATAAGGAATTTATGACGAATACACCATTTCATTTTATGGCTTAATTCGAACGTATTTACTGATACTAATTAAGAAATAAATAAATTAATTAAATGGTGATTAGTGCCCATAAGTCTAGTATTAATTAGAAATCGACGAGGCAATTTCAAATTCAAACAAATATTTCATGGTGTGGTATGATGAAAGAAACCCTTGATTCATGGGCGGTTTCAACTAGAACCGAAATGACAGTAAGATGAATAAATCCAAAACTTGAGTCCTTTTCCGTGGCTTGTTATACGTAAATTTTTAATTACTTGATGAGACAGTATAATTAACTGGACAAAATTCAAACTGTCCCTTGTTTAATAATTTTCAAGCCTCTGCACGGTTTAATATTATAGTAGTGGCTTTATAGCCCCCAGTAGTGCATTATTAAAGCAATCTGTTTTCCAAACTAAACCAGCTAATTACAGACCTTATCCACGTAATCATCACCATGGTACAAAATACCATTCAAACAGTTTTTTTCCTTTTGTACATCCGAGCGAATATTAGTTTAATTTCCGATGTCCTTTTTGGCTTTTTCACGGTAATGTATCGTTCATTAAAAGTGGTAATTTCAAAGGACTCGATACAATGTATAGAGATCCAATTCAAAGGATTGGGAATTCATGAAAACAGCGCACAGGAAGAAAGACGGCTGTGTGGTGGTGGAAATCATTAATAAATTTCAACGTAGCCCTCGTCGATAAATTGTAAAATAAACAACAATTCACACATGTGTGTTCAAGTTTTAATTAATTTCACCCCTTTTTTCCAAAAATCACGTTTCAAATCTAATTAATTTCATAATTTTATTAAACCTTCACATTATATTATATCCGAAAACTGTCGCATCTACTTTAGTTACTAAAGTAGTTTAAAGTCTGCAGGTTACTGTATAATTCAATTTTCGCACCTGACGTCACGCCTTCAATATTTATCCGGTTTGTATAACAATTTTTCGATGGATTTGGAGTGCATTCCCCTGCAATAGCATCCGTGATAAATGATCCGCGTCTGGAGCTCCTGGATGATGAAAACTGATGATGGTTAATTGCGTGATGGTTTATTTGAAAAATATACACTTGCGAATGGTTTATTTCTGCTTCATTCGCATCAACAGCACTTTGCTTTCCGATTTTTTTTCAAACACTTCTTGGATGTTCATATTTATAGTCGAGACTAGGAAAATAAACTTGAATGGATGCTATGAGGTTTAGTGAGTCATATTGGAGTGAATTAAAAGGTCGAAATTTTCAAGTTTTAGTACCATGAGTAGTTTTAGTTATAGTTACCTATAAATTCAAAACCAAAAAGATTTATTGAACAGGGGGAAAACAAGTTGGTTTCATTAGACAAACACACCAATATAGCAACCATATTTACCACCAATGTCCATTTATCACAGGACCAGGATACACAATGACACTCCCATTAAACTAATCTGAAGCTAACTGAGGCGTACATACATATACATAAATACCACAGATATATGGGGCGGTATGACGATATGGCCGTCAATGATAATTTATACTTATTGCGGTCCCGTCTAGTTCATACAACAATTGTAGTGTGTGGATTTAATGTTTAGGCACGTACAAAGACAGAGTTGGTCAAAAAACCAATCGTAGAAAAGCAACCATTGAGAATGATTTGGAAACGTCTGATGGGGTTTCATGGAGATTTCAGGAAAGTTCCAGTGGTGGTAAATGAAATTTGAAATTGCACAAAAAATATGGCACATTTTCATTGTATAATACGCATCAATGAGTATTTAATGATAGCTATTAAGACACGAGTCTCACCTACGGCTCGTGTCTTAATAGCAATTAAATGTGAGTTGCTGACACTATTTTTTCTACGACTAGTCAAAATAAAGAAAAATTAGAAAATAAACATCATGGCAACTTTATCATAAACTCAGGAATGTCAGAAAATCAAAATGAACTGTCAATTTTTAAATTTTGGATCTGTCAGATGTTCATGGCAATATTTTATATTGACGGAATATTGCTGTAATGTTGCATTTCTATTGCTTATAAACTTGTATCGTAATGACAAATCTGTATCATAATGAATCTCATTACAGTACAGGTAGTAAATGTCTAACAAATCAATTGAAGTATAGGAGTAGAAAAATGTTGTTTTATTAAATTTGCTGTCTCCTATCAATCCAAAACTTGAAATGCTTTTTCATAGCCTACTCAAATTCATTTTTCAGCTATAATGATTTTACTTCTTCCGAGGCTTTCTCACATAAAATCCCAATGAATTTATTAATTTTTCAATGCTATAAAGTGAGCAATATAATTTTGTGGTATTAAAGTTTAATTGTTTCCATAGCAGGGTACATAAATTGCAATTAACAACATGGGGCAATTAAAGCTGCAAGCGTACATTTACCATGTGGAACAATATTCCGTAATATTACAAAATTGTAGGTAATTTTGCTGTACTAGTACGAGTATTAAGACTAAATTATATTACGGTTAATAATTCACTAAACACTGACCCTTTATCATAAACTCCCCTTTTGGTCTTTGCTTTATATTAGACTTAAACACAAAATATATGTATGAAGGTGGTACTAAAGTTGGATTGTAATTTTGCACAATGTATGTTGTGCCTTCTCCCTCTTGGAAAACTCCAAAATTGCCTCGTTAAACTCCAAATTAAACTGTGCTTGTCAACACTACAAATAACCAAACGAAACGTGAAACGTGGTTTGCGGTGCCATAATCTTAGCGAGATTTCAATTGAAATATAAAAGAACAAGTCTAATAAAACTTTTTGCGTGGTATAGGAAATAGGCAATTTGATGAAGACGATATAGTGTAATAAACTAGGCATTTGCATCGTGTTACTAGTGGAAGAATTGCCCATATCAGAGAAGGGGAAACAGAAACCTTATATCGTTCTCGGATAAATGTTAAACCCTGCGGAAAAAACGCACTTGGTTTTATTGTTTTGTGTCGAGTACCTACAACGTAATAATAATAATAATAAAAACGAAGGTAAATCAGAAACGCCCACACAGTTTCACTTTGTGACAAAAACAAGGTGATTTTGGTTTTGGGCGTGTAAAAGAGTGAGGGGGAACAGTTAGGAGAAAATTGTTCAGAAGAATCATTGTGGTAGAAACTATAAAAAATGTGGATCTAACAAAAAAATTTAATAAATACAGGTTTTCACCAGTCGATAGTTTAGCGAAAATTAAAGGTGATTTGTCTAATAAACGATGGTCGAATGTTGCTTCCTTTTTGATGTACAGGGCATTAAAGAAAATAAATTATTTTAAATAATTTGCTATAAATCAATAACAAAAAAAGTTAGCCTTCAGAAATTTTGCATAGATCTTTTTTTTTGTATTCTCTTATTAATAGTGGTTGCAATTATTTTATTTAGAATACAGAGGCGTGCGTACGGGTTTCTTCAAAAACATTTTATTGAATAAAACGTACGCCACTGGTTTTTTTTGCAGCACCAATATGCAGAGATTATTTTCCATTCAATTTAGAAACTTTTTCGTATCTTATAATTTTTTGATAACTTAACTCAAAATAACCTAATAGTACAGTAAATAAGGGAGAAAAAAAGGCTTCAAATAGACTTTTTTTACCCTAGAGCCAATTTTTGTAGAATCTTCTAGAGGGTCACCCTGAAAGTTTAAAACTGAGTTTGTGTATTCGTAGACCACGCCCTTCCTTCACCAGCCCGTAATTAAGGGTTGGATTTTTTTGTTTATTGAATAATTTTTTTCCTATTAAATTTTCGAAAAAAAGAGTCAGTACAAAGTTGTAAAAAAATATTTCCTACAACTTATATTTTAGACTTTTTTTGATATTCTCGATATTTAAAAAGTTATTCAACAAATAAGTTGAAAATTTTGGGGAAAGAGTAGTAAGTAGTACCTAACTAGAGAAAAATTTCCATAAAATTTGCAACTTATTTGTTGAATATCTTTTTAAATATTGACAATATCAAGAAAATATTAAAAGGAAAGTTGTAGGAAATATTTTTCTCTACAACTTTGTACTGATGCTTTTTTCGGAAATTTAATAGGGAAGAACCTATTTAATAAATAAGAAAAAAAAGTTAAGTTATCAAGAAATTGTAAGATACAAAAAAGTTTCTAAATTGAATGGAAAATATTCTCTGCATATTGGTGTTGCAAAAAAACCAGTGGTGTACGTTTTATTCAATAAAATGTTTTTGAAGAAACCCGTACGCACGCCTCTGTGCTCTAAATAAAATAATTGCAACCACTATTAATAAGAGAATAAAAAAAAAATCTGTGCAAAATGTCAGAAGGCTAACTTTTTTTGTTATTGATTTATAGCAAATTATTTAAAATAATTTATTTTCTTTAATGCCCTGTACATCAAAAAGGAAGCAACATTTGACCATAGTTTATTAGACCAGTGGTCTCCAAACTTTTTTGATCTCGTACCCCTAAGGTAGAAAAAATAAATAGCGCGTACCCCCAACTAATTGAAAACAAATTTATTGTGCTAAGTACCGTTCCTAGGACAAAAATTACACAGTATTTTATTTTATTAGGAGTATTATTTTAATAATGTCGTACCCCCATGTACCGACTCGCGTACCCCATTTTGGAGACCACTGTATTAGACAAACCACCTTTAATTTTCGCTAGATATACTATTTCTCAACCTTGACACTTTATATTTTTTAAACGAAATGCTCGTTTTTCATTCATAAAAATCTGCAAATAATAAAAAGTCTAATTAATAGGTACAGGTACAGATTTCTTTTGGAATTTTATAACTTTTATTTAACCAACCATTTTTAGCATGTGTAAATATTTAGTTACAGTTAAATTGAGTTCCTTCTCATTAATCATAACTTTGCCTCTTGAACTTCCGATAATTCTATCTCGATACAAATAAAGCCACCCGACTTTAATATCTTTCTCCCTCGCCCACTGCCCCATTACAATTAAATGAATTATTTATAGCGCAAATTGCTAACGAGCTTTTAATTATGCTGTATGTTGCTTCTCCACAGACTTGGCTTGTGATATTAATCGTGCAGAAAAATCGTCCTGATGGCAAATTTACGAACTGTAATAAATTTAAATTGCAACTGGTGTATATGCGCATAGCAGCAGCTAGCACCCCAAAACCGAAACAAACTTGGCAAAACTAAACACATCATATAAATAAACGACTTTAAATCCACTTAAATGCTTTCCATTCAAAATGGGGCAACAAGGAGCCCGATAATAATTTGCAAAACGGAATTGTACTGTATACAGTTTACCCAAAAACCAAACGCGTCTTACAAAATAATATATTAGATACTGGTGTGACATTTCGTGCGAAATATATAATAGTTTAGTGTAAATGTGTGTGTTAATATTAGTTTCATGAGTTTGGGTTTTTGGTATATGATATATTATATTTACAAATGGTATTCCAGATGAAATAATCGCTTTTCAAATATAGCAGGGCGACCCTTGTTTCAGAATTGTGTTAAATAGGGTTTTTTGATACAACAGACGTTTCGTGCAAGGACAAAAGTTAATTAGGTATAAATATCCTAATTTTATGACGGTTACTGGAAGATTTTTTTTTATAAAAATTAACCATTAGACGATTAGATTCTGTAAGATTAGGTTGATGATTATTAAGTCTGTTAGTCCAGGGGGTATTTGTGAAGTAAAGTAAATTGTAAAGACAAAATTTTACGAGAAAAAATAGATGAGGCTAGTTTGATGCTTTAATTCTCCAACTACATAATTTTTACAGAAACATGTTTCGTATTATAAGACCAAGGCAAAACCTAATTACGCTAATTATAGCACAATTTCCCCCACACAGTTAAATCCCTTTGTAATTACTTTTATATTCGCAACACTTCCACATGAAATAAAAACTTTATGGCACTGTAGTATTTTATTCCTGTGTTCCAATTCGTTCATCCCCCATTTACAACAACAGGAAAAAAATAACTTTAGACTTTAGTATAACCAACACAAAAACCTTTTACCTCATTTCCCAATTTTATCGTATAATGTTTCAGGCATTATCGAAATATAAACCAATATTTCCCCGCAAAAAGCAAAAAGAAACCCTCATATACAGTTTTTATTTAATCCTTAGTGTTATAATAAGAGAGCCTTGTGTCTGTTGCAACATTTGGCCGGGTTTTTGTGGCGTAGCGCGTTTAAGGAAAAACGAAAACTATATCAATATAATGAAATGTCGCTTAACGGTCGATGGTGTGCAGCGATATCGAAAGCAGTTAGAGGAAAAAGTGGTAGAAAAATGAAGAATATCAAAATAGCTCAACCACTGGTTGGTCACGATATTGAGAGCTCGTTATCGGAGTTGGAGTTAGAGTTAGAGTTGGAGCTTTCGCGCGCGCTTATACACTTTTCATCCACCACCGCCGCCCCCTCAGAGTTTCCAGCTTAGCCAGCATCTCTCATATACAAACACATTATTGGCAACTAATAGTGCCCACGGCTTTATATGCGCTCGGAAAATGCTACATATCAAAAAAGGATCTTTTATTGAAATTCGATTACAAACAGACTGTCTGATGGTGTGTTGGAGGTGGAGTGCATTTAAACTAATCAAAAGTCAATTTTTAGAGTCATGAATCAGACATGCTGTTTTTTTGGCCATGTAGACTAGACACATACACGGAGAAATTGGAAAAAAATTCATTTGGTTTGCCAAAGCTAATTTGCATGGATTGTAATCGATGAGGGTAATTGTTTTTGTTGATGGGAAAAATCTAATTTGTAGACCGATACCACAATGGAAAATTTATTTATTATCACATCGCTTTGTTCAAGAGACCGAAATTTCACGGCTTTATTAGAACAAGTTAAACATTGATAGAAATTAATTTATTTTGTAGTCAACAGACGATAAAAAACGGGAATTAGCTTAGTTTCCATGGAAACGTACGGTATACGGTATAAAAAATATTTAGAGTAGGCTATAAAAAAACAAGTCTACATCCAGAATTTGGCATTTGTTCTGATTACTCTTAGTTAGAAAGCAAACCAGAAAAAATCTAATAATTTTTAGTTTTAAGAATACAAAATCTAAAATTGTAGCAGCGAATAAAAGCGGAATTTTCAACGGATTTGCATTCTCTTTGACTTTTTTATAGTGAAATCGATTTAATATAACTAACAGTCAGGAAATTTGATTATTTTTCAGTATATTATTACAGTTACAAGGACACAAAAGCAAAAATTACAAAAATTATGAAGTCACATGATTCTAAAATCCAAAATTCTCCTCGCATTTACAATTTGTTTGATTTTTTTAGTATAACTAACTGATTCCTCTGTAAGAAAACACCGGAGGATATTTGATCATTTTTCGACATTTTATTAGAGTTATAAGGATAAAAACTCGAAACTTATACAAATTATGAAATAACATTTTATCCTTGACTATAAAGTTTGGAATTTTTACGGAATTTTACTCTGTGATAATTGAAGGAGCATCAGATGATCAAGCCAAGACTTCCAGAGTTATCACGTTACTTATCTGTAGTTTTTCCCTTAACATTTTTATTATTACAACTAAGAAATTAAGAAAAACTCGGGCTGTCGCTGAAAGTGATTCTAAAACTTAATGTTAAGAAAATTATGTACACCATCTATGATGTTGTAATCGTAAACCAGATATCTTAATTTCGTTTTCTTACTTAACAAAAATTCACTATAAACTTGAAATTATTTTCGAAAATTCCCATGGAATACTTCGGACACAAGCTCACAATAAATTCATCCATCCATAATAGACACACTCAATATAGCGCAGTGGATATTAAATTTCATTTCACATACTTGTATCTAATATTGTAATGAAATTCTATATCACACGTAGAATAATCTGAACGCATTAATATTAACCGGAGATCATATTTACATCGGCCGGCGCTGCAGCCATCCAGTTAAATACCTCAGATACCAAGGGCACAACATTGGTCCCTTTGGTTTGATATAATATACTGGTATACGCATGCCACCTTCCCAAGGGTTAATTCTACCCTTCCACACTATGATGTATGGCATACGCGAAGCCAGACTGATGATCAGGTGCCTTCCCCTTCGTCCCACACATTTGTTTCCACAGATTGACTTGGACGCTTTAAGTTTATACAATTTTTTTGCGTCTTGTGTTTTAGAAAAATTTATACTTGGGATGAGATACGTGATGGGGGTTTTAATGTGGAAATTTTCCAGAGGGAGGCCACCATCAGGCATCAGAAAAAAATTCAGCTTACAAGGCGGAATGTGATTAAATTTAAAAGTTAATTGGACGGCAGCGGGAATTGTTTACTTTATTGTGCCCAGTTGAGTTGTCTTATTTGCCACGAGGAATTTTTTTGCAGTCGTTGATGTGGTTCAGCTAAATCGATAAATCAGCAGGAAATTACGGATACAGAAAACTTGCTAGACTAATTAATTTCGGTGCAGTTATTTTAACAGTAGGTAACCAGTTTGTTTAAATTAAAGAATACACAACATTTTGGTTCCAATCCCTATGTTTCTATTTTTCCGGACAAAAAACAAATACCATGCATATAAATAATAACACATATTTCTCCCTACGATATTTGTATTGCCCATCAGGCGCTATTTGTGTATTTTTTCCTTGTTCTTGGGTCGCACAGGCAAACAAACCACCACAAGAACAAACAATAATATTCAACACACACACACACACACACATACACGCACGTATCACAAGTTAAAGTAGTTTAAAATTGTAGCAATTTTTTTCAATGTTGTTGTTTTGTCTGGAAATTACAGTAAAAATTCGATTTGGGGTAGAAGTTTATGTTATTCTGTGTTGGTGGCCACGTGCCCCCATTCCTCGGTGAAACTTAAACAAAAACAAAATTAATAATAAAACTTTTATCGTTCTGTAAACAGTTTTTCTCTCGTTTGAGTTATTGGTGTTTAATTCGGGCTCGCGCGCGCGTGAGGCTGAATTTCATCATCGCACACCAAAAAAAAAACGGAAATATTTGTCTTTGGATTAATTTTGAAACTTTAGCAACAACAGTTATGGGAGGAAAATAAACATAGTAGAGTATTGCACACAAGTTTTGACTAATTTCTGTATAACAGGTTTGGAAGGTTTGCTCAATGAAATTTGAGTTAAATTTCCGCACTGAGATTAAAAAAATTTACAAAAAAGCTGTACCTACTAGAAAGATTCTTGAGGTCTCGTTACACATTTTGAAAATTTTGTAAATTCTAAAAATAAAATAAAATGGTCAACCAATAACAATTCTAAGGACAAATTATATATTTTTGCTGGGAAATAGGAATCGTTATACCAAAGCAAAGCACCCATCCCGTCAGATTAGATCCATGGCAAATTGAAACCGCGGCGTATCGCTCCACTCCATGCCTCTCATTGTTATCACCTAATCCAGTATTTTACTAATTAGCCCCCATAAATCTGTATAAATACTACACCACCGAAAACCGGTGCAAAGTGAAGAGCGCCGCGCAACATCAACCAAAAGCATCCGCACAGCACGATGGTGGTGGCTTCATGATAAATTAGTTAAGTTTTGCTAAGTCGTAGTGACATATTAATATCTCAAATAGAGAGATACCCTGGCGACGAATTAGTTCCGAAAATTACAAATTGAAATAAACCTTATTCGTATCGACGCTAAGGTACATAAGGAATGTTGGCTTAATCAAGCCGCTTTCGGAGACAATTACAGACGAACAAAGCATTTATCTACAACTATCTTGTATAACAATGACTCTTGTACGATGGTACATTTATCTATCTGCTAAAGCAGACTCCCACAGGATGGGAAATGGGCGTGTTGAGAGAAAAAGCGGTGACGCAAAATACTTTTTGGTTTATTGTTAGGTTTTGTTTATATATAATAATTTATTGGACAATTACCAATCCTGTCAATTTGAATTAATTTACATTCTGTGGCCTCTAGTTAAACATGTCTAACCTTGCCCTGACTCACTTAAAATCCAATTAATATCCAAAATCCACACAATTTGTATTAAACGCGGTTTTACTACAAAGTTTAATTCGTCTTCAGACAGACGAAACTAAGACTGTTGACTTAGTATTAGTGCAACAGTTAGTAAACTGCAGAATGTGGGAAACTTCCCCAACACCAAAATTTATGAAACCTACACCTACACCACTACCTGGATAGAAAAGTCAAATCGCTTGCCCTGAAGTGATTTTTTTATTCAAAGGCGACATTTTCCCAGCTAAATCTGAATATCATCCGCCGCTACGCGTGTATGAAACAGAGGTAGGTAGTATAATTCATTTTGAAATATCCGTTGTAATCTTGTAGAAATAAAAGTATAGGAATGGTAAGCGATGCTTGAAACTTATGAAAGATGTAACATGTCACTCTCACTTGACAGATTCTTGTGTGTTGAAGGCGCCAGTTTGATATCATTCTTCAACATCACGTGTGTGCAACTTGGATATAAATGTTAGAAGGGAAACAGAGAGAAAGGTAGCGAGTGGCTGAGCGAGGGTTTTATTTCAACTGAATTCAATTAGACCTGAAACTGGGATTTGTCCAAAAGACAATAATTTGAAAATGTAAAGTGAAAATTATTGGTGTCGCAAGGAAAGTTTGCATTATTAATATAAGTAGTCATCATCTGTTAATAACGAATCTTTAAGTTTTTAGTTCGAATTTGAAGATTCCAATAAGCTACTTATATGCTAAAAAGATTGAAATCGAGATTTTATTCCTAACTTAGGCCATCCCTGTTTTAACAAATTGACTTGGTGCTTGTAACGTGCTGGTGATAATTTCGTTCTATGAATAGAAAAAATGTTGTCGTCCTTGAACATCATTTTCGCCGTCTTAATCTCAGACAACTAATAGCCTGGCGGTCGTAAAATAATCTTGTTTAATATTTTCCCGAATGTTTTTCTTGTTGGTCGCTGTGTGCGCGCATCAAGCTGTTTTGTCTTAGAGATATCATTTGATGCTTTGTACAACTCTGAGAGAGGGATTTCTTGGTTTTTGTGTAATTCTATCCCAAGCTATTATTTGTTTTTCCTGGCGACATAAAGGATTTCTCTGCCCTCCTGTGTCGACTCTCTGTACGTTCTTATGCCACAGCGCGGAGGAATTATAATGACTTCTGAGGCACACTTTGCGCACCAAGCTATAAACTGTCAAGGTTTTTGAATTAAGTAAAACTCTGCAGAGACGAGAACAAGCCACAAAACTAAATAAAGTACACTATTAAGGCCTGTGTGTGTGTGTGTGTGTGTGATGTGTATAATTTGTAATTTGAACCAAGCGCCCCCCAAATTAATACAGATTACCCTCTCGGAAGCCTAAAACATTGTCATTATGATGATGTCGGCGATGATGGGAGTGTTAATATGCTGAACAGGCAAATCCAGGGGTGGTGTACAATATTGGCACTTTCATTTCAACCGGATAAAGGAACATTTTTACTATGGTCATAATAAGGACATTAAAACTAAGTAGGCGCTGATGGTTGTGTTTTTTGTGCGGGGGGCGTTGGGTTGAAACACTTTAGTTTTATTGTGAAAATTTCAAGTTTATTTTAGCTGCAAATTTATACTTTTCCGGAGTGTTTAAAATTGATTTAGGAAATTGAGTTTTAGATATTTTGTAATACCGGCGCATGCACCATTTTTTAAATTCCGCATTTTTGGGTTAGTTTGTTGGAAATTTTGTTAATAGAAAACCATTTATATTAAAAAATGAATCAATTAATCATCGTAGATTAGATTGCTTGTCTAATCACCTAAGATACATTAAATTTTAAATTTTTAAAAGATCAAATAAAATACACACTTTGAAAGTTGGAAAAAAATTTTGTGGCACGCGTGCGCCAAAATTTAAACTATTGAAAATTCTCTCCCTTTCTTGGATTTGATTCCATCGATGGTCCTAAAATTACATAAAAAAGCATATCCGACCCCAATTAAATACTTCAAACCATAAAAAATTGTTCATAGTTGTTCACAGAAAATTAATTAAAACAAACTAAACAACATTTTCTAAAACACTCGTTCATTAACTAAATTAATTTTACTTAAATACCCCCTCGTTCCTCTCCACCCTTAATTAAGCTCTAAATACTTCACCCAGTGGTGGTAGCGCGCACCCGTTTCATTATTGTAAATTTCCAGATAAATATAATGTCCCATTTGAGCCTGGATCTTGATGGTGGCGTTGCAGCAAACGTTTTTGTTGTATACGAACAACTAAACTGTATTATACAGAGAAAGTCAGTTTGGTTAGTTAGTAGTATATCAGGATGGTTTATGGGAGGCGGGGACATTTTGGTAGTTGGCATATCCGTCGCTCTATGGCTTTGTTTCCGGTCAATCCATTACGCGCGCACTAGTCCTTTTGCTAACGATAAGATTTCATCAATTTACCAACAAAGAGTACAATGGGATCTGAGCTGTATTAGTTGATATTGTTATCAGATTTTTAATTAAGGCGATGTGTGTGCTTAAACTATTTTCGGTATAGTGCGGATTTATCTATGGGATAGTCGAGATAACTTCTGATAGAAAATTGTATGACACGAACTAATTGTAGATATCAGAATCTGGCGGGATTAATTATTATTACAGTGATAACTATTTTTAATCCAGTCATATTTTAAGTGCAGAAAGAATTTTTGTGGATGAATAGTTTTGACTAGTAAAGTTTGTGTACAGTTCGGTAATAAAAATCTTACTACGTTGCGCAGAAACTAATTGCAACTGTCTACAAAAATCCATTTTACCAATAGCAATATTCCATTCAAATTTGGCGCTCATTTAGGGGAGTGTCTTTTCCTTCACCTGTTCATTAGACGAAGTAGTCTTGTAATTCAATCTGAATTAGATAAAATAGACATATAATGAAAATTAAAATATCCCTGGTACCTTAGTTGTATTATCACAAAGGTCCTACATAATTAAATTTAGTCCTTAATTAACGCCACCTATATGATCAAAAGGCAGGTAGAGAAAACCGATTGAAATGCCGCGGTTGAATTGTATTCATTAATTACACAGGTCTGTGTGTATTTGTGCGCCTGATGAATTTCAATATTACACTCAATTCTCAAACCTCAAAACGTTTAGGGACCTCCACTGCTAGCGCCGCCGTCTTTCCCCGAGTTGGCACATTTATATCATTATTATAAACATGAGGCGGTCTTGGATTTTTCAGCGTAGACGCGACACCGCCCCGATTCTAATGAATTTCTTTTCAGGGACAGTTCGACTAATCGAAGGCTTTTAATTTGTGTTTAATTTCCCCCGCGTGCGGCATAATTAATGGAAATTGTTCCCTCTGTTTTATATTATAGATATTTGATGAGGAAGTCGATTGATTTTCGTGGGGAAGGGGTGAAAGTTTCATTTGTCTGGAGGATTTGTCTTCAAGAAATTCGAAATTTAGGTGGTATAAAGTATAGTTTTAGAAAAAATTTAAATTATTTAAATTTTGAAAATTCTCTCTTTAAAAAGTATTTAATCGGTTTTTACAGCAAATTTTCATAAGTTTAACTTTTGGTGGATGCGCCGGTACCACACAATAAAATATTTCAGCTAAAACAGAGTAGAGTACAAGCAGATTGTAAAGTAAGATTAATAATTTCGAAAACTGACTTCTGAAACTTCCCCTTGTTAGCCCCTGGTCTATTACAATATCGAACACCTCTACAAATTATTAATTAATTCAACATTGTAAAATTTCTGGTTTAAGCCCATGTAAAACACAAACCATTTTGGTACAAATGTGAAAATCGTACAGAACAGCTTTGGGGCGCGCGCCCCAATTAACAACTGTTTAATTTGCATCTTAATCTTAATGGCCCCCAACAGTTACAAGCAAAACTATTAACATAAATGCCCTTACTTACGACATCATGCTCTCACTGTAATTAATTTCTGGGAAATTGTAGAAAAATTTTTTGAACCTGTTGGAATAACTCAAATGATGATGTGGAATCTTCGCTGGATTTTCTGGTTGGTTAAGTTCCCTGGCCGGGAAAACCGCGCGCCGCCTCCGCCGCATTCTTATTATTATACTTAATAAAATCCGGCGCTCTTTCGCTTTTGTAGCAGCGCCTTTCTATCATACTCCTAGTAAATAAATAGGATTAAATTCGATTGTGTTTTGTGGATAATTCAAAGGATAAACACAAGGATTGGTAATTATTTGCAGGAAACAAAAAGGGGTAGAAAAATGAGAGGATAAAGTTTAAGTTTATGTTATAATTTTAAACAGGCAACACCGCAGCTGCACCATCAGGATCATTATCCTTTTAAAATTGTTCACCAGACGGGAGACTAACCGCATGTTGCCGTTGTGGATAATACAAGTTTGTGCTTAAATATTATTTGCTTTTGCTAATTGTGGGGATGTTGGACAGTAAAAAAAATATAAAAAAATTAAGGGGGTTTTTTAAATTAAAGCAATTGGAATGTTTGCAGGGTTCTTCAGAATTATCGTTAAAGGGAATTTTTCAAAAGTTACTTTGTGACACCGGCGCATACACCAAAATTTGAACGGTTAAAAATTGCCTGTTTTTTGCTTACCTTTCATGCAAATTTGGTTTTGGGGTAGATTGGGCCACTGGAAAATTTTGATATAATTTTTAAAAAGTGCGGCATTATAAAATTCAACTTTATTTTAATAATTTCTATCCGTAAAAACTAATGACACAGTAGTGCACTTAAGCGAAAAATTATTGTCATGTTTCGGAAAAAAAGCGCGAGTGTAATTGGAAATGGATTGTTTTAAATATTTACTCTACAGAAAGCAGCAAAATGCAGTGATTGAGTACAATGTTGTATTGTAGTTAAATATGTATTAAGCGATTGTGCACAAAAAAACATCAAAGTTGAATGAAAAATTCAAGTGTAGAACCCGGGGCATAAAGTATGTTTGAAAAATTTATCAAATCACTTCATATTTAATAGGAAAAGTGTGCGCGCCAGTGCTTTTGAACATAATACTAGGAAATAAACTTTGTCTGCATGCATTCAATTAAAAAACATCTGTTGGGCGACAGTTTCAATTTTTTTGACACTGACAAGTATATCTTAATCGAACCCTCTGTATATGCCAACTGGTTTTCATGATAAGATAAAAATAAATAAAATCCAGGCGGAATTAGCCGTGTGATAAAAAGCAATTTTGATTGAAAGTGCCCTATTAATACACCGAGGGGGAAAATAGAAAATCAGAAGAGTATTCAACTTTAGATAGATGGCGAGTTGCGGATTGCGAGTGGAGTTCATTCGTTAGTCAGACAATAAAGCAGGGGCTGAAGAACGACCGGATATTTATCACTAACCCAATCATTATGTTTACCCTAAACGTAAACTTAAAAAATCGATTTTGGTTTCCGCCCCCCGGTTTTTCCTCTTCATTTATTTTATCCACCACACACATAGGAACCACAAACAGATATTAATTATGTTAATAACAATTATTTTCCGTTCCGGGAGTACATCCTACAGATTTTCGGTAATTTATCTTGTTTTATCCGCAACAGCACAAAACCGGTTACTTTATTTCGCCATTCTTTTAGCTTGTCTGCCCAGACAGGTCCTGAGAATGGCGAAAGCCGGATTTGGGAGAGAAATAATTATACGGGGTGAAGATATTTGTTTTGGCACTAATCTATTTCTTGCAAAGTTAGATTTATTGCGTGGAAATGATACAGTAAATTTTAGACCTAAAAGCATCTAAATATACAGGGTGTCCCAGTTTATATCGTCAGGATTTTAACAGTCGATAGTTTAGCGAAAATTAAAGAAAATAAATTATTTTAAATAATTTGCTATAAATCAATAACAAAAAAAGTTAGCCTTCTGAAATTTTGCATAGATCTTTTTTTTTGTATTCTCGTATTAATAGTGGTTCCAATTATTTTATTTAGAACACAGAGGCGTGCGTACGGGTTTCTTCAAAAACATTTTATTGAATAAAACGTACGCCACTGGTTTTTTTGCAGCACCAATATGCAAATTTTTTCGTATCTTATAATTTTTTTATAACTTAACTTAAAATAACCTAATAGTACAGTAAATAAGGGAGAAAAAAAGGCTTCAAATAGACTTTTTTTACCCTTCAGCCAATTTTTGTAGAATCTTCTAGAGGGTCACCTTGAAAGTTTAAAACTGAGTTTGTTTATTCGTAGACCCCGCCCTTCCTTCACCAGCCCTCAATTAAGGGTTGGATTTTTTGTTTATTGAATAACTTTTTTCCTATTAAATTTTCGAAAAAAAGAGTCAGTATAAAGTTGTAAAGAAAAATATTTTCTACAACTTATCTTTTAAACTTTTTTTGATATTCTCGTTATTTAAAAAGTTATTCAATAAATAAGTTGAAAATTTTGGAGAAAGAGTAGTAAGTAGTAGTAGTAAGTAGTACCTAACTAGAGAAAAATTTACCTAAAATTTGCAACTTATTCGTTGAATATCTTTTTAAATATTGATAATATCAAAAAAATATTAAAAGTAAAGTTGTAGGAAATATTTTTCTCTACAACTTTGTACTGATGCTTTTTTCGGAAATCTAATAGGGAAGAACTTCTTTAATAAATAAGAAAAAAAAAGTTGAGTTATCAAGAAATTGTAAGATACAAAAAAGTTTCTAAATTGAATGGAAAATACTCTCTGCATATTGGTGCTGCAAAAAAACCAGTGGTGTACGTTTTATTCAATAAAATGTTTTTCAAGAAACCCGTACGCACGCCTGTGTTCTAAATAAAATAATTTTGCAACCACTATTAATAAGAGAATACAAAAAAAAGATCTATGCAAAATTTCAGAAGACTAACTTTTTTTGTTATCGATTTATAGCAAATTATTTAAAATAATTTATTTTCTGCCCTGTACATCAAAAAGGAAGCAACATTCGACCATAGTTTATTAGACAAACCACCTCTAATTTTCGCTAAACTATCGACTGGTGAAATCCTGACGATATAAACTGGGACACCCTGTATGATTAAAACTTAATAGATCAACTTTAAGGTTAGATCAAAAAATATAACCGCATACACAGAAAAAATGATTTCTTATCATCATCCTGAAAATATCTTGTGATTAAAGAAAGAAACAATACAGTTAAGTGACGCATTTTTAATAGACAAACTGAAATTCTCTCATTCCTCTTCACTGACAGACACAAAAAACCCTCTCCAACTTTACCCATCATCGTCACAACGAACTCAACGATAAGAACCAGCACACCGCACAAACTAAACAAGATCCCCAGTTTCCTAAATAATTGACAAAGTTGTGTTTAAATACAATATTGTAGTTGGTGTGGCTGAAGTGTCCCTATTGGAGTTTGGGGGCACAATGCAACACAACATGTTGGAATTGACGTTTCTAGTTGAGGGTCCTTCGGCTCTTGCACCGATATCTTCTATTCATGCTCGTATTGGCTAAAGGTTAAGTACCGCGTGTTTCCTTATTGTTAGAGTGTCACATCGAGGGATTTAAATTGAAGTCATTATTTTTGTGTAAACTTTGATTAATTTATTTGGTGTTTGTTGGGAGGGAAAAGGTAAAGTTCCTTTAGAAACTTTGCCTGCGAGCACAAAACTACTTTCAGAGTGTAATTTTCAAGTTTTTTTTTCTGTAATTTAATGCAGTTTTACTTTTGCAGATTCCAGTCCCGCCTGTTTCTGCTATATCCCAACTTACAGTGAGTATTATGTATGAGAAAAAAAAGTAAAATCGATGCAACTAACCAAACTAATTGCGTTGTACCAAATGCAGTTTAACAGAACATTTCCCTCTGTCGGTGATTTAGTTCAAAACAAAATAAACCCGGAAACTACCGCAACATGAGCAAATATGCTTAGAAAGAATATTTCGAAAATATTTTTAAAATAGCGAAGAAATAAAATATTTATAATATAAAGTTCAATATTTGTTTACTTTCGAATTATCTAAACTACTTTTGAACTTATTTCTTATAACCCAGCGATTTTCTCTTAATTATAAATCTGCACTTTACCTTTCCTTTGAAGACTCGCCAAAGCATACAAGGGGACGGGGGTGGCGAGTATGATTCATTTAATTCAATCCCTTTCACCCTCTTGAAACCGAAAATGTAATCGAGCGTGCCACAGAGGCCCTTTGGATAACCAGAGGCGATTTCACTGTACAAGAATTAAAGGATAATTTACTTAAGGCCCAATTTGGAATTACATACAAACGATGACGGTGGTGGTGGTGGCGGCTCCAGTGCTTTAATCCACCATTCGTTTGTTGCCATAATTTTTTGCAGGAAGGAATTATTTGCAGGGTTGATTTTTTTACTGTTATTATTTACCTACATGGAAAAAATGATTGCAATTTTAGGTAATATACCGCTACCGCTGACTTTACCCTTGTATTTTTTGGTAAGAAAAAGTCGACCGGAATTTATAAGTAGAACCACCACTGGAATATTAAATAACAAAGACCGGAAAATCGACTAAACAGCTCTTCAGGGACATATACAGCAACCCTCGAACAACATCCAATTGTAAAAAATCCTGCTAAAATTTCAAAGAAACAAACACACATTTCGTTATGAATTAATTAAGAATTTAATTACAGATATATAAAAACGACTTGCTCCAAAGTTCCGCTCACAAGCTTTAATCAGCAGTTTGTCCTTCAGAAGTACAAATATTTGCAATTACAGTTGAAAAAGTTAAACAAGCAACTATTGATTACCAAGATGAAACTGAACTCAACTGTTGCTGAATAACTTTTCAGGAAATGTTGCAAGTTAACTTGCGTAGTTTTATTATCCAATAAATCTATAATGTAACATCACGTGTTTGTTTAAATATTCAAGGCAGTGGATGGAAATTCGCACAGATTGTATTGTTATATGAATTTAAGAGTAATAAAAATGAAGTCAAGTTTTGGCTGTGCACAAACTCCATTTGTAAAAATAAATAATTACAGATGCGAACGAATAAACGAAATCACAAAATAGACAAAAATGATTAATCCACCTCTCTCAATTATCCACCCATTTCCCGTTTTTGTTGTATATCCTCCGCATATTTTTTTTCGGTCTTGTCCTTTTAATTGAGGAAGCAATTATTTGTAAGTAATGGTAGTGCGACCGCGCGCAACTCCTCTTACTGCATCTCCATCCACCTTTTTGTTGTTTTTTCGCAAGCATCGGGAAAACGGGAAAAGAATTTATGTTATGGAGTGTTTAGTTCAGTAATTCGAACCAATTACACGGGACAGCTGTTTGGAAAACATAGCTATATTGGGTTCTCACTGACATCCTAAAAGGGACAAAATGGGTGCAAGTGAGATGAAGGTAGAGAGCGCTTCATTAATTTACTTTACTTTTGCCAACTTTGGCTTTAAATCAAAAGAAAGAAAATGACTCGGGAGTTTATTCCCCTATATATGCAAAAATACCGGGGGGATAGATGATGGTTGGAAAACGAATTTACAGTTTGTTCAGCAAATTAAACTTCGATTATTTTTTGCTTTCGTTTTAATTAAATTCGAAGATTTATCACTTGATTTACAAAGATTTGTTTCCGAGTTCCGAACCCAACTCGTTTGATATTCATACGCACTACAGTCTTTTTCTTTTATTTTTTATTATTTAATTGCAATGATTTTACGACAGCCAATAAAATCTTGATGGTCATACGTGTAAGTGAAGCAAAATGGAAATCCACCGTATATATAAATGTTACCGTTGAGAACATTTTTCAGGAACTGATTGAAATTCATGAGATATACCCGAAGCCCTATTGACTGTATAACGATGGGGTATAACGCGGTTTTTACTTCAGATACAAAAGTTCAGTATTTTCTTTTTAAATATAGGACGCAAAATCTTGTGGGAAACATGCAGCGTAAGGAAGTGAAACTGAATAAACCAGTGTCGAACTAAAATATAATATAATTATCGAAAAGCCGTAATAAAATATTAGGAATTACAAAAAATTGTTAAAAGAGAATTTCAGGATTTTGAAATTTTGGCGAATGCGCCGGCATTAATTTTTTAGATTAGTTGTAATTAGGCGATGATTTCGAGTCTAACGGTCAGATAATAAGATCGAGGTTAGGTCTAGAAATTTCAGATTATTTTAGGACCTTTTTACAGAAAAGCCGTAATAAAACATTAGGAATTACAAATTTCAGGATTTTGAAATTTTGGCGAATGCGCCAGTGTTAATTTTTAAATTAAGTTGTAATTAGGCGATGATTTCGAGTTTAACTGTCAGATAATAAGTTCTAGGTTAGCTCTAGAAATTTCAGATTATTTTAGGAGCTTTTAGGAGCTTAATAGAATATATTTCTGTGATAGATCACTCGAACACTGTCAAATAAAAAGTATACAAAATTTTGAATTAAACTTTAGTTTCACAAGCCTTCTTTTAAGATTAATGCACTCAGTGACGTAAATACACAATTTTTTCCATTATATTATTACCCTTTTCAAAATAAATTTCAAGGCTCAAATTTCTGAAAGTACTTCCAGATTATCCCTGAAATATCTCAAGCCCTTCCTTCCCTCCAAATCTCTATTATTTCTCCCCCGCCACGCATTTAACAAAATTATATTTCATCTGAATGCAATTCAACACACACCCCCACACACAAGAGCCAAAATTCCAGCTTCTTAGGGTGCGGTATGCCATTGGATTTTGTATTGAATTGACTTAAAGTGTCATTACGTTTATTTCTGCCAATTTAACAGTTGTCGAGATCATCCGGTGCCCTAGTAATGCGCACGCACACCTCTCATTTGTGCTTCCGCTTCCTCTTCCTCATCCAATTCAAACCGTCGACGTTCTATGGTTGGATGGATGGATGGATGGATGGATGGATAGATGCACACAGTTTCTCTTATACTATAAGGTGTTAACACATTCCCAGTAATTAAATCATACACCCAACAGCTTGCCAATTTGGAAACTTGTGATGATGATGGCTCAATGAAATTAACATAATATCCTGGAAGAAAAATTCCAACTAAACGATGAAGCATGAGGCAACAACTTTAAGTAAATAAATTAACAAAACATGACGTTGTATAATAAACGAAAGAACCCAAATAGAAAAGCAGATCTCTCTCGAAGCGGCAAGTTCTTTTTAGTTTATTTTAGTTTTCCACTCACAGCAACGTTCTTGTATCTGACGAGGGAATCTCTATGTATGTGTGTGTTAACTTGTTAAAATTCCAGACAGAAAATCGTACAATTAAAGCCACCGAATGAAATAACGACAGTTAAAGACGGAAATATCTGATTAAGTGCTAATTTTATGCTAAGGAGATGGGGCTGTAAATTTGAATTGGTGGCGATGCGTGCACAGGGTGAAAATTGAGGGGCTTTTTGTGAATATTTTCTTGAATAGGAAAATTAAAGCTGACATTCTTTTGTATACTTTAATAAAAATTACAAAAGAGAGTTGTGATTAACTTTAACTATACCTACACGAGTACTTCTCGTACTAGAAAGATATTTTATTTATTCTCCGCCCCGCCGATTCGCAAATTTCCAACTAAACGAAAAATCTGCCAATTACGTCTGACTGGCCCCACCGCAATTTCCCCAAACTTAATTAAGATTTCCCAGTGTGTGGCATATTTGACTAAAAGCGCACAAAAACGCCATATAGGTCAAAGGGCAACACCACAATATACAGTCAATTGAAATTGCGCCATTTTTCTTCATATATGGTGTATCGGTTTATGCGCTGAAATAAGGAATATATATCGAAATGGTCATATAATAAAACGTTTATTGCAGATATTCCCCGTTCAAACATTGTAATAAATATGTTTAATTTAATTGAATTTTGTTTTCGTGTCGTTGTGTGGAAAACAATGAGTGGAATTTTCTGTGTGTGCGTTATCATATCGGCCCCTGGTAATCTTCACCAAAATAATTGAAAGCCCTCGCTCAGGGGGCTAGCATTCGCTCAAATTTGCACTCTATTACTTTAGATAAATTTAATGTTGCTGTGTGTGACTAAATAATGGGACATTCGTCCTCTGGGACCTATAAATTTATATATAAATTTCAATGGAAAAGTAATTTTAAACTTTGCGTCCGTCGTTCGTATAACGGGCGTTTATTGAAAATTTCCTAATGGGATTTTATTGCTTGTAATATTGGATATTAGTTGGGAATGATTCCGATGTTCTTTGGGGAAATAAGGCACAATAAAATTGTTTGGTTTTCCAGAGTAAAGTGACAGTAAAAAGAATAAATTATCTGTACAAGACGGTAAAATTTATTTAAGTACCGTATAAAATTGTTTTAATCGCTTATTGTGAAAAAATGTAGGAGTAGTGAAAAGGGAACTGTGCTGTTTCTTGCTACAACCCAATTTTTATTAAGTGCGTCACAATGACTCCAATTTCAAGACGAATTTTCGTTATTTAGAGGTACATTTTGAGATTATTATTATCATTCGCGTTGACTTTCTTCTTTCTTTCTCAACAACCAAAACACCCAAGTTTGTTATTTCCTGCAAACTGTCATTATATATTTTATTAGGTTTCTCTGCAGCTCAAGTATGATGGCAAAAATCAAAATAAATGCGCCTTGTTTCTGTCTATCTCTACTGTATATGAAACTATATGATATAGACAAGCATTTGATGATGCTGCTGTCTTCATCGATTGCATCTGCTCCCGGAATAAATATATGGAGATTGCACAAAGAAAATAGAATCCGGGGAAATATATTGCGAAACTGTTGCTTTTTATCTATAGATGTATGTATATCGCCGACACGACATGACAGTGTAAATACAAGATTTCAAAATCGGGGGAAACTAATTGAGGTTACAATTTTTGAATAATTGTGGTATCTACATTAACTTTTAACAGAAATTGGTTTTACAAAAAAATAACTCAAAAACGGTTTAAGAAAATGTTTTTTAACACGAATTTTCTAGCGAATAATTAACCTCACCAGTACCATATTTCTATTAATAAATTCATGAAATTGCTCATGCCGCCGGCATTTTTTTACAGTACATTACAACCCACCCCCAAAGTGTCACATATTTGCCTCACCCCCAACAACTGTCACACAACCTCCCCAATATTATCCAGAGAACTTTCGAATAATCTATTTTCGGGCACACACACGAATATAAAGGTCACTTTTTTAGTTCACTGAGCGTATGACTGAAATTCCATTTCATTGAAAATTCGTATGAGCATACAAAATATTTGATATAATCCCATATGTATGTAGAGCCAGTGTAAGGAGATTCAATATCCAATAAGTAAGGCTATTGATATAGGTTGACCTACATAGTTTAACTTCCACTTGGCAAGAGAGAGCACAGCGAGACTTGGGGGACCAAACTGGACCCTTTTGACGATGTCGAAAACCCACCCTGTAATCCCCACCGATTACAGTCAGCGGAAGGTGGTCCTTTTGATTTACTGTAACCTTGCTTATTAGAGTACAGGCATTTAGTTCAGTCATTCAAATTCTGTGCTAGCAAAATTGCTAAATAATATATGGACTTAATTCATCCACTACTTCAAATATAACCCTCAATTACCTATCCTAAACTTCGAACTAAAAATATTTGGCGAGATATTTAAAATACATTTAATCAAGTATTTTTAGTTTTCGTCTCAAAAAATCTTCACTTGTATCCAAGCGTTAATGCTTCAAACCAAAGTCTGCAGCATGATTGAGGTATCATATAAAATACCCAACTTATCTACTGTTGGTTTTTCCCTTGTGAGTGTGGCTGTTTGGATCAAACCATAAAAATTTAATGACTCTCAGTGAAAAAGGCGATGTAGTAAAATTTTCTACAATTCAATTTTTATTACTTAAACTGCAGTTAACGTATATCTTGAGGAAACCGTCATCAACACACATGCACACTCACACAGAGCGAACGTCATTTTATTCCATTATACGGTTGTTAGCATACATTCATAAGACAAAATTAAAAATGTCCCTGGTCACATATATGGAATTTCCAGATGAAAGAATCTCGAACCGCTTCCGTAAATCTCAATCGCAAACAGACCAAGAAAGGGACCAATAACAGGCAATAATTCGTCCATGGCAAAGGTCGCAGCAACGCACACAAATGCAGATTGTCCCCCCTTGCTGTCCCCACAGTTCCTTTGTACGTTAGGATAAAATGTATTTGCCATTCATGTTTTATAGTGTACTTCCAAGGGGAAAAAGGCAACGTCGCAATTATTTACCATTTTATTGGACGTACAAGCTTTTTGCAAATTTGTTTTCGATTTTGCGATATATTTAGGTACAACAACGTTAAAACAAATTTTATTATCTAATTTAATTAGGTTTTACTAGATGCACTTTTTTAATTTTTGTTGGAGCTGCACCACAATTCAGAGTTTATTTGCATGGAATTCAAATGGACGCTGCTTTGGCTTTGTGGCAGAATGCACCATATAACTAAAAGTTCTTTTAACGATCGTTGTTTTTCTACAAAAAAAGTATAAAAGATTCTCCTTTTCATTACATTACTCGCATATAAATGGCGTTTTGTTCTAAGAGAATTTTAATGGGATTTTTGAAAAGCTTATAAAATAAAAATAGTTTTCGTTTGGTTGAGTAGGCAAACAATTCGTATAAGCGATAAAATATGTTATAGTTTCATCGTATCCGTTTATGAAGCAAGTTTATACAAAAATTGATAAAGTATATTTCACGAACACTTTTGAAACTACGGCAAACCGGCACGAAAATCACCATTTTGTTCATTGCACCTACAGCCGATCCTGGTTTTAATAATGACGACCTGAGATCCGCTCTTTAAGTTATAAACCAGATATTAGAATATGTTAACAATTTGCATATTTTCCTCAAATAAAAAAGATCCAAATCTTGTTTTTATTACATTATTCACATACAAAACAGCGTTTTGTGCTCTCAACGAGTTTTTAATGGAATGTCAGATGTAAAGTTAAAAAACTAGTGGTTACATGGAGTAAACAAACAATTTGTTAGCGATAAAATATGTTGTTAGTCTCCTGGTAATTAAAAAAGGATTATCCTCAACACGCACATAACTGTTGATCTCTAATCGGCCATCCTACCAATAAAATATAGTTGGTTGTTGGGCTATAAACTAAGGCGAACAAAGTGGGGCCCGCACGATAAAAAGGACCAAAAAGCCCTCCCCTTATACTCCACCACGTCTCGCACATTTCGACCACAACACACAGAGTGGTTATTTTGTGGTTACTTATAAGCACTCCCAAACCACCCTCTTCTATTACACCCCGCTCGCTGACCTCCAACTACTAACTATATTGAACTTTGGTTGGTTTTGTCTCTATAGGAAATCCTCGTGGGAATTTCGACTTTAATCTAAAAATTACGAATAATGTGTAATTTAGTTTTATTGTGCTGGAGTGATTTTCAGTGAAGAAATATGAGACTTCTCAACTACTTTTGTGTGTGCGAGCCGACAAATCGCGCACTATTTTAAGCTTTGTGTCACATAAGTGTACGAAATTTATAACAGATCAACCAATAAACAAAAAAGGGAGCTTTTTAAGACCGGATAAAATATGAGAGGAGCTTTGTGGAAGCTAGGAAAAAGTATTTTTTGTGATTATTTGAAACTTGCGAAAAAAACTGCGAATAAAATAAATACGACGATAAAATTGTAATTCTTCGTATCTGTCACAGCCACAAATACTTGAAAATATTGAAATATAATATTCTTATTTATAATTTATAATTTATCTCGATCTAACCTCAAATAACCAGTTTAGAAATTTTAACTCTGTCCATTTGGACATTTATTTCAAATGTAATTACATCTTGTTTACTTGGGAGCTTTCATTTAATTTTTAATCCCTGGGACTGAAAGTGGCGTTTTAGTCTTTCATAAGAAAACTGCAACTTTACCCCCTAGAGTCCAAAAAACCAGAAATTATATTTCTAGAGCTTATTATTTAATATTATCTCACACCTTAAAACTTTTCTCATATTCTAATGTTCCAAACAGAAACAAACTTATATACTTATTAAGATTTGAATAACTAGCCATAAAAAATAAGAACATGCATATAACCCTCTCGTACTACATCCTATTTGCAATTTTGCACCGGCAACTGCAAGTTTTTAATATGCTTGCTGCATATAATAAGAAACTTTCAAACAAAATTACCATTACAGAAAATTACGTGGCGGGGGTGGGTTGGTTTAACACCCAAAACTAAAAGCAAATAATCTCGTTATGTTACAAATTTATGCAATGTATGTAAGATGAGAACCCGCGAAAAATAGCGTTGTTTTTATTTAATATAACATCCTCTGGGTGTTTAAATGAGATTTATAATTAAAACTCCATGACAAAAAGGGTTGAGGGTCCGTTGTTTAATTTATTTTATCGCTGGTGTCGACCCCAAGAGATTCTAACAGATAATAACGCTTAATGCGGAACCACTAAGTAATTAAAAACAATTATTTTAGATTGTGATTTCTAACCCCTAATGGACACTATCTAGTAAATTTCTCATAGAAAAATCTAATAGTGTGATTTTAACTGAGCAGTAACCTGATCAAATTATTCCTATTGATATACATTTACAACAACAATAAAGGTTTGTCAAGCTCTAAAGCAAACTAAGTTTGTGAATTTAACGAAAACTACACAGGCACTAATTAAAATTATCCATACAGCTTAAACGAGCAAGTTTGTTTTGGTAATTCAATTTGTTTGCCATATTATCTCGCACATTGGCTGTACAGTTAGCAAGTAATGTGTTTAGATATTTTTCGGTAAGGAAAACAGCGTCGTCATATCTGATGATGGGCGTTGGAAATTCATTACCATAATTTGTGGAAATTAAGAAATGAAACTTGCTCTAAGTACAAGAACAACAAAACACTAATTATTGTCGTTTTCACGCCTATTAATTATTGTTTCGTCGAGGCAAAGTGTGTTTTTTTAAATTGTTTTCGGTGTAGTAAATGATCGGGGTATAAAATTTCTTCTGAGAGGAACAAAAGACTCGAACACAGAGGGCATAAATTAACGGTCTAATTAAATTTTTTGTTTAAGGGATATTTGTGCGATTACTTCTTGTTTTTCTTTCGCTTTGCAGTTGAAAAAGGAATTCTAATAACACCAACACAAAGAAATTAATTGTTTGGTGTTTGCTGGAGAAAAACGTTGATAAACTTTTAAGTTTTCAGTGCCATTATTCCATTGAATTTTTTTCTATTCGAAATAATTGAAATTTTACTTTTGTAGTATGATTTCTGGCTTTATAATTGTGTAAGTAATGTGCAAATATATTTAGCGTGAAAAAAAATAATAAAAAGTTTTGAAGTCATCGCTTAATCAGAATTTAAAACATTGACACCGGCGCCATTCGCCAAATTTGCAAAATGCAGACAATTTAATATTAATTTTTTTTTTCATAAATTCCAATGTTTTATTATAGTTAAAATAATGTTACCTAATATTTTAACTTTTAGCATCAAGAAATTTCAAAGTAACTGCCACAATTATTCTACCATAAATTCATACAGGGTGTTCAAATTTTGGGAGAATAAAATAGATTAAATTCTAAGACTAAAAAATGCAAAAGTGGTAGGTCGATATTTATTTGTTTTGAAATTACAACAAGACGTTTTCTTTTTTCGGTGATATCTCCTAAACCATTGTTTTTATAGAAAAAATGGCCGAGAGCAGTTTTGTAGTAAGAAAAATTCCCCACATTTTTTGTCTAAACAAAAATGTTGTGCAATCAATTGTTTAAACAATAATGACGCGGGAAGTGAACAATGCAGAAAAGAACTGTTTAGACAAAAAATGTGCGGATTTTTATTTACTACAAAATTGTTCTCTACCATTTTTCCGATAAAAACAGCAGTTTAGGAGATATCAACGAAAAAAGAAAACTTGTTGTTAATAATTTCAAATGCTTGTAACTTTAAAACAAATAAAGATCGACGTATCACTTTTGTATTTTTTAGTCTTAGAATATGTCTATTTTATGCTCCCAAAATGTGAACATAACGATACGGAACACCCTGTATAATATTCAGGAATTATTGAATATTTTAAGTTTCTTTAGAAAATGTTGGAAAAATTTATTTATTCAAATTTTCTAGACAATTGTATTTAAATCCAGCTTACAGACACTTTTCGTATCGCATCTCCAAATATTTCCAACTCGAAAACCGCCCGTAATTTTGTCTAGTTTCCATAACTAGTTCCGCAAAATACTCGACTACGAAATAATATTTATGAATAACATAAGAATCTCGACATTGATGTATGTATTCACTTGCTGGTAATATTATTGTAAACGAAATATAATGCATGTAACTTTTGATAAATCGTCAACATTGTGCATTGTGCGCATTCTTTGAGTCATTATGCGCCAGCCCGTGTCTGTTTTTCTATATTGTGTCGAGAGAGGGAGTGAAGAAAAAAATGATAAATTGATACGTGCGCACAAACTTAAGACGTATTAAATATATATGAGGGCGGCAATAAAAACCTCCATAATAACTATATACTACACCATAAGCAATAAGTGCATTGTATTGGAGGCTTTTATTGTAAAAGGGGCTCTGATGCTCTTTCTGTCTCTGCAATATAACGCGCCGAAAATTATTGGTAAATACTACAAGGGATTTTATGTGTGATTTTGTGATTTATACTTTATTACTTACTAAAACTGTGAGGAAAAATAAGTTATATTTTTACTGTAAACCATAAAACAGATATATTCTCTCTTCAAGAGATCGAAGTAATATTCCTCCAGATTATTTTATTTTATTATCGTATAAGAGCGAATCTTAATAAGATACTGGCGTGGCGCTGCGAAACTTGGATTTATTTTTACGACTTGAAACGATTGAAAAACTCTGTGCCTATAACTGAAACTCGTACATATGTTTTAAAAATCTTGTTGTTTTGTGTGACCACACAAAGAAAATAATTTGCGCAAGGAATCAAACTGTTATACAACAAAATTTCTGTTTTATTTCAATTTCCAATTACTGATGTCAATTAAAACACTAAAAATCATCCCGTAAACTATGGTAATTAGACGCAGAGTGGGTAATTGCATTTTTTGCAAATAAAACTCTCTCGCTGGTTGTATGATAATAATCTACATGGCATTGCCTACGTCTATATTTTATACACGTAGCAGGAGAAGCAAAAGTGGTTTTTAATTAAGGTGGTACTTTAAACTTAAATTTACTGCCGTTTTGTCGCGCTAAATGCATTACAAAATCTATAAAATTAATAACAGTTTTACGCCACAAAGTTGATTTAATTACAGCGTGGGGCGTGGCAGTGGCGCCCCCTAAAATTTGTTATTGTATTCGGAGAATGTCTGGTGAAAGCTGAAAGCTATTTGGAAAAAAATTAAAAAGTTAAATACAGCCCATTTTTTGAAATTAAAAATTTAAAAATATTTGACGGGAAGTTTAAAATACTTAAATTGTTTCCCGCTAAATATTTTCAGTTCCAATTCTCTCTAATATTAAAAAATGAACTTAAGTTACAATCTTTAAATGGATTGATTTTTGTGTACAAACTTCTTGGAAATTTCTTATAGCACCCGAAAAATCCTTACACTATATTTATACTACTACAGTAAATAAGATTTTCTTTGGTAAAAAAGGACAGTCTCGCACTCCAACTCCAACGAACAGGAAACTAACAGGAAAACAGTTTGTTCTTTGTCGTCGCTGCATCATTAGTGTTCTAATGACACCTCCGGTCAGGCTACCGCTAAAAAAAGACTGGAAACGCCATCACGACAAAAAATCCTTTCTACGTACCTTGAGTCCTTAAACATTCTCAACCAAATTAAATTTGGAGTATTTAAAAAAATTCACGCGGGAATTTTCCAATAAATCCATAAATCAGTCGGGGAAATTTCACGCACGATGATTGTGTGTGCGAATGGCGCCCAGACGGTTCCGAACAATTGCTCCACACGTTTTGTGTACGTAATAACAATACATACAATGTTGGGAGGCCATCATAATTCACTTATGCTATTGGGACCCGATCATAAACGTCTCCGGGTGGGAGAAAACCACCGGCGGAGCGCGCTTATTGTTTTTGTTTGTTTTGTAAATAGATAAAGTTGCATTTTGCTCATAAACGCTGTGCGTCGCTTCTTTGCCTTAAATTAATGTTCCGTAAATGTAGTTTGAGGGACAACGGCAACAAAAGCTTCTTATATACAACATATTTTGTGGTTTTATAGAGCTACAAGTTAGTGGTGGAGGCGCAAAAATATTAAATGGGACGGATTTTTAAATTTGTTTTGTGAAATTCTGGCGGAGGTGCCGGTGTTGCATTATTGATTATTTTGCACAACTTTAATAATTATTCTTCTTTGCTTAGTCTACAGCTTTTGATTAATCCACAAACCCAAAAAAATCAATCAACTCTCTAGTTTAAAGCCGGATTACACCGGAGGGCGCGGTATGAATACACAACAGCGAATTTGTTTTAGAAAAAATTCCTTCAGACAATTTATATTATTTTTATTTGAAATTCAATTATAGTTGCATGTTGTGAGTGCTAGAAGATTTTTTGCGATCCTGCTGAGGGTTTTTATTACAACAACATTATCAATCTTCTAAAAAGTATTTGACAAATACGAATGATTGTTTTTCTATTTGGTTTCGTTTGTATAAGGAGATAATTCTAGGTGGAAAAAAGTACTTCATCGTTCAAAGGATTTTCTCACACGTCGTCAGAAATTGTTTCAAGGGAGTCACTGTCTGTAATTAGGATAAATTTCCCAAGGAAGCAAGGGGAAAAAGTTTGTGGGGGCAGTAGAACGCAACGCGCCATATCATTATCATTACTCACAGAAAAATACAGTCTGAAAAATTCATTCATTTATTTTTAGCGCTGCCATTTTTCTTCCCAGTTATTCCCGAACAAACACACGAATGAATTGTAAAAGTCCCCCAGTTATTTGTCACTTTAATTTGACACAAATATGAAGTTTACCACATAGGAAAAACTTGCATTCCAACCGGTTTTTGATTCGAAATTTATATTGAACACATGATGATGATGCGAGAGGGAAAAAAAGGTCAAAGAGCGTATATACATACTGTACAACGTGACACTTTGACAAAAGCAAAATGCGGGAACAAAGAACCGAAACGTATAGGGAAAGAAGTTAGCAGTCTAAGCAGAAGGAGTGAGTGCATTTTTTATTGTTTCTTATCACTAGACGACGGGAGGCTGTCGTGGAAAGCGTCGAAGGGAAAAAAATACCCGTCCGCGCGAAGAAAGCTTTGATTAATTATTTATTTACAGTATAGTATAGTTATACTGTAACCTTGTTTATTTATTCAGATTTTGGAATTCGTTAAATAAGTAAACTATTTAAACGTTTTAAAATTTTTGATGCTTTTCCCCCAGAATCTGTTTGCGATGAGCCAATTTTTCCGTTAATTGCCTATAATGAAATCCAGTAATTTCGTGTGGTTTTTCGACGCTTGTTCAGTTGGTTGTTAGCACTGAAACAGGATTTAGTTCAGCATTTTATTTTCTCTCACCAAATTGAAAACTGTCTTTTATAGTTTACCAAACAGTAAACACGTAATTTAATTATAATTGACACTGTAGTTTAATTAGTCCTTTGTAATAATGCAGCTGCAGTAACAAAAGTTAAATTTAAATTAATTACATTTTACAGTTTTTTCCTAGTTGCAACATCGTCCGCAAAGCGCCACATTTCTCTAATTTCATTTTATTATGTCTTGAGCTAAGGGAAACTGTTTAATAAACTGGATGTGTCTACACACGTTTTACCTTAAATACATTCACTGTATATAATATAAAAGCAAATACATACATATGTGTGGAAGATGTTTGTTGGAAGTGAGCGCCTTTTAAATGCAAATCCAACGTTGGAATTTGCATGCATACTTTATAAAGTAATCTGTGTAAAGAGACTTGCAAGAGTTGAACAAAAACGAACGTTTGCAAGTTACACTTTCCACCTTGTGTGATGATGGTCGTGTCGTCTTTGTGAATTTCGTAGGAAGTTGAAGAAGATGCAGTTAATTTGCTGGACATGAGGCGGGGAAATTGAGTTAGGGGTTTTTGAGGGGAATAATGAGGTTTTGATACAATTTCTTTAAACAAAAAACTAATAAATTTAGGCAAAACTAGGCTTCTTTTAATACTTTAAACACTCCAATGTTCCGACTAGGAGCCCTAACAACTAAATGTTCGGACAAAAGTAAATTTTTGAAGTATGAAAGGAGAACTGGAAATTTTACGCAAATAATTAGTAAACACCTAACAATACAATAAGATAAAGCCTTAATAACAATATTATGCATGGAAGAAAATCATTTATTGGATTTAACAATATTTTAACCTAAATAATTAGCAAACTTTACAAAATGAATTTGCAACTAAATGTTGAAATAATTTTTAATTTAGTACCATTAATAAGAGGTTACGTCTCCTTTTGCTTTAATAGCTGCCTGTATTCTAGCAGGCATTGTATTTATCTAATTTTGGTACAATTCTGCCGTGAAACTGTCCCAAATTTCTTCTATTTTGGTCTTTAAGTCCCTTGGTTCTTGGTGGATTATTGCGTAAAATACGTTTAATTTTATGCCAAAGAGTTTCAATGACATTTAGGTCCGGACTGGATGGGGGCCATGAAAGCATCTTTATGTCGTTTTCCCCAAGTTACAAAACTGTGATTTTTTAAAAACAGTCGTTAGAAAATTACGTCACATTTTTCAAGTGCAATTTTAAAGCTACGAAATATGCCTAAAATCACCAAATAAACACTTGGGGATTTTTTTGTACATAAAACCAATATCCAGCTTTGCAATAAAGTAAATTTCACCAAAATCCAACCTGTGGTTCCAAAACTGTGATTATTTTAATGTAGGTAGCGCCCTCAGAAAAACACGTTTTTTGAGAAGTGAACTGTGGAAATCGAAAAAAATGCAAAAAAAATCATATTAACATTTCAGGATATTTTCAATATAGTACGATTATTGAGCTTGGATTTAAATGTTTTTTGACACAAATCCAACCAGCGGTTTCAAAACTGTGATTCTTTAAAACAGTTACTAGAAAATTTTATCATTTTTAAAAGTGCAACTTTGAAGCTCCGATAAATGCCTAAAATCACCAAATAAAAACTTGTGTAACTTTTTTGTAAAGAAAACCAACATCCAGCTTTGCAATAAAGTAAATTTCATCAAAATCCGACTACTAGATCCAATGTTTTGAAAATAATAATTCTTTGTTTCTACAATTTTCCCATCCTGCTGGGTTAAAGTGCCACAGTTTTGGAACCGCCGAGCGGATTTTTACGAAATTTACGTCTTTATATAACTAAATGTTGGCATTATAACAGAAAAAACCATCAATATTATGGAGGTTAATTTAGATAACTTTTGCGCGTATGGAAAAACAACAATCAAATTTACTTTTGTCCGAACATTTAGTTGTTAGGGCTCGTATTTTCACTTATAGTTTTTGTGAGTTATATGGTGTTTTCCACTGATATTTTTGCCACTTTTTGCGCCCCCCCAGAAGCCACTTGTAAATTGCTGTAAATTAATTCTTTCAGGTCAATAATAATTGAACTGAACTGTCTGAATTTTTCTCGCTCCCCACTTTCCCTTTGTTCGCTTCTGTTGATTTCCATTTAAATTATAAACAGAGCACTCGACTATTGTTTAGAGGGGGGAAAACCACAAGAAGAATTGGTTATAAACGACGCCGCGATGTCCAATAAATTATTTGTTTTCTCTACAATTATTCAAAAATAACCAGAAAACTTTCATCTGCATGATAATTATTGCCAAGAATTGTGATTAGAAATCGTGATGACAGTGACTCGTACATTGTAGTTATTATATTGATTGGCTTTGTTCAATTTGTGCAGCCATTATGGAAATGGACCTTTTGGGGTTTATACTCTGATGATGATGATGATGATGATACCGCGCGCCGCGTATGTACGCCAGAACGGTCAAAGCAATACATTTAAATGGGACAAAGCGTGAGGAGGAGTAGGACGAGGCTGGGATGTTATAAGTAAACTAAACACACTCATACACCGCAAATTTGTATAGTATGTTGGTCCTGGCTAAATATAGTTTGGACACTTTCAAATAAATTAGCTATGAAATTGTGCCGTGGTGGTGTCAAAGTAATTTATTTGAGGGCATCAGAGCACTAGTCCGCCACTGGCTACTTTTGACAATGCTACACCGTTAATCGCAAATAATATTCTAGTTCACTGCGCCCTAGATCTCACATTTCCATTTTCCTATTTTTCTATCATCTGTGCAATTCCTCGATGATTTCTGAAACAACACCGTTTTATTTTCTTGGTGGATTTTCGTTTTGTACGTCGATGACTAGTGTGTGTTATTTTTCTCTATACATCGTAGAGGAAAATGTGAAAAACCGTCCAACATGTGTTGCATTAAAGATGAGTTATTGATATATTAAGAGAAATATATAGAAAGAACGCTCTCCGTGTGCGCGCTTCTTGCTTCTGGTGTGTTGAATCATCATCCACTGGGACATGTTAATACATGACTGAGTTTTTATATTTGATTGTTGTGGAAAATTCGCCACGTAGCACGTCTTTTCCGTGGAAAGTTTTAAAACATTTCTTAATTTGTTTGAACGTTTCCTCGAGATGTACAGTTTTCGATGTAATTCGATTAGGTTGGTGTAATATTCTGTGCTTTGTGCTGGAGGAACCCAAATGACACTGCCAATCATTTCGGTATTAACTGTATGGAGCAAACAAGTTACAAAATAGAATTCATTAGAGATACGGTCTCTTAAACTTCTTGTCCTTTATATACTTTACTTTGTGTAGATTCACAGAAAAAAACAACCATTAATATTCATTTTCGTTCCATTTTCTGTTTTATAGAACAAAATTCGCTTTGTGTAACATCAACATTATTATAACTATAAATCACTCTAGAAATTAAATTAATTTCTCCTAGTGATTTACGCTCCATGAATCAGTTTTCAATCAATTTCATCTATATACGTGTGATTGCCAATATTTACCAAAAATAAATGATTATGTAACATATAACAATGCTGGTTCTGCATAATTAATAACATTTATTATTACTGCACACACGCCTTATGGTATTTGTTTATATTTCGGCACACGATTTTATATTATGTTATGTATATGCAAAACCTGCTTGGGAAACATGTTGAACAATAGTTTTTCAACTAGACGTGTGTTTTGTTTGATGGTGCAAAACCACCAGAGAGAAAAACTGGAGGCTAATTTGTCAACTTGTGTTGTGCAGACAGTTTCTTGTACAACAAATTCGTTTAATATTACGATAGGCAACATGTTTTTTCTGTGAGTGAGAGGGGAAGGCAATTTTCTACATAAGAAATGCTGAATCCTATAGGGTAATTATCTTGGAAAAAATGTGTAGAATTGGTGTGTCACAGTGTAGAATTTATTGCAATAAAAAGTCGCAGAATTTGAAAATGAAACTCCAGGGGAAAAGTTCACATATGCACTTAACTAAAGTTGCAACCCGAACGAGAAAAGTTAAATAAACTGACTATAAACACCTCACCAGATAAATTCTTAACCATCAGATACTTAATACAGTTTGAATTCCTACGAGCTTTTTGGGGTAATTTATAGTTTATTGGTTTTAAATATGCATAAAACCATCACATCTCCAATCAATATTTCAGCGATCGATGACAATTTATAATATATAAATAACTGCACATTTTCCCTCTAATAAATTCGATTACATTGCAATATGTTCTTCCCTCCAAAGGTGAACTAATAAGATAAAACGTGGAAATTTCAAACGCGCAAGTTAAAATTTATATGTGATAGCAAATTGATTTATTACCAATTTTAATCCGGCACGAACCTAACCTATCTATAGAGAAAACGAGTGAAATAAATTGCCCTGTGATATTACAGAAAAAGATTAAGTGAAGAACAAGTTGAAAAAATTGTTTCGCACCACGAAATAATTCTAATGCCCCAAAAGACAGTTTAGTTTATATCCTGCAACATACGTCGCGGCGCCCTGATTAAATTTTCAAGAATGCAGAAGGGCACAGCAGGATTTAATTAAATTAAACTCGTAGGGGAGAAAGAAAAACTTTAAACAGATTTACAACAACGAAAAAAAATGTCAGAGGGTACAACAACAAACAATATATTATTGACAAAGCAAAATAATCATTTAAAATTAATGTAAACGCGAAAAATTATTTCGCTACACAGCTTTTTGTTCCAATTAAAAAATAATGAAGTGCTTGGGGTGTTTTTATAATTAGCATAAAAGTTTTACTTTTTATTCAACAGAAATAGAATAGAGTTTACAAATATTTGATGAGTTTTTCTTGTCGCATTGTTCTATTTGTTTTAATCACCTGGGGTTTGTTTTAGAATCACATTTGTTATGCAAATGACTACGTTGCAGAGGTCAATATAAACATTGTATTTTTTGGCCCAGTTTGCAATGAAAAATTATGAAAAAGAGGTTAACTTAGATTAGAGTGTAAAACATCTTTTAGATTACATAAGCATCAATTTTTTATTCAGATTATCAAATTTTATAGCAAGATTCAAGACAGTTAAATTTTTGGTGGATGCGCCGGTGTTAAAAATGTTATTTTAGAAATTCGCTTACATTTTTTGAACTATTAGTTGGATTTTGATCAAATCAAGTTTTTTTCAGCGCAAAATGTTGATTATCTGCAAATTTTCCGCCAAGTTCTCAAATTATACAATAATAAAAAATCTCGTGAACTTTCAAAATAAAATATGAAAAAATTTCCTGGAATAAACTTGAACCGTATCCTCCCGTTGCAGATGTGGTGCAGTTGGCTGAGACACAATTGAACAACCGACATGAGGGTGGTGGGGCAGAAGGGCTGCAGGATATGGGGTTGCCCAGCAGGAGCTGCAGCACTCGTTATCCTGCCCCGAGCTATCCTAGCTGCTTCGTCCCAAGGTAAATATTCCAATAAATAACATTTACAACCCAAATGCAATGTCCATATGCTATTTACATAGCACTCATTATAATCATTTTCAGCAATTTCTTTCCCAACTGCAAACAATGAAACATCCTTGGAGAGCCTCTTGGACTGTTGCGGGGATCTCAACGCTACTCAAGATAACACCACGACTAATGAAACTTTATTGGAGACTGGTCAAGGCGAGCAACTGGCTGATCTTATCCTTATGGGAGTCCTGTCAATAGTCCTTGGTCTTATGATACTAGTTACCGTTATAGGTGAGTCCAATACCTGGAATTCTCGAACAGAAAAATATTAAATTCCTCACGAAAAACATTCAAGGTTCCCACCGCTGCCGTAGTTTTATTTTTTTATTATTAATATATAAATAAGCCCCAGCAACACTCGGGTGTTTTTAATTTGCATGTTTTTAAAAGATGCATAAGCCGGAACCCAACGCGCACAGGAGGCAAGAAAAACAGTGTTTGTATCCGCGCGAGCGCGTGTATATTTTAACAATATTTTAGTTGGAGAACAAAGGACTAGACAAGGATAATATGAATAGGATTAGCATCATTTTTGGTTGGAGGGGGTGATGTCGTAAATTTGTCCCAGTTTCAAATTGTCAAGGATATTTCATGTTGTAATACCGGTCCGGTAATTTGGGATTTTAAAAAACAAAATGAGAACAAGCTTTTTGAAAATAAGATACCTAATGCTGATTGTAACTGAAAAATAAGTGAAAACATAAATTTTAAGATACAATTTAGTAACTTTATTCTTTTACTTTGTCAATACCTCACTTCTAACTTAAATGCAAATAAAACCCTTCGCTTTGATCAAATGGAGAAAATATACAAAAATTTTTCCAATTTAATATTGCAATTTGTTATTATGGAATAAAGTTGATGGTTTTGATGCAATAACAGAAATTGTGGTTGGAGTGTTGTTTATAACCACATACAAGCGTTTTTCGTCAATATATAAATATTTATTTTAATTTTATATAAATTTATATGACTGGAATTGACATAATTAGCAATAGATAAAACGAATCATTAATTGAGTGTCTCTTTGTATGATAGTAATAAACAAAGGGTTTGATGTATAAAATTGTTGCTATAATTTAATTTTTCAATTTTTTAACATAATTACGACGAAAAAATCTACTTTTAACCAGTAGCGCACCTTAAGGAAGGAAAATAATTACAACAATTTACCAAGTTGCAAATTTTAGGGAAATTTTTCCCTAGTTAGTTACTACTTACTACTACTACTACTTACTACTCTTTCCCCAAAATTTTCAACTTATTTGTTGAATAACTTTTTAAATATCGACAATATCAAAAAAAGTTTAAAAGATAAGTTGTAGGAAATATTTTTCTTTACAACTTTGTACTGACTCTTTTTTTCGAAAATTTAATAGGAAAAAAGTTATTCAATAAACAAAAAAATCCAACCCTTAATTGAGGGCTGGTGAAGGAAGGGCGGGATCTACGAATACACAAACTTAGTTTTAAACTTTCAGGGTGACCCTCTAGAAGATTCTACAAAAATGGGCTGTAGGGTAAAAAAAGTCTATTTGAAGCCTTTTTTTCTCCCTTATTTACTGTACTATTAGGTTATTTTGAGTTAAGTTATCAAAAAATTATAAGATACGAAAAAGTTTCTAAATTGAATGAAAAATACTCTCTGCATATTGGTGCTGCAAAAAAACCAGTGGCGTACGTTTTATTCAATAAAATGTTTTTGAAGAAACCCGTACGCACGCCTCTGTGTTCTAAATAAAATAATTGCAACCACTATTAATAAGAGAATACAAAAAAAAGATCTATGCAAAATTTCAGAAGGCTAACTTTTTTTGTTATTGTTTTATAGCAAATTATTTAAAATAATTTATTTTCTTTAATGGTCTATACGTCAAAAAGGAAGCAACATTCGACCATAGTTTATTAGACAAACCACCTTTAATTTTCGCTAAACTAACCCTGTAGAAATAAATTTCCAAAGGAAGCATTGAAAAAAATCAAAATTTTCTCGTAAAACCCTGACAAAGGTCATCAAGCCGAACAGCACTAAAATTTCCTGATACTCCAAACACACACAGTCTTTATTACACTTTAAGCTAAATTGTTTCGAGTTTTACGACGATGGAAACATTGAAATTTCCGCTGCGTTCCCCTTAATCATCATAATTTTCTAAAAATCCATCATGCAGTAAACACTTTGTAATTTATTGATAGTTTTGTGGGTTTAATCTCGAAGAGGCGGTATTAGCTAGAGTATAGTAGAAGGAGAGAGAACTCGAAACCAATTAAAGGATCAATTGAAACTTCTGAAAGTTAAGTACGTAAAATGCATTCGTTCACAAAGCTAGGTACAAGATAGACTGTGGGGGAGGAGGCAATAATACATACAGAGAGAACCAGTGTGCGCAAACCAGTTGGAAAATAATTTTGCTTTTATATAGAAATTACATTTGGGATAAAGACTTGTGAATTGAAGTTAAAGTTCTGTTTTAATTTTAAATGGGGGAAATGCTAAATCTAAAGCGCGCACGCCGTGGAGATTATGATATTATAAAATTTGATGAGATAAAGCATTTTGTGCTCTTAAGGAAGAGACGCCGCCAAGTGAGAGAAATGGTTTCAGTTACCGTTTCTTTCTTTACTTGTTCTTTTAGAATAAAACCAAAAACTGTGCATTGGAACTATAGGTGGTAGTGTTTTTCATCTTTTATTGACGATGAAATTTATACATTTACGATTGAGAGCCGCAACTTTACAGAGGAAATTTCAATTTCTATTCAATTCACGTGTTAAAATACAGCACAACATTGATCTGAAATAACAAAAATTTCCAACTGAATAAATATTAACTTATAAATATAAAGCAGATGATATACATTTTCAATTATTTTAATTTTTTTCCCAGTTTGTGAGAAAATTTATGATCGTGCGATCGAAAAAATAATAAATTATATAGTAGACCATGAAGAAATCACTATATTAAGTCTTGGCTTGATTCATGTGTTGATGACAAAAATACCCATAGGCGCACTTGAAAAAACTGTCCCCCTGGCCAAACCTAGCCAACGTGCTTTTCCTACAGAATAGAATGCTAATTCGGTTTAGATTTTACTAAACAAACATGAGCGGGGGCGGCGGCGGCTACTATTGCCACAACTGCTCATCACCATTGTGCGCACTTTGCCTCTTGCACAAACAGCCAGTTAACAAACATTACATTCAAATCTTCTAACAATTTACTTGAACAAAACCAATAATGCAAATGCCGGTACGACGAACCGCCGCACCGCCACCGTTGCACACAATCCCATTCAATTATTGATAGATACGGTAAATATTAATTTGTTCTGTGTTCTCTCCATTGCCATCTCAGCATAATATACACAGGTTACAGCGTAAAGCGGATGAATGCGATTAAATTTCCTCCTGATGCAAGTGCGCTTAAACTAAAAGCAAAATAATATAAAGTATAAGTATCATCCCGCTTCCACCTCCGCCCCTTTACTGCACTTTAGTATATACGCGCCTGAAAGTTAATTAATTAAGATTGGTATAGTTTTGTTTGTGCGCTTTAGCTGCAATCCGAGTGAAACTTGTTGAAAAATTGTTATTTTTTCCAGGTAATGTGTTCGTCATAGCCGCCATTTTATTGGAGAGGAATCTACAAAATGTCGCCAATTATCTGATAGTTTCGTTGGCTGTCGCCGATTTGATGGTGGCGTGTCTTGTGATGCCCCTCGGAGCTGTTTATGTGGTAAATATAATCGGAATTTTCGAAATTTTATTTTTGGTCGCTATTTTGGAAAAAAGCAGTATTAGTTCCAAATTTTGCAAGTAATTCTGAATAAAATCGAAAAAAGTCGAGGTAGGTAATTAAATTAAAAGCTAAAATTTGGAAATTTTCACGTTTTTTGGATTTTGGTTCAGATTCTGGAAGTGTGAAACCGAAAAATATTGTATTCCATAAAAGCTCCATGTATTTCTCTAATTTTTACCTTAAAATAAACTATTATAACCTACTATCTATTTCAATTTTCGAATGTAAGATTTAATTAATTTGGATAAACTTTGCATTTGCGAAGGAAATCGTGGATGAATAAACACACCTTGCTCTCTAGCTTTGTTGTTGTTTACTAGCGCGGTTGCATTATTATTAACAAGTGCCAACTAATATCAGAACCGTATTCAGTTTACTATACAGGGTGTCCGGAAATTAGGACCAAAAAACTCGGGGAGTGATTCTACTCGAAAACTTTGAAGGCCTCTGAATCCCCAGAGGGTAAAATTTTCTATGATCGATTATTATTAGTGTTATTATGGTGTATTCGTTGCAATATAATAAGGAATATTTCTTTTTTATGCAATACAACTCATTTCCTCACCACCACTGAGGTAGAGTTTAGGCGCGTTTTTTTAACGTGGTATCCCCAGGAGGCCTAATCCACGAACAGTATTATCAAGTTGTAAATAATTATATACATACTCTATAAGTTTCATATTAATAATTTTTGCATAAAAATATATTTCACCGCAAATTTGGGTCGATAAACTTTATAATATTAATGGCAGCACTTTTTGCAGCGCCAATGGGGAAGGTGTGTTATAAGGGAAAAATATAAATTATAAAACATACATAAAATATATTTGATTTTTGGATTTTCTCCAAAAATTTGTTCAGATGGAGTTCATTTAAAATTTTAATATGTTAGCTGAAAAATAATTTGTTAATAAAAGAGAAAGAGGGAAGGCCTATGTGGATTATAATAATAATCTCACAGTAAAAGTATATAATACATTTAATTTATTTCCAGTGGTATTTTTTTTAACGTGGTGTCCCCAGCAGGCCTAATCCACAAACAGTATTATCAAGTTGTAAATAATTATATACATACTCTATAAGTTTCATATTAATAATTTTTGCATAAAAATATATTTCACCCCAAATTTGGGTCGATAAACTTTATAATATTAATGGCAGCACTTTTTGCAGTGCCAATGGGAAAGGTGTGTTATAAGGGAAAAATATAAATTATAAAACATACATAAAATATATTCGATTTTTGGATTTTCTCCAAAAATTTGTTCAGATGGAGTTCATTTAAAATTTTAGTATGTTAGCTGAAAAATAAGTTTTTAAAAGAGAAAGAGGGAAGGCCTATGTGGATTATAATAATATCTCACAGTAAAATTACCTAATACATTTAATTTATTTCCAGTGGTATTTTTTTTAACGTGGTGTCCCCAGGAGGCCTAATCCACGGATAGTACCTATTATAGAGCATAATTCATAATAAAAATGTTTGCATAAAAATAGATTTCACCCGAAATTCGGTTCGATAAATTTTATAAAATTATAATAACACTCTTTGCAGTGTCAATAGGAAAGGTATGTTATAAGGGAAAAATAAGTATAAATAATAAATATATTCAATTTTTGGATTTTCTCCAAAAATTTTTTCAGACGAGTTTCTTAATAATGTTAATATGTTAGCGGAAAAATAAATTGTTAATTAAAGATATTTTAATTTAAAAATAGTAGGTACATTATTTTTGTCCAGAAATGTACATAAATCCTTTTTTAGTGTCACATTTATCAGTTTTCAACTGGTGATACAATTATTTTTATATTGTATCTACCTAATACCAAATTCCATATGAATTTGTGAATTTTACCTTCGAAGTACATAAATTAAATTATGTAAATATAGATACTGAAAATAAACATTATAAACGATATGCTGTCTTCTCTCTTCCATTTTCTGTCTTCTGTCTTCTGTCTAAAGTACACTTTTAAAAGATAGCATTTGGCTTTGTTACAAAGTTAATTGAGATTTTATTAAAAAAAAGTACTGTTTATATAAATTATTTACGAGCATGAGTATTTACGAGCATGAGTATTTACGAGCATGAGTATTAACGATATGCTGTCTTCTCTCTTCCATTTTCTGTCTTCTGTTCTCTCTTCTGTCTTCTGTCTAAAGTACACATTTAAAACATGGAATTTGGCTTTGTTACAAAGTTAATTCAGATTTTATTAAAAAAAAAGTAGTGTTTATATAAATAATTTACGGTTTTTTTTTATGAGAACCCCATGTAGAAAGAGTTAATTAGGCTCTTTACTACATTTAATGGGCTTCTTTCGAGGCGTGAACCTCTACCACACATTAGGCACTATCCGCTGCATCCATTGCTCACAACGGTACTTTGCATGAATTAGGGCAGCATACGAATAGGTTAAAGGGTAAACGCCGTGTGGTCTGACATGTGACTCATCTCGGATACTAGTCGTAGCAGTTCAAAATACGACCGACACCTCTAACGATGGCACTAGCTGGAGCGCAAGTTTGCTCCAGCTTCGTTTACCCTCCCGAATTTTAATAATTTACTTGTTTTCAAAATTATGGTACTCAAATTTTTGTTAAATTAACTTTGTTTCAAAGTTTTTAGGGCATTAAATTACACTTTTTCAAAAGATCGCATTTGACTTTGTTACAAAGCTAATTGAGAATTTTATTTAAAAAAAGTAGTGTTTATAGATATAAATTATTTACGATTTTTTTTATGAGAACCCCATGTAGAAAGAGTTAATTAGGCTCTTTACTACATTTAATGGGCTACTTTCGAGGTCGCTTGCGCAAATCTCTACCACACATTACTGCTTAGACCATTACATACATATACATTATATCGTATAACGTAAGAATCTAAGCATTACTCACTATCCGCAGCATCCATTGCTCACAACGGTACTTTGCATGAATTAGGGCAGCATACGAATAGGTTAAAGGGTAAACGCCGTGTGGTCTGACATGTGACTCATCTCGGATACTAGTCGTAGCAGTTCAAAATACGACCGACACCTCTAACGATGGCACTAGCTGGAGCGCAAGTTTGCTCCAGCTTCGTTTACCCTCCCGAATTTTAATAATTTACTTGTTTTTCAAAATTATGGTAATTAAATTTTTGTTAAATTAGCTTTGTTACAAAGTTTCAAGACGTGTGACGGTTTAGCCGCTAATCCCCAACATACGCCTGCATTTAATCTGGTTCCACAGACCGTACATAACATATATCGGACATTAGCGTTGTCCGGCGGTTACCTAGGGGAGGTACGTCACAAACGCAACTATAACCGTTCTAATCCCAGAGGTACCTGGTGGAAAGTCAGGCCCCCAGCATTAGAACAATCAAGGTTTCCGGGAAGACCGCGGGTAGTGACTCTTTGTGTTGAGAGACAGGCAACAGCTCTAAGTCTAGGTGTCAACCCGTACAACTCTTCCACATCTCTGTCACCCCACGCGAATCCACCATCCGCCAAGAGTGTCATAGTTACTACCGCCCTTGTTTGAAAAATTATGAAGTGCTTATATTAATTATTTCTAAGTCTAGGGTCCTGTCCACTTTACCCATTTACATGCATTTCATCTATCGACAGCCACGTATGTTAGATACATAGGTATGCTTTGTTCTAACCCTAGTCCCAGTAATTCTGATGGGACTTTATACATAATCGTAATCTAGGAATGGCGCGAGCTAAATGTCAAAGAATATTTAAAGCCCGGGCTTTACGCCCGAATGTCTCCTATGTCTCGGAGCAATTAGGTACTCAAGAAGGTTCCGATACCGAACCACACAACAACGTTGGAATAGTGCAAATTAATTCATGATTCAAAGTTAACCCGGATTGATTTACTATTAGAAATATTTAACAATAGTACTTTTACGAAAATTCAGCTGATGAAATTTTTCACACAGTAAAAATGTTCTGACCTGGTATGCTGTCTTCTATGATGTAGTTCTCCTTTAATCGTCATGGGACCTACCTTTCAAAGATAATCACTGGAAAAAAATATGCGAAACAACCCTAAACAATAATTACACGCGAGTTAATATTTAAATTAAGACGTGTTAAACGAAATAATTAATTAATAATTAAACGTATTATACGAAACAAAACTTTAGCACACGTCTTTACCGGTTCACATTCGGAACAAAACTAAAAAACGTCTAATATAAACATAAATAGGTATTATAAATGAGAATAATAAAATTAGTCATCTCTTATGCAACAAATACCTACAAATTATAGGCTTAGTTAGCGCTAAAATTCTCGAAAAATCCAACAAAAATATTTGGAAAAACGATAATTTTTATTAAATTTATATATATCTAGAACTTCAGAAAAAAAATTGCGGTTTCTGGATTAGAAAACGAATCAACTGTGAAGTGGTGAAAACATGCAAAAATAAACCACCTTAAGTATATGTCCTGAAATTTTCCAATAAGAATGTTGTCTTTAAGCCAACAAAACAAACTTCGTGTTTCTATCACGAAAAATAAATAAACTATAAGTATTTTCAATTTTACTGAGTGCCCCATTGTAGAATTTTGAGCCCTATTATCTCGTTTCTAGGTGATTTGTCCCTAAATAATTATTGTTTGGCCTTATCGTACTTACTGGCAATTTTATATGTATGATAATAATTTGATTGCATGTGATTGTTTCCAAACAAAAAAAAATCAAGAATTTCTACATTTCTTAAACAACAAATCGTTTTAAACTAAAATGAGTGCGTTTAGACTTTTTCAACTGATGGAATGTTCCACAAGCAAGTTGAAATATTTGAACGGAAAAAAGTAAAAATGTTCTAACCTGGTATGCTGTCTTCTACGATGTGGTCCTCATTTAATCATCATGGGACCCACCTGCAACAAGAACACAATAATCAAAATCAAAATTCTAAAAATTATCTTAACATTTCTATACTAGGTATACTAGTAGTAGTAGTAGCATGCCCCCAGCATTCTGCCGTGGGCCCCCATCTCCGATTTTACATATCAGAAGAGTAGTACCTAACAATGTAATAGAATGTCCATAGTAGCAAATTAAATTAAAACGATTTTGAAAAATTTTCAATCTACCAAGGCAGTCAGAAGATTTGTTTTTAATTAATTCCAATCAAGGCCCCCTTTAAAATGGGGCCCTCCTATACCCCGAGCCCTATGGCCAGTACCATGCGAGGGCCATGAGTAGTAGTAGCCAAAGAATAAAACTATTTCGAAAAATTTTCAATCTACCAAGGCAGGCAGAAATTTTGTTTTTAATTAATTCCAATCAAGACCCCCTTTAAAATGGGGCCCTCCTGTACCGCTAGCGTTTTATACTCCGAGCCCCATGGCCAGTACCATGCGAGGGCCTTGAGTAGTAGTAGCCAAAGAATAAAACTATTTCGAAAAAGTATACTAGTAGTAGTAGTAGCATGCCCCCAGCATTCTGCCGTGGGCCCCCCATCTCCGATTTTACATATCAGAAGAGTAGTACATAACAACGTAATAGTATCTACAGAGTAGCAAATAAAATTAAAACGATTTCGAAAAAATTTCGATCTACCAAGGCAGGCAGAAGTTTTGTTTTTAATTGATTCCAATCAACTAAACCGCTAGTACCCTATACTCCGAGCCCCATAGCCTGTCCCATGCGAGGGCCATGAGTAGTAGCAGTGTACTAGTAGTAGCCAAAGAAATTAAAACTATATCGAAAAATTTTCAATCTACCAAGGCAGGCAGAAGTTTTGTTTTTAAATGATTCCAATCCAGGCCCCCTTTAAAATGGGGCCCTCCTATACCGCTAGCCTCCTATATTCCGGGCCCCATGGCCAGTACCATGCGAAAGCCATGAGTAGTAGCAAAGTACTAGTAGCAGCAAAAAAAAATTAAAACTATTTCATACCATTTCTCTTGAAGCCCTTTTGCTTTATTCCCGTCTGATGGTAATCCATTAAGGTAATCACTAAGTAATCCACAACACAATGCGATGCACTTGTAGAAAAGTCTCTCATTGAAAAAAAAAATTGAAAAGTAACCGTAAGAAATAACTAATTATGCGAAGGTATGATTAACTACTAAAGCAATTATATTAACACGTGTTATACTTTATAATTAATGACTAATTGAACGCAAGCACCATACACACGTCTGTTCCGTTTGGCATTCGAAATAAAACTAAAAATTCATATACAAAATAAATCCATAGATAACAAAATTACTCATCATTTTTTGCCAACAAATACAATTTAAAGGCTTAGGTTGGGTTCACTTTCTCACAAAATTCAACACAACAAAAGTTTTTCAGTATTGATTTTTTAGAAACGTGAACGCAGCCTAAGGTCATAAAATTGTAAATTTTGGTTGTGTAAAGGGTGACTAATTTATGAGTTATTTTACTCCTATATTTTATTCTAAATTTTTAGTTTTGTTTCTGTAAAGGTTGTGTGCTAAAGTTTTGTTCGTTACTTCCATTTAATTATTAATAAGTTAACGTTAACGCGTATTATTCTAATTTTTTTAGTAGTTAATATACTAATCGTAACTTGCGTGTAATTAAATATTTCTTACGGATACTTACTTTCAATGATTGATTTATTTTTTCAAAAAGTACTATAGTGTTGTGTAGATAATTAGTGATTCCCGCCAGAAGGGAATAAAGCAAAGGGGTTCAAGAGAAAAGGTAAGAAAATTTTGCAGTATCGTTATAGAAATTTAAAAACAATTTTTGGAATTTTGACACAATAACTAAATTAATTAAACATATTGGCAACGGCTTTAAGTACAATATTTTTCAAAGAACAGAAGCTTATTCGTATTGTATAAAAAAGTCATGTGATAGTTTTTTATTAATGTTAATGTTTAAAGAATGTCCGATTGTCCAGTACTAAAATTTCAGGATTTTCGCATAGCGTTTTCCAAGAACATGACAATTAATCTATACTTTTGTATAATTATTTTATTGATGATATTCTAATTCAGGAAACTTTATCATACGATTTTTTTAAGTTGCCTGAAAAAAATTCCAGATGAAACCTAGGATTTTAATAACCAAAACCATCCACCTGGATCCGCCCCTGCTTGTAACCTTTTTCAGTCGGATGGTGGTTACCTCGTTAATTCACAGGTACCTATCCCAGATTATTATTTATTAAAGTGCCGGTTTAATGCCGGCATCATGTCAGTCAGTCTGAAGCAGACAAGTGGCCATACAACACGATGTAAACTTATAAACACTCCCGCCGCATCATAGTGTACTAGGGTAGTAACTTGGTGGTGTTGAGAGATAATCCTCCAGTTCACTACGCTTGTGCTGCCTGCCTCCCTACTAAACATAAACCATCAGACTTTATATGTATGTCGGTCGGGACAAGTGAGATGCAAAGTTGGTATTTACATAGCAAGTCAATTACCCGAGGCCATCCATCATAGTTGGCGGTATCGACATCTGCTATAATGTGACTAGTATCCGAAGCCAACCAGGATGCAGACGCACATATATATGTGTGTGTTAGGGGCGCTCAAAGCCTCCACATTTCACTTAACCACCGCCACCTCCACCATCAGGCATCATATCACCAAAGTGATGAATATTGCATTTTATTATGAAAATGTCAGCTGTGTGGCGGCTTACGTACACACCAACACCAACACACAGTAACACAGCACGGATATCGCGTAGTCATTAAATTAAATTTGAATTTTTCCGTGCTGTCAACAAGTTTTTAATGTGGCACGGAAATATGCCAACAATTTACCTGCATCATTTAATGCGTAGCAAAATGATGATGTATTTTACAGTAGTTATACAGAAAAATTTAATAGTGCTGCATTGTTTTGATATGAAGCTTTTATGTAGGTAGTTTAACAACTCTATACAATGGTTAATTAAGTTAAACAGGAAATGACAGTTTCAAACCTACCTAGGTTTTATAATAGCTATTTATACTACAAGTATATAATCTATGATTTTATCGACGAGTCTGGTTTATGGCCGAGCGAGCTTGCGAGCGAGGCTAATAAATAGGACGAGTCAATAAAGTCAGACTATATACGAGTTGCATATAATCCCCATATTCCTTTACTTCTCCAGCTGATGGCGTTATAAACTAAAGCACGCAAAGTGGGAAAATAAATTATTTCAGACACCCATATTGTACGACATTGCGAAATTGGGAAGTTGAGTTAGAGGTGAGTTTCCCTATTCATCATTATTTATTTGAAGAGACAGCATGGTTTTAGGCTTTTATATTCTCCATATTATATAGCCTCAGATATATAACATTTAATTCGTGTACGTCCTCGTTTATCAAGGTCCATTTTGTTATTGCTCTTCATTCATTTTTCACTGATCCGAATTTATCACACTACCACCACAAGATATAATTTTAAGCCTGTGGGTGGATGATGATGATGAGATTCCACCATGTATAAATGTCGCGCGGGTGCTTATGTAAATTTTTGTGCCTTAGTGGAGGATTTTCTTTTTCTTCTTTTGTTAACTAAGTAGGCATTAAAGTTCTAATTAGAGTTATACAATGGCTCTTAACGATTATAAGTTTGAGGAGATGCGCGCTTGGGCCCCCCTTAAGGACGCTTTAAAATGTAAATTTCGGGGCGAACAGCTTTTCGGGTAGACTCTTGAACAAAGTGCACCATTTTCATCGTTGCTTGTTGAAATATTTTTGTAAATAGTATACAAGATTTTACTTTCATTTCCATACAAGTTGATTGTGGCAATCTATGTTTTAAGTAGTTCTATAGAAGTGGAAGTAAATCCTATACAGCTTTGGTACTTTTAATCTTGAAAATCTAAAACCACGGCAATAAACTAAAATTTTACAAATACGACATAATTTATCGTCAGAGTGGAAAATTATTTACGAAAAACCGTAAATTGTACACAGTTTGTAACGTGTATAAATTTTACAATTTATACTTCAGTTATGTTATTTATTGTATATTCAGTTCAATTTAAATAAAACCGACATAGTTTATGAACACAAAAACCATAGAAATTTTAACTCTATCCACATTATATTAAACCATAAACACGGTTTTATACCGTAATGAAAAAATCTGATAATTCAGCATAATTCTGAAAGAATTTCGTACAAATTTTAATCTACATACTTAAGTACACTGTTTTAATAAGATTTTATAATAAATCTGTACGCATACAAATATCAACTTCTCATTTTTTTCCGAAATAAATTAAACTTGACATACTCATACACACTCTGTTATTAATACTAATTTTTTTTAATGCCCATGAATACCCCTACCCATTGCACAGTTTTCTTTCTCCTCCAGTTCACATCAATTCAATCCACTCGGTTTTTGTCCCTAAATGGTGGTAATCCATTCAAGGATCCCACAACAAAAAACAGGCCATGCCCCAAATATGCTTTTGATATTAATTGAACTAAATGAAGCTGTTTTTTTGCACATGTTGGAAAAACTTTGCTGTATAACATGATGCGACAATTTTAATTATATTTGCAAAAGGGTTTTTAGTGGACTTTTAACATGTGTTGTAAATTAGAATATGGGTGGGCCTGCCTTATACTGGGGAATATCTTTGGGTTTCAGCGTCTATATGTGTGTTATGTGGAGAATCCCCGCGGGTTTTCAGCTATTTTCAGTTCAGCATACATTCATTTAATTTGGCATATATGCGCGCGGATATATGTTTGAGTTCCGATTTAATTTGTATGCAAATTTATTTCAACGGAAGAGTTATAATACATATAAAATTAAAATATATTTGCGGAAAAGCGGTGGCGTTTAATGAAGAAAAATTTGTTAATGTCTAATCATCTGATTGCAAAAAATTGCTCGTACATCGGGTTAAAATCATTAGAACTGCCAGGAATTTGATAAGCTTTTCATATAAGGTTAGATTAACTGTAATTACAAAATATTTGCCAAGAAATCGCAGTTAATTGTTATTTTTAACACCGCTGATGGAATTTTCAGAAATATGCATTTTTAAAGAGTCGGATGTCAACTTTATTATAAAACAAGCTAACCTCATTTTTAGATTATTTGTATGTTGCAAAATCGTCTTTATAAAAATATAAATTTCGACAATTTACACAGAAATTTACTAAGAAATTTTGGGTATTCTAACTTCACTTTTAGATGTAGTTTAGCTCAAATTGATGTCTCAAGTAATTTGAAAACCTCCTAGTTTTAGAACCGCTGATACGATTTTCATAAAATTTGCATTTTTGAATCGCCACTTTATTATACAACAAACTATACAGGGTGTCCCGGAAAAAGTGGGAAATCTCTCGGATTCAGATAGGGCATGAAAAAATAAGATGACAAGTTCCTTTAAAATTTTTTCCTACAGGCCCTCCCTAATACGAAGATATGTAGCCCTGAAGAGCGTCGTTGGAAATCGTTTTTTTAATAACTTTTAAAGTACCTACTTAATAGAGTTTTATAAAAAGTTAATATGATGGACACTACTAAGGACCTCTTGAAATAATGTCCTTGACACATATCTAGCTTGTTTCTCGTAGTTTACCAGGGGCAGACTAAGCTTTACAACTTAATGCTTAAACTTTTAACACCCTGTGTGAAAAAAAACTTAAAACAACAAAATCAGGTAGCTTGAACCTTAGACTTAAGAAAAGCTACTCTTGTTTATTGTCGATAACGTGGACCGTTTTCGAGAAAAAGAATAATAAATGAATTCATGTTTTATTAAGTCATTAAAAAAAAGTCTCATTCCGAAAAAAAATCAAAATTTAAAAAACGCCTGTAGGAAAATTTTTTATAGGAACTTGTCATCTTATTTTTTCATGCCCTATCTGAATCCAAGAGATTTCCCACTTTTTCCGGGATACTCTGTATATAAAAATAACACATATTCTAACCTGATTTTTAGATTATTTTATGTTTATTATTGGAAATTAAAATTTTCAGCTATTCTGTAAAACAATGTGGACGATTTTTATGCTACACTTTTACAACATATCCACAGTTATTATTTTACTTGCAAACCCGACATGAAAATATGTATATAGATAATTTAATAATGTATTTCAGTTTTATTCTATTTTCAACAAAATATTCCACACAGAAAAATCTCTGCTATGTTGTTTAGCATGACTAAAAAGTAAAAAGGAAACAACCATCTCTAAAAGGCACATACAATTAAAAATGTAATGTTGCCTTTTTTTAGTATAATAGAAGCGTAAACTCGAAGATTTAACCCATAAAATATATTTACTTTATGTTGTTTTTATCTAAACTTTGACACCGTAAACTTTTATACATTTAATAGTAAACAATAAAAGTTTCTGCGTCGTTCGTTTCCTCAAACTATTTTCGCTGTATACTAGGCAATGTTCTGGTGGGTGGATGGATATCTTATCTAACGCTTCTGGTAACTAGATTCAGTGGCGTACCTCGAAATATCGAGACACTATTTTTAATAGCACAAGTTTAATGCCAAAATTTCTCTAAAGGCGCAACAATTCGAATTTTTCACGTAATTCTTTCTTGTTGTTTCCATTAAACATAACTTCTGTAACTTATCCACTTTCCACCACAATCCACCAAAATAATTCCACCTAATTCCCACACAACTTTTACATTAAAACAGCATAAACTTTGTGCACGTTTATAGTGATAGAACCTGGCGGAGTTGTGCGGGGGCGGTGGCGGCAACGGCGGCAACATTAAACACAAAACAGAGACGAGAACATACTCTCCCTGCTAGAATTGTTTAAGTGTTGTCTCTCTGACTCTTTCGGTCCCGGTAACTACCACCACTTGAGTTTAAGGATAATGTGCCTTCTACTGTTACAAAGTTTTCCAAACATACCAGAAGAATAAAACTAGAGTGGTGGCGCAAAAAAAGTAATCGTAATGTGAAACGTTTCAGAACGTTGTTATTTTTTCTATGGGGGTTAAGTGAGTGTTAGGATTTAATATAAATAATAAATTAATCTAGTCGTTAGTTCTTAAATAATTTGCACTTTGTTAAAGTATCGGAAATAAATAAACTCTATCTCTCAGGGTTAGTTGTCCTTCTAGCATCTCCCTTCCGCGCGCTCGTCTGATCTTTCGACCAACTTCTGTTTTAAAAGTCCATTTTCCTAATGGAATTTAGCCCTCGCAAGTGGTGCAAGTATAAGTCGATACCTATTATTCCCAACGTGTTGAATTAAACAACATTTTTGTGATTGTTTCTCTTCCAACCAGTCACATACATTTATCCTACGGTTTAGTTTTGTAGTTGGGTCAGTGGTGTGCCCATGGGGAGGGGGTTTACAAATTAGAACATGACTTGGTTTAAACTTTAAATTAGATCATTAACTAATTCTTAATTTTCTAATTGTATCTAAGGCAAGTCATTTATAGTTAAGGTTGAAAAACTGAGCCTTATCTCGATTTAAGTACATAATATTTTTGGGGTTACGGAATCCCAACTCTTCCCCATCCTCCTCCACACAAAAACCCCACAAACAATGTGTTAGTCCGACACACAAACCCGTAAAGATTACAACACACCCAACATCCGGGATTTCTCCTACATGATAATCCAAGCATAATTGGACACCCTGATGAATTCCAAACGTCGCTGCATTTTGGACAGTTGATTTTCCCACTGCATTAAGCTCCTTTTGGTCCAGGATAAGTAGTTTGGATCACTGCCAGCAGTCCCAGCATTCTACCTTATATTCTTAACAAACCTAAAAAGGCTTTGAATTGTTTCCAAATCCACTGGATTCTAAGACACAGAAAGAGAGGGAGCGAGAGAAAGATTGTCCCTGAAGAGCTTTTTCTTTCGTTTTTAATAAATGACTTGACGAGACGAGACAACCAACTACTACTATAAAAAGTTTGCTCATAATTTAGGGAATTATAATTTTGAAGTAAGTAACTTTTACGAGTTGCTAACTTTTATATCGAGCTATGAATAAACTAGCTACAATTTGCATTTATCTGCGGTATGGACACGCGAATACCCAAAGGAAAACAAGACAACCTCAACGGAAATTGTTAATATCAATTTCATTAGTTTGAAAATTTTGTTTTAAAAACTAACATCGTTAGAGAGCCATTCAGGATATAATTTTAACAAGGAGGAAAAGCATTTAGAAATGTGTAACCAAACCATCCACATGACTTTTTTATACTTTACTGTATTAGCGATTTAATAAGCTAGAGGACTAAGATAAAAATTTATTTGCAATAGTTTTTAAGGTTCTGAAAACAGTCCACACTATGTAGATTAATTTTATTGGATTTACTAATTATTTGCGTAAAATTTCCATTTCTCCTTTCTTAATACTTCAAAAATTTACTTTTGTCCGAACATTTAGTTGTTAAGGCTCGTATTTCCGATACAGCAAACTTTTCTCTGTATAGAAATTTAATTTGATTGAAATACGACTAGAGGTTCCAAAATTGTGGGGATTTAGAACAAGACTCCCTCGAGTTTTAGGACTTTTGGTTGGATTTGAGTTAAATTTGAATTTTTGCAAATGGCCAGATTGTTATCTGTTAAATTTATCATCGAAATTATCCTCATTCTTTCCCTTTTTTATTGTTCTAATTTGAGGTAAATTTCAAAAACTAATTTTGAAACCTCAGGTATTTACGTTATTCAACTTTTTTCGAGAACTATACTTGAAATCACTTTCCGAATCGTGTTAATTTAGTCTCCATTAAACTAAAATGAAATACCATTTTAAAGTTTCTCCGAACTTATTTTGGTAAAATCTGCAGATTTCACCGTGATATCGGAAAGTTTTCGCTTGCATCATGATGTGGATGTTGGATATAATTTCCTCTAAAAACTTTAGTAATTTGTTAAGCAGATAAAAGATGCACCAATGCCAAAATAGTGTAACAGTTTATCGATTGAAACTGAAACTGGTCAAAATAATTAAACCAATTTCATTACAGTTCCAATTAAAGAGTATTAATTTAATATACTTGTGCACTGTGTAACACAGACAAATATTCATAGATTTGGTACTAATTTGATGATAAAAACACTTTGATTATTATTGTTTAACACCTGAATTTAAATCGTAATAATAATAATATTTATTATGAAATAATAATAATAATAATAATACACGAAACTAATAAAATAATGATAGCAGCTAATCATAAATGTAATTAATAATTGGAAATGCTTCCAACAATATTGACAATTAAAGTCTTTAGAAAACCATAAACGGTATTTTTATATTAAATTTTTCCCATAGAAAAGATTTATTACTTGCGTACATTATTAAAAAAAAGCTGAAGACAACCGACGTGAAATTATAAATAATAATAGTATATGTAAGGGGGGACGCAGAAAATAATCTTATTATCATTTAAATTGGATTTAAGAAGGACGAAATGATTGACGAGCGAAATTGTTGCATATAAAAGGAATTTTTAAATGGAAACTGTCCAAATAACTTATGAACATGGATTATGTATAGCTTGGCACGAAGTATTGTAGTGTTTATTTCGAAAATTTAGCAAGCTATTTAAAAGTTTGTCTTGACTTTTAATTGTTTGTCTAAAACTGATTATCCTTGTCCAAACACTAAGGTACCAAACTTTAGTGTTTCCGCACTGAATAAAATAATATCTTCGCCAACATCATGGATTAATTTCAATTGAAAAGCCCACAGAGAAACGATTCGCTCTCCTACACGCCAACACGAATAAAACGGTATTATATTATTCCCATTTTGCATACATTATAAAATCAGCAATTTTAAAGTTTTCAACTCGATTTGCATTTTGACAAAGAAGCGCAGAGGCACACAAAACCAAAACCTAATTCGAACGAATTGGAAGCATAACTAATATGAGGCGTGGAGGAAAAAACGGTGTGTGGGTTACTTTAGCCTTTTACAGCGAAGATGGTGGATTTCTTAATGCAATTACAATCATACCTGCAGCTGATGATGAATACCAGGCGATCTTTCCGTTTTGTTATCAAATTAATCACCGGTGTTGATTCAATTATTGCCACTGAAAGTGTTATTCGGTTTTTTGAGAAGAAATACCAAGTTTTAGAATGTTTAATAGAGCGAGGAATTTTATCAGCGATCACTGTAAAAGATTCGTTTTTTTTAATAAATTATTTTATTTGAGAAAATTGTGGTAGGTAATTTTAATTCGGTGTATTTATAATGTTACAGTTTTAGAACTACTGGAACAGTTCAGTCAAATTTCGTTTATTCCAAAATTTCCTAAAAAAATTCTGCTAGTTTCAGCTGGACACTTTTTAAAGCCCCACTCAAATTTCTTCCTCTTTACCTCATTTATTTTCCATTTATCCTCGCCCTCCCCCACAAAACTACCACTTTCTGTGTGTGTGTTGCGGCAAACTAAAACAAAATTTACATATGTGCCTTGTCAGAATTACACCCAATTAAACAATAATTTATCATTTTGGTGCACAAGTGTACGATTGGATTGCTTGATAAAGTTCCACTCTCTTCCAGCCCCCAGTGAAACTTTGGATATGTGATAATGTTCTCACCTAAATGCGACGAGGGGGGTCGGGGGATGGTGTTATGACGATTTGCATAATAACTTAATTGGCTGCGAGATACGAACACCAGCGAGCTTGCCTTGCTCTTTTGTGTACATACCACATATACTCGTATCTGTTTCGTGGGGGTGGGCACCGCCGCCTACGGCATGCTGTAGGTCTGCAGGGCTTAGGTTAGCCCCTGCAGGGTGTTACGGATATGGTAATTTGCTGCGTTTCCGGATGACGTTGATATGGCGGGAATTAACTGGAAAAATTAGAAATGTTGTCGGGATTATATCCTGGACATGTTTCAGGAAAATGTCTGAAAATTTTAATAAAACTACACATAAATACAGATTGTTGTATAATCAAATCGGAAATCTATATTAGAACTAAAATTTCATATACTGGATTATATTTCAAGTAACTTTACTGTTTCGGTGTTCTTTTCGCTAACTTTTTTATTTCCTCCCTTCAGATTAGCGCCAATTGGATAATGGGACCAGAACTGTGTGATATGTGGACCTCCATTGATGTTCTATGTTGCACCGCGTCCATCTTGCATCTGGTGGCTATTGCACTTGACAGGTACAGTATTGGATACTCCCACGTAATTATCTGTTATCGAATTTCAAAATGTTATAACTTTGAACTGAAATGGAATATTGTGAAAGCGTTAGGAGATTTTTATAGGATATTCTAGTGTTCACCAGAATGTTTGGAAAAGATTAATTAACTTTGCAGAATTTTGTTAAAAATATACAGTCAAATTTTTTTGTATTTAAAATTTTTTTTTTCCTTATATTTCGGAAAGTAATTGAAATACAAGTTTGTCGATTGCACCATCGTAATCTGCGGAAAATTCTGTATAAGTTTGATAATTTTTGCAAATTTGGAAACCTATAATAAAATTACTAAATTCGAATTTTTGAGCATTTTTAAAACCACACTGATTTGATTTCCTCTCAATTTTTTGCATAGATTCTGGGCGGTAACAAACGTCGACTACATCCACACCAGAAACAGCAACCGCATCGGCATAATGATCGTCATAATCTGGGCCATAGCTCTTGTAGTCTCCCTTGCCCCTCAAATCCCCCAGTTCAAAGACCCAGAGTACCTCAACCGAATCGAAAAGAAGAAACAATGTATGGTAAGCCAAGACGTCAAATATCAAATCTTCGCCACCAGTTCAACATTCTACGTTCCTCTTTTGGTCATCTTCGTATTGTATTGGAAAATCTTCCAGACGGCAAGGAAGCGGATTAGAAGACGAAGAGAACTCAAAGGGCAGATCTTGGAGAAAGTTGAGAAAACTAATAATAACAGTCGTATTGGAAAAGGGTTTTTAACTAAGCGAAGGTTCTTACGGATGAAGCGTTGTACAACTGGAGGGGGTAAAAAGGGGTCTGGTTCGGAAGCGCTGGTGAATTCGCTGATGATGGAAGGGCAATCGACGACTACCATGGAGATTGTCGAGGAGCAAGACGAGCACTCGACGAGCGGTAATGGAAAAGCAGAGGAGACTACAGCGTTTACCATTACTAGACCTTCAGCGCCTGCTCCAGTGGTCTCCAACAACGTCTCCCCAGAGAAGTCCTCGACGGCCACGACTAACAACGGCTCAGCCAGCCACCAAAGCCACATCAGCGACATCAGCCGCGTGGAGATCCTCCATAAGGAGCTGCCGCAGTGTCCCGCGTCCGTCGATAAACTCATACCGTCCAGGCGGGAGAAGAAGGAGAGCTTGGAGGCGAAGCGCGAGAGAAAGGCGGCCAAAACCCTGGCGATTATCACTGGTGCGTTCGTGATGTGCTGGTTGCCGTTTTTCATCCTGGCGTTGTTGATGCCGTTGTGCGGGGAAGCATGCACCATCAGCGACTATATTATGAGTTTTGCATTGTGGTTGGGGTATTTTAATTCGACGTTGAATCCAGTGATTTATACGATTTTTAATCCGGAGTTCCGGCAGGCGTTTAAAAGGATTTTGTGTGGGGGGCACAGAGCCGGACGGAATTTTCGATCGGGGAAAATTAGATAAAACTACGTAATAAGGTGCTGTTGGGTTTTTATTTGATTTGTGGGGAATAAATTTTCATCTTTCTCCACAAATTTTGCTCGTTGTTGTTGTTACTGTTCCTATTAACAATATTTTAACCTAGTTAGTGTTAATTTTAGTATACCAGACAAGTGTTACCACTTGTTCTAATTACTACAAATGTCTTTCTGATACGAATAGTTTTTAACGTCCGGTGGAGTCCAATTTTAACCTGAATACCAAACATGGTTAAAATTACCCCCGGTTTAATGTACTATAAAATAATGTATAAACTACGATAAATATATTAAACATTTTATTTTGAAAACTATTAAAATAAATTGTTGTTGTGGCTTTGGTTTTGTTTCTATATAAGTTTAAGGCGATGTGCAACGCTGGTACAAAAGTATAGAACTGGTGACGTCACGTTATTGTTTATTTTAAATTTTTGCGGTTACGCAAGTGCTAAAATATTTTAAAACTAACTCTGGATGTAAAAATTTTTTTTCAGGATTCAATGCGATCAGTTTAAATATGTTTTGTTTTAAATTTTCCAGACACTTTCTTCAAAACCAAATATTTTATACTCGCTAAAATTATTGTATTTTCCTTAAATTACGATTCATAGATGACGTCCCAGTAACACTGTGTATTGAACAGCAAAAAAGCGTTGCCACATTTGCCTTAATTTCGGCGAAACGGGAGATAAATATAATATATGAAAATATTATATAAATTATATAATGTAATATTTATACGTGTTATAAGTGTCAAAAATAATATATAAGCATAGTTACAAGCTAAAACACTGTAAATTAACGTATTTTGTGTGTTTTTTTTTTCAAGAATTAACGACTACACAGCAGTACTTTTAAACTAATGCACTGAACATATCCTGAATTTTCCACATTATTTTAAAAGTATCAGCTGAAATTATATCCAAAAGTTTTCTATTTTTATATACCTACCTTAATAAAAGTTACCTCTAAAAATATATTAATTATCTTTAAAATTGAGAACAAATCCCAGTCCTAGCACAATAACAGATAATATGCTACGACTGGAATTTTTACGTGTCAAAACTCCTGCACAAGGATAATTAGCCATTCCACTAGGTATTATAATTAGCTAGTATTGTTGCGCAGGAGCAAAAATAGTATTACTTTAGCTTCATTACAATGTATACGGTATACAATTGAGCCTGTATATCTGTATAATAAACAATGGAAGCTAGAACAAAGCGAATCGCAGGGTGCGAAAAAAACTATATATTATAATATAAATATAAAGTAAACTGTGTACTATAGTAGTTACTAAGGCTTTTGTGTATAAAATATCTTGTAGTGTAGAAAACGAGGGGGGAATTGTAAATATTTTAAAATAAATATTATGTCAACATGTTATCTTAGGTATATTATAAATAAATGTAGTAAATTGTACATTGCTAACAAAAAAAATTGTAATTATTAAATGAACTCATAATTGTGATATGCGTTTAAATTACATTTAGACTATACATTATACAATAAAATTAATAAACTGTATTAATTTAAGTGTTATTTGTACAAAAAAAAAATTAATAAATTTGTTGCTACTTTGTTATTTCCAAAAAACAAGCATAATTTTTTTAACTCCAACACTAATTATACCACAAAGCAAATTGTAAATTAAATATTGTTCATTATACGATGTGTTAAAATCAATAAATATCAGTATTATATTTCATTTGTTTTTCTTGTCATCCCCTCGAGTAATATCCCTCCCGATTAGTTTCCGGATTATCACATAAAATATCACAAACATTAAGACAGTCACCAGGGTGAGGATTAAGATGATGTCTAAGAGGTGGCGTTGGAACCAGTTTAGGTTTACGCCGGCTGTGCGCAGGTGTGGCGCTCCCTTGTGACGGATCACGTGCTCTATCCAGTAGATTGCCTCGTCCATGGGTTTGATCGGACGGTCGTGCATTACTTTAGAGCGAGCCTTGGCGTTTTGCATATATCTGAAAAAAATAATGAAAAAAGTGTAGGAAATAAATTTGATTTGAACTAATTTCGACTATCTTACTTGGGATTATCCAGCACCTCTTTCAAAGCCCTCAGAAGGGTTTCTTCACTCAAATCATTGAATGAAATTTTCACGCAATACCCCTTCAAAGCCGCCTGCTCCAAATTGGCCTCCTGGTCCCAGTACACCGGAATCCCAATCATCGGTACTCCAAACCAAACCGTCTCCAAAACACTCAGCAAACCTCCATGGGTGATAAAGGCTTTCACATTAGGATGTGCTAAAAAAATTCAAAATAAATTTTGAAGAAATAATTCCAATTAAGCACCTAAGATGTCTTGTTGTGGTAGCCAAGGCATTATTTTAACATTGTCGGATTTTCCTGGAAGATCCTCCTCGAATTTCCACAGGATTTTCTGAGGGATTTTTCTGAAGGCTGCCAAAATAGCCCGTTTGCTCTTCTCAGGCAAATCAGCGCTTTTTATATTGGAGCCCATAGAGAAAACCACTACGCCCTCTGTTGCCTTATCTAAAAACTGCTGAAGGTCCTTCGGAAGCGGTTTAGTTTCCTCCACGTGATAACCACCGATTTCCTTGATAGCAGGCGCCAAGGGCACTGGATTATTAACACTAATATGCGATAATAGCAACAACAAGTCAACTTTCTTAAACAATTCCCTTAAATCTGGGGAGTTTTCCACATTTTCTTTCAGCAGTTTCTCGTGTTGGCCTATGACATAATAATGATAATACAGTTTGCTAGTCAAATCATAGTAAGTATTCTGCATGCGTTGCCATAGAGTCATTTCGGAGCCAAACTGAGCTAGAAGATGAGGAACGTAGGAAGAAGGGGAGGGATTGGCAAAGAAGTGGTTGTTGAAGATGGTGGTTGGACCAGGAGCAAAGAGGATTAAAGGACAGTTGAACTTGTGGGCGAATATTACAAGAGCATCACAGACAAAGTGCTCCATGATAACCACGTCGAATTTCTCGTTGGATTTCAGGATGTTTTGAACGTTTTTATGCTTGAGGACTTGTTCCGTGAAGGACAAGCCAAGGTCGGTTACCCATTTGATTTGGCCTAGGACAGACTTTTGTCCCATTTCATAAAGAGCTTTTTTCTGTTCTAAAAGTATATTAGTTACAACTAACGTTATTAAAACCCTTCTTAGGACTTACCAGTTATATCTTCTACCATATCCTCCACAGAAATATCTCGCCAGTTCTTCATGGGAGCCTTCTGAGGAAATGGACTAAGGACAGTTACCTCGTGTCCTCTAGTTGCCAATTCCTTCATCAAGCGGAAGCCTAGGGTAAAATGACTATGGGAGACCATAGGCCACACTGCCAAAATTTTAGCACCATCTCCAAATTTTTGTAGTATTATAAATAACACTACAACCAATGGTACTAGTTTCATTTTAACTAAATTAGCATATAAGATAGAGTGAACTGGAGATGATATAGTAGATATTAAGTGTTTGCGTGTTTAACTTATAAATTTATCTCGTTTACAAGCACGTCCCCTCCTATTTTTCATAGGCGACAGAATGAATAGTTCCAGTGACCGTAATGCATGGTTCAAGGTTGCTTTATTAAATATTTTGATGTAATACAGATTTCAAGGTTAATAATTTTATTATTGGAGCTTCTTAACAGCATCAGTTTTTTTTCCAATGAAATATCTTTTTAATTTACAGATAATTTTTATGGCATAACAAAGAAACGCAAGTGATGCTAATAGAATTATTAGACAGAATCCAATGACATCTAAAAGGAAGCTTTGGTACCACTTCAAATGCATCCCGGGGGATTTATAATGAGGTGCACCTCCATATCTCATTAGATACTCGATGCAATACATAGCTGTGTCTAAAGGTTTCTGCGGACGATCCCTCATGATCCTGGAATAAATTTTCATCTTATCCTTGTACCTAAAAACAAATATTTAGTAGCAAATCGACTTATGGAATTATATTACTTTGAGTTGTGGAGGATTTCATCCAAAGCCTCTGATAAATTTTCTTCGGTGATTTCGCTGATGGGAATTTTTTTGGCGTAGCCTTTTGAGGCGCCTTGTTCCACATTGTAGTACTGGTCCCAGAAGAATGGTAGACCAACGAAGGGTACACCAAAGTAAACTGCTTCGGTTACGCTGAGGAGACCTCCATGGGTGATAAAGGCTTTGACTTGGGGTTGGGCTAAGAAAAAAATTTTTGGTACTAATTTATAAAATATAAATTCGAATTATTATATACCTAACACATCATGTTGAGGCATCCACTTAACCACCTTAATATTCTCAGGTAATCCCTGCACTTCCACATTAGTCTTCCAGAGAACCTTATACTTAATCCTCGACAAAACCCCCACGAGCACGCGAAGTTTCTCTTTTGGAATCATAGACACTTGCAACATTGACCCAAAACTGACCACTACAACTCCCTGGTTTGCTTCTTGGAAAAATTCTTGAAGCTCCTTTGGAAGACTCTTAGTAGGTCCAATGTGATAACCAGCGATGTCAATCATCGATGGAACAGTAGGAGCAGGATCGTGGATAGAAACATGAGAGCTTACGAGAAGCAAATCGGCGATGTATTGAATTTCTGATAAATCTGGAGATGAAGGATAAAGTTTCTTAAGGAGTTGTGCGTGTTTTGGTAGGATAACCAAATGGTAGTGTGCTTGTCCTACAATGTCATAGAAGAGGTTCTTAGCTCGTTGCCAAAAACTCATCTTGGATGTTAGTCCTGCGAAATTGTTGGCAACATAGGAAGAAGGCGAAGGGTTTCCAAAGAGAAAATTATTGTAAATGTTCCTTGGAGATATAGTAAATAAAACGATGGGGCATTTGAAGTGATGTCCAATGATCATTAAAGCATCATTCATGAAAGTTTCCATAAAAACCAAATCAAACCTTCTTGAATCAACCTGTAGCAACTCTTGAATAGCCCGATTCCTCAAAACTACTTCTGTAGCTTTAAAAGACATGATAGTTGTGTCATTCATTTGTGCCAACACTGAGTATTGTCCAGAATAATAAAGATCTTCTCGACCTAAAACACAAAAATTCATTTATTTCTCCAAGAATAAAAAAAAACTTCACTAGAAAAATCAAAATCCAAAGAATCCAACTTGACTAATGTATAATTTTTTATGGGAATTTCCAGATTATAAAAACTGTAAACTGTCACATTGTGTCCTTTGTTGGCCAGCTCCTTTAAAATTGTGTGTCCTAGAATCATGTGGCTGTAGCAGGGAAATGGTAATATCCCTAAAATATTGGCTGATTTTGTTAGTTTTATAACAAAGACCAACACTAGGAATAACTTCATGTTTATACGAATTGGTTTATGATGCGTGATTCAGTAGGTATTTATCAGAGGGTTATCGCGACCTTCATTAGAATATAATGAGGAAATATAATAGCTGAGGTAAACAAATTAGAACTACTTTGTTGCAATAATTACTGTTTTTTTTAATATAAAAAAAGGTTTCTGGTTAGATTTCCTAGCAAAAATTCGTTCGTATCTGCCATAAGTTGTAAATAACTTTTGACTAAATGCAGGTAGGTATTAGAGTTTGTATCAGTGGCGTCGGCGTCCCAAGAAGTTTTCTCTGAAGGGGTCTAGGTTCTAGGACTCAAGCTAAGACATTTCAATGTTAATTTATTTTATTGTAGTTTCTTAACCATATCAGTTTGGTTTCCAACGAAATTCCGTTTTAGTCTACAGAAAACTTTTACAACCCAAGAAAAAGTCACAACTAACACTATTAAAATTACTATAAAGAATCCAATAACGTCTAAAAGGTATCTTTGATACCACTTCAAGTGCATCCCGGGAGATTTATAGTGAACTGCCCCTCCATATCTCATTAGATATTCAATGTGATACATCGCAGTGTCCAAGGGTTTCTGTGGACGATCCCTCATGATCCTGGAATAAATTTTCATCTTCTCCTTGTACCTAAAAACCAATATTTAATACCAAATTGACTTATGGAATTATATTTTGTACTTTGGGTTGTGCAGGATTTCCTCCAAAGCCTCTGATAAGTTTTCTTCGGTGATTTGGCTGATGGGAATTTTTTTGGCGTAGCCTTTTGAGGCGCTTTGTTCCACGTTGTAGTACTGGTCCCAGAAGAATGGTAGACCAACAAAGGGTACACCAAAGTAAACTGCTTCGGTTACGCTGAGGATACCTCCATGGGTGATAAAGGCTTTGACTTGGGGTTGGGCTAAGAAAAAAGTTTTTGGTACTATTTTATAAAATATAAATTCGAATTATTAAGGTTGTTTTCCTTTATATACCTAACACATCATGTTGTGGCATCCACTTAACCACCTTAATATTCTCAGGCAATCCAGATACTTCCACATTAGTCTTCCATAGAACCTTATACTTAATCCTCGACAAAACCCCCACGAGCACGCGAAGTTTCTCTTTTGGAATCATAGACACTTGCAACATTGACCCAAAACTAACAAGTACAACTCCCTGGTTTGCTCCTTGGAAAAATTCTTGAAGCTCCTTCGGAAGACTCTCGGTAGGTCCAATATGATGACCAGCAATGTCAATCGTCGATGGAACAGTGGGAGCAGCATCGTGGATAGAAACATGAGAGTTTACTAGAAGCAAATCGGCTTTGTAGTGAATTTCTGATAGATCTGGAGCAGAAGGATAAAGTTTCTTAAGGAGCTGTGCGTGTTTTGGCACGATAACCAAATGGTAGTGTGCTTGTCCTGCAATGTCGTAAAAGAGGTTCTTAGTTCGTTGCCAAAAACTCATCTTGGAGGACAATTCTGCGAAATTATTAGCAACATAAGACGAAGGCGAAGGGTTTCCAAACAAGAAATTATTGTAAATATTTCTTGGACTTGCAGTATATAAAACAAAGGGACACTTGAAGTGATGTCCAATGATCATCAAAGCATCATTCATGAAAGTTTCCATAAAAACCAAATCAAATCTTCTCGAATCTTCCTTTAGCAACTCTTGAATCACTCTATTTCTTAATACTACTGAAGTAACGTCCAAAGCCAGGTGTGTGGTTCTATTCATTTGTTTCACCACTGAGGTTTGACCGGATTGATAAAGTTGTTTCACCTGATCTAAAACCAGAAAAATTTACTAAGAGATTCACATTTTTTAAGAAAGTCTCCAACCAGAAAAATCCAAGTCCAAATGGTCCAACTGGATAACTGTATGGTTTGCTATTGGAACTTCCAAAGGATAAAAACTGTAAACTGTGACATTATGCCCTTTATTGGCCAACTCCTTTAAAATTGCATGTCCTAGGACCACATGACTGTAGCAGGGGAATGGTAAAATCCCTAAAATGTTGGCCGATTTTACCGATTTTATAAACAATAGCAATGTTATGGATAACTTCATGTTTATTCAAAACTGATTCTGCGTAAGTTCAGTATATAAACAGTTGATTATCGTGACCTTAATTGGAATATAATTAGAGAAAATTACCAAGGTAAGAAAAATTAGAACTATAATAAGTAGATAATAACAAAAAAATTGTTGTAAGGGTTCGTCAGATTAGATTTTCTAGTAAAAATGTAATAATTTGTAATAATTAGCTATTGTTGAATTATATATTACAGTATGTACCAGTGGCGGTTCCAGAAATTTTCTGGGGGTTAGATGAATTTTTCCAAAAATATTTTTTAGAAATTTGTAACAACTACAAAATATTTTTGAAATAACTTTTAGATTTTATTATTTAGAAACCAAAAACAGTTTAATAATTGCTTATTAGGTACTATTATCTACGTTTTTTTTAATTTATAGCCTCATATCTAAAATTTGACTCTTCCTGATAACACTTTAATTACTAACCTCGTTTACTTTATGGTAATTTATCTCGTACACTTCGTTGTTAAAAACTCAAAATCCAGTCAAAAAATGAAGTACACACTACTACTCGTCTTATGCCTCTTTGCATCCAACATACACTCTGCTAGAATTTTGGGAATACTTCCGTTTCCTTCTTACAGTCACTTCGTCCTGGGGCATACAATTTTAAAGGAGCTGGCTAGTAAAGGACACAATGTAACAGTTTACAGTTTTTATCCTCAGGACGAACCCATTAAGAATTACAAGCATGTTACCTTGAAATTTCCAGAACTAAACAATATAGATGGTAAGAAGAAAACAGTTACCCTTCAAGAGTTTTTTAATTTGTTTCTTTTTTAGAAAAGGTTGGACTTGTCTATGATACAGGACAGCAACACGTCCTAACACAAATAATAGCAATTTCCGAAGCTTCTGTAGATCTTACCAGACAGGTTTTGAGGAACCCTTCAATAAAAAACTTGTTAAAGGAACACAAAGACAATTATGATTTGGTTGTGATGGAGCACGCTAGAAATGATGCTCTAATGGTCATCGGACACTACTTTAACTGCCCCTTGGTTCTTCTAACTGCCTCTCCTCGAAACTTCTACAATAATCATTTATTTGGAAACCCTTCATCTTCTTCCTATGTAGCCAACAATTTCGCTGATTTTAATTCTAAAATGACTTTTTGGCAACGAGTTAAAAACACTTATTACGACGTAACTTCTCGCCTTTATTACAACTTGGTACTCCTGCCAAAATTCTCCGAAGTTCTACAAGAAACCACACCTTGGGCTCCAGATTTGGAGGAAATTCTATATAAAACTCCCGATTTAATCCTGGTTAATTCCCATTTGTCTATCCACGATCCTGTTCCTAGTGTTCCAGCTATGATTGACATTGGAGGTCATCATATTGGAACTACCAAGAGTCTTCCGCGAGAGTTGCAGGAGTTTTTCCAGGGGGCGACCGAGGGAGTTGTGGTTGTAAGTTTTGGATCAGTTTTTCAAGTTTCCATGATACCACCGGAGAAACTTCGGGTTATTGTGAGAGTTTTGTCGAGGATTCCTTACAAGGTCTTGTGGAAGGCTAATCTGGAAGTGCCCGATTTGCCTGGGAATATTAAGATTGTTAAGTGGATGCCCCAAGAGGATGTTTTAGGTTTGAAATTTAAAAATATGGTTTAAAATTATAATGAAACCTTATGTTCTTAGCCCAACCCCAAGTTAAAGCCTTCATAACCCACGGTGGTCTCTTCAGCGTAACCGAAGCCATTCACTTTGCGATCCCATTCGTGGGTTTGACATTTTTCTGGGACCAGCCTTATAATGTGGATCATGCAGTAGCCAAAGGTTTAGCCCTTAAAATTGCTATTAGCCAAGTTACCGAAGAAAACCTCTCAGCTGCTTTAGAAGATGTGATACAGAACCCAAAGTAAGCGTAATATTATATAATAGGAAGAATAAAAAATAATGTTTTGGGTTTCAGGTACAAAGAAAATATGAGAATTTATTCGAAAATCCTGCGAGATCGCCCAGTGGCGCCGATGGATTTAGCAGTGTACTGGATGGAGTATGTTATAAGGCACCAGGGAGCAGCACATTGCAGGTCTGCTGGAATTTATTTGAAGTGGTACGAGAGATACTTGCTAGATGTAGCTGGGCTTCTACTAGGGATTATCCTTTTTCCAATTATTTTTGTATGGTTTTTAATAAAAAAATTGCCGAAATTGGTAGGAATAAATCTAAAGACTAATCTAAATAAGAAAAAGGTATAATAATGATATTTCTGCCTTAAAATCCAATAGGGATGGAGATTGCAGTAGGAAAATATAATTTGTTGTTAACTATACTATAATAAGTTATTTGCTTAGTTATAACTTATCAGGTAGTTTACATAAATGCCACTTTTTATTTGTATTTTTTGTGTTACATAATAGCTACAATAAAATGTGTCTAATTTTATAAGAATTACCTATACTTAACTTATCCCAGTTATTTTAGAACCGGTGATCGCGAGAGAATTTGAAATATTATTAGTAAAGTAGTTTAACATAACAGCCTTCAAGGAATAAATAACTATTGTTGAATTACATATTACAGTATGTACCAGTGGCGGTTCCAGAATTTTTCTCTAGGGTTAGATGAATTTTTCCAAAAATTTTTTTTTTAGTTTGTAGGAACTACAAAATATTTTTGAAATAACTTTTAAATTTTATAGAGTATTTATTTAGAAACAAAAAACAGTTTAATAATTGCTTATTAGGTACTATTATCTACGATTTTTTTTAATTTTTAGCCTCCATATCCCAAATTTGACTCTTCCTGATAACACTTTAATTAGGTACTCACCTCGTTTATTTTATGGTAATTTACCTCGTACACCTCGTTGTTAAAGACTGAAAATCCAGTCAACAAAATGAAGTACACACTACTACTCGTCTTATGCCTCTTTGCATCCAATATACGCTCTGCTAAAATTTTGGGAATACTTCCGTTTCCTTCTTACAGTCACTTCCTCCAGGGGCATACCATTTTAAAGGAGCTGGCTAGTAAAGGACACAATGTAACAGTTTACAGTTTTTTTCCTCAGGACGAACCCATTAAAAATTACAAGCATGTTACCTTGAAGTTTGAAGAACTAAACATAATAGATGGTAAGAAGAAAACAGTTACCCTTTAAGAGTTTTTTAATTTGTTTCTTTTTTAGAAAAGGTTGGACTTATCTATGAGACAGGACAACAACACGTCCTAACACAAATAATAGCAATTTCCGAAACTTCTGTAGATCTTACCAGACAGGTTTTGAGGAACCCTTCAATAAAAAACTTGTTAAAGGAACACAAAGACACTTATGATTTGGTTGTGATGGAGCACGCTAGAAATGATGCTCTAATGGTCATCGGACACTACTTTAATTGCCCCTTGGTTCTTCTAACTGCCTCTCCTCGAAACTTCTACAATAATCATTTATTTGGAAACCCTTCACCTTCTTCCTATGTAGCCAACAATTTCGCTGATTTCAATTCTAAAATGACTTTTTGGCAACGAGTTAAAAATACTTATTACGACGTAACTTCTCGCCTTTATTACAACTTGGTACTCCTGCCAAAATTCTCCGAAGTTCTACAAGAAACCACACCTTGGGCTCCAGATTTGGAGGAAATTCTATATAAAACTCCCGATTTAATCCTGGTTAATTCCCATTTGTCTATCCACGATCCTGTTCCTAGTGTTCCAGCTATGATTGACATTGGAGGTCATCATATTGGAACTACCAAGAGTCTTCCGCGAGAGTTGCAGGAGTTTTTCCAGGGGGCGACCGAGGGAGTTGTGGTTGTAAGTTTTGGATCAGTTTTTCAAGTTTCCATGATACCACCGGAGAAACTTCGGGTTATTGTGAGAGTTTTGTCGAGGATTCCTTACAAGGTCTTGTGGAAGGCTAATCTGGAAGTGCCCGATTTGCCTGGGAATATTAAGATTGTTAAGTGGATGCCCCAAGAGGATGTTTTAGGTTTGAAATTTAAAAATATGGTTTAAAATTATAATGAAACCTTATGTTCTTAGCCCAACCCCAAGTTAAAGCCTTCGTAACCCACGGTGGTCTCTTCAGCGTAACCGAAGCCATTCACTTTGCGATCCCATTCGTGGGTTTGACATTTTTCTGGGACCAGCCTTATAATGTGGATCATGCAGTAGCCAAAGGTTTAGCCCTTAAAATTGCTATTAGCCAAGTTACCGAAGAAAACCTCTCAGCTGCTTTAGAAGATGTGATACAGAACCCAAAGTAAGCGTAATATTCTATAATAGGAAGAATAAAAAATAATGTTTGGGGTTTCAGGTATAAAGAAAATATGAGACGTTATTCGAAAATCCTGCGAGATCGCCCAGTGGCGCCCATGGATTTAGCAGTGTACTGGATGGAGTATGTTATAAGGCACCAGGGAGCAGCACATTGCAGGTCTGCCGGAATTTATTTGAAGTGGTACGAGAGATACTTGTTAGATGTAGCTGGGCTTCTACTAGGGATTATCCTTTTACTAATTATTTTTGTATGGTTTTTGATAAAAAAAATATCGAAAGTAGGAATTAATCTAAAGTTTAATGTAAATAAGAAAAAGGTACAATAATGATATTTCTGCGTTAAAATCCAATAGGGATGGAGATTGCAGTAGGAAAATATAATTTGTTGTTGACTATACTATAATAAGTTATTTGTTTAGTTATCACTTATCAGATAGTTTACATAAATATGCCACTTTTTATTTGTATTTTTTGTGTTACATAATAGCTACAATAAAATGTGTCTAATTTTATAAGAATTACCTATACTTAACTTATCCCAGTTATTTTAGAACCGGTGATCGCGAGAGAATTTGAAATATTAAATCTGCAATCGCTAAAATTGCATTGTTATTCTTACTATTAATAAAGTAGTTAAATATAACGGCCTTCAAGGAAAGAGAAATATACCTTGAGGCACCAGGGGGCAGCACATTATAGATCAGCAGGAAAAGAGAGATTCCTGCCGCAACCCATTTGGATCCTGCCCGTTATTTAAAGAAATTTCTTTTAAATGAAATTAATTTATTCTAAAATATTTTCATAATTATTATAAAATCTTTGATATTTACATGTAATAAGTAAGTAGATATCTAATATAGTAACAAACCAATAGATGGAGATTACAACAGGAAAATGTAATTTGTTGTCGAGGAATGTAGGTACTGTTATTTATTTGTTTAATTATCATAGAAAAAAATGCTAAAAAAAACTTAGAACTTTCACTTTTAAATAAAATCACTCAGATAAAAAACTCTAGCATATCTTAATTGACATAATTTAAATAATCATTCCCAACTATTTTCTTTAAATGTATAATAATTGATATACTTATTCGAGCGTAGCCTTGTAGCAGATAAACTATACCTCTCAGTACTCATTCATCTATCATGAATTTCGCACTGCTCTTCGTGTTCCTCGTCCTAGCAACCTCCGCAGATTCCGCAAGAATTCTCGGAGTATTTCCAAGCAGTGGCTACAGCCAATTCATCCTAGCCGAAAAACTCATGCGAGAAGTCGCGGGAAGAGGACACGAAGTCACAGTGATAAGCCGTTTTGCCCCTAAGAACCCGATCAAGAACTATAAGACAGTTCTTGTGGATGATAAACTTACAGATGATGCTGGTAAATAAATATTTAATATAGAATATTGTTTGGATTTTATTACAACGTTTTTTTATTCCTAGATTTTGATTTGTACTCTCTTCAAGAAGAAACGATTTTCACGAATATAATAATTCTGCACGAGTTTGGATATATTTTAACAGAGCAGCTCTTGGCAAATCACAATGTGCAAAAGCTTCTTCAGGACAAGAGCCAAAAGTTTGATTTGGTGTTTGTGGAAAATTTCTTCAATGAAGCACATCGGGCTTTCGCCACGTTTTACAACGCGCCTTTAGTCTTGTTTAGCTCCATGGGACGCGCAGAATGGAACTGGGAGTCCATGGGAAATCTCTTCCTTCCATCTGTTAATCCCACTTCATTTTCTGGCTACCACAACCAAATGACGTTCTTCCAAAGACTACACAATACCTTCGGTTTTGCATTCTACGAGCTCTACAATAAAATTTCAGCAATGCCAAAACACCAGGCATTAGTGCAAAAAATGTTCCCTAAACCTGTAGATTTATCCGACAGTTTGTACAACACCAGTTTGACTTTGGTCAACTCCCACGTGAGCACTTTCGAAACCTACACCAAAGATACAGGGGAAATAGAAATTGGAGGTTTCCACATTGACACGAAACCACTTCCTAAAGATATACAAGATTTCTTAGACCAAAGCCCGAAGGGTGTTGTCTTGTTCAGCATGGGATCCAACTTACGAAGCGCTAGTTTATCCAAGGAGAAACGTGAAGCTATTCTTGGAGCCCTTGGAAAACTCCCCCAAAAAGTACTTTGGAAGTTTGAGCAAGAAGACCTCCCAAATAAACCTGATAACGTGATGATCTCAAAGTGGCTTCCACAAAGCGATATTTTGGCACATCCCAACGTCGTCGCCTTTATTACCCACGGGGGTTTACTGAGTGTAACTGAAACGTTGCACCACGGGGTACCAATAGTCGGTATACCAATTTTCGGAGATCAACGCATGAACATTGCTAGGGCAACCAAGAAGGGTTTCGGAGTTTTATTGGAGTATAAGGACATCACCGAGAAAAATCTATGGGAGGCCTTGAACAAAGTCATCAATGATCCAAGGTGAGTTCAGGATAAATTTTCCAAAAAAATCGTCTGAGATTTTTGTTTTAGCTACCGAAAACAAGCAAAGAAATTTTCTGGGATTCTCAAAGACCGCCAAAACAAACCAATCGAAACCGCCATCTATTGGATTGAGTATGTTTTAAGACACAACGGAGCACCTCATTTGCGCAGTGCCGCCTTAGATTTGCACTGGTACCAACTGGTTTGTTTGGACGTAATCGGTTTTTGTATTGCGGTCGTTTTCAGCGGGTTTTATCTGCTTAAAGTAGTTGTAAGGATGATTTGTTGCCGACGGAAAAAATCTGAGAAAAAATTGAAACAAAAATAAAGAGATAAAGTTTAATAATAATTGGATTGAAAGCCATCAAGTGGATTGTTTTCTGTTGAGGTTTTTTCCAATGGGTAGATAAAATTTTTAAATTTATTTAAGTGGTGATAAAATTTTGTTAGGTAATCTAGGGATAATGATTTTGTATTATTGACAATTCATCGACTGAGATTCGAATTAAAATAATAAATATTCAAAAACTGCCTTTACGTTGTTACTTTATTAAAGAACTAATTTGTAATAAAAAAATTTAAAAAATTATGTTTTTTTCTTACGTTCTTAATACCTAATTATTATTTTCGCAATTTTCGACTTTTTTGCCAAAAATATCATAAAATCCAAATTCTCAAATTATGTGCAATAAATTTCTGGAATTCTCTTCTTGAAAATCATTCAATTAATCAGTTTAAAAAATTCTCAGTGGCGTACACAAGATAACAAGTAGAATTACATTTACGCCCCTCAAACAAATTTCTGATTACACCTCTGGCCAAAAACCTTGCTTGTTTCCAAATAAAATTAGCAGGAATATTAAAAGAATTTGTTTAGAAATACGATGTTTGAGTTTGAATAGTTAATATTTTATGTAGTTACAGTATAAAAATAGCGGAAAACTTTTGTGTAACTTTTCTTGAATTTATAATTATTTTTCGTATCAGGACAGTTTTAATTGCTGAAAATAAAACTGATTCTTTTATTACAAATCATGACTCTACTCAATGACTCTACAGTATCAAATCAGCTGCTTCATTATAAAAAACGATCTAAAGTCCAAAACAAGCAAACATTATCTAATAGAATACTCATTCTAGAAATTGCTTTTCCTATGTCCTATGTATGTGATATGCAATTTATTTAATGATTTTATTTGTGTTGCCCCTCCATCTGCTCCAACCCAAACAAATAGTTACTAGTACTACAGTGTTGCCAGATATTACAACTAATTTCATCAGCGCACCCGGATGACTAAAAATATAACACCTGTACAAGAATTTCCTCGGCATAATGACCATGACTCGGCATGTTTTATTCGACCATCCAAAGAAACTTCTGGGGCACTCTCCCACTAGCCCAAACATTCTCAATTAGACAACATCATGCAACGTAGATTTAACCTCGACTCGAGTATAAACCATGCGTCTCATCCATCCACACACCAGTAATCGAGCGTGAGCGCTTCAATTTGCTTCGAAAATTTTAGGAAATTAATTGTTTATAATGAAACCTGCAGTATTTTCGTTTGTGTTCCTGCTGCTGAGCTATGCGGAAAGTGCTCGTATTTTGGTGGTTTTTCCCATGCCTGGACCTAGTCACTACTTCCTAGGGAATGCCCTGGCTAAAGGGCTAGTGGAAGCTGGGCATGATATCACGATGGTCGCGCCGATTCGGGAGAAAAATCCACCGAAAAACGGCGGGAAATGGACGGAGGTGTTTTTGGAGGGTTTCATGGAGGACCGAGAAAGTAATTTTATAATTTCAATTTATAAAGATATTACGGTTTTTTTTTCAAAATTTACTATTTTCAAAAAATTATAGAGATATTGTGGGGTTTGAAATTTGCCTAAAATTACATTGAAATCTACCTGCAATTCAGTAATTTCAATCTTGAAAAATTGCGGAAGTGATCAAGCCCACAAACTGATTTTATTTTATTTTAATTTAACACAATTTAAAATTGTAAAAAAAAATTTTCACAACATTATCAGTTATTTTCAACCGGTAGTAATATATAATCGTCATTGTGTGAATAATTTGTAGATATCTTATCTGGTTCAAGAGTTATAACACTTTTAAAGTGACATAATCATGGTCTTAATTGTTTTCTATTTAAAACCTCAATATCTTCTAAACGCGTGGAAATTTCGACGTAATATTTGAAATTTTTAACAGGACTCATCCAAATATTTCTAAATTGATACAATTTTACCATTACAAATACCCAGAGAAGTTAGGGTAGCCAAAAAATGGCGATTGATAGTCTGAAATTTTATCCAGTTTTATGACCTTAGTTTAAAAATAAATTCAAAAATTTCTTTTATCTTATAAATTCGAAGAAAATCACCATAACTTTAGAAAAGTTTGCGGGGGTTACGTTTGTCGTGTAGACCGCAAAGCTGATTTCCTGTTAGTTTTCTAAATAAACGCAAAAAATACCGTACGTTTCAAAACAAAATTATTATTCGTACATTTTAAACAAATTAAATTGTTTACCGTTTTAAGTTTTAAACAAAATTGTTCGTAATTATACATAATATGTTGTGCTAATTCTCATCATGTAATATTAAAGCATCCAACTATAGGTTGCAAAGCACAGGGTCGGCTCTAAATTTTAGCTTTTTAATTATGTTTTGCAATGGAAATTAAAACACATATTTAAATATTCCTGAAGATTTTTCCTAACCCAACATTATCTTCTTGCAGAACACACCCACGCCAACCTTTTCAACTTAGAAGACATGCACCCTCTCTTCAACCTCCCCTTCATGAACTTTATAGGCAGCGAGATTACTGAAAAAACCCTCTCCCACCCCGCCGTCCAAAACCTCCTGAAATCCAACGCAAAATTCGACCTGGTCATCATGGAGCAGTTCGTGAACGATGCTTTTAAAGCAATAGCTCACCACTACAACGCTCCCTTGATCATCTTGAGCACCATCGGTGCCAACTCTTGGGTAAACAGATTCTCAGCAAATCCTGCTCCTCCATCCTACGTACCAGATCTATTTCTTAGCTACTCGAGCCACATGACTTTCTGTGAAAGGTTCAAGAATACTTTGTTTGGGATTATATCCGATCTGAACCATCATTTGGTGTTTATTCCGACTCAGAATAAGATTATGAGGAAGTACTTCCCAAATGCGCCAGATTTGCAGGAATTGTACTATAATGTCACTTCGTTGGTTCTTTTAAATTCACATGTTAGTACCAACCAGCCTAAGCCGCATGTTCCTGCTATGGTGGAGATTGGAGGCTTCCATTTGAATCCTACGCCCACTAAGCTTCCCAAGGATTTGCAGGAGTTTTTGGATAATGCCAAGGATGGCGTCATTTATTTCAGTATGGGTTCTAATTTGAAATCTTCGACCATGCCGGATCAGCAACGCGACGCCATTTTGAAGGCTTTGGCGAAGCTCAAGCAGAAAGTGCTTTGGAAGTGGGAGGAAGATAATTTACCTGGACAACCTCCAAATGTTAAATTAGCAAAGTGGCTTCCACAACAGGATATTTTAGGTAAGGAATGAAAGTTATTTTAGGTAGTTTTATGATAATTTTGGTCTTCTAGCTCATCCCAATGTAAAGATTTTCATAACCCATGGCGGCCTCCTCAGCACCACTGAAACAATCTACCACGGAAAACCAGTCCTCCAGTTTCCAATTTTCGGTGACCAGAAAACCAACGCGGCTCAGGCGGAATTAAGCGGATTTGGTCTCACCATTCCTTTCAAGGACCTTACCGAATCCCGCATTACCACAGCTTTAAACGAGCTTCTAACCAATCCAAAGTAATAGCCTAAAATTTTCCCCGAAACTTTTAATTTATGCTTCTGTTTTCAGGTACACTGAAAACGCTAAACGCCGCTCGATAATAATGAAGGATCGTCCACAGAAGCCCAGGGATTTGGCTGTATGGTGGGTGGAGTATGTCCTGAGACACAAAGGAGCGCCCCATTTGAGGGTTTCAGGAGTTGAGTTGAGTTGGTATCAGTATTTGGTTTTGGACGTTTTTGCACTTTTGGCTGTGATAGTTTTGGGAGTTGTTGGGGTGTTTTATGTAATTTGTAGGCGGATTTGTTGTAGAAGGAAGAAAATTGATAAGAAAGTGAAGAAGAATTAGAGTGAATGTATTAGGAAAAATATTATTGATGTTGTAAATAAAAATTGATATAATATAACGACCAGTTTTATTTTGTAACACCTATAAATCTGTAGAATTAAATAGAGTGTGTTTTAAGACACAACGGAACGCCTTATTTATGCAGTGCAGACTTAGATTTGTACTCGGGTTTAACTTACTTAAAATAGTTGTAAGGATAATTTGCAGAATGAAGAAAACTGAAAAGAATTGGAAACAAAAATAAAATTATGTTTAATAATTGACTTGGATTGAAAGTCAACAAGTGGGTTGTTATCTGTTTTTTTTTCCGATAGATAAAATTGTGGAAATTTACATAAGTGGTGAGTATTCCAGGTATAATGATTTTGTAATATTGACTTTCTAGACAATTCATCGATTGAAACTTGAATAAAAATAATAATAATAAATTCTCAAATAAATATTTAAAAACTAATTTTTAATAAAAATTTACAAGTATTGATTTTTGCTTACGTTCCTAATATTTCTAATAATATAAGGAAAAATATTGTAATTTTTCTTCAAAACAAAGTTTCTTAAAAAATTACCCACTAGCCATCAGATTTTCTGTAAATTTCCTTTTTTCTACAACAGGATACTAATTTTTTCTGCCGATTAAAATACAGATTTATAGATTTGGAAGACTATTGCCCCCTCCATCCTAAACAAATATTTACTAGTAGGTACTACAGTGTTGCTAGAGATTTCAACTAATTTCTTCAGGCACCCGGATAAGTAAAAATCCAACACCTCTACAAGAATTGCCTCGGAAAATGACCATAACTCGGCATATTTCACTCGACCATTCGAATATATTTTGGGGGCTTCTTCTACTAGTCCAAATATTCCCAATTAAGCAACATTACGCAACAGTAGATTAACCGCGAGTCGAGTATAAACAATGCGTCTCCTTCATACACATCAGAACACCAGCGCAAGCGAGTCAATTTGCTTTAAAAATTTTCAGAAATTTAATTATCGATAATGAAACCTGCAGTGTTTTCACTTCTGTTCCTGTTGGTGCTGCTGAGTTATGTGGAAAGTGCACGGATTTTGGTGGTGTTCCCCATGACTGGTCGTAGCCTCTACTCCCTAGGGAATGCCCTGGCTAAAGCACTAGTGGAAGCTGGGCATGATATCACGATGGTGGCGCCAATTCGGGAGAAAAATCCGCCGAAAAACGGTGGAAAATGGACGGAGGTATACCTGGACGGTTTCATGGACGAACGAGAAAGTAATTTATTTAATATGTTTTATAATTATTTCAAATTGTAAATTTGTAAGTATGGCGTAATTATAAAGGTTTTATTCAAAAAATTTTTCATAATATTGTTGGTTATTTTCAAACGCTATTAATAACTTATCATTAGTGTGTATATAATTTGTTGATATCTTATCTGGTTCAAAAGTTATAACACTTTTAAAATGACATAATCATGGTATTAGAGATATCAACGTGATGTTTGAAATTTTGGACTCCGAAATCTTTTAAATATTTTGTATATTTATTTATTTATGCAAAACCCAACATTCTCTTACAGAAAACTCCAATTTCAACTTCTTCGACCTGGAAGACATGCACCCTCTCTTCAACCTCCCCTTCACCAACTGGATAGGTAACGAGATTACCGAAAAAACCCTCTCCCATCCCGCCGTCCAAAACCTCCTGAAATCCAACGAAAAATTCGACCTAGTTATTCTAGCGCAGTTTACAAATGACGCTATGAAAGCCTTTGCTCACCACTACAACGCCCCCTTGGTTCTCCTGAGCACCCTCGGCGCCAACGCTTGGGTAAACAGAATCGCCGCAAATCCTGCTCCTCCTTCCTACATATCAGATCTGTTTCTTAGCTACTCCAGCCACATGACATTCTACGAGAGGTTCAAGAATACTTTGTTTGGAATTATATCCGATCTCAATCATCATTTGGTGTATATTCCGTCTCAGAATAAGATCATGAAGAAACATTTCCCAAATGCGCCAGATTTGCAGGAACTGTACTATAATGTCACTTCGTTGATTCTCTTAAATTCCCATGTTAGTACCAACCCGCCTAAGCCACTTGTTCCTGCTATGGTGGAGATTGGAGGCTTCCATTTGAATCCTACTCCGACTAAGCTTCCCAAGGATTTGCAGGAGTTTTTGGATAATGCCAAGGATGGCGTCATTTATTTCAGTATGGGTTCTAATTTGAAATCTTCGACCATGCCGGAAGAGAAACGCGAAGCCATTTTGAAGGCTTTGGCGAAGCTCAAGCAGCAAGTACTTTGGAAGTGGGAGGAAGATAATTTACCTGGACAACCTCCAAATGTGAAATTAGCAAAGTGGCTTCCACAACAGGACATTTTAGGTAAGGAATGACAGTAATTTTAGGTAGTTTTATGATATTCTTGGTCTTCTAGCTCATCCCAATGTAAAGATTTTCATAACCCATGGCGGCCTCCTCAGCACCACTGAAACAATCTACCATGGAAAACCAGTCCTCCAGATTCCGATATTCGGCGACCAGAAAACCAACGCTCTTCAGGCGGAATTAGGCGGATTTGGTCTCACCATTCACTTCAAGGACCTCACAGAATCCCGCATTACCACAGCTTTAAATGAGCTTCTAACCAATCCAAAGTAATTACCTAAAATTTTCTCAGAAACTCTTCATTTATGCTCCTCTTTTCAGGTACAGTGAAAATGCTAAACGCCGCTCGATAATTATGAAAGATCGTCCGCAGAAGCCTAAGGATGTGGCTGTATGGTGGGTGGAGTATGTCCTGAGACACAAAGGAGCGCCCCATTTGAGGGTTTCAGGAGTTGAGTTGAGTTGGTATCAGTATTTGGTTTTGGACGTTTTTGCACTTTTGACTGTGATAGTTTTGGGAGTTGTTGGGGTGTTTTATATAATTTGTAGGCGGATTTGTTGTAGAAGGAAGAAAATTGAGAAGATTAAGAAGAATTGAGTGACTGTACTAGCAAAAATCTGTTATTATATTTTGAAAATATAAATTTATTCGTATATAATAAGAACTAGTTTTATTTTGTAACACCTATAAATCCCTTGTAATTTTTTCTATTTGATTTATCTGCGCAACCAAATTTCATTCAATTTTAGCCTTTTGCTACCAAAACTGGTGAGGCTTAAGTAAATATTATCAAAATTGAAAATGATCTATGTTGAATTTAATTTCGAAACGCCTGAAGCTTAAAATAAAAATACTTTCAACTTTGCATAACAAAATTTATTTAGTGCTTTTTAATTTTCCTCGTCTTCTTGTTCGTTAACCAGCACCAAACACAACACAACAACTTCTTAACTACAAACAATACAACAATCACACCGGCTAGAAGCACAGCTGCAACATCCAACAAGTGGTACTGGTACCAAGGCAGCTCCAAACCAGCTACCCTCAAATGTAGGGCACCATTATGTTTAATCACGTACTCCGTCCAATAAACCGCGTTATCTAATGGTTGAACTTCTCGATCGTGCATAATCCTCGAACGAGTTTGGGCGTTTTCTCGATATCTACAATCAAAACAAACTTAGGGAAATTTTGAGAAAGTGAAGGTTTCCTACTTTGGATTGTTGAGGAGTTCCTCCAGAAGACTGCTGAATGTTTCTTCTGTTATCTCGCTGTAGCGCATGATACGTGCGTAGCCATTATTTTCCGCACTCACAGCATTCATGAACTGGTCACCGAAAATTGGGATAGCTATAATTGGTACCCCATGATAAATTGTCTCAGTTGTGCTTAGTAAACCTCCATGGGTGACGAAGAGTTTTACATTAGGATGTGCTAAAGAAACGCAATGTTTTAATGTGATACTGCTTTGGTTCTCGCTGCTTACCTAAAATATCCTGTTGGGGCAACCACTTCCCCAGTTTGACATTTTCAGGCTGTCCAGGCAAAACATCCGCCTCCCACTTCCAAAGAACCTTCTGCTTGAGCTTACTAAAAGCCTTCAAGATAGCATCTCGTTTCTCTTCGGGAAGATCTTTACTTTTCAAATTGGAACCCATGCTGAAATAGACTGCACCCTCAGTGGCCCCATCCAAAAACTCCTGCAAGTCCTTCGGAAGCTTCTTAGGTTTCTTCACGTGGAAACCTCCAATATCCACCAAAGAAGGTACATGTGGCACAGCATCGCTTAAACTTTCATGCGAATTCAACAAAACCAATGAAGTGTTGTATAAAATTTTCTCAAATGGTGGCGCTTGAGGAAAGTACTTTTGAACCAGGGCAGCTTGCTTGGGATAGTGCAACGTATTCATGATAATTGCATCGAAAACTTTGTAGATCGTATTGATTAACCTTTGGTAGAACGTCATATTGGAAGAGAAGTTCAATAAGACTTCTGGCACGTAAGCCGGAGGCGATGGATTGCAAACTAAAGGATTAATCCAGGAGTTGGTAGCAAGCGAACTGAAAATAACCAAGTGTCCTCCAAAGTGCCACGCAAAGGCCTTCATAGCATCGTTCAAAAACTGCCCAACAACAACCACGTCGAATTTCTCACCAGAGTTCATTAGTTTTTGCACTGCGGGGTGGCTAAAAGTTGAATCACCAAACATCTGAGTCATCTGTAGCATTTGATATGCTTGGAAAAACGGGTTATTTGAAGCTCTATCCCACAAAGTCTGTTGCCTTTCTTGTCCTAAAAGAAATCACTTAGCGGGTTTCAACTAATTGTTTAGTAGGTACACTTGCCAAATTTCAAGAATCCTTCTAGGAGAACTATGCGAATACTTCCATTCTTCGGAGGAGATTTCTCCTCGAATGGCGTTATGACGGTTACATCGTGTCCAGCTTCTGCCAAGGCTTTAGTGTATGCTCGCTCTAGGATATAGTGGCTTGGAGCTGGAGTTGGGAAAACTACCAGGATTTTTGCTGTGTGGCCTTCAGTGGCCAAGAAAAGCAGAAAGAGACCAAACAGAAGCATCTTGGTGGACTAAATACGTGGAATTTGGGTGATGTTATATTAACGTAGTACTGTTATCTTTTGAGTATTATAGATTAAATACAGTTATTATGTATTGTGTCATCAAGGTTAAAATTCTATATTATTTGATTAGATTACTGTTATAATATAATATATGATTGTTTAGTATCTTCATATAAAATTGATTTAATATTATTATTGTTAAAATATCATTATTATCTTGAAACTACAAATTGTATTTAATAGAAATTTATATTTCCTGGCATCTACAGTTAGATATTATCTTCGACTTACTTATTAAAAAGCGTTTATAATCTTATTTTTTAATCAAAATTCCAATTAGGGATATTTTTAAAGTTTTAGGAAAAACTGATCAGATTTAATCAAATTTGCTTTTCTAGATAATCAATATTATATTTGTGTAACAAAACATCATTTGGCGCAGAATTTACTTCTCATTGTAAACTAACTCAGAACCTAATTAAACTTTTCTTCCCACTCTCCAGCGTAAATATTGCTTAATAAATTGTTGATTAACATCGAGTAACAGATGAACATTATAACACCGAACATGACAACAACATTATTTTATCTAATACGCACTTAAGATAAAAACACGTTATTTATAGAGATACTTCACACATACATATTGTTGTTGCATAAATGTAATAACATGAGTTACTTGTGGTTTCTTCTAATTTTCTGCGTGCTCTCTGTGGGCCAGACAGCCAAAATTTTGTGCATTTACCCCGTACCAGCTCGAAGCCACTACATCCTTGAGAGCACCTACTCTAGAGCTTTGGCTGAAGCCGGACACGATGTGACCGTTATCAGTCCATTCGGTGAGAAAAATCCACCGAAGAATGGAAGTTATCGCGATATAGTTCTAACTGGTGTCATGGACGAGCTCCAAAGTATGCTATTAGATTAATTAGTTTCGCTCAGCCTATACCTACATAGATTTTTATTGCAGAATTAACAAAAACGATGAATTTCTACGAACGAACCGAATTGAACTCGTTTCTTCAAATCTTCATGATGTTCCACTTCAGCGGTTTTTTAAATGAGGCTACGTTGAATCATCCAGCTGTGAAGGAATTTATGAAATCGGGGGAAAAATTTGATGTAGTGGTCGTTGCGCAATTTATGAACGATGCTATGAAGGCCTTCGCATGGCACTTCGGAGGACACTTGATTGTCTTCAGTACAGTCGGTGCAAACTCCTGGGTGAATCCTCTAGTTGCAAACCCTGCGCCTCCTTCGTATATCCCAGAAATTATGTTGAACTACTACTCCAATATGACATTTTGCCAAAGACTTCACAATTACGTGTATAAAGTCTACGACACGGCTTTAATGCAATTGTATTTTTTGCCAAAACAAAGCGCTTTGGTAAGAAAACATTTCCCTAATGCCCCGCCCTTCGACCAGATTTTATACAATGCCTCTTTGGTTCTAATTAATGGACACGAAAGTCTAAACTTCGCCGTACCCCATGTACCTTCCATGATTGATATTGGAGGTTTCCATGTGAAGCAATCCACGACGAAACTTCCGAAAGACCTGCAGGAGTTTATGGACAGTGCCAAGGATGGTGTGGTTTATTTCAGCATGGGCTCCAATTTGCAAAGCAAGGATCTTCCAGTGGAAAAACGAGATGCCATCTTGAGGACTTTTAGCAAGCTCAAGCAGAAGGTACTTTGGAAGTGGGAGGCAGAAGACTTGCCTGGGCAGCCTGATAATGTCAAATTGGGAAAGTGGTTGCCACAACAGGATATCTTAGGTAAGCATTTGTATTTTTGTTAAGCTATAAGTGACTGTTGGTTTTGTATTGTAGCACATCCAAATTTGAAGATTTTTGTCACACATGGAGGTTTACTAAGCACAACTGAGACCGTTTACCATGGAGTGCCAATTGTAGCCATTCCCGTTCTAGGTGACCAAAAAATGAACGCCCAAACCGCTGAAACTAACGGTTATGGACGTGTGATGCCTTTCTCTGAATTAACCGAAGAAACATTCACCAGTCTCTTGGATGAAGTCATTAACAATCCAAAGTAAAAAACTGTACATTTCTCCAAATTTTATCCTAACTGTCTTTGGTTTATAGATATCGAGAAAACGCCCAAACTCGTTCGAAAATCATGCGAGATCGTAAAGTCCAACCCTTAGAAAACGCTGTTTATTGGACGGAGTACGTGATTAAACATAATGGTGCTCCGCATTTAAGGGTCGCTGGTTTGAATTTGCCTTGGTACAAGTACCACTCGTTGGATGTTTTAGCTTTTATCCTAGTCAGTGTCATTATTGGGTTGTGGGTACTTAAAAAGGCATTAAAATGTGTATGGTGTTGGTTAATAAAGAAGAAGTCTAGGAAAGTAAAGAAGCACTGAATAAATTTTAAATTTGAGCGTTAAACTGTTTTTTATTTCGAGTGTCGATTTATGAAAGTTTTAGAACCATGACTGTTGGATTATATTAAAAATTACATTTTTTCAGTAATTTGTTTGATATAGTGTGGTACATTTTTTAAATAGTGAAAAAGTACCTAAGAATCGTGAAATAAAGTACTACATTATGCACTTGTTGCATAAATAAATATTTCAACTAAATGTACTATACTTTATAATAAAACGTAAATTTAAATAAAAATTAGTAAACAACCAACTTCGTAAAATTATACCTATAATCAATAATAGAGCGAGGAATCCTCAACCCACAATACATTCGAAGTCCTCCAGCAACTCTGACTTATCGCCGCTAGATGTCGCTGCAATTTACAATACACCTCTTCCAAACCAGTTACTGAGGATATAAGCTGGAAATTGTGTTGAATTGGTATCGCTTCTCGGCCCTATGGCTAAGATCAAAGTGTAGTATCTGTTCTTATCAGCTTAATATCTGATACGCCCCGCATGCGGGGCCAGTATATTAAACTGATTTTTGGAAATGGATGGAAGTTAGGGGCTTGCTCCACTTCTGTCACGGGTTGGCCCGGTATTGCAGTACCGCCGGGTCCGGCCCACCTAACAAAAATGAAACATAATTTTTTAAAGTCTTAATTTTACATATTTTTAAATAGCCAGTAGTTATATCAAGTTTTGCATACGAGATAAAATTTTTACACCGATTTAGTAAATGGTACAAGGAAGTAGGTACCTAAAATAAGCAATCATTCATGCACACACTTTTATTATCCCTGCAACTTTAAACTTTGAAAAAAACTCGATAAAAAGCTAATAATAATTGAGTTTCATGTTTTATGAATATTTCGTAATTGTATAAGAAAGTCATGTACTGGGACACATCAGATATTTGGGTATTGACGCACGCCGTGCCAATATATTAGAAATTACTTTCGTAAATTATTCTTTATGATTTTAAACAATATTAGAACTCAACTTGTTTTACAAGGTTTTATGAATGAGGAAAGTAACACGAAATCTCCATTTTACGTCAATAATTTAATAGGTAATTTATAATGTCAAACTGAAATTTCTAAAAACATTAAAACTTACAATGGATGAAGCACTTTTTTACAATAGACTATTTTTAAGTTAATTGAACAAAATTACATGTAAATTAAATTCATTATAACTAATTATAATTTAATTCTAAAAAGTCGTACGTAAACTAGGTATTTTTATCTTGTTCCTACCATGACATAATTCTGTTGTAATACTCATTGGATTAAAATTTTCTAAATCTCTTAAAAATACTTTGAAGAAATTAAAAATAATAATCGATTAAGATTATTAAAAAAAATCCTTTACTTTTCTATAGTAACATTTAATTTTAAGTCTATTCAAACAAAAAGTTTTTAAAACATATCAAAATTTAAACATTAAATTTTTTAGAAACGAGTGTTAAATACTGTAAATATCTATAATAATCAACTGAAAAGTCATTGACTAATTATCTACAAACATCCATGCGATTTTCCCTCGAGTCCAAATTTATTACTGTTCTGTAACTTTTTAAAATTGTAAATCATTTTCGCAAATGTTTGTTGTAACATGAATAAGCCAGGTAAACCACCATGTGATAAGAACTATTTTTATTCATTATCTGCTAAACATTATAAAACACGTAGTACATGAAATAATAATAAACACAATTTCCATACAACTTTGAAGAATAATTAGGTAGAACAGCTACCAACATTTTGTAAACAAAATTATGTAGGTAGTAAGGCACTTAGTTTATTGCTAATAGTCAGAGTATAAAAAAATAATACAATAAATAACTATTATTCTAAATTTTTTACAGGTACAAATAGTTTTAACAACTTATTTGCGTATACAAGAACAGCCAGTTACCTAACTGTTCAATTATTTCTAGTATCACAATAAACGTGACGTCACAGCTCCTATAAGTCAGTCAGTCGTAAATCGAGTTTGGTAATTTGATGGCACTTGCTTAGCGTCATTAGGAACACATTTCCAAAAACGTTCCCCCTACATTATCTATCACGAATCAACACTTTGGCTTGTATGTAAACTCGAGTTTGCCTGGACGGAAAGAGTTTGCTCCAATAATGTCACTGAAGGCGTTAGAGGATACGCCGGATAAAACTCGCCGTTTCCACTAGCACTTAAATATGATGGTGGTTCATCGTCCTCTTGCAAACGCGACGATTCCATCATGGTACCGAAAGTATGAACTGGTACCACGTAGATATCAAATTGGCTTTTTTCACCGTTTCTTCCGTAGCACAGACTTTCGTATGATGGTGGTGCAAATTGGTCGTAAGAGGGTGGTGGTGTGTCTGGGATGGTTTGCGAGGGATGTATGCTGCTCCTTCCGCAACGATTGCGAGCGTGTCTTCGACAACACCATTCTGAGCAGGATACCATCATAAAGAAGGCGATTAGGCCACCGAAGGAGGCGATGTACCAAATCACTGACCAGGAGTCCAAAGGAGTTGTGTCGCCACCTGCAAAGGAAGATGAATTAATTTTGGAATTGTTTAGTTAAGTAAGAGGCTAAGAAGCAAAGAAACTGGGGCACTATTAGCTACGATTTTTATACTTGTTGGAATAGAGAAAAAATAAAAAATTCAGCTGTTAGTAGAAGCAAAAGGTTTAAATGGAGGTTATTTCATTCACCTATAGAACTGAATTAATTTTTTGATGAATTAATGATGTTATTGGGTTAAATAAAAAGTAGAAAAAAAATAAACTTTTATTATAGGACAAAAATGTAAAATAACAAATAGATGATGAAAAAGGTGATATCATGAACAGGCATATAAAATTACCTCCTGTATTGTTATAGTTTGGCATGTCGAAATAGACGACATATTGCTTGGGTCTAAATTTTCCCTCGTTTGCGTCTGCCACATCTGAAATTTTAATATATTTTATAGAAACGAAATTTTATAAATATTCTTATAATTTAATAGATATATATTTTTTAAATTTATATATCTAGCGTTATAGTGTGCGATAATTCTATTTAATCCCGTATAATACCCAAAATATCACTATCAGCTTGCGATAAGAAAATTAAAAATTGCTGTAATATATTAAATATCTATTTATGATCTTTTATTGACAAATCATTATTGTTTATTGGCACCAAGTAAATAAAACTGTGGGGGATTTATAATTTGAGACGTAAGAGTTAATATTTATCGTCGTTGTAAAAATGTCGTGTTGTCGCTAAGTAAACTATGAACCCATTGCCATATTACCTTCGTCAACTGTAGGTTTATCCGTAAAAACAAAATCATTATCCCTTTCGTTGTCCTCTTGATTCCTACGAAGCAGTTCGATGATTTTATGGGCTCCAGGATAATATTCAAGATCCATATCTAATGTGGATTTGGGGGTGTCTATAAAAGAAATTTGTTATTATACATAAATGACGTTAACAATACGTTTGTTGCTCTCAAGGATGTTTCTTAAACTTTTACCAATTTTTGCATTAACATACAGAAACTAATAATTAAATTGAAGGTCGTCTTGTTTTGTTTTTTAATCACATTATACTCGTACAGTCATTTCTCGAAATTGGTTTTTTATCTACATGAAAATAGGTTTGTTGATTGATTTGTGTTTCATTTTTTAATTGTATTTATTTGGAACAATTTTTAGTGTAGGTAATATTATATCTTCCGATTTTGCAAAAAATACCTACTATAACGAAATATTTTGGGTTTTTATGCACTTTCGTTAATAAATTGCTTTTTAATTGCCACAGTAATTATGACGATGGTTTTTTGAAAGAAAGCGGAATATTTTTGAATAGTGCATTTTAAATGCGTGCCTTATATTTGACACACATTAAAATCATTTAAAATCAGTATTTAAAAGATCAATTATTTCGACCTTACGAATTTAACATGGAAAAGTAATTATTTGTTATTTATATTTCGTTATGTAATTGTGTTTGGTGGTACATTATAAACTATTTACAACTACTTATAGTTTTACATAAAGTCGACATTTTTCTGTTGTTTTAGAAACTCAACATAATTGATAAGAAGTTATGGAAATGTATTAGGAAGGAAATTTATAAAAATGTTTATTTTGTCCATTATTTAAACTATTTAAGTCGTTATTCTTGTGGGTGAAAATACTCAAATTTTGCACGAGAAAAATTCCAAGAAAAAAGCTTAAACAGTGTTAGTTTTAGATTACACCATTAAGATGTACCTAACTATTTACTATAAAATGTAATAGGTATGTATGATATAAGACGTCACAAAAAATATGCATTATTCAAAAATTTAAATAATGTAGGTAAAGATATTACTGCCGCACGAAGTGACTAAGGATCACCATGTCATCCATTCATGAGATTAATATTAAATTGGACTTGTCCATTTTTGTTGTAATAATAATTTTGCAGGAAACACGCACGTGGATCGGTGATTTTATAATTAGGGACGTAAAAACATAAAAAATATGTAACCTTAAAAACTAATTAGCCAACAGCACTTGATTTATTGCAGAGTTTAATTGTGACATTACTAATCTATTTTAAAGAATTGTTAAACAATATCAAACTTTGGACTGTAAAATTAAAAATATTTTCGTGAATAATAAGGAAATAAGCCGAGGGAAAAAATTAGCTGGAAAAAACCACCAAATTGAGTTTGTTGATTTTTATTATCAAAACTGTGATATCCTAAAACTAGTTATTTGAAATTTTGTTAGAACCGGAAAGTTTGGTTTCAAAAATCCAACCAAAACGAAAATTAAAGAATTTTTACGAGTTTTGAAAATATGATGCGCTTTTTAATACATATATTTATATACAGGGTGCCCCAGGATAGACACGATATTTTTAGGTAGGTATGATTCTTGAATAAATTCTGTATTGTCCTGTACCTATAATTTTTTTATCTCCAATCCGGTTTTTTTTATTTTCCTTATTAAGTCATTGCAGGGAGCAACTTACGGAAATCTTTATAACAAATTTAATAATTACTCCGAGTAGACATCGTTTATATTCAAAATTAAATTTAACTTTTCGATTCAAAATAAACCAATCTTTCATCGTGTATCAAATTTTTAACTATTTTCAATACTAGTTTTCAAAATAAATGAAACGTGAACATAATGATTTTTTTTTCAAATTCCAAATTTGAACACTAATAATTCCTAAAGCGTTAACACTATCAAAAAAATTACAAAATACTTTCGATTGCAAATTATCTTAGCTACAAATTTCATGCATAACTTTTTTTTCGATAATCAAATAGTTTAGCAGACTGGCTTCTTTTATTCAACAGTGCACTTTTTCAATCTTCAATTTTCAACATTCAAGAGATGATTGCACGAAAACTAATACGGATTGTGGATAAAAAAATTATACAGGACAATGCAGAATTTATTCAAGATTCACATCTAAAAATATTTCGTGTCTATCCGATTATAAAAAAAGGATTTAATGGAAATCTGTAAATTTTTAGAAGTTTTATGACAAATATAACGAGAGTAAATTACTGCATGTTGCATGTGGCGTGTGATGATGAACTAAATTCTGCGAGTTAGTAAAATACAGCTTAGCTGGAAAATCCCGAGAATTATATTCAATACGTTCATATTGCTGACGCTTTTGAAAAACACATTTTCCGCCATAATTTAATGCTAGGTTTTCTATGAAAAATATTCAATTTTTGAAACTAATACTAAAAAATCGTTTGAGTTAAATCGAAATGTATACGCAAACAGAACACTAAACCACCAATTGATTAATTAATTAAAAATGACCTAACCCAATAAAAACAATAATTGTAAATTATATAAATCAATATTGATTAAGCTTGATGAAACTCACAATAACCGTACGACTGCCTGCTAAATTTAGAAACTGAAAAATGTGCTAATCATATGAATGCAAATCTGGTTAATTTTCTCGAGCTTATAAAACAATACGCTTCTGCTCCTAGCTGCTATTTCACTTCTTTATCGAAGAAAACATAAAACAATATCGTAATTTAATAACAATGCAGTATAATAACCTTATATTGTTTATAGATAATTGTTTTTATTTTCTAATCATAAAATACGAGGTTTCGTGTTTATTTTAGCTTTCCTTAAAATTATGTCTGATTTATTTTTATCAAACGCCAAGTGCCAAAACATTGCCTGACCTAGGATTTGTGTTTATAGCATAAGGTACCACCCACACTGAATAAAAAATATCTTAAAAAATTTAGGTAACCCATTAGTATGTTGTTTATCTACTTACCTAAACGCAACACATTATAAGTGGAACCAGTTTTAAATTGTAGTGTAATTAGTATCACCACAAAAAAATAACTTTTTACAAATGTATCCATTTTTACTGGACTATAATATGTCCTGAATAAAAGCCGGCACTTTTTAAACTGTCGTCAAACCAAACGTTGTCCTCATCCACTACTTCCCACTCTAGTATGCACAACCGTACTGTACTCTAGGCTTGTCGATTCAAATTTTAAACTCGAAGAGATTGTACTGAACGAATTTATCAAAATGCGCCAGTTGGTTGTAATCGCTTTATTTTGTACCTGAGCCAGCGTAGCCAGTGTTTTTATCAATATAATTATAATCCACTTGTATTTTTTATCGTTGTGGCAGATTTAATATCCACATTATGATATAAAAACGTCAGAAGTAGATGACGATGACGGAGCTAATAAGTAATCTATTACTTATTAAAATATTCCTTATTAATTTGCGCTCTATTCACTATTCAATAATTATTTTAACGTCGACAATTATTTTTTTTATACAGTGAATAAGTTGTAATAATTATAAAATTGAGGTATATTTAGGTTATTAATATTCATGTAGGTACTTAATTGCTTTGAGAAATTATATTAGTACTTACGTGCATGATTTGTACAGAAAATTGAATAAGTACTTGGTATCATTTTATTTCGTCATGTACGTAGGTAATCGTCTCTGATTGCTTTTATTAAATCACAGATAATTCAAACTCAAACACATTTAAATTTTTATTATTTTTGTGTTGCAAATGTGACACTTTCCAAAATAAGTTTGGTCCTTAATATACGAGCCCTAACAACTAAATGTTCGAACAAAAGTAAATTTTTGTAGTATGAAAGGAGAACTGGAAATTTTACGCAAATAATTAGTAAACACCTAACAATAGAATAAGATAAAGCCTTAATAACAATATTATGCATGGAAGAAAATTATTTATTGGATTTAACAATATTTTAACTTTAATAATTAGCAAACTTTACAAAATGAATTTGCAACCAAATGTTGGGATAATTTTTAATTTAGGACCATTAATAAGAGGTTACGTCTCATTTTGCTTTAATAGCTGCCTGTATTCTAGCAGGCATTGTATTTATCAAATTTTGGTACAATTCTGACGTGAAACTGTCCCAAATTTCTTCTATTTTGGTCTTTAAGTCCCCAATGGTTCTTGGTGGATTATTGCGTGGAATACGTTTAATTTTATGCCGAAAAGTTTCAATGACATTTAAGTCCGGACTGGATGAGGGCCATGAAAGCACCTTATTGTCGTTTTCCCGAAAGTTCCAAAACTGTGATTTTTTAAAAACAGTCGTTAGAAAATTATGTCACATTTTTCAAGTGCAATTTTAAAGCTACGAAATATGCCTAAAATCACCAAATAAAGACTTGGGGATTTGTTTGTACATAAAACCAACATCCAGCTTTGCAATAAAGTAAATTTTACCAAAATCCAACCAGTGGTTCCAAAACTGTGATTATTTTAATGTAGGTAGCACCCTCAAAAAAACACGTTTTTTGAAAACAGAACTGTGGAACTCGAAAAAAATGCAAAAAAATCATTTTAACATTTCAGGATTTTTTCAATATAGTACGATTATTGAGCTTTGATTTAAATGTTTTTTGACACAAATCCAACCAGCGGTTTCAAAACTGTGATTCTTTAAAACAGTTACTAGAAAATTTTATCATTTTTAAAGGTGCAACTTTGAAGCTCCGACAAATGCCCAAAATCACCAAATAAAAACTTGTGTAACTTTTTTGTAAAGAAAACCAACAACCAGCTTTGCAATAAGGTAAATCAAAATCCGACTACTAGATCCAACGTTTTGAAAATAATAATTCTTTGTTTCTACAATTTTCCCATCCTGCTGGGGGTTAAAGTGCCACAGTTTTGGAACCGCCGAGCGGATTTTTACGAAATTTACGTTTTTATATAACTAAATGTTGGCAATATAACAGAAAAAACCGTCAATATTATGGAAGTTAATTTAGATAACGTTTGCGCGTATGGAAAAAAGACAATCAAATTTACTTTTGTCCGAACATTTAGTTGTTAAGGCTCGTATTATTAATACAGAATAGACAAGAAATATTTTTAGGTGTGATTCTTGAATAAATTCTGCATTCTCCTACATAATTTTTTTATCCCCATTCCGAGTTAGTATTCGAGCCATCATCTCTTGAATGTTGAAAATTGTAAATGCCACAGTTTTGTCTAGTTTTTTCAAAAAAGATGCTTATTTCACAATACTACGTCACACTCTACACTGCGGAAGTGCTAAAATTCATTGTTACATATAAATAAATAATAACAAATAAGTTATCAATAGAAATTATAGATTATACATAAGTACTTACAAAAAATCGTACAACAATGTATCTTGTGTTTTTATCGCTTTTGTATCAGGTTCTAGAACAGGTAATAGGAAATTCTTCATCCTAGTTTTAACAGGGGCTTAAAACCGTTTCAATCAAACTGCCACAATATTTTTCTAATATTAATTTTATTTACAAAGTACAAAATTACATAATAATTATTTACAAATACGATATAAAAGGGTAAAATGTTACAAAATATGTATTTGGCAAGTTATATACTATTAAAATACTGTTTGTTTTTAACTATAAGTTAGTATAAATGTGTGTAGATTAGGTAAAATTCTATAATATTGTAATAAATAATTATAGAGTATTGTACAAAAGATTAAAATAAATAAAAAAATATTAAAATTATTCGTTTTAATTTAATTTAATATAATATAAAATAAAATTGGACGAAATAAAAGAGATCCATAATTTGGGTCGGAAAATTTAAAACTTAGTACTCTAATGATCTTGTATTAAATTTGGCAGATATTTCTTCTTGTTTAACCTAAACAACTACCTAGCATTGGGAAATAAACTATCATAGGACGGCGGTAAATCCTTGTCTTCTTCCACGGGGGCAGTTGCCGGAGGTACCGCTAACCTAGCACCAGTTTGTTCGCTTGTTTCCATTACCCTTGACTAAAAACAATTTATTATAAATACATCAATAGAATTATTAAACGTGATTGCCAAAATTGGGTTTGTTATCGCGTCTGACCTAAATAATTACGTTGATCTACATCTGAATGATAATTTATTAGTTTCATTGTAACTTAAGATTTGTTGTTCAGATATAATGCGATAAATAAAACAATAGTTGTTTGTCTACGTAAAGTCAGCATGATTGTTGAGAACTGATTTAACTTCTCAACAAAAAAGTAAATTAGCAAATACTAATAAGGTGATTAAAAATTTAAAAAATTAAGGTAAGAAACTAGAATATGAATTAAAATATGTCGATGTTAAATCTGTGGCTGTACAGGGTGTCCCATTTTCGACACTTTTAGGGGGTATTGGCGTTATTATCAAAGATAGAGTGTTGCGGTTTTCATCTTCCTGTCCTACTTTTTCACGAAACAAAAGATTCCGGGGTCAAATTTGTCATGGCTCTCTTAGTTTTTAATCTACAGAGTGATTCTCAAAATTTTTGTTTTTTAGACACCCCTCGTATTTCCGTTATGCGTCTACTGTGAAAACTGATCTTGATAGAGTTTTTTACGTAGAAATCAGTGGCGTAGGCAGTTTTTGTGTAAAAGGTTTAATTTTTGAGATATTGCCCAAACTTTTGTTTTTTTTAAATGGGACACCCTATATATTATTTTTTATATTGATTAAGCAAAATTTGAGCTTTCCAAAAATATATAATACTTAATATTTATTTTGAAAAACAAGCTCAAAATTCGATATTTTTAATAATTTACTTTATTTATAACAGTAGGCCAGTTTATTAGAAACAAATGCAAAATTTGACAGATTTGTCAGATTTCCATTATTGATGAAATATTTTTGTTACGTAGGAGTTTTTATTTTACTTTTAATTTTTTATTACAATGGCCATTTACAATAATTATGAGAAGTATTATATTGTTGGTATGTTTTATACAATGCATTAAAATTATCTTTTGAAGTGTTTAGCTTTAAAATAAATACGCATTGTGAAAATTTTGGATTTGTTTTTAAAAAATTAGCCATGGCCTACTGTTATAAATAAAGAAAATTAGTAAAAATATCGAATTTTAAGCTTGTTTTCAAAATAATTAAGTATTATATATTTTTGGAAAGCCCAAATTTTCCTTAATCAATATAAAAGATAATATATAGGGTGTCCCATTTAAAAAAACATAAGTTACTGCAATATCTCAAAAACGAAACATTTTACACAAAAACTGCCTACGCCACTGAATTCTACGCAAAAAACTCTATCAAGATCAGTTTTCACCTTTTTGATAAGTAGACGCATAACGGAAATACGAGGGGTGTCTAAAAAACAAAGATTTTCAGAATCACTCTGTAGATTAAAAACTAAGAGAGCCATGACAAATTTGACCCCGGAATCTCTCGTTTCGTAAGGAAGGTGAAAACCGCAACACTCTATCTTTGATAATAACGCCAATACCCCCTAAAAGTGTCGAAAATGGGACACCCTGTACTGTTCCAATTTCATACTTACTAAGCCAATGCTGGGAGCGGCATTTTCTTCTGGTGTTGAAGTTGTGGGATGAGCAAAATCTTCAGACCAACAAAACACTCGATGGCGTCTGCATGCCCAGACGCATAAAATAAACAAAATAAACATTACACAAAGTGAAGAAATTGAACCTACAAGTACTTTGTTCCCTATGGACTGCTTTGACACGTCGTTCTGAAAATTGCGTTTCTGTTTATGTATACAATTTATTATGCATATTATACATACTGGTTCCAAACAACCTCCTTCATCTGTACACCCGGTGTAGGGGCAATTAATAATCTGATCATTGAAATAATTCTTGTGAATGCAAATTGTTTTGGATTTATCACTGCATGGCCTTAGATACCTATTGTTATTTTTTGAGCAAACTAAAAATTTATATAAAGCTTACTGCGCATCACTCCAAGTAAATTAAATAACGTACCTTTATACGCGGTAAAAACTAGATTTAGATCTACCGTTTGTGTGTATTCCAATGGTTTCCTGGAAATATTGATGTAAACATCTAACTCTCCTTTGTGGTCTATGAAGGAGTTCCCGTAGCTTATAGGCCGGACATCGTCGATTGGTACGCTATTCATTAAAGTAGTAGCATTAATCAAACCGCAGTATTTTGGACCAAGTACACCATCTTTGGGTCTAAACTGTATATAATCAATACACTCTTCTGTAGCATAATCTTTCCGAAGATTTAAATATTGAATTACAGCTAAAATTCCACCATCTCTGGCGGTATTATCGACCTCAAATTTGCAAATAAAGTTCAATTTCCATTCGGATGTGTGATATTGTAGTCTATTTTGTGTTACAATGAGAGCTGACTTCTCATCTTTACCTAATTTTATCTTGTTTTTAATCACTGGTGAACACAAATCTCCATATTCAGTCTTTACTAAAATAAAATATAAAATAACATGAAATTCAAGTTCAGTAGCCATCAATTAGGTAGGTACTTGGTACTTACATGTTATATATTGTTGAGTGTGCGAAAACTGCAATAAATAGATAATTGTAAAATATGTCATGAAATATAGTTCCGACGATGTGTACTTCATTTCTTGCTTCTGATATCAAAATTTATATTGTTATTAATTTATTAGTGATGGTACTACAAAGGCACATTTTTTGACAGTAATGACATTTATTTGTTGACAAATTACAAATGTTGGGTTATATATTTGACAGCAATGGTGCGTTCCGGCATTTCGTATTTAATTTTGTATAAAAAATTAATTAACAAAATATAGCTGAATGTTCGTATTAAATTTCGAAGAATTAAGAATTTTCTGTAAATATATTCGAGTTACAGTTAATTTCTCTTCAAATTAAAATTATTCTACATGATATTTGTTAATATTGTTATATTGGTACAACTTGTAGGTTGGTACTTGGAAGCGTTTGAAAGTTTTTGACATCTATAAAAAAGTTTGTTTGTTGTAGTTGTATAGTAATTTTACTTTAAAATAATTAATAATAATAATGAATTCTTTCACTAATAACCATAAAAATCTAATGCAATTTCCAACGAATCGAACAAACATTGTACCTACAAATAGTGCTAACCAAAGGTTTTCATAGTTTACAAAAAAAGTTTTTTATAACTTAATATTTTTTTTCAGGCATTTCAATATTACGCCAATCAATTTAAGTCAAATAGAAAAGGAGTTAGATGAAGCTAGGGATGATTCTGATTGCTCACCAGTCTCAAAACCCGAACCTTTTGATTTAGTCCCAAGTAATACCTCGAGACATGACAGTTTTGATTTGAACTTTTCGGCTCTATCACTAACAACTCCAGCGAAATCAAAACCAGGGAACAATTACAATTCACAAAGTATTAATTTAAAAGAGGACCCATTATCACACCACTTTATCACCCCAAGAGTACGGGAAGAGCCCAGTAGTGTAAAGAAAATTGTTTATAGCACACCTACTAGTAGTTTTTATAATTCTGCAACAAAGCAAGTTAATAATGCGTTTAGTACAAAGTCGAAAAGAGTACAAAACAGACGTGTATCAAATTTACCTAGTTTTCCGGAACAAAACGACGAAAACGCGTTGCCTTGTCCAAGATGTAAATTACTTGAAAGTATTAAAACCATCATCACTGTTAATAAAAATGAGTTTGGTGTGTTGGGGTTGTTGGGTAAAGGAGGCAGTTCCGAAGTATTTGAATGTTACAACCTTTCCAACAAAATGGTTGTAGCTATTAAGGTTGTTTCTCTAACCAACGAGTCTGCTAATGGATACATAAATGAAGTTAAAGTTCTACAGAAACTGCAAAATTGCGATAAAATTATCAAAATGTTTGATTAGTAAGTGACTTGATATATAATAATAATTGAGTACTTACTTCTACTATTTTTAGTGAACTGAAGGATTATGAGAAAAAGTTGTACGTAATTTTAGAAAAGGGTGGTAAGGATTTGTCTACGATACTGAAGCAAGTAGTTGCCAAGAATGCCTCGATGCCTTACTACAAATTGCTGTTTTATTGGATGGAAATGCTGTACGCCGTTAAACAGATTCACATGAATGGTTTGTATGTAAAAAATATTTATTTTGTGGGCAGGTCCTTTTTCAAATGTAACTAAACTGCTGGCCAATTGAAACGTACCAAGCGAATTTTTAGGTTGAATTTAAAGTCAAATATTTTGAAAAGGAGAAAAGATATCAACATGAGGTTTTCAGGATTCAAGAGATAATTTTATTGTGAAAGCAATAGTGTGACCCGATTTTTTTACTTTGAAGTACGTAACTATCTACAGGGTATGAAAGAAAGTCGTCTTTTTTTTCTCAAATTTTATACCTACCCGAATTCCACAAAAAAAAATTTATATTTTTTTGATGTCGATTTTTTTAGTACCTGGTTAATGAGGAAAAAAGCAATTTCTCAAAATTTTTATATCCCTCTTATTTTATAAGATACCGAATTTTTTATTAAATTTAATATTGTTGAACAGGTTTTTGCAATAATAATTATGCTGCCATTTTGAAAGCAAATGTCATCATGTGATATGTCGATAAAAAGGTAATTTTAAGTAGAATCTAATTCTTACGGAAAAAAATATACAGGGTTGTTTAAAAAAAAATTGAAAGTTAGTAGGTGGCCCTTCCGGTGAAATCGGAAGTGTCATCAGATTGTTTTAAACGTCAAAATGATTATTCCTTTCAACAATCAAACCATGCCAAATTTCAAATTAATACAGTTAAATGTAACAAAGTGGTGGGGATTGTAAAACGATTTCGTAGCCACCCGGTATGCACGAATATGAGCAAATTTTTGAAAAAGTGAAAAACCCGTTTCGAGGATATAAGTCACTTAAATCAATGGTGAACATAAACTAACTAAATTCCATTCTATTCCATTAAGAAAATAGCCTCAAAAAATGAATTAAAAAACTTACCAATTAGCGAACGTGTACCGATTTTTGATAAGCTACTGGTTACCAATAAATTAATGAAAGTACAAAAAGTGTACTTTTTATAAGAAAGCCATTCATAAGGTATTATAATCACCTACAGAGATTGGTTCTTACAAAACACAATACGGCCGAACGACAAAAAACAAAGAAAAAATCAAATTTTCAACAAAAATTCGATATCTTATAAAATAACAGGGATATCAAAATTTTGAGAAACAGGTTGTTTTCCCATTAAGTAAGGACTAAAAAAATCTACATCAAAAAAATATTAAAAAATTTTGTGGAATCACGGTAGTTATAAAATTTGACAAAAAAGAAGACTTTTTTTCATACTCTGTAGATACTAATGTACTTCAAAGTAAAAAAATCGGGTAACACTATCGTTTTCTCAATTAAGTTATCTCTGAAATCCTGAAAACCGCATGTTGATAACTTTTCTATTTTTCAAAATATTTGACTTTAAATTCAACCTAAAAATTCGCTTGGTACGTTTCAATTGGCCAGCAGTTTAGTATCTACATTATGTAATTTCTAGGTTCTCAGATATCTGAGACCTGATTGGTGTGGTTTTTATCTACAGGGTGTCTCGGAAAAAGTGGGAAAATAGCATGAAAAAATAAGGCGACAAGTTCCTATAAAATTTTTTCCTACAGGCCCTCCCTACGAAGATATATAGCCCGGAAGAGCGTCGCTGGAAATCGTTTTTTTAATAACTTAATAGAATTTTATAAAAAGTTAATATGATGGACACTACTAAGGACCTCGTGAAATAATGTCCTTGACACATATCTAGCTTGTTTAGTTTACCAGGGGCAGACTAATCTTTACAACTTAATGCTTAAACTTTTAACACCCTGTGTGAAAAAGACTTAAAACAACAAAATCAGGTAGCTTGAACCTTAGACTAAAGAAAAGCTACTCTTGTTTATTGTCGATAAAGTGGACCGTTTTCGAGAAAAAGAATAATAAACGAATTCATGTTTTATTAAGTTATTAAAAAAAAGTCTCATTCCAAAAAAAATCAAAATTTAAAAAACGCCTGTAGGAAAAATTTTTATTTATTTATTTTTTCATGCCCTATCTGAATCCGAGAGATTTCCCACTTTTTCCGGGACACCCTGTATAATTTTAATAATATATAAAAATATAGGTATTTCAATATAACACGTCATCAATTCAGTACAGAGGACGTTGCCAATATGTTAGAAAATTCTGATTTTTTGGTATTTTTTACCAATCATATTCACTAAAGCTTTTGCTAAAAAATCAACATGATTTCGATTTGTTAAGTACGATAAAAATACTGCGTAAAATGTGAATGCATCATCCTTCGTTCCAAAACATAAATAGCATTCTAAATTTTTTTAGGTATTATTCACTCAGATTTGAAGCCTGGAAATTTTATACAATCAGACGGTGGATTAAAGTTAATAGATTTTGGTATTGCCAGTTGTGTGGCTAGCGATATGACAAGCGTTGTTAAATGCGCACAAGAAGGCTCTTGCAATTACATTAGTCCGGAAGCACTAAAACACGACACCAGTTCAAATATTAACAGCCCCAATTATGGAACAGTAAAATATAAGGTTAATCATTAGTTATTTTATACTCTAATATCATCTTATATTTTATTTTGTTCCAGGTGAATTATAAAAGTGATGTTTGGTCTTTGGGCTGTATTTTATATCAGTTAGTATACATGAAAACACCTTTTCAACATATAACACAGCTCTGGCCTAAATTAGCAGAAATATTAAATCCAAATCATGTGATTGAGTATCCACCAGCTGGTCGGGTGTCTTCAAAAATTATCCAAACCATTAAGAAATGTTTGCAATATGATGTAGCAGCAAGGCCATCAATTGATGACTTAATAACGGAATACGAGGAAATTTTATAATACTTTATTATTTGTTGTACAGTTAATTATAAGTAACCTAATCTATCAGATATTTTTCAATATTTCAATAAAATAGTTATATATTTTTTAAGTTTGTTTCTAGTCATCGGTTACAAAGGATACTTTATTAGTTGTTCTTCTTCTTTGTGAGGCATTCCTTTTTATAATATTTAGTGTTTTTCTCCTGATTTGTTCACCATCCCCAGCTAACAAAACAATTTAAGTTACTATTTGTATGCAAATTATATATAATTTAAAATCATTACCAAAATCTTCGTGGTCAAAGTGCTTTTTGAATTGCTCTTCTAAATCGGCTACAGCCGGCTGCGTTTTGCGCCCACGATTTTCCACAATTTTAGCAATAGTTTTTCTTCTACGATCCATCGGCTCATCGTCCGGCTCGTCGGAATCGAGTTTTATAAGTCTCTTCACTAATTTAACTGGATCTGTTTCCATTATTTCCTCGGGTGTCAATTTTTTTGATACACCAAAAAAGTCAAGTTTGGTGTTGGCCATTATTTGAGCATAAGTCCCAAAACGGTGCATTATCATTGCTCCAAACTGCACCACCAAGAGTAAAGCAAAGAAGATTAAAAACACAAAACCAATGGGCTCCAATTGTAAGTAGGTTTTGGATACTTGTATCTGAAATTTAAAAAAATGTTACCTATTTATTTGCTAAGAAAAATCCAGGTGTAATTACCTCATTTTTATCGTCAAGGTACGTAAAATTTATTTTTGGATCAATCGGCCAGTTCAAATGCAACGTGTCTTTTTCCAGTGTTAAAAGAAATACCACCAGTACGAAGAGCGAGTTCAGCATGAAGAATGTTATCACTGTTTTGTCTCGAAGGTCCTTAAGACCAACTTCAATTTCTTTTTTTTTGTCTGTATCATCTATGGGATGTAAATATTTATCTAGCAAACCTCTCCAGAATTTTTCTTCGTTCTTATTTAAAAATTTCGTAGGGCAATGCTTTAAATCTTCATCGTGTATCCAACTATTACTTATTTCTACATTCTCTGAATCAGCCAAAGAACCATAAATATCCTCGTCGTCATCGTCGTCTACATCAGATTTCTTACTGAAGCGTTGTGCGCCAAAGCTGGACTTTCTTGATGCTTGCGGTCCTTCCAAAACCGTTGTCCTGGCAACTGTTTTTCTTCGATCTTCCTCATCCGGTATTTCATTGTTTAAAATCGCCAGTTTTTTTGTGATTTTTTTTAAACTCTCTTGTATCTCTTTCAGTTCTGTGTTGTCTTTTGGATGAGTACAAAACAAACATTTAAACAAACCAGCACAAGAAAACTCTAAACTCCCAGTATTGTGTTTCGCATCCCCACCAAAAAATGACAAAACCCGCATTGTGTCTTTGGGTTTCTCTTGCTTGTTCTCTTGATCTTTCTTTGCTTGTTCTTTTTTCTCAGCTGGAGTTTTTGGAGCTTCTACTGTTACTTCTCTGGTACCCCAAGAAACGTTGTTCATGTTGAAAACTGAATAGATTACTAATAACATGTACATGCTCGGTACTGTGACGTAGTAAATAACACCGTACTTAAGACAGTAGAATTCTTTCGGGTGTAGTAGCGCGGCTATTATCATTTCGCCCGCCAGGCAAAAGAAGAACAGCGAAGATGGTGCTAGGAAGCCGTCGTCGCTTATTTGTAGCATTACCCCGACGAAAACTGCCATCATTATTAAACCGTATACTGCACTGATAATACCCGCGAAAAATAACTGAAAAATAGAGAAATAATTAGAAATTTGTACAAAAATTGAAAATAATAAAAAACACTTGCCTGTGTGTCTGATTTAGTAGTAGCACAAACTATAACAAAGATTAATATCGGTACAACATTCCACATGAAACTACTCCACTGGTCCAATTTAAAAGCAGCTACAAAAGCACCAACTAACATAAGGAAAATAGTTCCAGGTCCAATCACTGTTCCAATCATTATAATAATCTACAAAATAAATAATTTAATTATGAATATTTTCCATCTCAAGATAAAGTACCTGATAGTAGATGTACAACGTCGAAATATTGTCGTTAATTTTAACTGTTTGTTTGTAATCACCCAACAGATCAAAAATGTTTGCAATGGTAGATGGCATCCAGCGTCTTCTTTGATTGTAAAACTCATTAAAACCCTCTGGACAATGTGTGTAAGCATCAGAAGCCGCCGAGTACTCTACACGGTAGCCTTGTTGTAGCAGCAAGGTACATAACCATCTATCCTCCCCTAAAGAACAAAAACTTAGTGAAACAAACACAAATTTACCTGCAGAAATCTACCTTGATCGTACTGGACATAATGTAGTGGTTCAGTTGAAACAGTCGTATATTTAGCCATCACACTTTCAGCCATAAGAGCTTGTCCTCTAAACAACGAAAAACAACCAGGACTACAAAGTACACATCCTATAACGTGCTCTGTTGCTTTTTGCAGCCAATGTCCAACAGCGTATTCAAATATTTGGTACCAAGCCATACCACCAGAACCAACTGGATGGATTCTTCCACAAGCTGCCCCAAGGGTTTTGTTCCGTTTCATGTAGTCTACCAAAAGGTGCACGGCATTTGGTTGGAAGTCAATATCACCATCTAAGGCTAGAATGTAGGTGTTCTCGGATAGTTTGTCGATTATTTCCTCGCCCAGCGATTCATCTTCTACGATTCTTGAAAAAGAAATTTGGTTTGAGGTTTGAGGAAAATAAAAACACAAATAATCTAGCGATTGTGTTGGAAAAAATGAATTATTCGTACCTGTGCCCCAACAAGTAGTACATGTACATGACCTGGGACCATCGTTTTTTCGCACGGATTTTAGCTTTGTCTTTCAAATGCGCTATCATTTTTGTTTGACCCGGTAGGACCCATTCCAGACGTCCTCCGTATGGTGTAGGATAAACTGTGGGGCGTTGTACTTTCACATTTTTTTCAAGTACTTCCGAAGCAGCTTTATCCACTAGTTGAACCAAATCGCGAACGTAATTATTAATGCGTGGATCCTGATCCTTTTCATGCTTACGGACGAAGGCATCATCGAAGAAAATATGAGCTGAAAAAATTAATCGAACGAACAAAGATATGTTTTAGTGATAGCTAAGATGTTATTCATATAGAATGCACATTTTACGAGATATAACGTCGGACTGGTATGGTCAAATTTTTGAGGGTCCCTGAATCCATTTTGACCATTTTCGCTATACAGGGTGTGTCACGACGAGTTGACAGTAGACAAAACTCTATTACTAAACACAATTTGGTTCTAAAAATTGGTACACGCCCATTATACAATGTGCTCTATTTAATGAAAATATTGCCACCTTTCTGGTACTTCCGGTTATACCGGAAGTAGACACAAACTTTGTTATTTTAAATGGAACACCCTGTATATTTTTGAATTTTTAGATTCTACACTTTATTTTAGACATAAAAGTATTAAGGTTGTATGGTCCTAACATTAACGGTATTATAATTATTTACACTTTTTCATTTTTTTTTACAAAAACATAGATGTAAATAAAAATTCGAATCTTGACAATGACACATTTTTTCCAAAGTTTTCTTCTTACGTTTGAAGTAGGAATATACAAGCAATAAGCTGATATAGTTTTGGAGTACTTGCTTTATACAGGGTGTTGGTGGTTGTCGGTTCATTTTTAATAACTTCAATCAATGATAACTTTATTTTTTTTAATGGAACACCCTATATATTTCCACATTTTCGAATTCTACACTTAATTCTAGACATAAAAGTATTAAGGTTGTAAAGTCTTAAAATTAACGGTATTATAATTAATTACGTTTTTTCCAATTTCCAAGTTTTTAAAAATTAACGATCAACCATAAGCACCCTGTAGATATAAAATAACTTTTTCAAAACCATATTACCATGTTTCTTGTAGATTTCTACCGACTAAAATTTGTTCTTTATTATACTTAATTTAATATTTTTTATTTTAATTTTATTTATTATAATTAAGTAATTATGTTTCTCCCAATTTTTTCATACAAAAATTTAAGTCAAACATTTTCATATTTTACTAATGACAATTTCTTTCAAAAAACAAACCAAATTTTAGTGGACGCAGAAATGTACAAGAAACATGGTAATATGGTTTTAAAAAACTTATTTTATACAGGGTGCTTGTGATTGACCGTTAATTTTTAAAAAACGTAATTAATTATAATACCGTTAATTTTAAGACCTTACAACCTTAATACTTTTATGTCACGAATTAAGTGTAGAATTCGAAAATCTAGAAATATATAGGGTGTTCCATTTAAAAAAATTAAGTTATATTTAATTAAAGTTTTTAAAAATGAACGGACAACCACCAACACCCTGTATAAAGCAAGTTTTCCAAAACTACATCAGATTATTTCTTGTATATTCATACTTCAAACACAAGAAAATTTTTTTGGAAAAAATGTGTCATTGTCAAGATTCGAATTTTTATTTACATCTATGTTTTTGTAAAAAAAAAAATGAAAAAGTGTAAATAATTATAATACCGTTAATGTTAGGACCATACAACCTTAATACTTTTATGTCTAAAATGAAGTGTAGAATCTAAAAATTAAAAAATATACAGGGTGTTCCATTTAAAATAACAAAGTTGGTGTCGACTTCCGGTATAACCGGAAGTACCAGAAAGGTGGCAATATTTTCATTAAATAGAGCACATTGTATAATGGGCGTGTACCAATTTTTAGAACCAAATTGTGTTTAGTAATAGAGTTATGTCTACTGTCAACTCGTCGTGACACACCCTGTATATGATGTCTGTCTGTATAAAAACGACTTACCGGAATTGATTTAAATTTCATATTTAAGAGTTTGAACAAAATTGTGGGTGCCACATTAAATCTTTTTTATCCAGTACCAACATAACACCGGAAGACATTTTTAGGTTTTTTAACAATATGTTGGAAAAGTAAACAATTTACGAAATTTTTTATTCTTTAACATTGGATGAGAATTAAATTTTGAACGTATTTTGATTGAACTTTTTTTTAAAATTCCGTCAAAAAAATTTCAGGAAAGGAGATTTGTTAAAACACTATTTTTTGTCCTAAAATTCAGTTATAATGAGTGGGACAAGGACAGATATATGAGTATTGCAATAAGTGCGACAGAGACTTCCGAAAACTATTTGAAAATTGCTCAAAAACGCTCAAAATTTTTACAGGAAGTTTAACTTAATTTCTTTAGGAAAATTAAATGTAGTACTATATCGCATCGTATGTGTTGGAAATATCAGATATTTGAATATAACTTGGCAAATTTTGCCGAGCGGTCCAAAATACACCCAGAATTTCCACATAAATCGTATAGTAGTTCAAGCTAACTTACTTTCGAACTCATAATAATCCGGACGCTTCATTACAAAATGCTTTCGAACGAGTTTATGAGCGCACTGATCAGCGTCCAACCGCATAATGGATTTGAGGAACACTTCCATCTCTTCACGATTTTCATGCCACATGGTACCACAAGCATAAATACGTGTTTCATTAGGAGCTACAACAAACATAATAAAAACTGTCAACACACTTTTATTTAAACCATCTTACCTATTTGTTTAATGTCTTCTTTGTTCACTTTCTCGGGTGGTCTTCGACGTCTATTCATAGCAATCGACTGATCAATCAAGAAAGCATCATACATCGGCTTAAGAAACAATTCCTCAGTAGTTGACAGTTTATCAGTGTTGGCATTCGAAGACCAAAGATGAATTGTAATCCAAACCTGCGACAATAACCACACCAACCAAACCCAAGAATGTTGTTGGGAAATAAAGTCGTTCAAAAAGTACATAGGTGGTGTAGTGAAGAACAAATATTTGGGAAGGGTGCCATTAAAAGCGCAGTCGTCTTCGTTGAATGCGCCACTCATTGCTATTAGTACTGTGAGTAGAACTGGTACACTAAGATTGATTGGGAAGGCCACACCAATTATTTGAATCATGATTTTGCAACCAAACTTTGCAAAAGCGTAGCAAAAATATGTTGTAGCGATGTTGATGAGGAAAATTGAAATTGGGGTCCAGATTGATGTTAGGGTGGTTGTACCAGCTCCTGTACTGATTACTGCGTCGTCTTGGCTGGATATGGATGAGCCCCCGATTATTGGTTCAATCTACAAGAAGTAAAATATTGAAAATATAGGAATTGTTTATTTGAAAAAAAACCTCTGTAATAGCTATGATGTGTTCATTGAATCCATCCGTGAATCTCTCAAACATAAAGCTGTTGTCACCGTCCTTCACCAACAGTATCACCATTACCGTGCCAAAGAACAGCACACACTTCCACAGTGAAACAAAAACATATATGAAATATCTCCTATTTTCAAATTTCTCTTTGGATTTGGCGTTATCTTTGGAGTTATCCTTGAAATTCTCTTTGGACTTCGCCAACTCTCTAATAAATCGAATGGGCGACTCTATTGATACAAAATTCTCCCACCATCCAACGGAAATCAAAATAACAGAAACTGGTATAAAATAGAGTATAGGTCGGTCTTCTACCAGAGGCCAAACGACAAACGAACTAGCTTGTGCTACCATGCTGATTATATCCAACACCATTTCTGTTGCAGTTTGGTTTTGGTTGTTGTGTTCCACGTCCTGATCATCTGTTGTGGTTGGTTTTAGATTGCGTGAAAAGAAACTAATGAAAGCGGGTATGAAACAGACTGCATTGGTGAGCATGGCGCCTTTTACTACGTCCAATTCCGGCAGGATAATGAACACTAACATTGCACTGCCGATGGCTGGTAATGATTCGGTGATGAAGACTGAGAAAAATTCCCACGGTGTGGGTGTTTGCCATGTTTTGAACAAGCTTTTTCGGGTGGATCTGATGAAGGTTCCCAGTTCGGGGACGCAGTAGACGCAGATTAATATCCATGCCCATAGGGCTCTCTCTGTGTCTGGGATGTTTACTATGAATTGTTCTCGTTTATCTGAAGCAAAATAATTGGAAAAAAATAAAATTTATTAACCAAAAATTTTGAAAATTCCTGATTATTTTTCAAGTTGCATATTTTCAGAGATAAATCTATCACGTTTTAGTGATCAATATCTATGAAATTTAGATACTTAATCAAATAATTTCAGTTTTTTAATACAAATACTTAGAAATTGTAACCAGCTAATAAACTAGATTAGATATTTATTTTAACAGTTGATGCATTTTTGCGTTTTTGAGTCCAATATAAACTGCTGGCCAATTGAAACGTACCAAGCTAATTTTTAGGTTGAATTTAAAGTCCAATATTTTGAAAATGAGAAAAGATATCAACATGAGGTTTTCAGGATTCAAGAGATAATTTTATTGCGAAAGCAATAGTGTGACCCGATTTTTTTACTTTGAAGTACGTTACTATCTACAGGGTATGAAAGAAAGTCGTCTTTTTTTTCTCAAACTTTATACCTACCGGAATTCCACAAAAAAATTTTTATATTTTTTTGATGTCGATTTTTTTAGTCACTGGTTAATGAGGAAAAAACCAATTTCTCAAAATTTTTATATCCCTCTTATTTTATAAGATACCGAATTTTTTATTAAATTTAATATTGTTGAACAGGTTTTTGCAATAATAATTATGCTGCCATTTTGAAAGCAAATGTCATCATGTGATATGTCGATAAAAAGGTAATTTTAAGTAGAATCTAATTCTTATGGAAAAAAATATACAGGGTTGTTTTAAAAAATTTTGAAAGTTAGTAGGTGGCCCTTCCGGTGAAACCGGAAGTGTCATCAGATTGCTTTAAACGTCAAAATGATTATTCCTTTCAACAATCAAGCTATGCCAAATTTCAAATTAATACAGTTAAATGTAACAAAATAGTGGGGGTTGTAAAACGATTTCGTAGCCACCCGGTATACACGAATATGAGCAAATTTTTGAAAAAGTGAAAAACCCGTTTCGAGGATATAAGTCACTTAAACCAATGGTGAACATAAACTAACTAAATTCCATTCTATTCCATTAACAAAATAGCCTCAAAAAATGAATTAAAAACTTTACCAATTAGCGAACGTTGTACCGATTTTTGATAAGCCAGTGGTTACCAATAAATTAATGAAAGTACAAAAAGTGTACTTTTTATAAGAAAGCCATTCATAAGGTATTATAATCAACTACAGAGATTGGTTCTTACAAAACACAATACGACCGAACGACAAAAAACAAAGAAAAAATCAAATTTTCAGCAAAAATTCGGTGTCTTATAAAATAACAGGGATATCAAAATTTTGAGGAACAGGTTGTTTTCCCATTAAGTAAGGACCAAAAAAATCTACATCAAAAAAATATAAAAAAAATTTTGTGGAATCACAGTAGTTATAAAATTTGACAAAAAAAGAAGACTTTCTTTCATACCCTGTAGATAGTAATGTACTTCAAAGTAAAAAAATCGGGTAACACTATCGTTTTCTCAATTAAATTATCTCTAAAATCCTGAAAACCGCATGTTGATATCTTTTCTATTTTTCAAAATATTTGACTTTAAATTCAACTTAAAAATTCGCTTGGTACGTTTCAATTGCCCAGCAGTTTATTTGAATCTATTTCCAAACCCTCCTACCTATATCTGCGTTGCAATACGGCCGGGTAGTGTTTTTCTTTATCTGTGACGTCATTAAGAGTAAAGTCGATTTCGAAATAACTGCACTGGCTAATACTACGCAAAACACTACCGCCATCGTGAACACTTTTAAGCCTTTTATAGATGCGTCGAACCATTTTGTTTCATTAGTTGATCCTGTATTAGATTTTTTTGGGGGGTTTTCAAATGCATCCCACTTTTCCAACTTCTGTTCCAGACTGCAGATATAATTTGAGTTTAGATTATAAAATGAGCGTTGTAAGTGCTACTTACTGTGAATCTAGCAAAGGTACTTCGTCGTCTTCGTCGCCTCTTCTCATTTTGGCTGGTTATTAGTTTCCATATATTTATTTAAGTTATATTCGTGCTGTTTAAGTTTGAATTCTTGTGGATCACTATGGAATGTCGTAGAAACAATGATTGATTTCTGAACATCCTTTTCTGATAAGATTATCGGTAATCTTTGATAAAGTTTGAGTTTTAGATTAATTGATTATAAAAATGATAATTTTGGTTTAAAATATGACAGTGACTGTTTCCTCAAAAGTTTTCTTGCTCATTTGCTCCCAATGTAATTTTATTGAGCTACCGTTTCAAAATTATACTCAATTAAATTTTATTATAAGAATATCGTCTCATCCTTATTTTTTTTTGTAAAGCAAATCTAATTATCTGTTTGTAGATAACTAAATGGATTTTATTGTTTTTATCGTAGGACTATTATTAATTCTCCTTGATGCGTAATATTGATCTAAATTTATCTGCTTGTTTTTGTAGATAATATTTAAAAAATAATTTATACAGGGTGGCTGAAATTCCGTTTCCAGCACGGAGATCTCGCTTATTATAATAGATAGACCATAGGTTTAAATTTGGCAAAGTTGCTAAATTTAGAGCTCAGTAATTAATCCTAAGACAAATTTGAATTATCTTGAACGGTCTTCTGAAAAAGTGAAAAAAACTGAAAATTACAATTTTTGAAAATCGCCCATAAGTTTTTTATTTCTGAATATTTTTCAAATCTGTAAAAACATTCTCAAAGCAACTTTTTATGCTCTATTTTAAATTTTGAAATTGTTTATAAATTACCATGGTAACAATACAAACTAAGCGAGTTTGGGCTGCTTGATTTGAGATGATTGCTGTATTGGATACATTTTTTAAATTTTTACAATTAAAATTAAATCTGAATACCATGTGTAGCACATCGATGAATTTGGAGAAAAATGTACTATCCGATGATGTGAAAAGTAGAAAGTGCGCCCATAAGAAAAACTGAAGTAGGCGTTCAAAAAACAAAAACGAATCGATGTTTAAAGAAACGACGATCACTGATCGATAGAACATAAAAAGTTGCTTTGAGAATGTTTTTACAGATTAGAAAAATGTCCAGAAATAAAAAAGTTATGGGCGATTTTCAAAAATTGTAATTTTCACTTTTTTTCACTTTTTCAGAAGACCGTTCAAGATAATTCAAATTTGTCTTAGGATTATTACTGAACACTAAATTAAGCAACTTTGCCAAATTTAAACATATGGTCTATCTATTATAATAAGCGAGATCCCCATACTGGAAACGGAATTTCAGCCACCCTGTATATGAATTTTTTTACTTTTCAAATATGGAACAAACTGCACAAATTTTATAATTTTTGGCAATAAATATATTGAATGATAAATAAATAATTTTATGAAAATTTCCTTTTGAGCAAAGCCATCCAATGACGTCACACTACGACTGCTTTTTATCCTAAGTAATTGATAAAAACTAACATTTTTAAGATAAAATATATTTATGGATACATGATACATAAAATTCGTTATAATGCAATATCTTTCCAAGAATTCCAGTAATTATACATTTAACAAATAAAAAATGTACAAATCACAGATTTACAAAACATAGATACCTCTATACCTCATTTAAATACAGAGTGACAACGTACTTAGGTCACGTTCCTTTTTACAACGTTTAAGTCATTCGATTGAACTTTAAATATCCTCTGGATATTGTGACGAAAATTAGTTGTAACAGACTAGATAGAACATGTATAGGCTACGAGTACATCTAATCGTTATCTTAGAAATTAAAAAGGAGCATAGACAAATTTTGTTGGCACTGAGCATTCTGTGGACAATCTGCTAGAAGGGAATTCAATAAATAATAGCACAATTATTATGGCTGACGTAGGCGCGAAATTTATATTAATACAGTATATTTGATAGGTAATTTTAGTTCACTTTAGACCGAAAACTTAAAATATGAGTTACGAAAGTTACAACGTAATTATCAAATTACTGCACGAAAAAGCTCTTTGGAAACAATTAATTAATACTGGATATAAAACGATTAGTAAGTGTTTACATTTTATACCAAACCGAAATTGCAGATCTCAAATAAACAATTCATATATCAATAATTACACTGACAGTGATACAAATCGTACACTTATTATTTACAGATAAAACATATTAGTTAGGCTGGATTATTAGACTTATTAGATCGAAGCCGTTCGATTCCGCACCGTTCCTCTTCCTCATCACTCGTATACGTCGTCATACCGCTAGCACCTCTAGTCGACGTAGCCTGCATCAACTCCTGATCAGGAGCATTCCGGCTCTCATACAAAAGTATGTTCAACGTTTCTTCGTATATCCTAGCTTCAGGACACTCGACTTTTGTGTGCTTTTTATCAGTTGCATACACAATAGACGTGCAGCAAACTTCAGAAACTTTTTTACCGTGCCCGTAGAACACCCAACAGCATATCTCACCAGTACTGATAACATCCTTCAGAAACAGGACTCGTTTGCTGTACCACAATGATAACTTATCGAATAACTCAATGTTTTTCAGTAAATTATCGTCTGATGTTGATGTGTAGGAATATTTGTTGTTGTGGCGGTTTATCAGTAGTTTAATTGCGGGTTTTGACGTGGAATTGATCAGCATTTCCTCTTCTTTTTGCGAAGTTATCAGGGGGACCCCACAGATTGGCTCGTGCTCCACACGTTCTTTTTTCGTTAGGGCTTTACTACAACATTCTGCTAGTTCTGTGATGCAGTAATACTTGGCTTCGGCTGTGAGCTCGGCTATTTCCTTGCTGGTTTCTGGTAGGGATACACTGCCGTCTCGCAGGAAGTTTAAAATCGTACCGAAATGCTTGCCACACCTATCTATTAATATCCAACCTAAAACAGTAAACTTGTGGAATGTGGTTTTAAAACACCAAGTACATACCATCTGAATCAGATAACACTTCCATTCGTCCACTAAACATTGCACGTAACATTGTATCATGTTTAGTTAGAGTTCCAATAGTGGTGTAATGTAAACTACCCCCCACGTTTAGCTTAACGTACTGGGAAGGGTTGCCTTTTATCGTGGTCTTGCCAGACATGGTGTTTACTTCGGAATTAAACATTCAAACTTTAACAACTAACTTACATTCAACTGTGTTGCTTGTAGCTTGGTTGTTTCAAATTATCTAAATCCCGTCGAGTGAAACCATTGTCAGAAATGACAGCAGTTGACAAATGAGTATGACAAGCAGTACTGCCACCACAAATTCATGTTGGTAGACCTGTATTTGTATTGCCATAGCAACGACAGTTGTGACTTCAAAATGTCAGAATCCCTTCAAAAACACGGAATTTTCTTTAATGAAATAGACAAAATTTGTATTTTGGAGCCAGAGGTGTCGAAACAAACCAACGATTTGAAAGAAGAATGTCAAATATACATTGAAAGTGAGATTTCGAAACGGTGTTTGTAGTTTTTTAAACTTTTTTGTGGTTTTAGAAATAGATGAGTTCCAAAAAGTTGCTGATAAATTTATTAGTTTGGTGGAAATATTGGGGAAGGAGGTAGAAAATCAAAAAATGCAAGCTATTGGTGCTAGAAATTTGTTACAGAGCATGGAAAAGCAAAAGGAAAATAATCAACAACAGTTGCAAGTTTGTACAGGGTGTACAACTAAGAATGGTCGCCGGCTGTATCTCAGAAACTATTTATCGTACAGCCTTCGGAAAAAAATATTTATAGTAAAAGTGGCCAAAAGAAATCGCTGGAAATTATTTTCAAGTTTCTAGCTTCGCCGCTAGGGGGCGTACCTGCCACGGAAAATGATGAAATCATGATTTTCTCCAAATTACAGGCAATTAAGGTAACTCAAAAATAACTTTATTGGAAAGCTGAAACAATTATACACAATTTTGGTTCAACACTTTTTTCTCTAGCTCATCAGATAAGGGTGGGAGGACAGGGTGAATTCTTCTGTACGAAAATGCTTATAATTTCTGTTTAACTTTATAGAATTTGGCAAACTTAATATCGTTTAAAAGAACTTTTCTTGCTTCAAACGATGTTCGATAAGAGAAGTTGTTTTGATTCATATATTTGTTGCTAGGTGGCGTTTTTTGAAAACTTATTAATTTTATCGATTTTTCTTGAAAAATTTAAATATTTTTTAACATTATTAAAATTAGTATAAAATGTCGAAAATATTAGTGAAAACCGCAGATCCATATCTTTTTTCGTTCAAGAAATATGGACAAAATAGTTTTTACACGATTCACAACCCGTATTATTGTTATCACAAGTCGTTTTGCGAATATAGGGCTAATTGCATTTTTTTTTGTTCCAAAGCCTACCACTTAAATTCGCAAAACGACTTGTGATAACAATAATAAATACGTATTGTGAATCATGTAAAACTATTTTGTCCATATTTCCTGAACGAAAAAAGATATGGATCTGCGGTTTTCACTAGTATTTTCGATATTTTATACTAATTTTAATAATGTCAAAAAATATATATGAGTCCATTTAAATTTTTCAAGAAAAATCGATAAAATTAATAAGTTTTCGAAAAGCGCCACCTAGCAACAAATATATGAATCAAAACAACTTCTCTTATCGAACATCGCTTGAAGCAAGAAAAGTTCTTTCGAACGATACTAAGTTTGCCAAATTCTATAAAGTTAAACAGAAGTTATAAGCATTTTCGTACAGAAGAATTCACCCTCTCCTCCCACCCTTATTTGATAAGCTAGAGCAAAAAGTGTTAGACCAAAATTGTGTGTAATTGTTTCAGCTTTCCAATAAAGTTATTTTTGAGTTACCTTAATTGCCTATAATTTAGAGAAAATCATGATTTTATCATTTGCCATGGCAGGTACGCCCCCTAGCGGCGAAGCTAGAAACTTGAAAATAATTTCCAGCGATTTCTTTTGGCCACTTTTACTATAAATATTTTTTTCCGAAGGCTGTACGATAAATAGTTTCTGAGATACAGCCGGCGACCATTCTTAGTTGTACACCCTGTACATAGTCATTTTATAAATAGAAAATTCTGAAATAATTTGTTGAAGAAAATGAATGATGCTCTGTTTTAGGCGCTGATCACAGAAAAATCTGTGGAACTGGAGAGGCTAAAAATCCAAATAAACTCACTCCAAAAAACTGAAATGGAACAAAACGAGCTAATAAGCCAACTAACACACTATTAAAAAAAGTCTATTTTAATTTATTTGTTAATTGTTACATATAAGATTTCTTGTATCGTTAAATTATGCTAAAAAATTAATGTGTTTCAATGTTATTTTTACAAATAATAACAAACTAATCTGAGAAGAATGAACATATACAGAAATAAATCAAGTGAGTTGGTGTAAAACAATAAAATCAAGGTTAGAAAATGCTTTAAATACTAACATACAGTTTCAGTTTCTCTAACCTTGAAGTGACATTCTATAAAACAAACAAGAGTACAAAACATACATTAAATTACCACCACAGTTTGAATTTAACTGAAGGCACCTCTACCATGGTGTTTTAGTAACAAAAATAATTAAAGAAAAGAACCATTAAAAAATACGAAAAAACGCAAGAAAATAAACTGTAACTCAAACAGTCTTTAATTTAAACATATTTAATAAATTGAAGAGTAAACGTTCGCATTTTTTTGTCTTTTTCTTCATAAAATATCTTAAATATTATTATTACGCTGTCGTATCAATTTGTGATTCGCTGGCATCAGTCTTTCCCCTTTTGGAAACATTTTGTGTCGGTGAGAGATTTCTCTTGCGAAGAGTAGGCTTAAACTGCACTATAATTGCTGTCATATTATCACATCCCGTACCATCTCCCAATGTGTTCGGTGCCAAACAATGATCAAACATCTAAAAACTCAATTAATATAATACTAATCACAACAAACAACAACAACAACTTCCTACCTCTTCGCAAATCTGCGACAACTTTTGTGATTGCCGAATTCTAGGCAAAACAAAATCCACAACTTCTTGACTAGACATGAAGTTCCAGATGCCGTCACAAGCTAACACCATAAATTCATCTTCTGACGGATTGATGGTTAGTGTTTTAATATCAGGCAAAGCAGTAATCATTTGTTCCCTGTCGGATAAGCTCTTGTTTTGTTTGTATTCATGATCACCGATGGCTCGGGACAGATTCAGACCACCATTCACACGACCATCGCAGGTGACTTCACCTCCAGCTTTTGTTATGCGCTCACGTTCTGGCTCGTCTTCCGGCTTGTGATCGAAGCTCATTTCCACGGCTTTACCTAGAATTGAGAAACAAATTTGTAGTCCTGAATGTACATGAAAGCAGTATCAAAATTATTTTAGAGACACTAGAATTTAGGTTTAAAGCGTCTCCAATATTTTGGTTATTTCCACAAAAATATTTTATTACCTTCTATAACAAAATAAAAGATGAATAGGTTTGATTTTAGTAAGATAATCGACTGAATCACAAACATTTTATGTCCTTGGCATAATTTGGAACCAAATTTAAATTTTAGTACCTGGAAAACGTAGATATACAGGGTGTTCTCGAACTTGGGGCTTTATTTTTAACACAGAAAACTAATGCATTTCACAGGAAATCTTCTTAGTAAAAGTTTAGAAATAAGCGAGTAATTATCATTCATAATATGCGAGTCCAACTCTGGCCTTGAAACAAACGCATTTTTTCGTATGTGCCGACTGGTATTTAGCATCAAAAATTTTTCTTTTTTTTTTACTGGAATAATATCGAGTGATTTTGGAAATTAGTTTTAGGATTGCTTTGAGTGACTGTGTGCAGTTCTACAGATTGTTTTCTTTGAACATCTGTCAGTTTGTCATCGAGGAAGAAATTTTGGATTTGGTAAGTTCTCCCTATTTTTTATATTTGGAGGTTTAAGGTTTATTCATGCTCAGATAGTCTTATTTACATGTGAACTATATTGTGTTAAATTTAAAGGCCCAAGTACAAGAACACCCTGTATACCTACGATGTCTTGCTATTTAGCGTAAACTTCACAACAATCTATGTATGTATAAACAATTGTATTTTTTTAACAGCTAAAGTCCTGCGCGTTTTAGGTGAGTCATTCATTATTTGCTTTTATTTTGTTATCTATTTTTAGATCGTAGGATTACAGTTGTATGTTATCATATTGTTTATTTACATATTAATCCATCATTTACTATGAATAAAATAACTATATTTTTAATTTTAAACTAATTTATCTACTTAAGGTATGTTGAAATTATTTCCATTAAATCAAAAGAATTTCCAATGCAAACTAAAAAATTATAAAAAACACTGTATGAGCATTAGTAATAATTTTACCAATTTTACTTAAGGATAAAACAAAATTTCTTACCATTTCTGCAAACGATGCATCTCGAGTCACCAGCATTAGCAACGTACAACTCATTTTCTTGTAATAGAGCTACCACAGCCGTGCAACCACTAACAGAACCAGGCTCATCCCTCATCGTTTCCAAATCCTCCTCAGCATCATCATCATCATCCTCGTCATCGTCGTCTTCCTCTCCATCCTCACCTTCCATGGAACTATCATCTGAATGCTCATTTTCAATATTAACACTGGTGTCTTCATCTTCATCGTCATCATCATCCTCTTCTGAACTGTCTTCTCTATCGGCAGCTTCCATTAATTTCTGATAATATGTATCTTGCAGATTTCTACGGGTCCTCTCTCTAACTTGCGATTCATTTACCAGTGGCTCTACACCTTTAGTTTTGGTTAGAGCTTTGCCTTTACGTTGCGACACATCGCCATTTTCTTGTGGGGCTGATGAGCTGCTCACGTCGTTTGGTTGCAACTCGGATTCACCGTTTTGGTTTATTGCAGCCGGCTCTTTTACTTCTGCTTCGTTTTTGGGCGCGTCGGCTGCCTCTGCCTCGTTTTTGGTGGGGGTGGACGAGGTAATGACGATTTGGGGTGCTGAAGATCCATTGGAATCTTGTGTGGCCGATGATGCTTCTTCTACAAACAGAAAATCATTGATTATACAGGGTGGATTAATCTTAGCGAAAAATTTTCAAGCTTAATAATATTTTTTTTAATTATGCTGGGCGCAGTAGATTTTTATGCTAGGTATGCATATTTAGTAGTGGTTTTAATCCTATAGTTACAACTAAGCGATAGTATACAAATTTCCACCACTAGCCTAGTAAATGGTAAATATTCTAACCTCACTTTATAAGTATTAGGTTTAAATAGTTAAGTACCTTTGGCCACTGGAGCAGCAGCTTGTGTTTCGCTACATGAGCTGGAAACACAGTCGTTATCAGATGAGCTAGATGTGGAGTTCACATCGGTGCTGCTAGACAAACTTTTAGCCTCGGAACTGGAAGTGCTGGATGAACTAGCAACAGCTCCAACATCGACATTGTCTTTCTTTGCCTTTAAAATGGGTGACTTGGCCAATGTGCCATCTTGGTTCTTCAAATTTTCTAATAAAGGGTTACCCAGGTGGTTAGCGTACTTAGCAATAACCTTCTCAATGGGCATGGAGGCTTCCTCGTATAAATTACTTAAATTTTCCTCGTCACTGTCGTCCTCGCTCATGTGTAGTCTTGAATCGCCTTTTTTCTCGAAAACAAGCTCCTTTAATTGTTCAACAACTTCAGGAGTTGTAATTAACGCATCGAAACCTAGGAAGGCATCAACCAGGGCCTTACTAATGTTGCCTTGCTTGTATGCTTCTGTGTTCTTAATGTAATCCGGTAGTTTTTGTGAACAATATTCGGCCACCTCGTGGCCACCATGCCCATCATAAACCGCAAACAGGGCTGTGTTTTTATCAAAACTCAACAGACAGTTATGAGCATCCTGCAAACATAATTACAAACGGTACATGGTTTAGTTGTTACATGAATGTTTATTTACCTCTTGGGTGTCACGCCAGCCCTGCATAGAACTGGCCCCACAATTTAGTTTGTCATTTAATTCATCCGTTGACACTTTTTCGGTGATGGGTTCTGATAAAAAAGAACCCATTTTGTCTAGTGTTACTCACACAAGTACACGTTGCCACAAATTTATATATTAATGTCTAGGAAAAATGGACAAATTATGAACAATAATACCGGTACAAAGCGACTTGTTAACTTGATAGCATGCTGGTGGTGATTCTGAACAGTTGTTAACTTGCGTTGTAGTACGTTGGTAGTGGCGCTGCAGGGAGGCGCCAAAATTATATAATTCGTGGCGGGAAATTTGAATTTTTTTATGTAGGGATGCATGCGAGTTTTAAGGCTTAGGGACGCATCATTTTTCAACTGAACATAGATATAGGTACAAGTATAATATAAACTCGAATCACACATTTTTACCAAATAAACCATTTTTTGGGAAATTACCACGAAAATACTTATGAGAGAAAATTTTAATATTTATTAAATAGTACAGAGTGTCCCAGGATAGACACGAAATATTTTTAGGTATAATTCTTGTATAATTTCTTTATATCCAATCCGGTTTTTTTATATTTATTTTCCATATAAAGTCATTGCAGGTGGAAACTTATTACGGAAATATTTTTAACAAATTTAATAATTACTCTGAGTAGACATCGTTTGTGTTCAAAATAGAATTTAACTTTTCGATTCAAAATAAACCAGTCTTTCACCATGTATCAAATTTTCAACTATTTTCAATACTAGTTTTCAAAATAAATTAAATGAAACTTGAGCATAATGATTTTTTTTCAAATTCCAAATTTGAACACTCATAATTCTTTAAGGGTTAACACTGTCAAAAAAATTACAAGATACTTCGATCGCAAATCATCTTAGCTACAAATTTCATGTATAACTTTTTTTCGATAATCAAATAAACTGTTGGCCAATTGAAACGTACCAAGAGAATTTTTAGGTTGAATTTAAAGTCAAATATTTTGAAAAGGAGAAAAGATATCAACATGAGGTTTTCACGATTCAAGAAATAATTTTATTGTGACAGCAATAGTGTGACCCGATTTTTTTACTTTGAAGTACGTTACTATCTACAGGGTATGAAAGAAAGTCGTCTTTTATTTTCTCAAAATTTATACCTACCGGAATTCCACAAAAAATTTTTAATATTTTTTTGATGTCGATTTTTTTAGTCCCTGGTTAATGAGGAAAAAACCAATTTCTCAAAAATTTTATATCCCTCTTATTTTATAAGTTACCGAATTTTTTATTAAATTTCATATGGTTGAACAGGTTTTTGCAATAATAATTATGCTGCCATTTTGAAAGCAAATGTCATCATGTGATATGTCGATAAAAAGGTAATTTTAAGTAGAATCTAATTCTTACGGAAAAAAATATACAGGGTTGTTTTAAAAAATTTTTAAAGTTAGTAGGAGGCCCTTCCGGTGAAACCGGAAGTATCATCAGATTGTTTTAAACGTCAAAATGATTATTCCTTTCAACAATCAAACCATGCCAAATTTCAAATTAATACAATTAAATGTAACAAAATGGTGGGGGTTGTAAAACGATTTCGTAGCCACCCGGTATACACGAATATGAGCAAATTTTTGAAAAAGTGAAAAACCCGTTTCGAGGATATAAGTCACTTAAACCAATGGTGAACATAAACTAACTAAATTCTATTCTATTCCATTAAGAAAATAGCCTCAAAAAATGAATTAAAAAACTTACCAATTAGCGAACGTGTACCGATTTTTGATAAGCCACTGGTTACCAATAAATTCATGAAAGTACGAAAAGTGTACTTTTTATAAGAAAGTCATCCATAAGGTATTATAATCAACTACAGAGATTGGTCCTTACAAAACACAATGCGGCCGAACGACAAAAAACAAAGAAAAAATCAAATTTTCAGCAAAAATTCGGTATCTTATAAAATAACAGGGATATCAAAATTTTGAGAAACAGGTTGTTTTCCCATTAAGTAAGGACTAAAAAAATCTACATCAAAAAAATATGAAAAAATTTTTGTGGAATCACGGTAGTTATAAAATTTGACAAAAAAAGAAGACTTTCTGTCATACCCTGTAGATAGTAATGTACTCCAAAGTAAAAAAATCGGATAACACTATCGTTTTCTCAATTAAATTATCTCTGAAATCCTGAAAACCGCATGTTGATATCTTTTCTATTTTTTAAAATATTTGACTTTAAATTCAACCTAAAAATTCGCTTGGTACGTTTCAATTGGCCAGCAGTTTAGTTTAGCAGACTGGCTTCTTTTTATTCAGCAGTGATTTTTTTCAATCCCGGATTGGGGATAAGAAAAATTATACAGGACAATGCAGAATCTATTTAAGAATCACATCTAAAAATATTTCGTGTCTATCCTGCAAAAAGCAATCTTTACATTAACCATAATGGTTCTCATAAAACTTTAAGACTCATAAGAAAATTCGAATTACATAATAATAATGGACTACTTGAAGTTTTGATTAAATTTCTAAGTTAATCTTTGAATACTTGAGGGATTTTATTCTTGATGCCCTTGGTACCGCGCTATACGCTTGCCATGCACCTTCCCAACTTATCTCTGGTAAAATGGAGCACCTCCAGAGGGCTGTTTGAGGTCTTATCAGAATTATGTTTAGTTTCTTGATTTATTATGCAGCAAGGGAGCATTGGATGGATGTCTTTAATTTAAAAATACGAAATTATGTGCAAATAAATCACATAGAGGTAATTGAGTGGATGTATAGGGGTTAGAAATAAGGATTATTAACCATGCAAAAATTCACTGTACGAGTATGTACGTGAAATTTGCTGAAATAAGTTAAACTAAATGCAATTTGATTTTCACATTATTATAATAAATTGATTTGATGGCAACTGAATGTAAATTAATATATTGACGCGACATAAATTTCATGTAAAATTATGATTGGCATTTAAAATTCAATAACGTTGCAGGATTCCAACAATATTTGCACAATTTTGCTTTAAATCTTATTACCTACATCAACGACGAGAATAAAAATACCATTTTCTTTTATGTGCACCGAAGTCATAAAATTTACATTTAAATAAAAAGTGAGTGTTCCTAATTTTTTTGAGGTTTTAGGATTTAGACTATGTGTGATCAAATCACTATGTTGATTAAGTTTCGCTTCCACAATTTTTCACCTACAAACGAAAATTCGTTCAGTTACATCGTCGTAGTTTATATAATAGAATTTCGAAATTAAATTCCAGGATATAAATTTGAAACTGGAAACGTGTATCCGGTTGTTGTAAAATCAAGGATAAGTTACAGAAGTTTCAGAGCTCCATTTATATCTCATTAAAATCGTATTATTCTCAACGTACGCCAGACGAAGTACATCAAGCAATTTGTTTTGCGTTTTCGAACTATTTAATTCAACGTTTACATCAAAATGATATTTGTCACTGTGAGAAATCATTTTAAGCAATTCGTGAAATTAAATTTCAAACAGAACGATTTTTTTTATTTTTTTTTAACCACTTGAAATTTTCTATTACGAAGCAACTCAAACAACATCGTCCAAATAAATCTTATAAATGTCCTGCGGAAGAACATTACAGTAGCCACACCCTGCAATATTACTTATTAGTCTTTATATCCATATAAGTTTTTTAGATAGAAGTAAATAACCACGCCATATATCTAACGTTGAGGAAAAAAGGGGACAGGAAGGATGATGGTAGGAAGGCGCAAAAAGTTTTAGTTTTTGTTCGAGAAAAACATTTAAGTTTTTATGTACCATCACACCGAAAAAAAAAAACTACCGCAGGCAGGATGATATTAATTCTTTTAATAATATTTATATCATATATTCCATATTATTGTTATTTGATCATCAGGTTTTTATTTCCACATTTCATTTTTGCGACATTTGCGTTTCTTTTGTTGAGGTGTCGTGGTTATTCGTGGTAGATAAGACGAAAAAATGCACAGTTTAATTAAAATTATAACTTTTGGGGTGGATGTTGGTAGTGGGGAACGGCAGCACCATAAAATGTTAATGGCGTTTTCCGCCCAGCATAATAACACAGGTAATTTGCCAAAAGAAAATATAATAAGAAGAAGACTATATGAAATTTATTATACGCCATTTCCTAGACATAATAATAACTCATATACATTTTACTACCCTCGCGCTAATATTTGTTTTTTATGATTAACTAGAGAAAGAAATCGTATCTAGTAAACTTGTTTTTGTGGACTGTAATTGAGAAGTTAAGGTTTTTGGAAATTCAACTTCCTTTACATAAAGAATACGTAATACAGGGTGAGTCGCAATAAGTGGGACATGCTTTACCTGTAAATACCACTGATCCAATTATTTCCATTCTGATCTACGGACGAACTAAAGTAAAGTAATTACCTCTAAAAAAACCACCCTGTACAGCTGAAAATGGACCAAACTAAACTTACTTAGTGTTTAAATATTGGACTCACGGTTTTCTTTTATTTCTTGAGGGATAATCGCTGGAGTGTAATAAAACTTTAAAATTGGAGATTTAATGTTATGTGTGATTTGATAAATAAATTTTCTATTTTGCACTCGTACGTCTTAAAACTCGCTCCCGAGCTGTAAACTTTTGCTTTGTTTTACTTTTTCTAGCCTTTTCATCGTAATTTAAACCGGAATTCATTGTCTACAAAATATCGACCGTTAAACAAAGCTAATGTTTTGTAAATAATATAATTATTTCAGCAGGTCAACTGCATAAATAACTTTTATTATAGCTACGTATTGATTTGATAAATGAATAAAATGGAAAAAATCGTGCTTTAGGGCGAAAACACCGCTTTCGTACAACTCTGATGGACATCAAAATAAAAAATAAAATAAAATGTCCATCTCGTAAAAAACATAACATGTAGCAGTAAATCAAATTTATACCTTTGGTAGTAACAAAAACCATGAAAGGTTCAGTTACAAAATGTTTTCACTTGAAACTGAATAATATAACTGGAAATGGGAGATGCATATAATACACAAAACATTTACCCTTTTAAATTTAATGAACGCTCTTCCGCATGTAATATTATTCCAAGCGTACATTTGTATGCAAAATAAAATATAAATTTCAGGGAACATTGTATTGAACCATTAAAAAAATGCTTTCGTTTTTTCGTTATATTAGTTTCAATTAAAACGGATTCGGGGAAAAATTCACTGATTATAAATAATTATTCTAACATTCATTTTATATTATAAATAATTACGTATAATTGCTGCAAACAAAATAATTTGAAGTCAATATAATGAGTCATCCATTATTTGAGCAATCTTGATGTTTTGTGATGTAAACCCGCATATTAAACAACACATTTGTACACAGTCAGCAAAAGCACTCAAACGAGCTTTTTAGTGAGCTTAATCCAATAAAACTATACTTAATTAAATCGTGCATGGTCGTAGAATATCAGAAAAAAGTACGAGTAAAGATATTTAAAATTCAAATAAATGGGACGCTTTTGGAATAATAAACTGGCACACTACAAACCGGAATAATATAAAATGGATATTTCAATTTTCAATAATAGATATATGAGAATAATTCATAACATGTCCATCGTTCTCTTACTTTTTTACATGTAGCTACATATTTCAATTTCAAATGAGTTGATACATTTATGTATTCATTTAGTAGAAAAGTTTGCAGATGAAAATCGATGCTAGATTATTATTTGAGTAGTTGGAGAACATTAATATTTTATATAAAATTGTAGTTGCAAACTGTATAGTGTAACGTTGTAACGGACACAAAAGTGCTTCGTGATGAAAAATTGCAGTGGAAACTAAGGGTTTGCTTATGTAACATTCAGACATTTTGAAACAAGTAAGTTTTCAATTTCAAACAGAACATTATTATTATTAAATAGAAAAGTTACCAGCATATAATTTAACAACTAATAACTACCTGATTAATTATTATTATTATAGGAAAATTTCGTAAATATATACATATGATGGTCATACTATTCGAGGAATTGAAGCACCTGGTATATTAAGGATCCGCATAATTCTCTCGCAGCTAACAGAAATATTTTCCCACTTGAATATTGACATTTTTATTATGTAGACTAAAAATATTGTTATGAGTTTTTGGGAATGCCTCAATTTAAATATAGGGAAAGATTGTGTGCATCATACTTACTTCATTGGAAATGGTTTTCCAATAGCTAAAACCAGGTACTCTCAGATATTAACTTCAACGAAAAAATTTAATCATCCACTTTCAGTAGTTATTTTAAACCATATCTAAAATACTATAAGTGTTATCATATTTTCCATCACGCTAAATTAGAATTACTAAGTTTGAGAAGTGTATCTAACTACTCCCGGAAAACTTGTTTAAACTTTTAATGCAATTTTCGGTACCGAAGTATTATTCAGAACGTATACGAAATAAAATATCTTGCTGTATTATAATAAAAAAACAAATCCATTCCTTTACGATTTGTCTGTTCCCCGTTTTTCTTTTACCACTATAACATATGAAAATTTCGTAGTAAATAATCCGTATCAAATAAAATTATTATTTTTATACCGCTATATAAACACCCTTAAATATTTATAAAAATAAATGCTGCTGATGTAACTTGCAAACTGACAAGTAAAAATTGTTTTAAATCCTAAGAAACTTAATAAATATGTTATTTAGGCGATTTCCATCAATGGCAATGCGTATTAAGAGAGTCCCTTATTCGTGTTTTTCCAAGGATTGCCTTAAATATTTATACCGTTTCCATCAGATTCAATGATGAAAAATGTATAGAGGTTGAAGTAGCTGGGTAAATGTTATTTGCCCCCCTTCGAGAATTTGATTAACTTTATTTTGAATCAACACACGAATCGATTCCACCAACATCCGTCTGTACAGCAGTCATTATTCATTATTAGTGGATCACCTACATCAAGTACTTGGAATTTGTCAAACTTTTATAGGAAACAGAATTTAACTGAACTGAATGAAAATTTTGTTAATGGGAAATTTTATTAGGTTTAAATCCACTGAAAAATATAATGCCTCTTTCAGCATTACTATAGGTACAGTTAGATTACTGAAAATTTCAATGTTATTTATTTTTCAAAGCTACTTTAATATACGACAAAACTTAATCCCCTTCTATATGCGCATCCAAACCTTTTGTTGAAACTGCTAATTAGAATTTTAGCTAAAATTAAAATTTTATGCTACGAAAGTTTACGTCTATTTACATAAAAATAATTAGTAATTGCTTTAAATTAGCTTTTAGTGTAAATTAAATTGTATTTTGGAAAATAAACTAAAATGGAGAAAATAAAAATTGCTAAATTGAAAAAACATATACCTGACCTCGAATAATAAGTTAATAAAATTTTACGCAAATAATTAGTAAACACGTAACACCTAGCAGGCATTATATTTATCAAATTTTGGTAAAATTCTGGCGTGAAACTGTCCCAAATTTCTTTTATTTTGGTCTTCAAGTCCAATGGTTCTTGGTGGATTATTGCGTAGAATACGTTTAATTTTATGCCAAAGAGTTTCAATGACATTTAAGTCCGGACTGGATGAGGGCCATGAAAGCACCTTTATGCCGTTTTCCCCAAGTTCCAAAAGTGTTATTTTTTAAAAACAGTCTGAAAATTACGTCACATTTTTCAAGTGCAATTTTAAAGCTACGAAATATGCCTAAAATCCCCAAATAAAGACTTGGGGATTTTTTTGTACATAAAACCAATATCCAGCTTTTCAATAAAGTAAATTTTACCCAAATTCAACCAGTGGTTCCAAAACTGTGATTATTTTAATGTAGGTAGCACCCTCAAAAAACACGTTTTTTGAAAAGTGAACTGTAGAACTCGAAATAAATGCAAAAAAAAATTCATATTAGATTTCAGGATTTTTTCAATATAGTACGATTATTGAGCTTTGATTTAAAGGTTTTTTGACACACATCCAACCAGCGGTTTCGAAACTGTGATTTTTTAAAACAGTTACTAGAAAATTCTATCACTTTTAAAGGTGCAACTTTGAAGCTCCGAAAAATGCCTAAAATCACCAAATAAAAACTTGTGTAATTTTTTGTAAAGAAAACCAACATCCAGCTTTGCAATAAAGTAAATTACATCAAAATCCGACTACTAGATCCAACGTTTTGAAAATAATTCTTTGTTTCTACAATTTTCCCATCCTCCTGGGTTAAAGTGCCACAGTTTTGGAACCGCCGAGCGGATTTCTACGAAATTTACATTTTTACATAACTAAATGTTGGCATTATAACAGAAAGAACCATCAATATTATGGAAGTTAATTTAGATAACTTTTGCGCGTATGGAAAAAAGACAATCAAATTTACTTTTGTCCGAACATTTAGTTGTTAGGGCACTAGCAAGAATCTTTCATTCCTACTATTTTTACTTTCTTTTTCGGGTTTGAGATTTGGATGGATTTGAAGGCCTCTGAATCAATTTTAACTATTTTCCCCATGATGTCTGTCTGTATCAAAAGGAATTTATCTGAATTGGTCCAAGTTTCATACTTTCCAAAGATAATCGTATAAGAGAGTCATGTGTTGGACACATCAGATATTTTTAACGTACAAACATAATTTATAAAAAGCCATATTTAGCTACTAAAAGATTAAAACTCTACCCCCTTCAGCGACATAGATACTTTGTTATTATTAAACCAAAATTCACAAAGATGATTAGTGCTCAGCTGGAAATCCTTGACTTTAACCGAAATTAATTAAAGCGTCTCCCCCTTTAGTGATAAGAATATAACTAAAATGAACGGAATTATAGGGGTTAGTTCTAAATATGAAACCCATGCATTTTTATAATATTAACCCCTAGCTACAGTATTTTAAAGGAACTTCTGAAACCGGAGCGTGTAATATTGAAGATTTCATGTTTGAGTAATTACATCGCCTGAGGGGATTAATACACAATAACAACGTGCGGATATGTCATTCGATGAATTGAACTGAATTGTCTTAGATACTCAAAACTGCCAGAAGCAGAGTAAATATAATGAGAAAAATATAATCGGTTCAGCTGAGTGTCATTTAATTATTATTGGTACAGTTTATTGACTTTCTTAATTTGTCTTTTAATTGTTCGACAAATATTATTCCATTTAATAAAGGGAGGGAAAGCGCACAGCATACAAGAATAATGCGATTAGAGTTGTAATATTTCGAAGATTATTTTAATTTTTTTTTAAAGTAACAGGTTCTAAATTTCATCATAATTTCTCCTGATATAAATATTTCAATTCTAAATTCCTACCTACCCAAATTTTAGAAATTAAAAATAATTTTCAATTTCTTAATAAAACAGTATCACTATAATGTTTTATGTTCTAGCGTCCCATTTTTACATTACCTGTTTGTGAAAGAGTGCAAAATTTAATAAATTTATTCACCCAAGTGAAGCGATTTTCAGTGGCAACATCGCGAGCCCCCGGTCTTTGCCACTTAATAAAGACATAATTAAAACTTTTTGAAGGCGCGGTAAATTTCAGGAATTAATGACGATACTTCCCTCATCGCTATTAACGAACGCAAACTTGAGAATGTATGAGGGCATATTTTAACACCTCTTGCATAAAATTGTTTTAAAGGATATCGTGATCGTGGTGGTGATATTCACATGCTTTTTGTCGAAAATGGTCGAACGTAGAAACCGATGGTTTGCTGGAGGGTTGTCAAGATGTTCTCGATCGATCAATCACCCCCGCACAACATAAGGCCTATTCACACCTCTATAAATATCTGGACTCACCTATGGCCCTACGGTGGAAAAGCTTGTACCTACGCCATCCAAAATCTTATTTACGCCGTTTCGCGCTCCGCCTAAATACTATATTATCATGTAAATAAGTATCATGGTAATTTGGATTCATATTCAAAATATAATGTATTCTGGTAAAGTGGCAGTAATATAAACTGACTCTCCCTTAGTGTTGTTGGGGTGGCTCATAGTAAATTGTTACAATTTCGGGCTTCATTATAATTAGAATTGCAAACTTGTGTTTGAAATTACTAAAGTTTGCAAAATTGAAACTGGAATGTTAAATTAAATTTTTCTGTTTCACATCAGAAGAATTTAAATTATTCTATTTGTTTATGATAATTATCACATATTCAATAACATCATAGATTTGTTATTTTTAATCCGATATAAAATAAATCCAATTTGAACAGCTAATTTTTTTGTTAATAAATTCACAATAAATTTTGCGTTGATTTCTGTAAAGTTTCTCTCAATATTAATGTTAATATAACTGTGCAAAAAATATTGAACCCAATGGTGCAGAAACATTTCTATAAGTTGCAGCAAATATTTCTCTCGAGAGGCTAATTTAAAAGTTTCAATTTGATTTTAATTTTGTCGATCCCCGGGGGTAATGCCTCCTTTGTATAAGTAAATTTAAACAGTGAAGGCAATGCCGTTACGACATTATCGAACGGAAATCCCAGAAAATTCATATAAAAGCTCAAAAGCGAGCAACTGGTTGCCAATTTTAAGTTTTACTTTGAAAAAGTTTTTCCTGCTGCCTTATTATATCAACTTAGATGTGACATAAAATCCTCCAAAGGATCGAGAATAATTTAATGATTTATTTATAAGTTTCAGCTTTCCAACTTGGCTATGTTTGCTGTATGTTTTTTGTTGTTTTAGGAAATATTAGATAAAATCTCGAATTGAATTATTGCGTAGCGTAGCGTAGGTACAAAAGGTGTCAAAATAAGTGAAAAACAAGATTATTTTTCTTGTGTTTGAAAACAACTTGAAACTAGAAAAACAAATAAAATTTCGAGACAGCTCCACGTTTCCACAAAATTATCCAAACGAAGTTGGTAACGTAAGATTAGGGGGTGTCAGAGCCTTAACAATAATTTAATTCGAGGGGTGTTGTCAACTATTGAGGGATGAAAAGCATCATGCTACGTCGAGCATGTTTCAATCTAAATCACGTTGATTGTGATACAATATACAATCACGAATGGATTTTACATTTGTGTATAATATAACGTTCTAGCGTATATACACGATTTTAATCCTAAATTCTGCTATCTTCGATTACCCCTTGTTTATACACTTTTGTTGTTGCTGTCAACCATTCATAATTCTGGCGAACACAATGCTATGTTTAATTAATTTTAACGAAAAATTCGTTGTGTTTACATATCGAAGCGGATTAGGGTAGCGATATGTGTTTACACAGAATATGATGGAAATGCCGCTATATCGATTCCAACGCTGACATTCCGAATCTGTCCATGAAGTTAAAAAGAATACATTTTTTAATGTGAAAAAAATAACAGTTCCACTATTTTATATTTTCGCGGGAAATGTAGTAGTTGAACAACTGACCGCAGAAAGCGTGTTTGTCGCATTCACCGTAAGGTTCGCGCTTCCATTTTTGAATATTTTGTGGTATCATTTTTGTGTTATACGAGCCCTAACCACTAAATGTTCGGACAAAAGTAAATTTTTGAAATATGAAAGGAGAACTGGAAATTTTACGCAAATAATTAGTAAACACCTAACAATACAATAAGATAAAGCCTTAATAACAATATTATGCATGGACGAAAATTATTTATTGGATTTAACAATATTTTAACCTTAATAATTAGTAAACTTTACAAAATGAATTTGCAACTAAATGTTGGGATAATTTTTAATTTAGGACCATTAATAAGAGGTTACGTCTCCTTTTGCTTTAATAGCTGCCTGTATACTAGCAGGCATTGTATTTATCAAATTTTGGTACAATTCTGGCGTGAAACTGTCCCAAATTTCTTCTATTTTGGTCTTTAAGTCCCCAATGGTTCTTGGTGGATTATTGCGTAAAATACGTTTAATTTTATGCCAAAGAGTTTCAATGACATATAAGTCCGGACTGGATGAGGGCCATGAAAGCACCTTTATGTCGTTTTCCTTAAAGTTCCAAACCTATGATTTTTCAAAAACAGTCGTTAGAAAATTACGTCACATTTTTCAAGTGCAATTTTAAAGCTACGAAATATGCCTAAAATCACCAAATAAAGACTTGGGGATTTTTTTGTACATAAAACCAACATCCAGCTTTGCAATAAAGTAAATTTTACCAAAATCCAACCAGTGGTTCCAAAACTGTGATTATTTTAATGTAGGTAGCGCCCTCAGAAAAACACGTTTTTTGAGAAGTGAACTGTGGAAATCGAAAAAAATGCAAAAAAAATCATATTAACATTTCAGGATTTTTTCAATATAGTACGATTATTGAGCTTTGTTTTAAATGTTTTTTGACACAAATCCAACCAGCGGTTTCAAAACTGTGATTCTTTAAAACAGTTACTAGAAAATTTTATCATTTTTAAAGGTGCAACTTTGAAGCTCCGATAAATGCCTAAAATCACCAAATAAAAACTTGTGTAACTTTTTTGTAACGAAAACCAACATCCAGCTTTGCAATAAAGTAAATTTCATCAAAATCCGACTACTAGATCCAACGTTTTGAAAATAATAATTCTTTGTTTCTACAATTTTCCCATCCTGTTGGGTTAAAGTGCCACAGTTTTGGAACCGCAGACCGGATTTTTACGAAATTTACGTTTTTATATAACTAAATGTTGGCCTTATAACAGAAAAAACCATCAATGTTATGGAAATTAATTTAGATAACTTTTGCGCGTATGGAAAAAAGACAATCAAATTTACTTTTGTCCGAACAATTAGTTGTTAGGACTCGTACAATATCATAATTTATAGGCCAGTAATTCAAGCAAAAAAGGTACACAAAATTCCAAAGTTAGTAGCGAGTGAGAGTGAAAGAGCAAGACATTCCCTTGTCTATAGTGTAAATAAAAATAAGAAAAAATATTTTCCGGACTTGCTATGAGGTTGCAAATTGAGAAGCACTTTCAATAATATTATAGACAAATATAATTTGAGATTTGCAACTCTTTTACAATTTTTTGAATATACGAAATTGGAATTATTTACATGGTGTTATCAATTTAACAAAGTTCCGGAGGTATGAAAAGGTTGCAAATTCAAAGTACAGTCTGTACCTGTGTAAGGAACATTTGCAACCATGTTCGAAAACTTTTGCATTTTGTTGACCCCCTTTGTTAAAAAATTCACCGCCCCGAGTAATAAAGAAATAAAAAAAAAATTTCCGTTCCTCAAAAATTTATGCAAATTGGCATGTGGGTTCAGGACTGTATCATAAGTATTACATAAAGTTTGGATAACTTTTGGAATTTTATACGAAGAATTACAACAAAATTTGCTAATTATTTAATAAAAATCGAGGTTCCGTTTAGCCAAAAAGATTGCAAACTCAAAGGAAGATTTGTAATAGGCCACTTAACATTTGTCCAAGTTTGCATAACTTTTGTAATTTTGTACAAAAGGATATTGCAAATTGTTGCTTTTTCAATTTTTGACAATGTTCCGGTCATCCGGACGTGTTGCAAATTTAGACTTAATATTATTTTAGCGTTTTTAAACTTGTGTCCAAGTTTCAAAACTTTTGCATTTTTTAGGCAAAATCAACTTTAAAATGCTTGAATGACTGGCCTATTATCTAACTTATTAAAACTGAAGACAGGTAAGGAATAAGGAGATGACGAATCAAACTGATTTGGTAACTCAGTTTGTAACAATACGATAATAAACTCCTAAATCCATGAATAATGCTTAGTTTTAACACCTAGTTAATCCAGTTTCAAACTTTCCTTCGTCGCAATGTTTCATTCGCTTAAATCTAATAGCGAATTCAACAGGAGTTTTAGGAAAAAACTTAAGCCACACTTTTTTAAACAAACAATTACGTATTTTTTCCCTAAAAAGCTAAAAATTTTTATTAGGAAAAGTTAACTTCTAGTTAGTGGACTTACGGAAACTTTATTAAGTATTGTGGGTTGGTTTTGAAATAAAAATTATTTCTATTAATTTTCTATGAACAATGACTGCAGTTTAATTATAGGTACATCCCAATAATAAAGTGAACATACACAGCATTAATTTAATTTATTTCATCCAGGTTTGTCATTAGTCATGATATATTCGACAAGAAACGCTGTTTATGTTTATTTTCATGCATATGCACATACACACACATAAATTGTATAATTGAAAACTTGTACCTATGTTTGAGTTGTGAAAATTATAAATACAACTTTGTGCATTTACAAAGTTACATTTTGCGTTCACGTTCACCTACTTACCATTTGTTTACAATTTGTGTAAAATCCATTCCAGTTAATTAAAACATTTGTATGCTAGATTACGTGTACACATATTAAATTTTATTTCATACAACAAGTGTTTGGTTGGATTGGAATACAAGAAACGCTTTTGGAATTAATTAAACGTATATTGAAGTTTTTGGTGATGGCTGCGCTGTGGTGTTATTTGAAAGCGCTCTTTAATAATCGTTATTTAACGCCTGTAACTTCTGAAACCATTGCAAACAAACCCCCACACTAGAGTTTAAATATTCCTTCAGTAGGTATTTATTTAACAATTTTCATTTAATTTGCTGTAGAATTAACGATCGTCCCTACAATTTTCTTTGAAAGCTCAAATCAATTTTATGCCAAAGAGTTTCAATGACATTTAAGTCCGGACTGGATGAGGGCCATGAAAGCACCTTTATGTCGTTTTCCCCGAGTTCCAAAACTGTGATTTTTTAAAAACAGTCGTTAGAAAATTACGTCACATTTTTCAAGTGCAATTTTAAAGCTACGAAATATGCCTAAAATCACCAAATAAAGACTTGGGGATTTTTTTGTACATAAAACCAACATCCAGCTTTGCAATAAAGTAAATTTTACCAAAATCCAACCAGTGGTTCCAAAACTGTGATTATTTTAATGTAGGTAGCGCCCTCAGAAAAACACGTTTTTTGAGAAGTGAACTGTGGAAATCGAAAAAAATGCAAAAAAAATCATATTAACATTTCAGGATTTTTTCAATATAGTACGATTATTGAGCTTTGTTTTAAATGTTTTTTGACACAAATCCAACCAGCGGTTTCAAAACTGTGATTCTTTAAAACAGTTACTAGAAAATTTTATCATTTTTAAAGGTGCAACTTTGAAGCTCCGATAAATGCCTAAAATCACCAAATAAAAAATTGTGTAACTTTTTTGTAAAGAAAGCCAACATCCAGCTTTGCAATAAAGTAAATTTTATCAAAATCCGACTACTAGATCCAACGTTTTGAAAATAATAATTCTTTGTTTCTACAATTTTCCCATCCTCTTGGGTTAAAGTGCCACAGTTTTGGAACCGCCGAGCGGATTTTTACGAAATTTACGTTTTTATATAACTAAATGTTGGCATTATAACAGAAAAAACCATCAATGTTATGGAAGTGAATTTAGATAACTTTTGCGCGTATGGATGGCTGCGCTGTGGTGTTATTTGAAAGCGCTCTTTAATAATCGTTATTTAACGCCTGTAACTTCTGAAACCATTGCAAACAAACCCCCACACTAGAGTTTAAATATTCCTTCAGTAGGTATTTATTTAACAATTTTCATTTAATTTGCTGTAGAATTAACGATCGTCCCTACAATTTTCTTTGAAAGCTCAAAATTTATAAATATATTTCATCCAAGAATACCTGGTCTTCAAATAACACATATTGAGAAATCTCTTTTCTGTACAAAGCACATAAAGCTGGTTATTTAAAAATTTAAAATCCGCGCATAGAAAGTGCAAAAGCACATTATAATTATTTATGTGCAGGAAAAAAGCATGCTGCCATCATTTATACTCACCGGCGCTGAGTTAGAAATCCACCACCATCATCAGGACTTTTCTTTTTATATAAAACATAACGCGTTTGCCGCTCCTCAGGCTAAAATTAGCAAACGAAGTTAAAAGAGCAAAGCGAAGGGATTTAAAATTACTCTTTGTCACTGGTGAATAAGTGAGTATTCCAGGCAGGTGTCTGCAAGTCCCTGGCTAAGCGAGGCACGTAGAGAAGTTGACGTTTCCTGCCAACAGCCCACCTATAGGATGCCTCTATTAGCGTGAATAATAAGGAACTTCAGTGCAAATAATAGGGCATCAGCAGGCGCGATTCTCTTTCGCAAACTATTGAATGTGTGTGTGTGGTGTGGTTCAATAGTTCAATGGGATGAGGAAAAATCTCTGGAAAATGTTCAGTTCGTTTTACAGCGTTTTATACGGATGTAGACTGCGTAGGTGGGTGTTAAAATGCACGTAAGGTTCAGATTTTTACAGACACTAAAGTTGCCTTCTGTGTTTAAAAGGGCTTGGAAGTTTTAGGGCACGCACGACGCGTTCAATTGATGCAAAATTTTCAGAGTTTATTGGCTGGATTGGGGAAAATTGCTTTCTTGGAAATGATAAATTTAAGAAATAGGAAAATCAGAAAAAAAGAAACTTAAATTGTAAGGGAGTGTGGCGGTATATTAGTAAATTTAGAAAAATATTTTGGGCACTTAGTCAAGTGTCGACTTCAAGAAAATTCATGTAAAGGAAATTTTTTTAAATTTGGGCGAATGCGCCGGTGCCAACATAAAAATTATTTGTAAATTGATTAAATAAATACTTAGAAATATTTTACGATGATTACTAAATGTACACCTTCTTATTACCTCGTATAAGAGATTAAAAATATTTCTAATTGCTTCCCATCGCAGCTCTACCAATCCCAACATTCTTGATCATAATGTATCCCACAACACTAATTTTCTCATAGAAATTTCATTTCTAAACGCGAATTTCATAACGACTTCAATTTTGCCCTGTGTATTCGCTGTGAATTACTGCAGCTTTCACGCAGCAATTCATCTTTTTAAATAAATATGTTCCGAACTGGTAAAGCGTAAAACCCCAACGATGATTTTATTTCACTTTTGACACGCAGTGATTTTTTACCTATAACACCACAGTGATCAGTCTTGTGAGGGTGAACAACTTAATTTTATGAACCATGACAAATTAGTTATACGTATAGCTTTCCTTCCGGGGCGTGAGCATTGGAAGTTTCTTTGAACCTTCATTAACCACAGAAATAAGTTATAAAAAATTCGGTTTCTCGGAAGATATAAATGTAATTATTTTAATGTTACAACACAACGGAGTTATGTAAATTTAATGAATTATTTATATATTTTTAATTGTGCGGGCTGTGAGTTAGTTGGCGTAAGCTGTCCAACAAGCGGGAAATATAAATTATTTTAAGTTGTTAATTATAATTTTTGGTACGTTTATAAAACTAAAACAACGCCGTAATTTAATAATAGCAGCTGTAGTTTTACTAAAATAATACTACATGATATTTCTGTTTTCTATTTTTAACACATTGGACATTTAATTAAATTTTGCTACGCGTTAATTAAAGAAACTAATCCCGTTTCTGTTATACTAATTTTAATAACAATACAATACCGCCACAAGTGAATTTCTGCTACACATGCTGTGCTCATTAAAAGACATATGGTATGCATACTTAGTTAACAGGCAACAAGGAATGTACTACAAAGCTAACCAAGTTACTAATTGAGCATATTGATTTACTTTTGTGGCATGCAATGTGGAATATACTAAAAACAATTCTACTTATGGAAGTTCAATTAAATATCTTGGCGTGATAAAAACAGATTTAATTTGTGGCAAAATATTTTATTAAAAATCGATATTTTGCGCGGGGGTAGGTATTTAATCTATAACTTATTTACCCCAAACGGGTACTTATATTAATATCGTCATACATAAACATGAACAGCGTGTGGCAATGAATAATTCAAAACCGTTTATAATCTTGTCCTGATACCGAGAGAAGAAGACTTACTTCCCAGCTTTGTGTAGACGAATATGAGCGTTGGAACTTTTGGGATATACATACTTCAATTTCAGCATTAAAGTGAAATGGCAATGGCGCCCATTTGCAATGTGCTTTACTACGGAAAGTATAATTTCGTGGGGTTATTATTATTATTACTTTTTTTCATTACGATGCCGCCTAGAAATGGAGATTTTTTATTAGTCGTCAAAGCATTTATAGACGGGAGGGTCGCGGAAAATTCGGATTAAGTAAAATGTCACAAACAATGTTTTTTGCGGCAGTGCTAATTTTTTAGAGTTGCTGAAACAAGATTCATAAATGATTAAAGTCCTAAGGAATTAACGTGAAAGCTTAGGCGTTTTTACGTGACTTCTTGGTGCCAACACACGATATTCAATTAGACGTCAATAAGATTCTATTGTGTTCTATTTCATGTCACTGCATCTGCAGGTTCCATTAAAACCATCCCAGTACATACCGCTGTTGAATATTTAACATCCAATTACAGCTTTTAGGTGATGAAAATGGAATCGATCGACCAATGTTAACCAGATGTGTCAATTCTGCATCTACTCTATTCATTAACATTTATATCTGTTTTGTCCTTGTTTGGAAAAAAATACGGTATAATAAAAATATTTTATTTTACAATTATAACTTTACAACAAAGTCAATGTTAATGTTACAACATTTCTTTTTGTAAATTATCGGAAGTACGTCATTTTTTTAAAAAATAAATAAGTAATAATTCATACATTTACACTGGCCTAGTAGCAATCATCCAGTAAATTGATACTGTTAAAACAAATCAAACCCATTAACATTGTTCCATTTAGTAAAAATAAATACACAACATAAATCACACACAAATTTCAGTCAATGGTCCACACACAGCTAAACCGTAAACACCTAATGGTGTACACGTATTATCACGTAGCATTATTAGGATTGTCACTAGGCTCTTTGTCTAAAACTGTATCACCACCGCCGGTATTGTCCCAACCAACACTAAACATTTCTTTGGCCTTTTTGTCCCACACACCTTTATTTTTCTGAATTTCCTTCGTGTTGAGGGCCACATGGTCGTCAGGTTTACCATAATTTGGTGGATTCGCATAGGGATCGTATCCCAATACGGATAGCATGGGCGCTATTTCCGCCATGTCCCGCACTACATCGTCGGGAATGTTGCCTACCCATTTGGATAGGGCTTCGAGATTCACGGGTTTGATGACTTGGTCGGAGGAGCGCTCCACTCTGAAACAAAAAAAAAACAAATTAAGAATTGGTTGAGCAACAATTTGTCAGGCATTTTATTTAAATTAAGTTGGGGTTAGTTAAAAAGTCGTAACATCAGATTAAGTCTTCTAAAGTAAACAGTTACACACAAACAGACGTTGGCTCCAAGTTTCGAGGAAGGAGGGAGGAAACGACAAACATAAGATAGATGATACAACTTAGTTTCAAGTCTACTATTTATGACAATATTTGTAAAATATCTGATGTGCCCAACACATGACTTTCTTATACGGATAGTATCACAGTAATTACTTTTCCTAAAGAAATTAAGTTACATTTCTTGTAAAAATTTTGAGGGTTTCCAGCAATTTTCAGATAGTCTCTGTCGCACTTATTGCAATACGCATAAATCTGTCCTTGTCCCACTCATTACTATCAGATTTTAGGACAAATAAATAACAGAATACTTATCAAAATTCCACAGTGCGAAAAATGCTTGATATCTTTGAATTTGCTGTAGCTAAACTTTAAAGATTTATAAAATACTTCTCAGTTTTGGTCAACGTTTCGCTCAAACAAACTGTACAGTGCACAATAATCCTTCTCATCAAAATATTTCGATCTTTTGCCTTTGACAATTGTTTGACTAACAATCTCTTCTTCTTCTTCGTACTTGGATTGCAAAGCAATGTCAAGTTTTTGGTGTTTGGCGATATAGCCACTCTCACCAGGATTGGATTAATTGGTTTTCACTTTTTAAATTTTTATAACTTTATTCGAGCTCTTCGTGTGTTTAATGCAAATAGAATCTTTAGTATAAAAACAAATAGATTTCTGTAATGTAAACAACAGCCACTCAGAGATAGATGGCAACACTATATAAATAATTTATAATTATTAAAAAACGGCGCAAAATAAAACACTTTTGTTACTTTGTCGACACGTCTAAAAATTGAAAGAGCATTCACAAAAAATTTGGCGTCGATATCTTTAATGTAGATTTGCATGCATAATACAATTTCACGACTTTATTGTATATATTAGAAAAAATTTTAATCGAGTTGCTATGATATCCAAAACATAAAACCGTAGCCGTTGTAGCCGTCGATCTTTTCAAATAGTAATGCTACAATCGATTTCCTCAACGGTATAGATTTCTGTATGTAAACAACATGTACTTTGTAAATCAGAGATAGATGGCGCCACTATATAAATAAAAAAATTTGACGGAATTTCAAAAAAAGTTTCAAACAAAATTTGTTCAAAATTTAATTCTAAATCAATGTTAAAGAATAAAAAAATGTCGTAAATTGTTTATTTTTCAAGATATTCCTAAAAAACCTAAAAATGTCATCAGGTAACTGTCACTTGTTTTGGTGCTAGATGAAAAACATTGAATGTGGCACCCACAAATTTGTTCAAACTCTTAAATATGAAATTTGAATCAAATCCGTTAAGTCGTTTTTGAGTTATCGTGGATACAGACAGACACACAGACAGACATCATGGCGAAAATGGTCAAAATGGATTCAGGGGCCCTCAAAACGTGTAAATCCATCAAAATCTCGAAGTCGAAAAAAATCACGATTACAATACTTCCTTATACTACGTATAAGAAAGTAAAAATGAGAAAACTAAAATAAAACTATAAAATTCTGAGATCTTCAAAAGGATGTGCCACAAGTTAGTAGCTGTTTTAAAAACATACACTGATACATACTTGCTTAACTTGATTCCATTATTTATGAAATCCTCGTGATGCAAAACCGAATCATTCCACGGTATATCCAGGAACTCCAACACTTTCTCCATCCACTCCTTCGGATGCAGCACTAACTGTTCATAGGGCACTCTGAGGCACTTTTTTGGTCCCAACTCCCAGCACTGACTGTTCATAGCCTCTACCGCACTATTCCACTTTTTCATACACTGTCTGTAACTAGTTAAATCGAATCCTGTTATAGTCACTTTACGAGATATGATTGAATGGGCAGTCGCTCTACCATCGCGCACCATAAAAATAAACTTGGCATTTGGGAATAAGTCTATTACGTAAGTACCCATTTTGATTGTGAGTGGATCTTTGTTGCACAAACGCGGCGCTGCCTCGCCATGTTTGGCGATTATTTCCAAGGTGAAGGCGGCGATTGCAGAATCCAAAACGGCTTTTGATATTCCTGCTTGTTCCAGACGAACTGATTCCTTTTCGGATTTTAGCCAATGGAAGCGCAGCTGCAGCAGACGGGGAATCACTCGAGTTTCTTGACCACACCTGAAAAAAACATTTTGATAAAACTGAAAATTTCCACTCAAAGTTTTACGGAACATCTCTTCCGCTTGCACAGTTTGTCATTAGTTCCACCCGATTTAATCTCATTGACTAATCCTATTAAAATTGATATGTCATTAATTAACAATTTGTGATCCACCAGAGTTGATTACACAAGTTAACAATAGACAATGTTGGGGTGGGATGTATTGCACTGCGAAATATGTTATAACTATACAGCTCAAAGCACCCGATTATGAATCTGTTTATTACGTAGATGCCTTGAAACAATGGTACGGGTAGGTTATGGAACACGTCGGAGCAGACGTGCCTTCTGTTGCACTTGATTCTATTATGCAACGCACAACAATGGCCCTATACATGATCAAACACCAAAAGGAACTGTGCATGAGTGTGTATTAAAGCCTGGTGTCTTTTGTGGAGCGTTTAAGCGTTCCCTAATTGAAAGTAGGTAACTAATTTTATCGAGGGCAATCAAATTTGTGTCGTAAGCTCGCTTAGCGCGTGCACGGATTTCATCCGGGATTTACGTGGCAAAAAAACGTCCATCCAATTTATCTTGTAAACTTTAAGTAATACTTGAATGAAATGTTGCAATTTCAAAAATGATTATTACTTTGGGATTATACAGAAAGTTTTTAGATAACGAGAGGCAAGTACATTTTTTCATCAAGTTCGATTTTTTTTTTGATCCCATCTAGATTTTACTGCATTTCTTAAGAAACCTTCTGCGATTCAGTCCTAATAAAAAACTTTTTGAGTTTCAACTAATTTAATGTTTGCTGATGTCGGTGAGGAATAGCAGTAGCAGCAAACTTGTAATTGGTTAGACCGGTAGACGAAATAACTAAACCAAACCGTGGTACGAAATAAATCAAATTTGTGTCTTGCGTTTGAGCGTAAGTGTCGTTCGTTCTGTGTTGTAAACTAAATAACCCAGTAGAGCTTTTAGAGAGGTCAAGAGTTATTTTATAGACTACGTCCAGAGATCGTTTCATTCGTATTTATGTTGTATACAGAAATAGAAATTCATCAGTGCGAAGCTAGATAAAGCCCCATCACCATCATAGTTCAAAAGACAATAAAACTGACTTGCCTTAACTTTGCAAAAAATGGTATTAGCTTTTGTCGCCTCCTACTTTTAAATTGACAGCAATTTTAATCAATTCAATATTTAACTTTGGAAATCAGTTCATTAAAAGCAGTTCCAACTAAATCCGCATGGCTTCAATTACAAGCGAAACGACGAGAAGCACAAATGAAATTGGATCTCGTTTTCTATTCCCGTCCTATGCTCCTGCTGCATACAGACTGCTTTTGGAATTGGTATATTGCGATCCGTTTTCATTTCCGATTGAGAGCTCCTAATTTTAGTTCAATTACAATTGATTATCAGGCTATACTAAAAGGAGTTTAATAGGTAATCTTTGGTGGGGATAAACAAATAAAATTCATCGTTGGTGGAAGGGTAAAAGGTATAAGAGGATTTTCACTGGAACTTGGTTAGGTATTTGTTCCAAATTTCCAATTCATGGTATTATTGTGGATGGAGTTGCATACTGAATTTCATCAGAGGTGAGGTTTAATTCCTGATCACAATTTCATAGTAAATTGCGTAGCATAATAGACTGATTTATAAACTATTGCACTAACATAGAGCAACGTATTATACTACATCCAAATTTAAACCATACAACTAAATTTAAATCGACTAAAACTCAACAACTGGGATTTAGCTTTCATTGAAATTTCATAAATAAGCTTCGGTAGATTATTCAACTTTAATTTATTGCGAACTTCGAATATTAATATTATATGGCAATCTATAGAATAGACAATTATTTGAGATTTCCTCAGCCCGGGCATAAATTTGTGGCTTTACGTTTATATAAGAACTTGGAATTAGTGTGCTGGTTGACGTCAGGTAAGGTGTAATTAAGTGTGTGTAATGAAGCTGTTCCATGGGGAAGGAACACAGGAATTTATGGCTTTCCGGTAGTTAAAGGAGAGTATACCCTGTTAATTACCGTAATCCTAACCTGACCCCCCATTGCAACCAGGGGATACAAATTTGTCCATTAAACAATTTATACCGCATTCTATCCCAATTATTTGGTCCCTGTGATTCTTCCAAATAGGATTTTGTTATGTATTTAACCTTGCCTCAGGTGATTTATGTTTTTAATCTGGATTAATGAACGTCACCTGGTGTTTCAAAACTTTGCTGCTGGTAATAAAATAATTAGTAGATCGTGTGGTGTATATATAAATTTTGAATACCAAACTGTCTTTTATAAAGGTGTTTATGAAACGAAAATTAATTCTCATCAAACGCAAAGGATCCAAATCCACACCATTCATACATAAAATATATACAAAGGGATTTAGTAATGGATGCGAAATTTGATACCCCCCACGGTATTCATTCGGGGGAAATTAAACGCACGTCAAACTTTAAAATTGGAAGAAGGCACCGACAAATTACATGAATATATAATTTCCAATAGAATCAATATTTACTTGAATGAGCAGATATTGGTTGCCGTGATTCAATTTTTTTTCGGTTTAGAGCGAAAATTTGAAAGGTATATAAGCCATTCAATTATCAAAGTAACGCCCGTATATCTTCTCTGATAACATTACAAAAAATCAATATGTAAAGGCAGCAGTTTATCATTTGAGTGATCACTTGGAATTCTTAGTAAATGAAGCTGAAATTGAAAGATGAGGATCTTTTAAATCGACGATAAGTGGCGGAAAAGTCGGAAAAAAATATAATACATTATACTGATCAACTTTCCAACAAAATAAATGATCGTCTTGAACAACTGGTGCATTTACATAATTATGTGATAATTATAAAAGCTGTGTGCTGGCACATTTTTGTTGTTATCAACTGAAATAGGAACATGTAATTTTAAGACGCATATTTCTATAAACTCTCTGAGAAACATTTGTGGACATTCCTTCATTATAGTTACCCATAAAGTTTGTGGCAGATAATTACCAACCAAAAACCTCGAACAAATAAGTTTATTAGCACAAATAAAGACACGAAGCAAATATATTTCCAAGCGTATATATCTTCTACTACACAAACATACAACCACAACATTTAATTAAAATTCTTAGACAAACCTGACATCAGGATGCGCATCCAGCATGGCTCTCATGAGTGTCGTTCCCGACCGTGGAACGCCACCAATAAAAATCAACGGCATCTGACGATTATACTCGTAAATTTTATTATCATTCCCTACAACATATTTGTCATCCGTAATCATCCTTGAGGGTGCATCTGGTCTCGTTAGACTCATTAAGCAACTTAAGATTGCATACAAGCAAATTGTCACACAGATTACACCCAAGACCTTTTTTAGGCCAACTCTGCATGGCCGCAGCAACTGCATCGTATAGCTCATGGCTCACATCTCAAGGGTCATGGAGGATAAGATGAGCAGGTCACACAAAGAACTCGTCATATCTGAAACAAATAAAACAAAGTGGTGAGAGGGGTTAAAAGTGGCACTTGGGGCTAAAGGGACTTTCAAGTTTGTAGGTGTTTACTACAGAAATATTTTATTGTCGAAAATAAATCAACAACAATCCACAAAAAGTGGACGATATTGGAAACATGTACCCAACAAATGATACTAACTTATAAATTTTCAGTTTTTCCGGAAGTTTTTGTTAATTATAAACTTATATCACCTTAAACTTTACATGCTACATGAAACATCAGCTACAATTCTGATTAAGAAGTAACCACTTAATGTTAAAATACGCTTATCTTAATTTCATTACATTTTATGCAATATCACACACGTAGCTAATTAAATTGGAACTTTACGATTCAATTAAAAACTGCGGAACAATACACCACCATGAAGAAATCCATTATCGCAACAAAAATATCAATTTAGTTCGACCTCGCACCAAAATCGTGTATATTTAAAGGCTTTTTGCTGGCACGGACCAAAAACAATATGAACCGCATGACCATTATTATTCAAATATTTGCCACCCCGTGAAATTTTATATGAAACAAAGTGGAGGAAAAAAATAACGCACCACGCACATTAATTTAGTTATACTGTGCGTATATAGGGGAAGCACCACAGGCCAAAAACTCGTACATGACAATTCCATTAAATCAGATTTATGAAACAATATGCTGAGACATTCGCATTTCACGTGGGCTCTCTGTAATGTATAATTCACACCAAACTACGAAATAGTTTACGAAACAATTCAGGGAAACAATACTTGAAATAGCAATTTACAAAGTTGGAATAACGTGGAAGAGTTAGTTCGTGATTTTACGCACACGGACTAATTTTGAGGAAAATTTCAAATATTTACACAAATAAATTCGATAATAGAGAAAAACTTTAAACACGAGCCCTAACAACTAAATGTTCGGACAAAAGTAAATTTGATTGTCGTTTTTCCATACGTGCAAAAGTTATCTAAATTAACTTCCATAATATTGATGTTTTTTTCAGTTATAATGCCAACATTTAGTTATATAAAAACGAAAACTTCGTAAAAATCCGCTCAGCGGTTCCAAAACTGTGGTAGTTTAACCCAGCAGGATGGGAAAATTGTAAAAACAAAGAATTATTATTTTCAAAACGTTGGATCTAGTAGTCGGATTTTGATGAAATTTACTTTATTACAAAGCTGGATGTTGGTTTTCTTTACAAAAAAAGTTACACAAGTTTTTATTTGGTGATTTTAGGCATTTATCGGAGCTTCAAAGTTGCACCTTTAAAAATGATAAAATTTTCTAGTAACTGTTTTAAAGAAGCACAGTTTTGAAACCGCTGGTTGGATTTCTGTCAAAAAACATTTAAATCAAAGCTCAATAATCGTACTATATTGAAAAAATCCTGAAATGTTAATATGATTTTATTTGCATTTTTTTCGAGTTCCACAGTTCACTTTTCAAAAAACGTGTTTTTGAGGGTGCTACCTACATTAAAATAATCACAGTTTTGGAACCACTGGTTGGATTTTGGTAAAATTTACTTTATTGCAAAGCTGGATGTTGGTTTTATGTACAAAAAAATCCCCAAGTCTTTATTTGCTGATTTTAGGCATATTTCGTAGCTTTAAAATTGCACTTGAAAAATGTGACGTAATTTTCTAACGACTGTTTTTAAAAAATCACAGTTTTGGAACTTGGGGAAAACGACATAAAGGTGCTTTCATGGCCCTCATCCAGTTCGGACTTAAATGTCATTGAAACTCTTTGGCATAAAATTAAACGTATTTTACGCAATAATCCACCAAGAACCATTGGGGACTTAAAGACCAAAATAGAAGAAATTTGGGACAGTTTAACGCCAGAATTGTACCAAAATTTGATAAATACAATGCCTGCTAGAATACAGGCAGCTATTAAAGCAAAAGGAGACGTAACCTCTTATTAATGGTCCTAAATTAAAAATTATCCCAACATTTAGTTGCAAATTCATTTTGAAAAGTTTGCTAATTATTAAGGTTAAAATATTGTTAAATCTAATAAATAATTCTTTCATGCATAATATTGTTATTAAGGCTTTATCTTATTGTATTGTTAGGTGTTTACTAATTATTTGCGTAAAATTTCCAGTTCTCCTTTCATACTTCAAAAGTTTACTTTTGTCCGAACGTTTAGTTGTTAGGGCTAATAGTTTTACGACCGAAACAGTTTTAAGTGTTTTATTACGTTAATATTTTTTCCATAGGTACGACAGGAAAATTATTAAATTACTGACTTTTATGTGAATCTGTGTTCCCGTCCACCGATTGTATTATTTTTAAAAAATATACCCCATTCTAAATTTAATATCTATTGTTGTATCGTACTCTGCAGATGTAAGCCAGACGAAAATAATTCAGAATTATAATTCCATCATTTGATAAAGTTTTCCTCAACGAACAAACAAATTTGTAAACTTTAAGAATGGCTTCATTAGACATAAGCTCATTAAATTTAATATTAGCTACTTTTATTCTTCAATTGTCTGGAAAGTTAACATTATTAATAATTACTTGTACCTACTTCATAAACTACCGCCTAGTTAAAATGAAGCACAAAAAAGTTAAAATCTTCGTATCATAAATATAATAAATAAATTACTTCGGCGGAGCTAATGTAGATGTATAAATAATAATATTATAGCGTACGTGAGCCTACGAGACGACGTCATAAATATGAACATGTTTATTAATGCTGCGTCAATCATCCGAGTTTTTACATGAAATTTAAATTTAACACAACTGTCAACTACAAAAAAACATGCTGTGAGTGCTCGACTGCTCGCTTAAATCTATTGTATTCGATAAAAAATAAATTTATCTTAATTTAATACAATTATATGAACAATGGAATAAAACAGAAATTATTCCTCTGAAGCTTCAATAAAATCGTGTGCCTTAAGCGGTTACAAACTGAAGCACAACTTGCATTTCAGTTATACTGCAACTACTCGTACATCGTACTGAACCTTCTAAGCAATCTGTTTTTGGTGTATATGTACCTCCAAAACCTTTATAAACACGATTACATGGAACATTGTGGCATTTCCTTCACATTGTACAATGTACATGTTATAATGGATGTGCTTAACAATAAGACAGTACAACCAACAACAATGCACCATATTCAACATTTCCACAATTTTATCTGACGTATTTTAGCCAGATTCATCCCTTTCAACCTGTAGGTATATGATCCCTGCACACATGTATCTAGGCATGTTGCCCTTTAATAAATTCTTTATGTCAAAAGGGATATACGAATATATTCCACACCTTTCGTGGCGCGTGTATGATATTTGCATACGGAAATACGCTTTTATTAACTCTCTTCAGGATATAATGAAATATTCGCTATTGAGCCAAGTTTTACGGTGTATATGATACATTTTTTAACAGGGCCGCGTTGGTTGTGAGAATTTAATTAACTTCTGAAGGCTAGGCGATGCTGAAAAATTAAAAAGGATGCGATTGTATAGCACATCGGAAAATACGAACACAACTGAAAGAGTTTTATATAGAAACCACAAAAGATTATTATAATCCCGGCGCATCCGCCAAACCTTAAACAAATTTCTAGTTAATATGTAAATTTAACAGTGTAGACTATATAGAGCTGACAGTATCTCAAATACTAAATACATTAATTACCAAACAGCATGCCTTAAATATTAATTAGTTAAATTAGTAGACTGCCTGTCACAAATTCAATTAGTAGACTTCGATTATTATACCAAACTGTTATCTAAACTTTGTTTGTAAAATCATGTTAACGCAATCTATATAATTTATCAAATCGTTAATTATATTAACTTTACAATTTACTCCAATAAAGAATAATGGGTTTATGTCACAATAGTCCCAGTAGTCCCAGTCCATCCTTCTATACAAATTAAAGATGATGCTAGAACTGTTATTAGAAACACAAAAATTTAGTGAATGTCGTTATTCTCACATAGCTGTTTAAATTGGACGTAATCCGACAACTACAAGACGGCACTCTAAACTAGTAAACCCAAATGATATTATCCAAAGTGTACAATAAAAGCAAATATCCACCATCGTCTCTGCTCCAGTATTCTGCTGCATATAATAACCTTTCTCCCTGAATAACATCTCACGTTACTATCCTGATAAATTTCGGTTCAACAGTGAAGTGATATTCGATATTCTCTGGTGTGGTTTAGTAGTTGAGGTTTTCGGATGGCTTGTCAACCGTCAAATATTGATAGTTTGCATTTTGTCCGGGTCTGCGTCTGGAGAACAACGTTCCACACCAAAACGGAATTAAATTCTCCTGTCGAGGAAATTAAAATGTTTTGACAGCTCGGGAAATGAGGAAAGTAATGAGCACAAATCCTGCTGTCTCCGTGAGCAGCGTTTTTGGGTCATTGGCTGTAAAACTAGCTATAAATTGAAAATGTTTAAATACATGAAGTATTCAATGTTTGTAGTTGTATAAAATAAGTTGATCGCATGACGCATGGTGTGGCGAAAAAAAAACTTATTGGAAGTACAACAGGAAAACCCTATTTTATAACAACCGCTACTTTTCTTTTGGAAAGATGCACATGCTACTCTATCCATGTATATATATTTCCTGTAAGAGCGCCGTTCCACACTGTCGATTTTCCTTTTATCACTGACGATAAAATGCTATTGTTGGAATTTAAAGGCGAAAATGATACGAATTCTTCTTTGTTGGATATTTTCTAATATATCCACAATCCATCAAATTGATCGGCAAATATTAGACCATCCGGTGGGTTTAATGTAATGTCATACCGGTTAAGGATCAAATGATTTCATCTGGGATCTGGGCATCGGGAAAATCAAAATTTCAGGTGAAAACTCAATTATTTTCGGTTGTTTGAATAAGTGTGAAATAAATTAACTTGACGTGCTTTTGTACGTATGTTTTTCCTGATAACAACCAGTGTATTTGCATGCAAATTTTCTCTAGGCATGAGCTTCAATATAAATGATAAAAGAATAAATTACATCTGAAATAATAAACAAGTTTCAGTCCGCTGGTTTTTCTGCATATATCCAAACAGAATTCACGTAAATTAGAGAAAATTAAACGTCAGCTTGCAGAGTATTTACATTTAATTTTCTTTGAAAAAAAATAATGATTTTCTTTTTACAATAAAACACTAAACTTGTATCCATATAATGAGGGAAGGTAAATAATCTGAGAATCGTTCGCACTCATGTTCATGTAGATACACAAAAATAGAATTCCTCAAGATGTTTTATAGTGTAATTTTAAGCTTGATATGCACTTGACGAGGCATATGTTTCAGAAGCAAATGTAGTCGTTTTGGAGCAATATAAAACTTGAGTAATAATATGAAGCAGAATTGTCTATTCAGAGAAGCAAGCTTAACAGCATCTGAGATTCGAGTTGTAGGAGTCGTCATCCTCCCTACTTTCGCATAAAGCAATTTACAATACCGCAGAGTGCAATATAGGTTTTTCTAATATTTCCAAATGGATTCCTCGCTGTATAATACGAGTATACAAGGCTCAATGTCTTCGCTGATTTGTTTCAACGCAGTCCCAAAATGTGCGAATTATCTAGAAATTAGGTGATTTTATTGAGATATTTTGTTACCAGACATTTCGTGTAGGTACAATAATAGCAGGCATAAATTAATAAATAAATATTTTAATTTTTACGCTTCCATGTGGACTATATCTATACACAAACAAAATGTTTGTTTCCAAAAGTAATTTACATCATATAAAAGATGGATGGAACACATTTGCTGGGAACAATGTAAAAAGTTTTCAGGAACAAAACATTTCCTTCATTGTTATTTTTTGTTTCATGTTTCCTTGGGGCTTTAAGTGAAGAAATATCAAAATAAAAACAAACATTACTCATATAAACATGTATGTTGAAAAACGTTTGTTTTCTTTTCTCAAGTATCATGGCGAGAGGCATTTCCATCTTAAGTTTTCCATGTTACAATATCACCGACAATATTTGTTTACAAGTTTTTCTGGGGAAATTATTAGAATTCCTTTGGCTTTCCATGAATTAATTTAAAATTTAGGTAATTTTCTTGTCAAAACTGTCCGAGTATCACAAAACGAATATTTGATAAATCTTATGCGCCAATACTTGCCCGAGGTGCTTATTATTACTACAGAAAAAGTGCCTCTTCTGGTTCCGTCAAGTTCGTGGACTGCTCACATGATGTGAGTATTTAGCTATTAAAAAAGATGGGCTACTATACGTCAATGACCGATAGATGAGGCCTTTATACCGGCCCCTATTACCAACAAACAAACACACGCTAAATATCGACATCACCGACACCGCCATACAAAAGCAGGTGCACTTTTTCTATAAGATAACCAACGATAAAATTCGTCATAAAAACAATTTTATTTCGTTCGAGTTTCATCTTTATTACAGCTAGCAAGACGGTAGTATGCAAGTTTTTATCTGGGCTTCCTTTTCACCTGAAGCACATCCCTCTGATTGGCAATGTCGCCATCTTGTCATTTTGCCAGTGCCACAGGAAACACTACACGGGGACCATTTGCCCCAATGATCCCACATTTTCACACTCTTCTTATCGCGTAAGTCAATTTTGCTTGAATCAGATACCGCTGGAAATTCATCCAAATTGTCCTCCTCCAACAGCAGATTGTTGTCGATCTCTTTCTTGCAATCGCATATCGGCTCGCCAGAGTTTATTGGAATGTATTTACATGTAATCAGTGCAAAAAACGCACAAAATAAAATCAATTGAAAAGTCATTTTTGTGTAAAAAGTCATGTACTTTTGAAATAATGCGAGTTGATTCCTGGTTTTTATTCATTCCTAGTGCTAGCACAGAAAAGTCTACTCCCATAAAAAATTTCGTGATAAAATTCTGTTCTAATCAACCAGTATTGTCAAGAAATGATGTCGAATGGTACTGGCTTATCTAGTTGTGTAAAAACGCACAAATCAGTTCACAATTCGCGCAATAAAATCATTTACTGTACACATGAGCCGGATGCTTAGACAATGCCATCGATAAGCCATCAAAATTCATATCACAATCCAGCAGAATGGAATCAGGTTTCCAATCACCATGCTATTCTCCTTTTCTGTAGGTATAGCAGGAAAAGGACGGCGCGGGTGGTGGTGGCGGGCGAGTCACGGCTCACGGCCAAACCATGTATTGCTAAGTCGTCTCCAGACACACTCTTCTTATTCAATTCTAGAGTGTGCTGCTTTGCCGGAGGAAATTGCTTCAATACTATATATAACCTAAATAGAAAAGTATTTCCGTATTTCAAATAAAATCTAAAGCACGTTAAGTTGCCTGAAAGTAAATGATGTGAAAAGAAAAGGTTTTGATTTATTATTTATGTAGCGCTGGGTTTTTGTTTAGGTATACAAAGGCTCAAATACACTTGTAAAGATAATCAAAGGGGAGGTTTCCGCGTTTCCGGATATCCAGTTACGTCTGTTGTGGCTAATCCCCACATCGACACAACAACAAGACGACTCCCACCCCATTTGTTAAAACACTATTTATACAAAGTACAGTTTTATTTAGTTTAAAAATAAATTGCGTTTAGTTCTTCTAATTCATAAAAGTTTCCACCGCTGAAGATTAACTTGGAAAGAAAAGAAGTTGAAAGATTTATTTTTACAGGCGTCTGCATTATTCTTAACTTTAAAGCGGTTTTCTAAAAGTTTCTGTTCTCGATTTTGTTTAAGCAGAATTCAATCTACACGATGATTTGAAAGGGAAAAACAAGAGGTAACTGGTAATAATTAAATTTAATACGGGAAACGAAACAGTTTAGCGAATCGAGAATTTTTACAATAATTAAAAAAGTTTTTGAATTGAATTTAAAATACTAAAGAACCGATAAAATGCAAAGCTCTCGGAACGAAATGTTTCCATTTAGAACAGTCTTTGGAATTCAGTTTCTATTTAAAATAATGTACGAGGAGTGATAATTAGGTTAGTACCTAGTGAGGCCGAGATTTTCATTTCATAAATTACCTTAAGCCATTGACCGTAGCTATTTGTTTAGGTTAAAAAATACTCCCACAGAAAAGTTCGTTCCAATTTTTTATTTCGATTTTTAATATCTAAATGCTAAGGAATTTATTACCAAATTTATATTGTTGGCAATTATTAATAGATATAGAAAGAGCATTCCATATAAATGTGACCTCACATAATATGATAAATCAATAAGAAAAAAAGTAGGTGGTTCCCTGCTACAGAATTTATTGCATACAAAGTTCGAAGGCAAAAATATCATTTGCTGTTATTTCAATTGTATAAATACAAAATATTTATATCCTGCACCGATGTCCCAGATTTTATCAAAGTAAATTAAAATATGGGAAAATGATATTACAAGTTCGTTGTACTTATGTATGATTTCCAATAACTAGTTTTTAAGTTTCAAATACTTAAATATTGTATCAAATTGTTCAGACTAACGTTTTTCAACTTACAGTTAATTAAAATATAAATGAGTGATTCAGACCTTTTTATCCAGCTCGCCTAGAAGCTCTTTTTGATCCATTCAATGCTCTCTTTACCGCACACAACTAACTGGAAATTTTCTGGCTGCCTTAGTTAAACATTGTTCAGTTTTATTTAACTTTTTTTTACTGTAATTCAAGCCAGTCTAATTAATTTTGAAATTAATTTAAATTAAACTCTTGGATCAACCATTAGAAACTTTCCCGTTTTTCAAACTTAGGTTACTTTGGTTTCTGTATATAAAAATTCAATGGTCCAATTATTGTCATATTAACCAAAGTTTAAAACAGTTTTTATAAAAAAGTTGCAAAATGTACCCAAAATTATTAAAATTTATTAGGAATTAAAAAAATCTTTAATCTGTAAAAATATTAAAAAAATATCAAATCTTAGAGCTTGCCATACGAAATTAAAGCTTTTGAAATTCATTTGGAGGAAAATATTCGAAAGTATTAGGTGAACCACCCTGTATAACGCGGAATAAGAATCCAGCAAACAAAAGTAGGTATATTTGTGTTCGTATAACAATGCACTGCCTAAGACCCTGTTTGTTTATCAAAACCTACATAAAAATACCTGAACAAAAGAAAACGACGGACGCGATACGTCGCCAGGGCAGTACATCATCTTTATTGTTACTGTTGCCGGTTTGGTTATAATCTGCAAGCCACCAGAACGTAAAACTCCATTTAGGTGTGCCGACCTACATGACGATGCTGCAGTAGAATTTTTTCCATAAATAATAATTTTATTTTACTTCTATGCCCTTTGCATTGTGCTGTTCCATACACCAATAACAATAAATAAAACTTTATTTCCGAGGGCTTAACGGGTGAAACATTTTAATACGGTTGAAATTTCAAATCATCTCCAGTTGAATACAGGTTTGCATCATCTGGCGCTTAACGACTGGCCGACAGACATGCTTTGAAATAACAGCGGCAGTGTCACATCAGGATGTTTAAATAATTCCATCCGCAAAGTTGGACAAAAGTTTGAAACCAACACCAATGGAAAGACTCAGGAGATTATATGCGCCAGCTTATTTTTCCTTTGCCTTTGCTATTATATAGCGCCTTAAGAGGATTTCACATTTCACCCCGCTATATATTTGAAAAGCTTTCAAATAATCCAAGTGAGACGCACCTAAAAATTCAAAGTTTACAGGAAGTTGTATTTCCTAATTTAACCACCACGCCGCTATCTACAAAATGCAATTGTGCACATTACTTCTACTTCCCATATGCGTTTATTGGCTACGAAACCGCAATGTAGTTTTTTGCCCTTGTTTCGTTATCGCCCGTATCTGTTGAGGAAGTTATGCGGGAAAAATCAACTAACTTCCTCGGCTGAAGTTTACTTGTAATCTACCTGAAGCCATAAGCAGACATATCCGGTAGATATGAACGGGAGCAATATTGCATTTAGTCCATTATTTTCATTGATAAAAATGGATGTGCGATCGGATTCTGCTTATGTCGTATTGAGAAATGTATCAGCTATATTTTACTATTGGAAATGACAAAAAAACATACAAATAGTTCACTGTTATGACAGATTTATATTAATGTCATCGTGGAGCAAACAAATTTTTCGTTTTCTTCTGAACATAAGGCGGGTTTTATGGGATCTCGCTTATCATAAGAGTTACGAGTTTCAGGATAGTTCAATACAAATGACAAGGCACTTTATACATTCATTTCGTTATAGTTTTCCACAAATATGTTGCTAAATTAATTAAACTAATTTGATGAGATACTGCAAAAAAATTGTGTAGCACATTTCGACTTGAAATCGCACATCTAAACAATGTGATAATTTAGTAGCTTCCCTTAGGTGATAAATTCAACAAATCTGATTTTATCAAGAGCAAATCTAACCTCACCAACATTCAATCGGTTTTTTTTTGTACAGGTCTGATAATTGTATTACAATCTCTAGTACATTCAAAATATTTGCTTTTCCATTGAATGTTGTTGAGTGGATTTACGCCAACAGTAAATTACAAATCTTTTACATATTTGCAATAGTCCTTCTATAAAAAGAGAAAATTTTTGATTTAATTTAATTCTTTCTATAGTAAACATCGCGACTTATAAAAAAATTACCCCAACCATCGCGTCCTCAAATAACTCCACTATTTACCAAACCGACATCTGCAAAATGCCTGTAATTATTCCCCGTCGTCTTTATTACATCCAATGCGAGTAACAAGAAGCACGCCAGTGAAGATAATGAAAGGAAATTCCAAACATATCACCAAAGTTAACAATTGCAACAATGACTAGTTTTTGCCGAGTTGTTTCTTTTGTGTTCTTTAGTAATTTTATACAAATATTCCGTCGCAGTCTTTTGAAGCACATCTCATGGAAATATATCTTAAGGCATCGCATATACTTCGTCTAATCGAACGTCTGTAAAACGAATTCACCCGTCTATACCCGCAGGGAGCATCAGCGAAATACTTCTGTTTCTACGATTGTGAGAGACACTTTTTCGCCGTGGAACCGCCCGTTCAATCTTATGTGACCTGGAGCTGGAGTTTTATGGACCAGTAAACGTTTCCTTTGTAAATGCATCCCTTTCGAAACTTTGATTAGTCCATGGAATATATTCTTTAATGGAATAGAGAAAAAAGTAAAGTGCGGAATTTGAGTTTAATATTCGGTGAAATTCTGGAATTCACCTGAAGAATATTACTTTCTTATTCATACTAATGATTTTTATACAGTAAACTAGTATGGTGTTGTAAAATTTAATAATACTGTGCCGCCTTTTAAAAATTTTCCATGCAACGCCTACTATCACCTGATTCATTGGGATCATCCTTTATTTTCTTGACTTATATAAAAAAAATCATCCATTTTTCCACGCAATCTGTTAACGATACACAATTTACCCTAAATAACTTAAGTTGTCGAGACTTGAGAGAAGTTCCAGCTATTTGAAAACTTCAATTTGCCGCCCCTGTTCTTAATATATTCAAAATGTTGTTGCAAACTCCTGAAGTGGTATTAAAGGTATTTTGCACTACTCCCAAACACCACTTGAAATTTAGAATATGCACCAAACATAGTTAGTTTATTGATATGCTGCTGAGAGCCTCCATATAGAACTAACGAACATTTTAAGTGTGAAGTTAGATAATTGTTAATTTCAATCTCATTATGTACTAAAGTTTCTAGTATGAACGTGTGAGAAGAACAAAGGCACAAACAGAATTTTTTCCTTCCCCGATAAAGTGAATTAAATAAATTGCTGCGATTTCCCAAATGGATTCATTGCGGCGAGTTTGCTAAATCGTATATTTATATGAGTGATTCCAACAAAAACAAACTGCTGCCATTGGGAGAAATGGACAGATGAGGGCGCCTGCCACAGGCATAATCTTTAATTACAGGGTTGCTTTTTTACAGACAGCCTTTGTTCGTAGTTTCCAATCATTAATCAAGCGAACTTTTCGTATATATACGGAATGCGGTGAATTTTTGCTGGATTTTTTCCTCACCAAACAACTCATACATAACGTTGGGAGTTTATTTATATTTCGGCGAAAACAAACAGACCATTGTCGTTTAAAAATGAGGAGGGAAAAACTAGACGGCAGCTACACAACAACAAAAAAAGGAGTTTTGTCATGTTCAATCCTCTTAATGTGAACTCTCTTCGTACGCTGCCGCATCGAATAATCACTATACACTTATTCAAATTGCACGTCGAGTTGTCGGCTATAGTTTGCGGGACAAAAGTGCTTTCTTTTCTTCTCTCGTGAATAATAAATGAATGTGCAGTCCTCGTAATTCGCGAATAGTAAAGAGCATTGTTTGAGCTATGATAAAAACTGATAACATTTGAGTTGCTTTCAACTAGTGTGCAAGATCATCATTTTATTGCGAGTTCAGCTTTTGAATTTGAATATTTAACACCATGGGAGCTGTGTCAGATGGAAGGATGCACTTTTATCATTTGGCTCATCTTTTGAATTTTCCAGATATTCTCACTCGGTTTATCATAACATTATTACGATGTTATTGATCATCAAACAACTCTTAAAGTACCTACTTTCTGAAAACTTCTTTACAGACTCTAACAAGCTATGCCAAGGTAACTGAAATCGATTCAATGAAATAATCCCACTTCTACTTCTATTTACTTTAATTGATGTTTGAACAAAATGAGGTTTATTATGTAATTTACATCTAAAACATGAAGTGGAAGCTCGTTTTGATTTATTATACTTGAATAAAACTCAGTATAATATAAAATATAATAATAAGCATTACACACACGACAATATTCTTCTACCTTGTTAACAATAAAGTTTATGTACTAAATTGTGTGCAATCTGAAGGGGTACATCGCCATAAACATGAAAGCGAGTACATAGAAATCAAATAAAGCGCCGATGAAAATTTTACGGTGGTTTCAAACAGTCTGTTAGTAATAAGCATGTAATGCTTTATCCACAGGAGACATTTTTGACTACCCCTACATACCACTGCCATAACTTTTTAATGCCTAATAAATGGCAGACCTTAAGTTTAATATTTTACAAGAATGTTTCTTGAAGACAACAATTCTACTAGTTTTTTTACAATATACGTACTGCTTTCTTGGTATTTCAATTTGTAGTACATATCACCAAAAACAATTATAGAAAAAGAATTTCACAAACAATTAATTTATTTTTAATTGCTTCTGCATGCCGAGTTCTCAACTTTCACCACAATGTCACCGATAATTGCAAACCAAAACCAATAAATCCTCAAAAACAGATGGGCCGAGATTTAATATTTCATATGTAAAGGTTTATTAAATCCTCGTATCTAAAATCACATGGACCATAATTGTATACGTGCAACGGATATTGCAAAAATTTACATATAAAAGAGGTAGTTGGGAAAAAATGGTTATGATGCGATCTAGGTAAACGATTCTAACCTAAATTTGTTTAAGCAGATTTATGCTCGTTTCCCTTTCGTGGTGGGTAATTTATTATTTCCATCCCCCCAGGCGATTGCGTTACATTTAATACATCAAAAACCTATGCTATATTTAGTAATTTTTTGTATAAAAGACACAATGGCGATGGCGATGTATTAACCTAATTTCGCTGAGTAATTATTCAAGTAGCCTGTTGCTATAATATAGTATACTACGTATGGAAAATCATTAAGTAGTTGCTTTACCATAAACATGAAAAGCTTTTCCAGATTGCTTTGACATCGTCTGGCTGAAAACACTGCACACGAAAAAAGCATCAACTCGTATATTTCAGGATTATAAAGCTTTACTCTATTACCGTGCAAACCCTTTCCAGAAATGTTTATTGGACACGGAAATTTATTAGCGGCATTACTGTCGTCAGCTCCAATATTAAAACATCTTCAGCTTTAGGCAGGCCCGGCGTTAACTTTGATTCCCAAATCATGCACAAACAATAACTTAAATCTCGCCCCCATAAAAAATCGGCCTTGTGTAAACTTTGGTTCATAACAATGATTTATCTGAAGGGTACGAGTCATAAAACGACTTAATTACCATTTTAGTTTGTGTGTTATCTGTATGTACAAACGAGCGATTGTAAAGTTTCGAATTAGTTTCAGATGCTGCGCTAGGAATGGATGAAAAAAAAACTAAAGAGCGCACGCTGGGGCAAACGAGCGCTATGCAACGATTCTCTAATTGACTTCTTCTATTTGACATTCCACATAAATCAACAGCACTCGTACTGTCCAAATGATGGTCTACTGTAATTTAAATCTAAACGCGCGCAATTAAGATGTTCGTTTTGGTTGTGAATTCGCTTCGCTGTTTATATTTTCAAACTATTTATCTTCACCCACTCAACATCAAATGCGAAACATAATGGGTGAAACTTTCCTGCAGCTATATTTTTTAATTTCACCGAAAAAACTGTTCTAACCTAAATGCATACCAAGTAACTGCGAATTTTTTTACTAACATGACCACACTATTACAGTAGAATATATCAGAAAAACCCTTGGAAGTTCTGGAAGTGTAATTTACGTAACTAGGTGCGAAAGTGATACTTTACTGAAGCGAGTGCTCTAGTCTAGATCAATAAAGACACACTTCTTGCAGGTTACGTGAGCTACATAGCGCGATTTTATCCACACACTGTATAATAACACCCAATTAAATACACCCACTCAAATCCCAAAGCATCTGTTCCGTTATTATTGAAATAAATTTCAAATTTGTGCAAATGACTTTACAACCATCAGCAATTAACAGGAGATATCTTATTTGAACTAAAAGTTATGAATTAAAAGCCCCCGCATAATTACATAAGTTTTGCGGTGCAAGTTAAATTACCGACGTAACCATGACTAGGCAAACACGCTCTCTGCTTCAAGTATTCCATCGGCAATAATCCATTCCATGTTGTTGGAAAGTTTGTAGGGTTGCACTGAACCGAATCAGGCTTGTGGTGTTGGTGGTGGTGGTATAGTTCGATCTCCATTGACGTAAAACATAATTACTTATAGTACTTACCGGTGTGCTCTTGACATGTACGAGAAGCAACTCTTTGATCTTGTGGCACTTTTTCGAATATTATGCACGGTGCAAAGCCAGCATCCGACAGCAGCTGCAATTTCCTTTGACTTTCCAATAATAAGTTTCATATACCGGGATATGAATTTTTTACTTTGTGCACTAACTTATCGATGCTTTTGTTACATCTACCTTCTCTATCTACTAAAAATATTGTACACGTACTCGTACAGTGGTTGTGGTTTAGAACAGAACCTCAAAGTGTATGATAATAAGATGTGGGCTTTTACTTGAAGTATCAAATCCCAGAGTCTATAAATTTTTAATGGTAAATTATATTGGGGGATTTCTCTATAAATATAAACAAGTTCGTATTATGGGGGTGCAAAAGCAAGCTTAAGATGTAGTATTGAGTAAATATTTATCCAATAAAAAAAGTAGTAAAAAACGCATTTACCTTTAAGTGCTTTGTGGAACAGTGGCGGGGTAATGAACCTGAAACAAACAAACAGATAAAGTTGCGACTTTATTATGAAAAAAATTGTCAAAGTATCAACGATATTTAAAAAAAAAATCATTAGCTTTAACAGTATAATAAATTTATGTAGTACAAAAATATTTAAAACAATCTCTTTGACACATACGAGTAGTTTTAAAACAAAATTAAAAACTGGATTTGCACAAATGTAAATACAATTTTCAATTCTCCGATTGTCAACACAAAGCAATGCGTTTTTAATTAAATTCGCCTTTCATGTTTTGCATACATCCCCCTCTAGTTCTTGGCAACATTTTTATACAACCAAATAACAAAATTTATTGTTGAAATTTTCGCAACAGCTAAACACAAAATTTTCGACATTTTCGATTGCCAATAGAATGATTTAAAGTTTAACACAATTCCATGCCCTGTACCACATTGATTACATGTAAATTACCACGGTGGTGATTCCATGAATATATTGTTTAATTAATCACCATAAACAATAGATTCTAGTAATTAATCGACATTGTTTCGTAATTAGCTAAAACCACCGAGTAGATACTATACATATACACAAAAACAAACTGTAAATTTTCAACAGGAATTTCCGAGAGTGCGTTCCATAGCTGAATGTCGGAGGTGTTGAGTTGAAAGTACTTGAATTAACCACCGCCGCATTTATGGGTGAGCTTATAAAGATTTCTGGGATTAGCCGGAATTCATTAACTTGAGCTATAAATATAAAATCTCGGGATGCATTATTAAATGCGACTTTGTTATAGTTTACTATCTGACCAGCAAGTACGTTTTGACGTCGCCGTCGCACAAATGCAAGCATTAATCTTTGTAAGTACACGATTTTGTCGCATAAATAACCCACGTGGTGTAGGTAGGCTCTTTGTCTTAATTTTAGCCTATAGGTCGTGGAACTGCAATAAAATTAGAGAGAAACCAGGAAAAAATGGAGGAGACCACATGATGTACGGTGCGTAGATATAGATCATTTGTCATACTTGAAAACTGACTACCATCCTAAATTGTGTTGAAGTTACGAAAGGGATGTTTACCACACCATATAAACTTTTCCACTAAGTAGAGCCAATTTTCTGGATGACAGCATGCCAAAGTTAAACTATTGTTGTAAAAAACCCATTGAGGAGGGTTCGCCAAGTCATAAAGTTGAATTAAACTGTTGGTATGTGGTGTAATATTTCAAAGAAGATGGCTCAATGATTTATTAATATGATAACCAATTAGGAGATTTAAAATTAACACAGAGGTTTAATAGAAGGGAGTGAATCGTGATAAATTGCGAAGAAATTTCGGATTAGATTTGTGGGATCTGCGGAGGCGTCCACTGTATGTGACATAAATGATGTGCTTTCATGGAAAACTTTTATTAGGTCAAGATAACACCCAGACCACTTATTCAGATGAAATCTACTTCATCCAATAAATTAATTTAGTGTGAAACAATATACAATTTATAAACATAAAATTTTTGGGATTTATACATACATTAAAAATTTTCATAGTGTTCATATTGTGATTTTGACCTCGACATCGAGTAACAAAATTCCAGCTTGGGGTTTGTTTTATAACACTTTCTTGCGTATGTAAAAAATTGTTTCTGCTTTTGACGCAATATAAATTATCTTTTTTATATTTAATCATTAATCATAATTTATAACAGTTGAGTTTTAGAAAGTTGACCATTGGTGGTTTTATTTTGCATCACCAATGATGGTATGTTATATTTATTAATCAAATTCGAGTGACAAAATAATGAGTTATTGTTCGCCGAAAGTGTACGAAAATTATTATAATTTAAATAACAATAGTTTGAACTCTTTTTTATCACACCAATGGATAAATTATAAATTGCAAGTTTGTAGACGAAGACGCCATGAATTTAATCAGTTAAGTCAGCGGCGGTTCGTAAAATCAGCACCTATTAATTGTAGGGTCACCCCCTGCAAATTTGCACAATTTCAACACAATCCCTTTTCGCCTCACTAATTAACTTCTGTTTAGGCACTGAATTTTTATATTATAGCCATCAGTTAAAAATATTTTGATTGCAGGTAAAATTTATACATAAAATATTTCGGCTTTTGAAATCAGACGGGGAAAATATGCAAATTAGAAGTTATTTTCGGTAAAGTTGGACGAGTATATTTAATAATTAGATAATTTTAAGTTAATAAAATTTATTTAAACATTTGCTAATTAATCATAGATTACATTTAACTTGCAGGCATATTTTCATCCGGGTTCCCCTTACATATTCGTATTTTTACGACGGATAAACCGTTTTACTACAAGATACGATGTAAATTCGGTCAATTAGGACCCATGTTCATCCACTCACACCCTTTACCCTTATCTTAATGTCCGTTTGAGATTAATTTCTGTAAGGTGCGTAATAATAACATTGCGTATCAACTAAATATGTTGCAATTTAATAGATCAGATACAGAAACAAACTTTTAAAACAAATCACGCATAAATTGAGTTCAAATTTGCATTCAAAAACGCAGTTTACTGCTGATATGTTAATTAGTTAATTCATTTAATATTAGACAGGCGTACAGATAAGACGCGAGAGCGCCTAATTAAACATGTTTTGTTTAGACTTGATAATTCCTCGTGAACTGAACCTCTGATGGGCAATTTATTTTAACGATGTCAAAAATTACACTATCTCTGACACCTAACACGGGCGATAATTGGGGAGCAATTTGCCACCCCAACTCATTAGGCTGTACGACTCTCTGTGGCACGCTGTCAAAAAAATTGTAACGCAGGCTAAAGGTGAACATACTCGTACAACCGTTGCCCTGTGATTCTGGACACTTATTTCTGAAACCGCCATCATTAGTTTCAAGCACTGCATGATTTAATTATTAATTAATAGTATATTATGCAACGAGCATTTAATGATAGCTATTAAGACACGAGTATGAGAATAAATAATGAAAAATAAGAAAATAAAAATTAAATAAATAAACTCGGAAATGTCAGAAAATTAAAATGAATTGCTGTGATGTTGCATTTCTATTGGTTATGAACTTGTATCGTAATGAATCTCATTACAGTACAGGTAGTAAATGTCTAATAAATAAATAAAGTATGGGAGTAGCCAAAAATTTCTACTTAACCTAGATATAAATTTTAACATTTGGTTATTTTAAGAGAAGATTTAACTGATTGCGAGACATAAGAAACGAAACTGTTTTATATCCACATGTTAATTTCAGCAGGAAAAGCAATAAATCGTTTTATGGCTTGCCCGACCTGAGAAATGGAAAAGACAACTTGTTCTTCATTGCACCACGTTTGAGATTCAAGTTTGTCGGTAATACTAAATATGTTAATTTAACACCCGAAAATAAATTACTGTCTGACGTAGCTGCATCTCCACAATCATTTTGTAGATTACACTCTAGTATTACTTATCAGCGTGTGCAATGTATCAGCAATTAATCCTTTATTACCCACCTGCTGCTGCTCCTCTCTTGCCACATCCAGCCAATTTCAAAACGGTGACAGTTTCCGGAACTTGTCTCGACCTCTGGACCGCCTCTTGTTTACCAACAATAGCTCCATCCCCCTCTGCTGTAAATTATTATCCGTAATTGCCTCACACCTTCACATGTAGGGGTTTATCCTGATCCCCGAGTGGGTTATCGTTTACTTTCAAACTTTAATTGTTCATTAGCAACGCCGAGCACGTTTCAGATGCCTATGTCTGTGCGATTCGTGTCAGTATTTCAAACAGAAAACAACCGGGATTATGTTGGGTTTTTCTGGGCAAAGCACAAAACTTGCCAAATGGACGTTAAGACGCATTACGGCTGTATGCTGCTTTAATGGCAATTTTGTATTGGGAATTTATTAGAGCTTTTATCGCAGGAAATGGAGGATAACTCCTGTAAGTCAACAACACTGTTATGAAATGCGTTATTATATTTTTGTTTATTCCGCAGAGATAAATCACGGTATTTATTTTAAACATGAATATAAATAGGTATCTAGAATTTTTCATGTGATTTGTTGCGAGTTTTTTGTTTCAGTTTTTCTACACATTTCCCTTTGTTCGCTAGGAAAAGTATCGCATAGTATGATATTTTCATCACATATGGAACACTGATCCAACCTGGCATTTTTACTTAATTTCCACAACATCCTACTATGTGGCAGCGAAAACCCGTCTAGGAGCTTCCAGGACTATTAGCATATTAAATTATTAATTTCTTGGAGAATTATGCACCAATATTCAAAACCGTATCTAATTTTCTTTGTTTACTTTTACAATAAAAACTTGTTATATTAGGGTAATAATCTAGAACAAAGCTATTCTCATTAATAAAATAAAAAGTTTCCCCATCTACTATTATGTTTATTTTTGTTAGATACTATTTATAATACCAGAAATACCTTCAACCTGCCGGAAAACGTAGTTTGTTAATCCAACCGATAAATTACGTCGTTTTATTTTTAATAAAAAAATTTTTGCATAATAATTGCGTGTACTTAATTTAAAGAGCTGCTGAACACGAACATTACGCACGTTTTCGTTAACCACAGTGGCACCTTGAAATTTATTCAAACCAAATATTTGATCTGAAAATTATAGTAGTTAAATATTGACAAAAATCACAGAGCGGTTTCAAATTCCTGCATGCTTTTGTCATAATTTCAACGAACCTCATTTATAAAAGCTGCTGAGAATCGAGACTACACCCACTATAGTAATTTCTTATATTTATAATCACCGATTTATATTTAAAAGCGTTATGTCACCTAACGGATTTTCAGCTAAACAGTTCCTTTACATGCGCAAGCGGGCAATAAAATCAAATTTTACCAACAACACTGTTATTATAATATGCTTTCTGACAACTAATTAATCGAATGTATTTTTGTTATTTACGAAAAAAGCGAATTTTACTGGAAAAATCAACTTCGACACTAATTAAATCTTCAAATGAAAAACAATTAGCTAGTGGGCATCCTAATTAAACCTCCTGAAAAGCTTCATTAGTTTAATTAAAAAAAACTTCCATCATGCAAAATACATTTTAATTAATTGTTTCATTCGTTCCATCTAATAGTAGAGCGAAACTGGATACAGAATAGACGCCACATAGATATGCAAAGCCAGAATAGATTTTTGTGATCAACTTTTAAAATCGATTGCACATAGCAAAGCAGAAAGCCTGCTGACCGTAAATCGTATTGAGTTGTCATAGTCATTGCGAGATATAAAAGTTCCAACAGTAAGATAATCAAACAGTTTTCACTCAGCTGTGTGAATACGCTGAATAATTTTATATAATTGGAAAAAAAATTCACGACTTTTGCGCTGTCGGAAAGCAAAGGAGCAAAAGTTAAGTAATTTAAACGATTACCTTCATCGCTTTATTTAATTATTGCCAGTAAAATTTCCGAGAAAACAGAATAATTATTGGAGGATTTTTTTATAATAATAATTTGTATTAATGAAATTGTTTGTCGGATGGTAATACGAAAAGCACACAAATTATTCATTGGGCTCAACGCGAACCGTACTGCTACTAAATCAATTACAAAAACTAATAAAATTATAAAGCGCAGATTAACAAAACTGTACGCTGCTATAAATTTATTATTTTCATACCATTTTGCTTACTAAAAAGCTAAACAAACAAAGTTAACAAGAAAATACACCGCGCTATTACCATTCTCGCTTGCTCTAATTTAATTGTATATCAGCAATTATTGTTTGATATTCATGTTAGGCGAAATATAAAAATAACTGGAAACCGGAAAATGGACAAATCTAATTTCTGTTCGTTTTGAATTTTATTTGATTAATCAGTGATTCGGTTAGAAATTTAAAATTAGGTACCGTTAATTATCTGGAGCAGTATACAGTGTGTCCCATTCATCTTTTACCACTTTCCCCTGCTGGACAATTTTAAAACTCAAGTAAAGAGTAAATCTTAATTTGAATAGCGCGCCCTTAACAAGCAGCGCCCCATGCGGTGGGAGTGAAGAAACATATAATCACAAAAATACAGCGGAGTGGCGCTTCTATCTTATTGGATTGTCTATGGCTTAGGCGTTTATAATTTCATAATAATTTGTATTATGTACAAAATAACGGAATAATTACGCTGATTTAGACATTATGCGTCCACATTAATTAATGCCCCATTTATTAAAACTAATTTCCCCCACGTTATGACAAAATAATCAACCCTGACGAATACTTAAAACAAAATTCTCCCCCTTTGCGTACTTATACAGAAATTTTCAAGCGCAATTGTTACAGGAATTATCGTGGCTTATCAATATTTTCATTGTTTCCTGGAAAACATTCCTAAGAGCTGTAACTGCTGCTTGGTCTCACGTAGCTTCTCATACTCTTTCACACTGTACACACAAACAATTCGTTGGAAAACGTTGCGGGGTTGAACACGTTTGTCTGGTGGGTTGTTATTTGTTTTTTTCCACAAACAAACACCATTAACAGACCTAATCCGTTTGTTCCGGTCAGCAGCGATTAGTGAATATGAAATGCGAACGCTGAAAAGCGCAATTAAAGTGGGATAAATCGATTTGAATGTGTGAGTGAGTGTGTGTGGGTGGGTGGTGTGTATGGGGGGAGTTTTGCAACTCGCGTTTTATTAACAGGGTGCTATATTAGTTTTTACATTTGGTCGAGTTCTCGATTGGCGTGAATTAATAACGTTGTTAAATTGAATGGCGTACATGTTATAATGGATTTTCCACACTTGCTCGTTTGCATTTTTTTTTAAATTCGACTAATTTGCAAGCGAATATTTCGTTGTAGTACCAATATAATTAAACTGTGCAATGTGCATGATACTTTTTGAACTGAAGTTCTGAGAAAATATAAGTAGGTATAATGAAAAAGAAATTAAAGCAGCAGCACATGGCGCAGCTACTTTAAGAGCATTATTGAAGAAAAAATTAGATTCCCCAGCGACCATAATATAAACAAGCTGGGGTAATTTTTCACCATTAAAAAACAATGTTACATAATAAATTTCATTTCCTCCCACTTAAACGTATAACAATAGTTTTCGTGTCCGCAGTAAAAATATCGCATTTTCCAGAGCATCTCACGCATTTATTTCCGGGGCGAGAAACATAACGTGAGTGGCAGAGTTTTGTTCGCATTTGTATTTAAGACCATTTTCCAAGACCACAATGAAATATGCATGACGGTAGAAACAGAAACGGTATATACGGCAGAATTAATTCCAAACGAGGGCAGTTTCTGCACGAGGTTTATAAGACACTTTCCATCTAATGGAAAATTAATATTGTTCATTTATTACTGTCGCGCCAGCTGCAGGGTGGCGCACTGTCGAGTAATACGCCAAATGACTCGTCTAATATATTTTGAATTTTCTCAACAGCCACTGTGCTTTGCACCTCCAGGTATTATAACCATTAAAGTGTGCATAATTGAGCTTAAAGTGCGCGCCCCCTATTTAATGGCAACAACAATTAACTGCGTAACCGCGCCCTGTGCTGATTCAAAAACCAGACAGGGTATAATGCTATTACACCGTAAAAGAAACGTTAAATTCAGGTAAAATATTAAAGGTCCTAACAGTATAACAAAGATATTTAAGGCCATGCCAATAGTTCGAAAGCATACTGAAATATAAATAACTACGTAATAATTCAACATTTCTTGAACTTTATTTACGATCATATCAGATAACCCCATTTGACAAACACCACCCCCAAGACAAATACCACGAACAAAGTCTTATTCAATTCGCAGTAAAAACCCGGCGTATATATCAAAGAATAACTTTCCACGAACAAGAGATATACTATAAAAAAACAACTATTTGCAATATGTTTCCAGTAGCAGCAGCCGTTAGAAGTAAAGTCACTCACTATGGAACTAAAACCATATTTTCTGTTGTAGACGTCGTCTTGGTATGGTTAACACATTGTGTTATATACTTCGTAAAGTCTTAAGTCATTTATGTGAATTATCGCGTTTCGAAGTTTAGGCAAACTCTCCCAAGTTACAACTTCGAACCATCAAGCCCATGTACACATTAGGGTTATAATGAAGCAGGACTAGTGTGGTAATATTTGATGATAACTAAACTGAAAGTTCTTATTGTGTAGCTTGAGTATCTCTCTAGCATGATCTAATAGATAAGTGTGCAAAATGTGGCGGAGGCGCCGGGGATAGAAATTTTAATAATACTCTGCATTAATCTGTAAACATGCAGGAATTATGGGCCACTTCTGCGTTAAAACACAAAAACAACTTTAAAATCGTTAGCCAAAATAATTAATAAATTAAATATTTAAGGTCCATATTTTTAAGGATTATAACCTATTAACTTTCATGTGATGGACAAATTGAATTGGGAAACATTGATTTAATTTCCCTGTAATAAATATTAACTAAAACACGATAGGAAACTACTTTCCACAGTAACTCAATAGTTGTAGTTTGCAATTTTAAACTTCGATTATAAAACTTTTAGTCCCCCAAAGTTTCCACACCTACTTCCGCCTCCATCAATTGCTAACAATCAATAGGTTGGCTAAAGCCTAAAGCACATCTAAGCCTTTCCATAATTCCCCGAGTTAATCAAAATAAACCACAGTTGGATTTTATTAACATCCCCTGAAAAGTGCCAAGAACCAGTTGATCCTTACAAAACTCCCTATGGACGCTTCTAAGTCGCAAACGTCTCTAATGATTAGTCGGGGACGTTCCGGCTTTACCACACCGCAGAACTCAGCTCTTCCGGCCATATCCTCGGGGGTTGGCAGCCCCATCAACGTCGTACTCAACTCTCGGGGGGTTGCCCCCAGCCAAGCCGTTTGCCAGGATCAGCACTTATATCTGCACATTACATGTGGACGCGTCTTGAATGGCTGCTGTCTAATCTTCCTGGCACAGATACTGACAGGGGATAGTAAATGTTACGAAAAACAGATGTCCTTTTTAGTAATGGGCCAGATCCCCACAGGAAAAAATCACGGACCCAGCTGTGGCGACATTCAACAATGTCTTTATGGAGTTTAATTTAAGGGGTGATGAATGGAGAGGTCTTTTGTTCTGTAAAGCCGACGTTGGTGGGAAAATGAATTGAGAAAATTCATTAAAAGGGATGTATTTAATAAAGAATTCACCACTCACTTGATCCTTTTTGTTTCTGCTTTCGTCGGTCGAAAAAACACAATTTTCGTAACATCAAGTATACTCCCAGTGAATTTCTTTTAAATATAAATTAATAATGGGAATATTTCATTACTTCTTAAAATAAATAAGTAAAATATTTTTATTTAGACAGAATACTGCACTGTCTTTTCTTTTGGTATTTACCACACCACACCACATTCTTATTTATTTTTCATAGTTTTATTGAAGTTCGAATAGCCCTCTAGCAGAATTTCCTGACATGTAATATTAATAACATGTTGCCTCTGTCGAATACACGCCAAGAAACCCATTACAAAGCATTTCCACATGTAAAAACACATTTTATTTTATGTAAAATAAAATTCAATTGGTTTTAGGAACGAGATCCTCGCAGATACCTCTCCAATATTTCACAATCCACTTTGAAATGATCACGAGGGAAATTAGGAAATTGCGAACGGTATACTACAATTCGTTCTATTTAGGTGGAGATTAGTTTTGGAACTCCCGTTCTGCTAATTTGTCTATCGATGACTGCCAACTCACTCGAATAAGATATATAACCCGTTGAAATCCATTTCACCGGCTGTTCCACGGAAAATACTTGTGATTAATAACCGTCACATCCCCCCACTTCGTCTTCATACTGATAAGATAGGCAATTTGTTATTTATATTAGACCTGATAACCAAACTATTTTTTGAATATTTTGAAAAATCGAACAGTATTGATATGAAATTTGAATTAATTCATTTTTGAGTGTCACGAATACAGGCAGACATTGTGGCGAAAATGGATTCAAGCCCCTCAAAAATTTTAATTCATCGAAATTTCGAAAACAAATCTTTGTTATACTTCCTTATTAAATCGTATAAGTCCAGAATAACGAGTATACTTAGTTCTTTATTTTATGATATAAGTAAAAACTCCTCGACTATTGTTAAGGTTTGAAACCACTGTTCTAGACTAATCTCTTGGTTCAATTTGTAGATATTATTCCATTAGTTCTCCCATAAACTACAATATTATAACAAAGTAATTATACGCAATTCCAAACAGTAACGGCAACAATAATTACCACCAATCCTCAAACAAGCCGTGATTAAATTCTGTTATATTTACATTACGCATCAGCTACGTGCTTGCAGAGGAAGATAGAAAGATCATCACGCGCGCGTGCAGAGCAAACATATGGTAATCACATCATACTGATCCCATCCTCCTTCAGTGCACATTCTATATATTATTGCGATTGCCAAACAATTGTGTAACACTGGTTTTTTCTATTCTACATATACACAAATGAAAAATTCAAACGTACGCAGCTAGTCTCGTATACTCGTATAGCTGGCTTCGCTTCCAGTTCCCAAAGCAATAAATAAAGAACCACGTTTGGATGCGGCAACAGCGTGGTTTGTATCCGGCTTGGAATTGTTGAATAATGGCCATGTGGTTCTGCCAAATCTGGTTAGGATACACCAAAATTGCTTTGTTAAAACAGTCCACCCGAATTATAGACAAACAATAATGCTCCAACCCCGGAACAATGCACACGTAAACTCCGGGAGCAAAAGATTTTTTCTTGTTGTGCAAGTATAACTTGACCCCGGATTATTACACAAGCCCTGGAGCATACATCACCCAGTGTAGCATAAACGTCCGCCCCCTCGTTGAAAGATAACCCCGAACGATTGTTTCCATTACTGCATGGCGTGAGATCGAATGCTTTCCGATCTGTCACACGCACCCCCGATATAGATTTCAACTAGATGTCAAAGGAATAGATCAGATACAATATACAGACATTCTTTAGGAACGTACAGCATGCAACCTGAAATTGATTCAGTTTTTAACCACGACAGCACAAAAAATATGTATTTGAGACAAAGTGGATGGAATCTCGTGTTTACAATGTGCAAACAAGATACAAACTGGTACAAGTTAATTATTACCTTCACCCGTGTTGTAACGGAAATCCAATTTGTACATTTAGAAAAGAATGCGATTTTCAAATCATGCAAAAAACTTATGGAGTCGATCACAAATGCGATATTTTATATAAAACAAGTTTCTATAAATCAAATTCACCTGCTGTCATGCTGAGTTGAGAAATATGGAAAAATAAATAAGGAGTACTTTTTGTATTTTTATAATCTAAAAATATCTGATGTGGCCAGCACATGACTTTCTAATACAAACCTAACCTAATTTATATTTTGAATTTATTGGAGGCGATGGTAAAAAACCAAGCATCTATTAATTAATTATATGGAACTTTGCACTTATAATAATCAATAATTATTAAATTTAAATTTTATTTCGCTTTTCTACCAAACATCTGTTGCCTTTCGTATGTATACTTAAATTTCCATTGCAACAGTCAGTACAGAACTGTCAAAATAATACGTACTTATTACCCCAAAACCAAGATTTATTACAAATCAAACGCACTACACTTACACACTTATATTACTTCTAACACGATATCCGATAAATGTCATTGCGCAACTAATCACACACTGATCGACAATAAATAATTATACCCAATTAAATTGACAAAAGAGTTCACTTTAATGTGAAATGCATGGAGAAAAAAAACAACACTACTCTTGCTTCGTATACCAATTTACCCATATTAGGTAAACCAAATCAAATTATGCGAAAAGAAAACACAAGTTGTTAACCAACTAATAATTGGTGTGCGAAATGTAAGATTACCATTTTAGGTTCGACACATCCATATTTAATTGCAATTCAAACGTGACACGAAATAATATTTTTGATTCTGGCAGGAGCTGCTGCACAATCTCGCTACAATATTTCACCTATTATTAAAATTGACATTGCGACAACTCAGTTATTACAGAATAATTTATGTGGACATACTACAAATTAAACAGGAATAAGTATATTTGATTTACATTGCAAATTAGAAGTTGAACAATCGTCTGGATTGTTGCAAAACGTAATTTGAAAAATTGTGTAGGTACATACGCAAATTTATAAATAATTGCAGCGTGATGTGACAGAAAAAACAAGCATACAAAACATATATTATTTTTACTTCCGTTTTACTGTTTTCCAGGCAACAGTTCTGTATGATATAACGAACACCCCGGCTTTTTTTATTATATTCCATTTTATTTATATGCACATTTTGTATGCCGTATCGAAACAGTCACAATTCCGCCGATTCCAAAGCTCAATTTATTATGACCCAACCAAACTGTTGATGATCTACAAAACCATTTGTATTTGTTGTACTATTATAACAACAATAGTTTGTTTAACAGATATCAATTTTCATTTTAATATTAATTATTTGTGAATTGAGTGTTTATTTCACGCTTAACTGAATTCAAATGGTTCGCCAATTTCCACCTGACATCCCTTGATTGATCGAAAAACTGCACAACCCCTTTCATATTGCAAAACAATGAATAAATGAGAATTCGATGTGCTAAAAAATACAATTTTCACACCAGTAGGTTATTGTTGCCGTGTGGAATGAATTTGTGACGAATTGCGACAAAATTTTGGGTATTTAGCAAATTTAAACTAATTTTTCTTTTTGCACAATTTATAAAACTTTCCTCATCATCGATAGAAACTATCACCTAACAACATTTTCCCTTGTAACAAAACCAACTGAACAAACATAATTGGTAAAATGATACGCATAACTTGAAAGTTCTGGACAAATTCATTTATCTTGATATCTTATTACCAAGCCGGGGTGATTCTGAAATAGAAACACGAAAGGACGCGTCAATATCCTAGGATTCCAAGGCAACAAGCTCAACCTGGTATCTGTCCTGATATTCCCAATCGCGATAAATACGAAACTTGGACAACCAATAAGTAACCAGACACAAGACTAGAGCTTTTTGAAGTGTGGATGCACCGGCTAGAGACACAAATAAAAATAATAAATGAAAGTCGTTTGCTAAACTTTACTTATACATAGGAAGATCAGATGATATGGAAAACTTATTGTCTAGCATAAGTGATGGCCAAGGGGAAGTTTACTAAAGTGAGCTGAGGTCAAGGTCTGGACCAGGATGATATAAGACATAGATGACTCTGGGGAAATAATATAATAATTCCAACAACCTCCCGATGCAAGGAATAAGACTCGAAATTATGTAGTAAGCAATTAACCTCTTAACTAGAGATTCAAATTCAGAGGAGATAATCAGTGGCGACTCGTCAGGGGAGGCAGTGCCTACTACTCTATGGCCAATAATTTATTTTATTTTTATTTTACAAATATGTTTTTTTAAACAAGAAAGAAATTGTTGTGAACAAGGAACAAGCGTTTACGCCTGCGTTTTTTATGTAACAGTTGTTGTTTGTTTGTGTGTCTGTGTGTGCAAGTATGAGGTGAAACAGGTTAGGTATTTGTGTTTTTTTGTGTGCAACAAAAGTTTATTCTTAAAATGGAAGGGGAGGGAAGTAACACTGTAACAAATATTAAAAATTGTGAAGACATTGTTGACTTTTTAATAAAATTTAAATTTAATCGACTGTGTTACGATGATAAATTGTTCGTCAAAGATTTAGAGGTTCCTCATCCAGACCTAAGTAAGTATTTAATTAATCAGAGTAAACCGCCTCGTAGATTTGTTTATCATTGGTACAGTAAATGTGAATGGTTAACGGGTAGTTTCATTTTAAAAAAATTGTTTTGTTGGCCATGTGTTTTATTTTCAATTCGGGGTGAAGAAGTTTGGTCAAAATTTGGCTATATGACTGCCTGAAAAATTTAGGTCGCTCGATTAAGAGACATTTAAAAGTCAAGAGCATATTAGATCTATGTGTAAATTACAACTTTTAGGCAAACAAAATAATAATAACCGTCCTTGATTCAGATCGTCAAATCGAAATTCAGAGATTTAATGATTCAGTAAGAAAAAATAGAGAAATTTTAAACAGATTAATCGATATTTGTATCTTTCTTTGTAACCAAGAGTTTGTATTTAGTAGGTACTTATGCAAAATATTTTTCTGACCAAGTAGAGCTTCTTTTCCTAAATTTCATAAAATGATAAAAAACTTTCCTATCAAGGCAAGCAGGCATGGGACGTGAGCAAGATTATTAAGCAAAAAGTATCCTTACAAATGATGACCTTGAACCACGAAAATAATTTTGCCTGCGGCGCTTTTAGGCTCGCTACGCTCGCTTTTTTTTAACTACCTCCCCCGACTAAATGACTACGAGTCGCCACTGGAGATAATCAGTTTATGGTTTCTGTAAAAATACTTACACATAACAGGAATTATTTGATTCTTAAACTATCAAATTTATTTTCTGTTATACTGTAACCGATGGTTGCATTATTTTTACCAAATCCTAGGAAAATTGTTGAATCGATAGTTTATGTAGATATAGCATTCAGTTTGGTTTTATTTCAAGTATTTTCGGAATTTTTCAAATATTTAAAAGGAATTTTATGGGCGATAAAATGAGTTTTTAGTACAGTAATGCTGTAGAATTTATTTGAATAATATAAAAGTGAGGAAAAGGGGGTCAAACTGTTTTATTATCACCCGATACATTCTAATGTTAAATTTTTTTGGTTTAGTTGAGTTTAGAATTTCTCACTAAATTTAGATTTTTGGGAATTTTTCTGCAAACTAATCAACGCGATAAGTGGACAACCTAATTATCCAACTGCAATAAATCAGTAGCGATCTAATCGTATGTTGATTACAGCAAAATTCATGTTTCCGTGTAAAGACCACAGAACCACAGTATGGAAACTCCATTATTCCGCATTTATTCTAAATTAAATACTGGTCCAAATAATTCACTTTTAGTATATTACACAATTTCTTCAAATTACAGTAACTAACAGTATATTTCATAATTACTACCGACTCGACTGATGCCATCCAAACAAAATTTAAATATGAATGAAACACCCTAAAACCTCACCTTTTATTTTATTTAAATTCATAAACTGCCAAAGCAATTTCCTCAATAACTGTTTTACGAGCCAGTTAAGTGCCGTGCTTTGTAGAAATTTTATTAATGAAGTTTTAATGTACGAACTTTACACCTGGATTGTTTTGCAGAGGTAAAAAAAAACTTCAGTTAATATTTATTCTGGAAAACATTATACCAATCTGGTGCTGAGAGCCGTCGTTTCGCATCGTTCATTGTTTTATAACTCGAAATGTCGTCCCAAGTGCCCGTTATTACCTTGTAAAATTTAACAGCATTGTTGATTGTTTCGTTTCATTACGGTAGATCGTACAATGGACACATTAGTTTGTTATTATTTCGCTAGTTTCCAACCAGCTGCATTTCTGGTGGAAAATGTGAAAAAATTTCTATTGAATTGAAGTACGTACAAATTACCCCGGCATCTACTATACTTGACACAGAATGTAACTTCAAAGTGGAGCGCAGTTGGGGCACAGTCGCTTTTACATTTTTTATTGTTTTCCAAGCTACAAAGGACAATCTGTCAATTTATTAAGACTGATGGTTGTCATACTCGTAAAATATGGCTCGGATACAGATAAGAATCCTTACAACAGCTTGGCTTGGTAAAATCGATAGTTGAAGCTTAGCTTATTAAAATACTCACTTCAAAATAAGTCAAAGATGCTTTAAAAAGTTTGAAGCAGGATTTTCTACTTGCACTGCTTAAAAAATTCACGAGTTTCACCAAATTTTTATTATACAAGTGCTTTTACTACCCCCATACTTTAACTGATTTATTAGACATTTACTTACTTGTACTGTAATGAGATTCATTACGATACAAGTTTATAACCAATGGAAATGCAACATTACAGCAATATTTGTTTCTTTGGTTTACAAATCAGCTTCCAGTGAGAAAACTTAATTCTACATCCTGTATATCCACTTAATTAGAGCTTTTTATGAAAATTCGTAACAGAACAATAATTGCAGATTTAAACTGAAAGTAAATCGGATTATTAATACTATATTATATAAACTACATTTTATTGCGTTCATAAATATCCGAAAACAATAAACCAATGTAATAATTTTAGTAATCACTAATTTGTGTTGGGTTATTTATAGAAATATTCATGTAATCCCTACAATCACTATAATATGTGATGTAAATAAAAAGTGTGCAACATTTACAATCACCAGGGAATACTCTCTGTATGAATATTATCGAATATTACAATATTAATTTTTATTCTGATGTATGATTATAAAATCCCTGCATTTATATAAAATGGTGAATTTTTTCCACTTTACCGAATAGATTTTAAGTATTTACAATAACTATGTAAAATAAATACAAACATATATTTACATATTGTTAAATGAATATTTATTTATTCCACACTAGTAAATATTTATTCATGATTTTCCAACAAAAACCCTTTTCAATTTAACAATAACATATTAGGTGTGCACGATAATAAAATTAAAATATTTGCCCAACATTTACTACCGCAATCTCTAGATATTTATGCTTTTGTTCTATTACAACAATTATTTTTTCAGCATGAGAATTTGCCGGATGAATTGAGTGAAAGTGTTTTGTGCGTGACGAAATTGAGGAATCTAAACCACAAAGGGAAACTTAATTTTTGATTGGCGCTAAATTTGAAAGCATCAAGATAATGGTAAACATGCTAGAAATATAAAGCATGAAATTCTGGTAATTGACTATTAAATCATGAATTTAAATGTTGAATGAACAACGATGTGAAATTAGAGGAAATAAAATTAAGCCAAATTTTTACAAGAAAAACTAAAATAATTAAACAACCAGAATCGTTGCAAACTTGGAAAATGGCGTGTAAAATGGACAAAAATTAACACCTTTATTGGTTGTGTTTTATAACCGAAACCCAATAACGCAGTAGTAATTAATTACTTTTTTATTACTTGATAACAAATCGCACAATTCAATTGAAACATAATTTGTCATCGCCTCTAGAAGAAAATGTTTTTCCTTGATGTTATAACACCGACGACAATTACTAATTTTTTTAACTAAATCGTAATTAAATACCTACAATTTTTATTATACCGCAATTTACAGAACTATAATAATCTAAAATACCTAAACACCAAGCTCGAGTAGGTATTAATTTAACCTTTTTTATTGTCCTTGACAAAATATAATAAAATACAAATTACCGCTTTTTGTTGTTGCAATTTAACTTGTTTTACAATATCGGATTAATGATTTAATAAATACACCTCCTCTATTATGTCGTAAATAACGATTAGGAAGTTGCAAAATATGCTTTACAAAACATGGATAAACCCGGTGAAAAAAAATTGAATATATTCAACTTCATTTCCATATACAAAAGGTGTCTAGCACTTTGAAGTTTTTCAAGTATTTCCGAGGGAAATGTGCTTTGAGGATTAAATAACAAAGTCTAGAATGTCTGTGGATAGTATCTGATGTGAGGAATATATTTTAGTTTGGTAAGATTATTATTCCAAAATTTCTGATTTTTTTTAGAACTCATTGTTTAGAAAATTACTAAAATTCATATAAATGTGAATTTTAGCCTTAAATATAACTTTATATGATGAAATATTTAAGAAAAAAGGAATATAAAATTTAAAAATGATCACCGAAACTACAGAAAAAATGTAATCGATTTTTGTGCATAACAAAAATTGCGGTTTTTGTTTATAAACTTTTAAAGAACCATTTGCGCAATACACCCTGTATACATTATAATTATGATAATTTCTAGAGTAGTACATTAGGGAAAAGCTGTTTTTAATCTATTCTATTTTAAGACATAATTTTATGGAAAAATCTGAGGTCCAAACTTATAATAATTACTTAAATACCTAACTGTGTACACTAATAACGACCAAGTCAAATCAAAAGTGTTCTTAAAACATTCTAGACTACGAAATTGAAAAATATGTAAACAAACTTTAACAAACTTTATTTGAGATTCAATATTTAACTGAAATTTATTACATTTTTTAGCATCTATACGTTTTAAATTACATAAACTTGTTTTGTGACATTAATATCAAATTTCTACAAATTTCAATAGAATCTCGCGTTTTAATCTTTATGGACTCGGCTTATTTATTAGCCGCGCTCGCAAGCTAGCTCGGTCATAAAACAGACTCGTCAATAAACTCATAGATTATATACTTGTTGCATAAATAGCTATTTCAGGTCCTTAGACTAGAATTTAGATTTCAGCCGATATTCTATAATGTAGAACTGAAAACTGGAAAAAAGTTATTTTAGCATCTCGACTGTTATAAATAAAAAATCTCTCTCGCAACTGTTTGATATTTTTAGTTTCCTCTGACATTACTCCTGTTAATAAGTTTAGTGTGCAGTTAATTACCCCACAGCCTTCTACAAAACCCAATACAACACCGGATGAGCCAGACGTAAAACCACAAGAGAAAATTACTATTCTATTTTTATGTGCGCACTCAATATAAAGTAGATGTGAGCTAATTTTCATTTTTAACTTACAAAAGACTTTCAATGTGAACCTCACATAATTATAAAATAGTCTAGTCTGGCGTGTGGTCGAATTACACAGTAAAATAAGATGATACATATTAAATATGCATTAGGAATTTTGCATGCTAAAGGATAACGCGTATAACTCCAACGGTGTCAATAAAAACTAAAAAAGGATGTTTCAGGATATTTTTAATACAATATTTTCACGAGAATAGTTAATGACTTTGGATAATATTTTAAAACCATTCTTAATTAAAACTATAATTATGCATGAATTTTAAATTTTAAACTTAACTGTAAATTAAAGTTACTTTTTCTATACAGAGTGGCTCTAAAAGGTCTTTACAAAATCCTACCACAAGTTTTTGGGCTCAAAATAATTCGTTTAAACCAAACATACCTTATAGTCCAAAAATTCTTCCTTACTAAGTTACAGGGCGCTAAAAAATATTTTCCAAATAATTTTTTAAGTACTTACTTATATTTACAGAACGGCTTAAAGTAGAGATTTGAAATTTGGTGGGTTAACAAATCTATAAGGAAGCTACAATTTCTTGGTATTAGAACCAAAATAATATTGTTCAGTGGCGTACTTATCGAAGAGGTATCAGGGTTTTTTTGAATAATTTTTGTAGGGGATTAAATTTTTTTACAAAATAATAAGAATTATGATAGATACGCTCAAGACACGTAAAAAAGGTATACTTGTTTGATTTGCATTAACTCAACTGTTTGCGAGATATTTCACTTTGAAAATTTTTTTGCTATTAAAACAACAATTTGTGACACCCTGTAAAGTGAAAAATATTGGGTCACTCTAATATGGCTCATTCTACGTCCAAAACTAAGCATAATTTCTATCTTATACAGTTCTGTAGATATACCTAAAAAAGATAGAGGGCGAATAAAAAATACATCTTTCAACACCCTGTATTTTAGTAACGAAACATTTTTGGGGGTCGGTTTCTACAACCATTTATGCTTAGTTTTGGACGTAGAATCAGCTGTATTAGAGTGACCCAATATTTTTACTTTACAGGGCAAGTCAAAAATTGTTTTTATATAAAAAAAAATTTCAAAGTTAAATATCTCGCAAACAGTTGAGTTAACGCAAGTCAAACAAGTATACCTTTTTTACGTGTCTTGAGCGTATCTATCATAATTCTTGTTATTTTGTAAAAAAATTCAATACCCTACAAAAAATATCCAAAAAAACACTGATTCCCCCCCTATAAGTACGACACTGAACAATATTATTTTGGTTATAATACCATCACATTGTAGCTTCCTTATAGACTTATTAACCCAGCAAATTCCAAGTCTCTACTTTAAACCGTTCTGTAGATATACTTAAAAAACGATTTGGAAAGATATTTTTTAGCGCCCTGTAACTCAGTAAGGAAGGACTTTTGGACTAAGGTATGTTTGGTTCAATCGAATTATTTTGAGCCCAAAAACTTGTGGTAGGATTTTGTAAAGACCTTTTATTATAATTATTATTTTACATATTTTCGGAAAACAGATGCGATTTTTAGTATTGATTAAAATAGTGCGAAAATTAAATTTGTAAGTTTTTGTCTACAATCTCAATGTATCCTAAATGATCAAGCTTTGTAAAAACTAAAAAACATAACTGCGCTGATAATTCGAAAACTGCAGCATGTGTGTAACTTTTCGATAACTTAATTTGCATTATCGCATCATGCTGTAATATAAACTATTTAATTCTTGGAGGCAAATGCGAGATGACCTTAAAACTTCCTTTCTTGCTATATAATACTAATAAAAAGTAAAAGTTTGCGAAACTATTGTCTACAAACTGAGCTATTGGCGTAAAAAATAATAACAGTTTAAAAATATCATATGGCAAAATGATATAAAATAAACCCTCCTCCAAAATCCCGTTGAATTAATTTGCGAATAATTAATTAAAAAATACCGTTAACACAAATAACAGAAATTCTGTCTAATTCCTCTTCATACTAAACTCGAACTACTTAAAATATTTTTCACATGAACATGAACCAAACAAAAAACTAAAATCGTGACTTACCTTTAATGTGAACCAGTTGAGGTTAACAAATTCTTGAGAAAACTTCTTCAGGTCACACAGTCTGCTTTTGATAAAAAGTTATACGGTAAACAACACAAATTGTCGAAACATTGTAAACACGTAAAATGTATAGGTTAAGTTTTTAAGTCAACGCGAACGACCGTATCTACCACCGAAATGCTTTTGCCAAACTGAGTAAAAGCAAAATAACTTGACATGTTTAACTGGCAGTTTCTTGACAGCTATTTAATGCACTGGTGCCATCATAGTAACAGTTGCTAGAACTAAACATAGGAAACTGTTATATATGAGCCAAAGATTCTTGGATTTTGTAAGAGATGGCGCGACATGGCTTTAATTTAAATTTTCTGTTTATATTTAATTTTATTCCAACATTTGCAACATAATCCGGCTTTAAAAGCCCAAATTAAAGTTAATTTAGTGTAATTTCGTCAAAAAGTTTACCTTTAGCTGTTAATACAATTAATTAATTATACAGGGTGTCCAATTTTTTGCAATAGAATAGGACTAGTTGTTTATTCCTGCCCACTGAAGCATCCTAATTCATTCCACGTTTTATTCGCATATCAATATTCCAATTGAGATGCATATTTCTAACTTTGAACTGTCTTTTCTTCATTTTTTCAACCGTTTTGAAGATATATTGAAAAAATATATTAAAAAATTATTTTTAGCACCCTTAAAATTAATATTGAATCTAAATTATGGAATATTAACTATTTAGTGCTCCATGAATAAAATGTCATTTCCAGACAGAAGTACCACCAAAATTTGAACAGGAATTTAAAAAATTTTCGTTTTAAAAGGTGTTTCTGCTATAAAGTATCCAATTCTTGATTGGATATGCGTACACATTGGCCGTATTTGGTACCATCTCATTTGTTCGTACTGATAAAACATGCATAAAAGATTTAACAAACACGGAAATGCCACAACAGAAGCAAACCATAAACATTCAGCTCCCACAAAAAGCTGCATTAAATTGAAAAAGGAGACTGAAAGTGGAGATGTGAATGTCAACGAGAGTGGTTATAACAGGAAAACGCACCATGTTAGAAAACGAGTCAGTTCACGCAACTTTGTCAAATCTACAAATGCCGAAGGCGAGTCATATAAACATAAACCGAGAAAGGAAGTGGAAAGTTCAAAAACAGAACATAAAAAGCATCATGAAAGAAGTAAGGAAAAGCACAAGTCCAAACATGCGACTAAAGTACGGAAGAGCTCCTCGGTGTCTTTCGGTAGCGCCGATCCTTTAGCAAAAAACAATTTCTATCATCAGCATATTAAACAAGAGGAGGTCGTGTATTGTACAACTAACGCAACCAAATCACCCATGGATAAAAAAGAAAAAGACAAACCCGCCACCAAAATATATTATCCACCAGTTACTCATAAAGAACCGGAAAAGTCAAAACACCATAGACACTCCCACAGTCACAAATACAAAAGCGAGAAAAGAAGTGATGTTGAAATAACAGCTATTTACAAGAAACCGCAAGAAGTACCATCGGAAAAGCCTGTCAAAGAGAAAAGCTCACGTAAAACAAAGAAAAATTCTGGTGTTGAACAAAACAACAGTCAACTAGTTTTTAGTGTACATAGTAATAAAATTATTCCGAATTCTAAACTGCATTCTCGTCCGCATCACCACCAACATCAACATCATCACCGAACAGAAGCCACTGAGTCCAAAACGAAAATTTTGCAAGAATCCATGAGCTCTGTAAATATTGGACCATACGAGAAGTATTTCGAGTTTGCGGAAACTAGTAACAATAGATCAAATCGTAAGAAGTTGCGAAAGAAAAAGGATAGTGATGTAAGTGTGACCATGGATAAGGACAACTCGTTTGAAATGGAAATGGATAGGAAACTACGACATGAATCGTGTGACTTTGTGAAAAGTTCGGAATCCATAGAGCAGGTTCCAACTAAAGACAAAACTGCCAAAGATAACCGGCATGAACTTGATAATTATCTTCAAGCGATCAGTAATATAATAGACAGGAAGCTGGAGTCATTTTTGAAAGGGGAAACTAACTTAAGAAAACCGGATGAGGCGCACAAAAATATGAGGAGGTATTCGAAGAACACGCTTAAATCTGAATCAGTTGTCACTGGAGTTGGCCCAAAAGTTGAAGGTAAACCTACATTCGAAGAAGTTTCCGAAAACACTACTCATGATATTCTAAACGATATATCCTCAAGTTACATGAAGTTTAAGAAAAAACGGAAGAAACCGAAAATTACCCTATTAAGATACGACCCAGATGTCTCAGCATTACTTTCAAATTTAGAACGGCAGCATTTGATAAGACGTTCTAAGAAATCAAATGATAGTTCTAGCCTTGTTAACACTATCGACTCGAGAAAGTTGTATAAAAAGCATAAATCAACTGACAAATTTGCAGAAGTTCACAATAATCATGTACGAGTAGTAAAAAATATTGAAGAAAATGAGACGAATTTTGTGGTTGAGGGTATAGAACCTGCCAAGTCTTTAAACTTGAGGAAAAGCTCGAAAAATCGACTGAAGCAAGAGAAAAAACGCGTAGCCTTAGAATGCAAAACTGTGGCTATTGTTGGGATTCCACCAACTAACGAAGAGACAACTTCTTGCAAAAAGTGTTATTGTGAAGACTACATTGAGCAACGAAAAAAGCGACAAAGTTTCAAATTGTACTACAATTATTCCGATTTGTCTTTGGATGCTGAAAATAATAATTTCAGCGATAGTAATAAACAGTTCTTAGCTGGAACCACGGATACATCTTCAAGGAACAGTGAAATAAATATGAGAAACACAGGCAAACCTACCACAAGACAAGTAGAAACATCCACAAGCAACACAAATGCAATAGAAAGTGAAACTCAAATGAGGTATTTAATTAAAACGAGTAAACGCAAATCACGCATTGTCATTCCGGATCTGTCACGATTGAAAAACATCGTTGAGGAACCCTCCAATGTGTCCGTAGTAAAGAAAGATTTGTGGGAGGATATTGATTTATCCAATGACAGTTTGAGAATTATTAAAAGACCTGCATTTTCCGACGTGAGTCAGTCTAGTATCTCTAATTTTCAAGTGCAACATTCTAAGGAAGTTGGCATAAGCAAATCATTCGGCCAACAAGCAAGTGAACGCAAAATCAAAAACCATTCAAATCAGAAACCCCCCAAAAGACAACCAAAGAAAATTACAGTTGATTTTGGTGTACAAAAATCCAAATCTGATATAAGCGTTATCCCCGAGGAAGACGAGTTTGGTCCGAGGAGTTCCAAAATTAGATCATCGTCATATGGACAGAGAAAACGAAACCGCTCCTATGACCCTCCAAGTAAGGAAGCTAGAATAAGAAGAAATAAAGTAGAAACGGTTCCAGTGAAAAATGATAGAAGATCAAAAACAACTGGACAAAACACAAGTATTCAAGTAAATGTTAAGCCTAAAACTCCGACGAATAAAGTCACATTTAGAGATGCTAGAAAAGAAACATTCGGGGAGGTGGTGCAACCTAAAGACAAATTTAGTAACAGAACTTTCAAGACTAGGTCTGCAAGTTTAAAGAGACCCAAGTCGGAAACTACTATAGAATCTGATGCTAGTCCTGTTGCTAAGCTGAAAAATCGCAAAGATCAAAAGAAGCCTGCTACTACTAATCCGGAACCTGTAGGGACACGTAAGAAATTGGTAAGCAGGTCCAAGTCTGAGGTGAACATTCCGAATAAAAGTCCTCAAAGTGATGAAAGTATAGCAACTAGTCTTACTACTTTGGATAAATTTTGCAATAATAAGCGCTCGAACTCGCCTAAGTGCATGTCCATGTCAAACTCTACGGATTACCACCATCATATGGATAAAAATCCGGCTGTTGTACCATACAGCACAAGTTTATTTTTGACTAAAGACTACAGTATCAAAAATAATAAACTAAGCTCGTATGAAAAACGTAAATCGTACGATGAGAGCATTAGGAAAAGAAACAAGAAACGCATAGGGAGATCCAATCCATATTTTTACGAAGTGAGATATTTAACAGTGGAGCATAATCAACAGGAAGAAGAACCGCAACCAAAACCATCTGAAGAAAAAATTATTGTACCAACGGTTGTTAGTAAAAAGCCGCCTAAACCAATAGCCATTCACTATAAAGAAAAAACGTATAGAAAGCGAGATGAGTCAGTTGTGTGCAAAATTTTAGAAGCCCCGATTGACAAGGATTCAGGAATGTACGTCAGCGGTCAGCCAATGTTCTTTGCTGGATTTTCCTCGAGTTCTGCCTCAGAAAATATATCACAGTTCCCCACATTGAATCGACTAGAAGAAAAAAGTAGCGATTTATTGAATTGGCCTTGTTTAGAAAATCTCAAAGATCCAAGAAAAGACCATGTACATGACGATCAAATGCAGCTGGTAGAGCTATTGGAACCTCCTGGTGCTGAACACTTGGATAATTCAAATGTTGAGATATCTGAACCAGAAAATATAACAAATATACTAGATTTTATTTACAAAACTATAATCTACAGTAGACCAGCGAGTTTCACGTTATCACAACACGATTTAATGGAGCCACCGAAGAAAAAACGAGCTTACAGCAGTTGTTCCTCGGTTTTATCCATCAACCACTGCGAAGGACAATTATTTACTGCTAAATCATCTGTTAACTTGAAACCGCAAGAAGAAATTGTGTCTGAAGTAGTTACTGCAAATGAAACTGGGGATGAATTTCAAGTGCTTAAAGAGCGAATGAGTTGTCCGGTTATAGCTAGCAATCCCTCAATTTTTGAGTTTTTGTATGAGGATTATCCCGGCGAATGTTTCGACACATTAAAATCACTGGAAAATGTGGAAGTGACTAAAAATGTTTTTGTAGCAAAGGAAGACAGACACTTTACAAACATTTCCCTCTCAACTAACTATCAGTATGCGGATTCTAATGAGATAAACAGCTCAGCTGAAAGTGGTTATGGTAGTGTTCATTCACGTAAATGTTTGTCTTTAACAAATTTTTTTAAACGTCCAAACATTGCTGCGTTATTCAAATATCCATCACTATCCGAAAATTTTACCAAATCTAACAGCGATCTCAATAAAAATGTGCTGTTTTTTAATCATGAGCGCCCCAAAAGTGCCTGTAGTAAGTACAGAGTTAACTTGTACAATAAAATGGTACAGGAATGTCAGTCTTATGCGCACAAAGTTCGAGTACAAAGCGAAGAAAATAAACTTGGGAATATTCAGGAACCATACAAGGAAATTCCTTTAGAAGTTTTGCTCAGGAAACCCACGGCTGAGGTGCTGGCAGAAAGCTTCTATTTGGAGTATGATAAGTTTCACAAAATGGCAGGATTAAGCTCAAACTCAAAATCTGTTATTAATCCTTCAAATACCATTCCTGCATCAGAAAAATCCTTTGCGGTAACTGAATCAAGTGCCACAGAAACAATACTGAGTGGTGTTTCGCTGGATCCAAGAGAACAGGAGATTACAGGTGAAGAATCAGAGAAACCAAGTGAACTTAATGATGAGTTAGAAGAGGAATTAATACTGGAAGTATTACCCGATTGTATTAGTGAGGAAATGGAAGTAAAACAGAAATCGTCAAAAGTGGTACAGGAGAAACCAAGCGAAATTTTGAAAGTTTCTTATAATGATAAGAAGTTAATACATCAGGAAGTTAAGAAGAATGCTCCGTCATCATTCAAATGCTTACCATCTGTGAGTGAGAAACTAAGAAGTGTTAAATCTGAACTAATCACCGCCTTGCCCCGGAAATTTTCCGAACCACTTGCAAAAGAAACCGAAAAAGTATTAGAAGATACCATAGGTGTCGACAGTTACTACAAAATTCAAAACATAGCAGCTGGTACTGCCATTGTTAATCAGAAAAACGACTCTGAGTGTGAGCGCCATATGCACAGTACGGAATCGACTGCAAAAAAGGATTTTTTCGAAAAACTACTGAACGCATATGAAAAGGAAATGGAACTGACCAGGCGATTATCACAAGACGAGCTGTTTTTCAAAGAAGAGTTGTTAAAGGCTTTAGATAAGACTAGCAGTAAAAGAGGTTTTAAAAGGTTTTTCAGACGGAAGAAGAAGAATAAGTCGTCGATTGAGAGCTGCTCCACTAGGGTGGACGAGGGAGAATCAGACACTCAAACTGAGAATGGATTTGATGACTCATTTGAAACAGAGGTAAATAAAATTTCTTCACGATTTGATTTGATTCACATTAAAAATTGTAGAGCACCATCAACAACTACGAACAGCTGCAGAGTTTAGCCACCAATGCTAAACGACATTTCTCATTGCTCGCCCAAGCAGTCACTTCCAATCAGTCTTTGAGTGACCAAATAAAGGTGTGTGGTTTTTTAAGGCTGTTGGAACGAATTGAGAATGGCGATTTTTCCCTTTTACGTGTAATAGAGGTATTGGTACTGGTTTTTAGCTTGCGCTTCTTTGCTTTGCTCTTGATTTCAGAAAGAAGAGGATGTTAGTTTTGAAAATGAAATTAGGATGCAGATTAAAGAAGCTTTTGTCCAGACGTATGATGTTAGTTTTAAAGAGGCAAAGAAAACTAAACGCAAATTGGCTCAGAATGACTTGGAATTGTTGAGGTGCTTGGTTAGTCGGTACCGTTTGGGTTCTTTATCGCATACGAATTTGATAGCTTCGTATATTGGTCGTGGGTTTATCAGTACAGAAAATCAGCTTTTAGGTAAATTAAAAAGTAAATATTTTTTTACAATTTACTTTTCTGCTTTGAGATATAAAATAACATAAGATAATATTATAATTATTGCCTGTATCTTTTTCAGCTGCCATAACATATTTGATCCGTTTTAAAACAAGGGACATAAATTTTGATGATTTTGAGGAATTCTGCAAGAGAAAATTATAAATTTTAAGTAACGTATTTAATAAAGATATTTTATTAAACAATTTGTTTCTATGCTACTATGTTCCACGGTTTATAGCTTCCAGGTTTTGGCTCCTCCAACTAAAATAACACAAATTTCAAACACTATAACCAATAAATCTACGAACACTTACCTTAGAAGTGATATGGTCTTCACATGCCATGCGTATTCTAGCTGCAGTTGCTGGTGAATCAATTCTAAATGCTGCTGTTAATCCATTTTCCTCACGAGCCGCCTTTATGGCATCTCTTATTGCATATAAAACGGAGCTAGCCAAAAATAGTGGTGGTTCTCCAACAGCCTATGAGAGATCTGTTAATATTTTACGGTACTTCTAAGAATTTCACTTACTTTTGAAGAATAAACTGCTCTAGGATTTGAAGCACCCTTCAATAATGATACATTGAATTCTGCCGGAATATCAGCGAAACCTGGTAGTTTATAAGTACCAGGTCCTCTAGTAAATGTGGCACCATTTGAAAGGTACATCATTTCTTCCAAGACAAACAAACCGTAACCTTGCATGAAAGCTCCTTCAATTTGTCCGATATCAATAGCAGGGTTTATACTTTCGCCTGTAATAATTATAATTGAGTATAATAGGTACTTGATGCTTCGCTCTCTTGGCTATACCTAAATCCATGACAATATCGCTACGTAATACTTGATGGTCTCCAGTAAGAGTATCTATTTCCACTTCGGTGCAAGCCACGCCATATGTAAAATAATTAAACATATTTCCAGTACATTTTTCCCAGTCGTATCCAATATCTGGTGTTTTATGGAATCCAGTAGCAGCCAAACTGACCCTATCAAAATAAGCCATATTAACCCACTCTTCCCAAGTACCTTTTGGTTTAGCTTCCTTGTAAGGTTTCAGTCGTTCTTTAATAGTTCTACACGCCTCCTAAAAATCAACAGTTATCACGCAATCAAAAATTTTTTTTTCCTTTACCAAAACAGCCATTCCGTTAAGATCCGAACCAGAACTAGCAGCTGTTGGTGAAGTGTTCGGGACTTTATCAGTGGAAGTCTCGCTAGTGTGGATTTTTTCCACTGGTATTTCCAACGCCCTACTGGCAACTTGCAGCATTTTCGTATAAAGACCTTGACCCATTTCAATACCACCATGCGAGAGAAGTACGGAACCATCAGTGTAGACTAGTACTAAAGCTCCGGCTTGGTTCAAGAAAGGTGCTGTGAAAGCTATGCCGTATTTGGTGGGTACCACACTCATACCTCGTTTTTTGTAACGGTTTTCTCTGTAAGAGAAATTGTGTTTGTTCCAAAGAAATACTTAAATAGTTACCCACCTGTTAAACTTAGAGGCTTGTTTTCTTCTCTCGTAATAATTGGAGGAGTTCATAACTTCGTCCCAACATTTTCCAAGAGTACAGTTGATCAATTTCTGGTTGTAATGGGTTATGTCGCCTTCTTTGTACAAATTCAACTCGCTCAACTGTACCACATCTTTTTTAAGATAGAAGGCGATATCTTGAATGATACATTCCGCAGCGTACATCCCTTGAGGACCACCAAAACCTCTAAAAGCTGTGTTTGAGGGTAGGTTAGTTTTGCACGGATAACCAACAACGCGCACAACTGGTATTTTGTAGGAGTTCTCAAAGTGAGTCATTGCTCGCTCCAAAACCTAAATAAGAATTTATGAAATTTTTTTTGTGAGCTTTTTGACCTAACTTACTGATAGTGATAGATCGTAGGAATATCCGCAGTTGTTGTAGATGCTAATATCGCAGCCTAAAATTTTCCCGTCGTCATCAAACGCCACTTTATACCTCATTAGGAATGGATGTCTGGCCCCTGTCATTACTATATCTTCGTCTCTATCCAACATCACACGCACTGGACGTTTTAGTTTTCGTGCAGCTATAGCTACAGGTATGGCCACCATAGCTGCTTTGGATTCCTTTCCTCCGAAACCACCTCCAAGACGTTTGACTCTACACACAATTTTATTCTGTGGTATCTGCATCACCTCTGATAATAATTTCTGAAACACGATGCCTAAATTTTGGATCTTACGAAGCGTAATTAACTTACAGCTACTTCCGTTGGATTTTGAGTTGAAGAAAACACCTCCAGTTCATTGTCTTCCTGTTTTGGTACTACGACAACTGCTTGGGTTTCTAGATAAAAGTGCTCTTGTCCTCCCATTCTGCATTCGCCTTCAAGCACATGAGGTGCTTCTTTTAACAGTTTATCAATGTCGCCTTTCGCAATAACTTTATGTGGGTCTCGAAAGTACGACTTGTGTTTTATAGCATCCTCAATGCTAATAATCACTGGTTCAAGCTCTTCGTAATCAATCTTCACTTTCCTAGCAGCTCTTTGCGCGGTGGTTTGGTCTTTAGCTACAATAGCAGCGATGATTTGTCCTTGACAAGTGACTTGCTTAGAATAAAACACTCTTTCATCATGGACAACACTTCCAAAGTAGTTGTGTTTATCATCCAGATCATCACCAGATACGTAACCATATACACCTTCCATAGCCAAAGCCTCAGATGGATCAATAGATTTTATATTGGCGTACGGTTTTAGACTTGTCACAAAAGCTAAGTAAGCTTCGTTTTCAAATATTGGAATATCATCGCAGTAAATGGCTTCACCAGTTGCCTGCTTATATGCAGACATGTGTACTATAGGACGTTGAAGAGCATCAGTTTTCTCTTGTGTTTCTGGAACAACAGTAAAATACTGCGAGCTTTTTAGTTCTTGTCCATGGAAAGTTGAGATGCCACTGAGCTCGCGCTGATCTAGCTTCACATTCGGAACATAAGATTGTAATTTTTGTGAAATTGCAAGGAACGCTTTGAAAAACAGACTTAAAGTGAGGGATTTCCTGTATTGGATCATACCACCAGGTGCACCAGGATCCAAAGGGAGATCCTCAAGTAAACTGGAATAAGCTTGTTCCAATGTAGCTCTATTCCAAGGTAAACCTTTTAATTTTTCCTGTGTTTTGGCCGCAGCAACTGTTTTGAAAGACATACCACCGAAACCAAAATTTATACTGGAAATTATGTTGGATTTTGGTTCAAAAATTACATTAACAGCTGCGTTGACAATTGCAATATCATCCTCGCGCCTTCTCGCCTGTTTATACGCTTGGAAATATTGGTTTTCATTCGAGTAAGGTAGGAAAATATTCAAGAGGACTTCATGAGGCTCTACTATGCTTTTCCTATAACCGGTGAAGAATTTCTCATCTAAAATCACCGTTCTCTTGCCATTCTCCTTGCTTTGCACCTCCATTTCAACTTTAGTGGCCATTAGAATCGGGACCATGTCGGAAATTGGACTAGCAGTCATGATGTTACTACCAATAGCTCCGACACTGCGGATTTGCTTCCCAGCAAACCAATTTAGCATTTCAACAATGGCTTTGAATATTCTAGTTTTGGGTTCTGGTTGGTTGTTAATTTCGTTGCGCAAGAAATTCTCCATGTCCATTAGAGTAACCGAAGCACCAACTCTCACGCCATTTTCGTTAGACGTAATTTGGACGAGCTCTGGTATAACTGTGGGTTGTAGAATAACTGGGTAAAGCATTTGTTTAAATTTGACTTCCACACCAATTTCTGTGTTACCAACAACAATTTTAGCGCCGGGGAATTTCGTCTTTAGTTCAAGTAGCTCTTGGAGAGTTGTTGGTCTGTACCAAGTGACATTTGGTCCCTTTACCACTAAGTATTGTTGGTCGTATTGGTTGGACAGTTTTAACTCAGGAGGAAAAATCGGCTCTTGTGTTGGATGGTATGGAGTGAACTCACTGGGTTTGAATAGTACTTCCTCGTTGTCATCAGAAATTCCATTTTGTAATTTACAACACTTGTCCCCCATACCGCAAGTAGTACCATTAGTCATACCACAAGTACCATTACTTAATTTATTAGCATTTTGTATCAACTCCCATTCTTCGGTGAAGGTTTTGTAGCCTTCGATTATAGGCCGATAGCCGGTGCAACGGCATAAGTTACCTTGGAAGGCCACTTCCATTTGCTTCATGGTGGGTCTTGGTGAATTCCGTAATAAAGTATACATCGACATGACTATTCCTGGCGTACAAAAACCACATTGTGAACCGTGGGATTTTGCTATACGTTCTTGTACGGGATGTAGTTTGGTTTTCGTCGAACCAATTCCCTCGATTGTTGTTACAGCCAAGCCATGCATGGAGCAGATGGGGGCTAGGCATGCGTTCACTGGGATGTGACTGAAGGGTGGTCATTAAAAGAGTTTGATTATTAAGAGAGTAACTAGGGGGATTAGTTCTTACATGTCTTTATTGTTTAGTCGGTCGTACTTGGAGACCATGACGGTGCAAGCACCACACCCTCCTTCGCCACATCCTAGTTTGGTACCACATAAACGGACTGTCTTGTTTGTAAGGAATTAAATCTATTTTTTTGGATATTAATAGTAGAGAGGTAGCAATTCCAGAAATATTTTTTGTAGACAAGTGTGACAAATTTAATAATAAAAAGTTATTTGAAAAATTTGTTTATTTTAGTGAGTTTTATATACTGTTAAAAAAAGTAAAGCATCTTAGGAATCACCCTGTATATGGGTGTTGCTATTGGTTATATTGTTGTTGGAAAATTTCGTCATCAATCACATAAGTTAAATTTTAGTTGTCTGATTTTATGGATTTCTTTTGGAATATTTTTGTCATAATTTTACTTTTTTACAAAGAATTTATTATTTCTTATTGCTATGCTAGAATAAGAATAAAGCGCATGAGATATTTTTTTATTAGATTAAAACTAACAAATCTGTTACCGACTTAGCGAATTTTTAATGCCTGCCCACTGAAGTATCCCTGCTTAATTCCATGCTTTGTTCGTGTAAATCTTAGAATAGTAATAATGAGAAGACAATAATAAATTTTCTACCTCGATTCATGAAAATTGAAGATATTCGAATTTATACTAGAAAAATAATATTTTTATACCTAGATAACAATTTGATAAGTGTTGATAAGTCAGAGTATCTTATGTAAGTAGACACTTAAAAGTGTACTAACAAAAAATGTAAACAAGTTTTCTTCGAAGAAAAAGTTTCTATAAAATGCGAAATCCACAAATAGTAAATATTTATAATAGACGAATTTTTTTTAAATGTATTTTTAAATTTTTATTTAAATGATTGAGTCATAAATTACCACAGTAACTGGCCGACGAACGAGTATAGGTATAGGTACAGGGTGAGCAAAATTCGATGTTTTTATAGGGTAACTTTTAAACCATAAGAGATATTGAAAATCTGACCGCTCATCGACGACCTCTTTTTTTGACAAACCCTCGATGGTGAAGTCAAAATCTAGTGATCGTCGTTTGTTTTCGAGTTATGGGCGAAAAATCGATTTTTTGAGATTTCGATTTATGTCTATATTTCGGTTGTTTGTGAATTTAGAGAAATGGCGTTTGGACGTTCTTAAGGCACTTTTTTGAGGATAATGCAATGGCGTGAAGAGATTTTGAAAATATTTTTTTATTTTTGGGTTATGACATAAAGTTGTATTTTTTTATATGGAAACCATGACTTTGTAGAAAAGAGCATTTCTTTCTCTTTTCAAATATGTATAATATTTATTCCTTCAATTTCTTCTTGAAAAATCAAAAAATCAAAATATTTATTTATATTCGAAATATTCCACAAGTATGTAATTATATCTCGTTATTGCTAAATCAGATAACATATTAATATTGTTTAATTAATTCTAATTGCTTTTATTATAATAAATCGACGTCAATACTAAAATTAATATAATCTCGAATTTTACAGCGACAAACCAAATTTATTGCAAAATTTACTGTTCAAATAAAAGGATACGTTTAGTCCTTAGGTAGTACAACAATGTCCATTCTGGGTCAACACTACTATCTTCTATCTAAAACAAATACAGCCCCGAATAAATAAAAATAAATAATGATAACGACGTAAGAAATCGTCCAAGTTACGATAAAATATTTATTAAAATGAATTACAAAATTATGTTGCAATTAGTTTAGCTGTACATATGAAAATTAATTACTGTTATACAGGGTGTTCGCGCGAAGTGGCTCACTATTGCTAACTTCGTTGTTATTGGAGCTACAAAGTCGGTTTAATTAGCAAACTAGTAGCATTTTTTCCGCTGATTACAATGGTGAAAACAGAAAAACAATTGACCATCTGGTTTTCAAGATATTCACAAAAATAACATTTTTTTAAATGGAACACCCTATATATTTTTGCAAAAATCGATGGTAAATTAAATTCTATACAAAAAATTTCCTCATGTTTTTTTGATAATAATTTAAAATAAGCGAGTTATTTTGAAAAAAAGTTTGCAATTCTTTAAAATCAAGTAGCCATAAAACGGAATAGTAATTTATTAAAACCAAACAATTATAATTTTGAATTTAAGCAAGCTGAAAAATACTTGAAAGAATTACGAAAATATTGAAAATTTACAAAATTATTATTTTCATGGCTACTTGATATTAAAACTTTGAAAACTTTTTTTCAAAATAACTCGCTTATTTTAAATAATTGTCAAAAAAGCATAAGAGCATTCTTTGTTCTGAATTTAATTTATCATCGATTTTTGTAAAAATATACAGGGTGTTCCAGTTAAAAAATGTTATTTTTGTGAATATTTCGAAAACCAGACGGCCAATTGTTTTTCTGTTTTCACCATTATAATCAGCGCAAAAAATGCTACTAGTTTGCTAATTTAACCGACTTTGTAACTCCAATAATAACAAAGTTAGCAATAGTGAACCACTTTTTTTAAAAAAATGTTATTTTTGTAAATATCTCGAAAACCAGATAGTCAATTGTTTTTCTGTTTTTACCATTGTAATCAGCGGAAAAAATGCTACTAGTTTGCTAATTTAACCGACTTTGTAGCTCCAATAATAACGAAGTTAGCAATAGTGAGCCACTTCGCGCGAACACCCTGTATAGTAAAAAAACTCGAGGTTAAATATTTTATTACAAGTGATGATGTAGCATTGAGATTTATAATTATCTTGCCCGATGTTTGGAGCAAATAGTTTCGATGGTAATTTATTTGTGTATACAATCTTATTGTTTATTAAATATTTAAAATACAGTCAGTGATCCGTAATTAAGCTAGCCTTACCTTTTTACCGTTTACAAAAAATACTAAAGTATTTTCAGTCTGATCCATATTTGAGGAACACGCGCCTAACCAAACGCTTCAAACTTGGACACCAACTGAGATATCAGCGTTAATTATTGCTACATTAAGTTGTTTATCAAATCTTGTACAACATGTGACCTCTCAGATAAAACTTTCTTACTTTACATTTATAATCAAATTATCAAAAATAAAACAACAAGAAAAATATTTGCGATTTTTATTTGTACAATATTAACAATAATCCTACAGTTTAACAACAGTTTAAACGTCGACTGGTTCAGTGTCTAAAATAATAGGTTTGTCCACCGCTGTGCCTTCCATCAAAGCATTCCGTCGCATTAATTCCTGCAATTGTAGCATTTCAAATTTCATTTTTGAATATTTATATCTACATTGTATCCAATATCCCATTGTAACCAACGTGAAGGAGTAAACAGCAAAATTAGTAGCACGCAGTGGTCTGCTTGTAAACATAAAATGTGCCAACCCTAAACCTAAACCACTTCCAATTCCATAAAGCAGGCTGTTTCGAAAACACGGAATTTTGGAAATATCCCGCCCAAATATCATTAGTGACTGCAAGAAAACAACAGATGGCGCTAGTAAGTTTATGGAGGGGTCGAAGTTATGGAATGTAGAGGGCAGGAACGCCAACTGTGTGTATTAAAAGTGTCCGTCGAATAGCATCAATAGTAGATGGCGCAAGTGTACCATAAGGGTATGATATGAACTTAGCAGTTGTAAACAAAGTTAAGTATGCTGAGTTAAAATAACCTCAAAACTATTGAAGGTAGAAGAAGATGTGTAGAAGGCAAAGGGGAGAAACGCCGACTCAGTGTATTAAAACTGTTTTTTTTTTGTTATGTTAATAAATTATAAAATGTGTATTATTTTTATAATTTTAGGATTGGTGAACTTCGTTTAAATTAACAAAATTTTTATTTATTATATTTATTTAATTTTTAATTCACAGAGTCGGCGTTTCTTCCCTTTGCCTTCTACACTTCTTCTTCTACCTTCAATAGTTTTGAGGTTATTTTAACTTAACATACATACAGCGTGATCAGGAATGACTGAATCTGTTGGTATTAAAATTAGGAATTTTTTTTGATTGTCACAATTAAAAATGTCAGTTTACAAAATCTAAGGTTATATTATGGTGAAGTATTATTGTTGTTGAGAACTGTCAAAAGTTGACAGTAAAATGTGCGCGCCAACGCCTTTGCGGTAGTTTGCGTCAATAGTACCAATCCCACTAGTTATTTTTTCAATACCAACAGATTCAGTCATTCTTGATCACGCTGTTTACAACTGCTAAGTTCATATCATACCCTTATGGTACACTTGCGCCATCTACTATTTGCTGTTATTTAACGGACACTTTTTCAGTTTGATTCCCATATAAGATTGTGTTCCTCCCCTCTACATTCCATAGTCGAAGTAAATATAGAAAATTTCTGGGTTTGCTGGAAATATAATTTTACTCACCTTGGAATGGTCGTCGTCTGAATTTTCCGACGACATAGTTATTATTATTTATATTAGCTGTTGCGTTGTGTTTTTAAAAGTGCTTGTAGAACTTACTGCGGTAGGCGAAAGTCGCACTTTTAGGTTAATTTTCAACTGACAGACAAAATCATAAAATACAGTTCCCTGTAAATTAACAGATGTGTTTGACAGTTTCTAGAGGTCGCTACAGCAGTATCGTTTTTATTCCACAAATTCACTTTCTGTTTGTTGTTAATTTGCAATATTTTTACCTAGAAAATTACTACTGTACTAAACTAAACAATACTGAACTCGTGTTGCCTAACAGTCAAATCCGGTAGTTATCCAAGGGCCAGATTAACCTACTACCGTGAACTTCCTGTTCCAAATTCGACCCAGTTTTTTTGTTGTGATTGTGACATGAAACATGATGGGTGTTGTGTAGTGTGACGTTACAACTAAACAAGAAATTTAACTAAATCCCGTTATGTGCGTACAATATTCGGTATAATAATTTGCAGTACCCGTACAAATCATGCTATAATCATAGCCATTGGTGCAAGCTATAACTCAGGTGAGAATTTATTTTCGTCGTAAGGTGTAGGTACCTAAAAGAGGTGCGGTTTAACTGCGTATCAAATCATCCTGGTCCTGGAGTTTTTGCAAAGTTGATTTTAGTCGAAAATAACCTAAGGTCATATACACTTATTACATTCCTAATAACAGAGTGCAATGGCTTTGTTGTGCGAGTTAATTTTAACCGGTGCAGAATTAGTTTTGTACTAGATATTTAGCATAGTTTATATTTAAATTTATTACATTTGCTTGTGGTACTCGGGGTTTGTTACACGTCGCAATAATCAAACAAAATTCTGTGTCAACTGTCTTGCTTTATTCACGTGGCTTTCTCTTGGGTGTAGGTAAACATGATGGAACAATTTTCCCTGGACCCCTACGAGCAACAACTACTGAAGGTATTTGATAGCCACGACCGTGATAACTGTGGCAGTTTGGACAAAGAAGGCCTAACTCAACTCTGCCAAACACTACAATTGGAAGAACAAGGTACTGGTTTAATAAAATGTTTATTAACCGAGAAAAACTCACGAGCTACTTTCACTGAATTCAAAGATGCACTATTAGCTTTATTAGGTAATATGCAAAACAACATTATTGAAACGACGAAAAACGAAACCGAAAAAAGCTCGCCTGACCGAGAGGTTTCCCCAAAATTCGTCTATGGCTCGAAAAAATATGGTCGTAGATCGCGTCCACGAAACGAGGAGCCCAACTCGATTTTTTCCGAACAAAACGATGTAATCAAATCCCCCACTAATGCTTCTGTACAAAGATCTAATTCTCAATCGGAAGTCTCGAATTCGAAGAAACGAAAAACTAATTATAAGTTGAAAAGATGTACCTCGCTTCCTGGTAATAATTCGTATACAAATGACAGAAACTATGATAACAGTTTTATAACTAGTTCACTAACGAGTGAGCCTGAGATGGTTTGTACAGAAGAAATGTTGAGGGAAGCCTGGAAGAAGCTGGGGGTGGGTGATGATGGTTATCTGAATCAAAACGAGTTGATTCTGATTTTTGATGAAATCGGTTTGAATAAACTAGCTGAGGGGGTTATCAAACAACTCTCGAATAAATTATCACTTAACTATGATCATAAAATTAGTTTCCAAGAGCTACTCGAGGCTTTACAACAGGATGAAACTTGGTTTGACCTTTTGAATAATCCAGCGCCTCCAACGCCCCCTAAAATTAAGCAAACACCCGACAAACTTTTTCCTGATTCCACAACATTCCAGTATATCGCTTTGGGTCCTGATGGAAACGGCGTCATCAACACTGATGCTTTGATAGAAATGTGGGAAAATGTAGGGATTCACTCGCCGAAGGAACTCATACACGAGCTAGGGTTTAACTGTCGTAAAATTAATATAGTTGAACTAGCTGATGTATTAGAGAAACAAGTCAAGGGAATCAGTGAGAATACTAGGAGTGAATATCAAAGCCCCCACATAGCGCTTTTACAGGCTAATTTAACTTTGTACCAGGCTGAGATTCGGTGCTTTAAAACCATCCTGGAACAATTACATGCTGAGCGTGAAAAACTCAAATACGACGTAGTGGAGGCCAATAATCGAGCCACACTTTTAGCACAAGAAGTCGATGATAATCATTTGCGAATGGAGCAAAACACTTTGAACCAGGTGAAAATGCTGGAGCACAGACACTCGGATATCCTGCGAGAAGTAACCGCACAGTACTCCAAAGACAAAGAGCAATTATCGAACATAAACCAATCCCTGGAACAGAAAATCAACAATCTAGAAAACGAAACCGCTAAACTAAAAAACGATCTACTGGTCGCCCAGAAATATTCCATGAATTTAGAAAAGGAAATCTTGGTGCTAAACGGAAAAATCACGGACATGAAGCGCAATAGCGATGCACTAACCCAGCAAATCGACGGTCTTGAATTGGACAAACAAAAACGAACCGAACAAGAATTCGAAGAAAACGAACAGTTATTAACGAAGCTGTCCGCTTTGCAATTGGAAAATTCCCATTTGAAGGATCGCAACGATGAAATGGTGTCCGAAATCGAGAGTTTGTCCACACAAGTGGCTACCATGCGGAACAAAGTCTCCAGTACACCAACCCTACACACCTTAGACCAGTCCATGGAGGAAAACATTTCAATTATCTACGAAGGTGTTGGAATTGGTGCTAAACGTAGGAGTGATTGTTCCCCCACCAAGGACAGCAATCTCTTCGGGATAAGTAAGTTACCTTAACAATACTATGTCTTTTGTGTGTGTGCGATTACTAACCAAACGAACTGATCGATAATAAAACTAGGAGTAGTTAATAATTAAAATTCTAACTGCAAAATTTGTTAATGTTAACTAAAAATGACATCACCGAGCGGTAACTTGTTTTCTAAATCAAGGTCGTAACTCGTAACTGTTGGATTAAAAAAAAAGAGGTTCAAAAATTTAATAAACTAGTTGGAACTTGCTTTAGTATTGCTGTGGCTTTGATGTTGTTTTGTTCGATTGATTAATGAGTGAAAGTTATGTGTGATTATCTGGATGCCGATACAGAAATGATTTGGGAAGGTAATCAAAAACAGTTAGCTAATCATTGTTTTTTGTTATTATATACATTTTATGCGTACGAGGCTGTTGTTATAATTCCCATGTTTTATGGGAAAATTCAGATTTAGAAATCATTTGGTTATAATTATTCAATGTTGACGGGTGTTGTTTTGTTGATTTGTAGAATTTGTGTAGGTTGCCATAACCTTAATGGTAAATCTAAGGAAAACAGGTTAGTTTTAGTGCACCTACATTTTTTCTAGATGTAAATGAATTTGTGGTAAAAATTCACATTTGCACGCGGGCTTTCTACAATCAGTAATTTAGTAGAATTCTCGGTAGAATTCAATAGAAAATGCTGCATAGGTTTTCTGCTATTACTTCGTGTTGATGTTTTATAAAGGAACGGTGCAGCTTTCTCCATGAATAATGGTGTATTTTTAGAATTTTTTCTCATTTATTGGAATATGTACAAAATCTCTCTCAGTTTCAAATGCGATTAATTTTTTATTATTATTAGATCTATTGTTCGTGTATTTATAATTTTAAAAAGGTAAACACGTTATTTTATTGGTACAAAAACAGTCGTGATAGTTAGAGGTTAGAGGGGTAAAAAATTATAAATATTTATTCAGATATGTATGTTGAAGGATATCTATTAGTTAAAGCTGAATAACAAAATAAAATAATTTATTATTAGGGTCAAATAGTAGGAAAAATGGTGGCGTTTGTGGACGTGGTTTATAATTTCGCGTGAAACTAAACTGCTGGCCAATTGAAACGTACCAAGCGAATTTTTAGGTTGAATTTAAAGTCAAATATTTTGAAAAATAAAAAAGATATCAACATGCGGTTTTCAGGATTTGAGAGATAATTTAATTGAGAAAGCGATAGTGTTACCCGATTTTTTTACTTTGAAGTACATTACTATCTACAGGATATGAAAGAAAGTCTTCTTTTTTTTGTCAAATTTTATAACTACCGTGATTCCACAAATATTTTTTTATATTTTTTTGATGGTGATTTTTTTAGTCCTTACTTAATGGAAAAACTACCTGTTTCTCAAAATTTTGATATCCCTGTTATTTTATAAGATACCAAATTTTTGCTGAAAATTTGAATTTTTTTTTGTTTTTTGTCGTTCGGCCGTATTTAGTTTTGTAAGAACCAATCTCTGTAGTTGATTATAATATCTTATGAATGGCTTTCTTATAAAAAGTACACTTTTTGTACTTTCATTAATTTATTGGTAACCAGTGGCTTATCAAAAATCGGTACACGTTCGCTAATTGGTAAATTTTTTAATTCATTTTTTGAGGCTTTTTTCTTAATGGAATAGAATGGGATTTAGTTAGTTTATGTTCACCATTGCTTTAAGTGACTTATATCCTCGAAACGGGTTTTTCACTTTTTCAAAAATTTGCTCATATTCGTGTATACCGGGTGGCTACGAAATCGTTTTACAACCCCCACCATTTTGTTACATTTAACTGTATTAATTTGAAATTTGGCATGGTTTGATTGTTGAAAGGAGTAATCATTTTGACGTTCAAAATAATCTGATGACACTTCCTGTTTCACCGGAAGCGCCACCTACTAACTTTCAAAATTTTTTAAAACCACCCTGTATATTTTTTCCATAAGAATTAGATTCTACTTAAAATTACCTTTTTATCGACATATCACATGATGACATTTGCTTTCAAAATGGCAGCATAATTATTATTGCAAAAACCTGTTCAACAATATTAAATTTAATAAAAAATTCGGTATCTTATAAAATAAGAGGGATATAAAAATTTTGAGAAATCGGTTTTTTCCTCATTAACCAGGGACTAAAAAAATCGACATCAAAGAAATATAAAAAATTTTTTTGTGGAATTCCGGTAGGTATAAAGTTTGAGAAAAAAAAGACGACTTTCTTTCATACCCTGTAGATAGTAACGTACTTCAAAGTAAAAAAAATCGGGTCACACTAATGTTTTCGCAATTAAATTATCTCTTGAATCCTGAAAACCTCATGTTGATATCTTTTCTCCTTTTCAAAATATTTGACTTTAAATTCAATCTAAAAATTCGCTTGGTACGTTTCAATTGGCCAGCAGTTTAGTTGAAATGTTAAAAATCCCACATTTAAATCAAATTATGTAAGTAATGACATTATCAAAAATTTTTCTCAAATTTACATTCAATAATGGTAAAAGTTTACTAGTGTAGTTTAATAAATAAAAATACTGTTGGATTTTTTCCAGTCATTTTCAAAACAGCAAGCGTTAATTTTTAAAGTATTCAAGAAATATTTTTTTAGATTTATTTAAATTATTATAGAATGTCCGATATTTTTATTCCAATTTTCGTGTACTTTAATTACAACACTTTTTGTTAGCTTTTAATAAAAAAAATCTTCATATTATTTTAATTTTTCAGTAATAAAAGGAGACACGCACTGTATATTGATAACATGAATAAACTATTCTATTGTATATGAACAAATATTTTATAGACATAAAAATCGAAATTGTTGATAATAATCACCTTAGTGTCACCCTATAGTTCAAGTAACTTTCGCTTAAATAAACGTTACTTTATATCATGCTAAATAAATTAATACCTACAGTTGTGACTAATAGCGATGCACTTAATTTAGTTCAAATCAAACTTCTATTCAAAACCAAAACAACAAAAATTTATTCACCCCCACATTTTTCCTATTATTTTTATGTAGATTTGTACCCAGATTAATTAGCACAGTGCTAGTGTGAACCAAGCTTACGTCACGCTGCCGTTAATATTTTGTCACAATTTTCATTATCTCACCATTTGAAATTGTGTTCTAGCTGATGGCAGCCCGCGTTTGGGAAAAGTGCGAAAATTCAACAAAATCAAAGGTGAAACCCTTGATGTGCCGTTTACATCAAGCGAAAGTGGTTTCGATACGGAATTGGATGGTTGCGATTCGCTGTCGGCATCGATACACGATAGTGAAGACCATCGCAAGGAAATAACGCGATTGCAGGCCAAAGTGGCGTTTCTTGAACAGATTTTGGTGCAAAATTCTATTGCGATTCCGATTACTGATCAGGTAAGCTGAGCGGTAGACGATTGCATTTTTTTTGTTTTATCGTAGATTAGATAAAAGATTGTTGTTTGGGTAATTTTAAATTATATTTTAATTGATTGTTGGATGATTAGTTTTGTAGTTTAAACTGTTGAATGTTGCACTAAGAGCTTTGTAAGTTATTTGTTGGAGAAGCTTAAGAATTTTTAGCATGTTTTTTTGAAAACCTAAACAGTATTATATCGTAAGTATTTTTCTCTGGTGCTTTCATTCTGAGGTTTCTCCATAAAAATTATTTATTTATTTATTTCCGCTGCTTGTAATAAATTTTTACGGTATCTAATAAAATTATTTTGAAATTTCTTTTATTGTTTTATTTTTATGGAGGAGCTTCTTTTTTGGAATGATTTTTTACCTTTTTTGATGCTTAAAAATAATTATTAAATAAACCAGGTAAGAATATTAGTTCGCAAAAATTATTCTGGAGATTTTGTTTCACCAGTAGTAAAAAGAAAGTAAATTACTGAGTTGTCATAATTATGCTAAATAAATATTTATACTTTAAAATTGTTTGGTTTGTTTATTTAAGCTGTTGCATAATGATTATAATCAACCAGGTATTTCTCCAAAATAATTTCGCATTAGTAGCAGTAGTTTCTGTGAGTATGAACCGCTTTTTCACCCGAGCATTTTTCTGTTGTCAGGGTAAAGATGCCCAAGCTGGCAAAACCATCCTCCAGTTAACAAATCGCATAATAGAACTCGAAAAAGTCATCAGGAATGTCAAAACCGAGGTGATAAACATGCTGGATAGAGACTGTATTAGTTGTGATAATTTAAAAATGGTTAGTCAAAAGTTGGAGCGAACCCTAGTCGATGAGGGTGTGACCACCAAAACTATTAGTGTACAAACAGAACCAGATGAAATGATTGGAAATCTGGAGGAGAAAATCCAAACTTTACAAGCAACAAATGCTGAACTGAAAGACAAATGCAATGACTTGGAGAGTTGCGTTGAGCTACTAAGGACTGAGTATGAGAAATGTGAAGATTATTGGCAGTCAAAATTGGAGGAAGAACGACAAATGAACGAGTTGGAACAAGCGCAAAACTCGGAAAAACTAAACGACTTGATACTGAAGATGAAGGAATACGAAGAGCAATACGCCCAGCAAGATGTGCTGGACACCCGATTACCCACAATCGAAGAAAACAACCTTGAAAAACAGTTTACTGATTTGGAGCAAGAGTTCGAGGAGTACAAAGCACAAGCTGAATCAGAGCTCTACTACAAAGACGAACAAATAACTGTACTAAAAGAAAAACTAACAGAACTAGCGTTGAAACAAAAACAATCAAAAGTTGAAGCTGCTATTCAAGTCGACGACCTCTCCGACGAAACGAAACTTCTAAACAAAATGAAAAACTTCACTAGTTATGTTATAGAAAATACCAGTAAGTTTGGCGAGGAAATGGTACCACCGGAACAACCAACAAACCCACAATCCCAACCCAACTCATTACCAGTGAACTGGAATTTCGCCAAAACCAGCTCGGTACCTAGTTTATCCAATGCGCCTTCTACCTCATCTAGTTCGTTGAACTCCACACCTTGTCGGCCTAAGAGAACAAGAAAGCACGACAAAAACGTGTATAAAAAGAACAATCATGATAAGGATGTTAAGAAGACTGATTTGAATGCATTTAAAATTGAGCCGGAGCAGACTGTGCCGATGACGATTAGCTCGTTCCATAATTTGAATAAGCAGAGGAGTTTCTTGGAGCACCGAGTGCGGCATTTGCAGCTGTGCTTGAGGCAGCAGCATTTCGATTACGAGCAAGCTTTGCAAAGTAAGTCAAATAATTTCTGCACAGATTATCTAGATATTTTATACACAAATTATGATTTTTATTAGATTGTTGGCAGCGCTTCAACGGAGAAAAAGCCGACCTGCACTACAAACACAGATTGTACCTGGAGAAATTCGAGCACCAAAAACGCATTTGCAACGAGCAATCGGAGAAGCTAGAAAAAAACGATTTGTTGGTTAAAGATTTGTATGTAGAAAATGCTTATTTAATAGCAAAGGTGCAAAGACTGGAGCAGGAGTGCCACATGTTGGCGCACTGCTCAAACTCTAGCTCTGTTTAAAGTTTAAACCAAACAAATTTTCCATACTCTAGCATGTTTGTGATGTAAGATTATTTAAGATCTTTAGTGTGTTATAATAATTACATGGTTTTATGTTAGTACCAAAGGAGAGTTGGTGCGTACGTACAAATAGTACATCAAAAGTTTGCCTTCTTTTTTCTCGGGCTTAGTCACTATTACTAGTTAGGTGATGGAAGTACAAACTTATTATTTTTGTATCTATTGTCACTATATTATCACAAATTTGTAAATAATTGTGTATAAAACAACTACTGTATTTTAGGACTAGTTTGGGAATTTTGCTTGAATCTGCAAATAATTGTTTTACCTGATTTAGGTTTTAGTAAGAAGTTGTGAATTATATTTTATATTTTGGATTTTGATGGATTGTTATTATTAACATATTTTTGTTAACTTTTATTGTGTCGTTTTTAATTTGCATCCAAAGAAATTCACTTTTAGAGAAATACTATTGTTACTAATATTCTATTCAAAGTGTCATATTAATAATTAATAAAATAAATATAAAGTTGTATAATTCTTCGAATTTTATTTCTAAGCAATAAAATTTATTCTCCACAGTTTTTATTTTAAATGGTGAATAGTGGGAGGTAAGTATAAGTAATACTTACAATATTTATAAAAATAGCTTTTGGTACTTTGTCTTTTTTGAACAAAAACACAAAACTACAAAGTTTTTGTATAATGATGTAATAACGTAAATAAACTAAGACGTAGCAACATCTGCTAACTTTTTTAAAACTATAACATGTGCTTTTAAAAATAATCGGATAACACACATTTACAGCCTAGTAATATAATTAATACACAACAGCAAAACTGATGTACTTCATGTACTTCGGTTCCTTAACTTTTACTTTAATCGGTATAAAATCTCCCTCGTCTGATTTTTGCCATATCCTAAATTAATATCTAAATATGTAATTATGTACATAATTTGATAACAAACAGTAATTTTGAACAATATGCTCAACAATATTAGTTTATAATTTTTATAATATTTGCTGTTATTCTCGTTACAAGTACATTCCGTTCACGAGATAATCTGCATCGTGTGCGTAGGACTTGCCGCCGCGACGCATTCTTTTTCGCACCATTTTCAATCTGCATCCGATGAGAATCGCCATGATGCAGGTGATGATTAGTCCTGAAACGAAATAATGAGTCATCACTTTGTTTTTTGAATTTATAGAAAATTATTTTAAAAGTTTGCCTAAAATAAAATTTCAAACTTTTACGCCTTTAAAATTTTTATTTTCTTATGCGTATAAATAAACTAATCGTGATTTTTAAACTTAATCTCCTTTACCTAGTGTCAAAGACAATACTGCTCCTCTCGGCGTTTGAGCCGTGCCATCCTCCACGTCATCCGTTAATTTATAAGCCACCACATCCGGATATTTTTGGTGATGTACAAGGGGACGAGTCTCAATTTTTATCTTCGTTTCACTCTCTCCATGCTGCATATTTTCTTTGGAGTGTTTCAAATCATGAGCCATCATATCTTGCACATGTACCGGATTAACTATTTAAAAAAATTTACTTTGTTTAACATTATTTTACCAATCTGATTGTTATGTACCTGAAGTGTCCGTAATTCCCATGATGGGCTGTACTGCCGAGGAAATCGATTTATATTGCATTTGGTCTACTTTATTGTTTATTTGATCTGAAAATTTAGGAAATTAACAATATAATTGGTGGGTACAAATTAAATACCTACCTTGAACATTTTTGTCAATATATCTGTTATTATTATTGGCATAGCGCGTTTCATCTGGAATAGTATGATTAAAAATTGAACAAAATTGTTTATAATTATTGTTACCTATTGGCCAGTTCTCTTGCTGAATTGGTTGCCTGAAATTATTGTTATCGTTGTAATAATTTGGAATTTTCGGATAATCTCTCAGCCCATTATTTACACTTTCGGGGTATTGTATTTTGCTATAACAATAGAATATTTTTTAGATAAATATACAACGAATATAACAACAACTATTGTTCGAATAATTAACATACTTGATATATTTATGTATATAATGTACAAGTTGATTGTTAGGAAGAAAGCTATCCAAGCATTATAATTGTAATTAAACTAAAAATAGTTTAAAATTACTTTCTTTCTACTTTACGTTGAAATTTATACAAAAAGATGTTAATATGTTATTGTTTACTAAATTCTTAGGTGCAGTTCTACAAAAGAGGCTGTGTTGTTTTTAAGAGTCAAGTTCGCTAATATGCATTTTTTCGGTAACTGAAGGTGTAACTTAATTACAATTTAAATAATTTAGTCCTTGATTTGTACGTGAAAAAATTTTTTGGTCGCCAGTTGAAGTCATAATAAAACACGAACGGAACGTCATCTTCTTTCTAGAGAGTCATCAAATATTTATTTAAAATATTGATCATAATTAAATATTGACAAAAAATTTTCGCCAAAAATTGTGATTCTTCATAACTTTACTAGATACTATTATTTTTTTTTATAAAAACTGCAAACTGTTCTCTTAATCTTAAGCTAATTGGTAAATAATTGAAGGCAAACAAGAAGAAGTTAAGCGTGTTTTAGATAGATTTTGCACACAGTTCTATTCTACCTGTACACTGCTTAGACCTAAGATATTCAAAATGTTATATTCGCAAAGAGAAAATAGTTTATTTTCGACAATCTTAGAGAAATTCAAGATATATTCGTTGGTTTTATTTTTATAGATACACCAGGATTGTTTTCAGAAGGTTTGCGCGTTAGGCTATTTCTATACCTCCATCTCTCTTGCTCTTATAAGAGCCAAACGACAGATAGAGACAGTGACAATGTGACGCAGTCGCCTGCTGAAAATAATCCTAGTATATCTATCAAAACAAGTGTAGGTTTTTGGTGTCTATAATTCTATAATTGAACAATTATGTGTCCTTGAATATTTATACTGCCACTAACTATTATTACAATTTTTAAAGTTTTTCTCTCATTCCTTATATAACATTTTGCCTTTTCAAAATTTCTCCAGTCCACTGTGTACACTTGTGTCCTTGCATGCTCAATCAGCTAAATCTATCGTTTGGATAGCTATCTCACCCGGCACCCGAGTATCCCAGGGCTCGATGCAAATACTGCATCGCCCCTTTATATTTATTATACCTGATTTCTTGTCCATCAGGCACTTGAAGACCACTTTCTTTATGGTTGAATATATGACTGTTTTTATCTGCAAGAAAACCACAACACAATATTATCTCAGTTTCCACAAATTCCAAGTGGTATTCCTACCAATATACTGTGGCATTTGCATGGGCATTTGGTTAGATTGATGTGGCATCCAATTGGGTGGTCCTTGAGCGGGACCTTGCGGTACATACTGTTGCGCATCAAACTGCAAACGATTGTTGTAATTTTTGGGATCATTTAGTGGTCGAATGAAATCTGGTTCCTGATTTGCCAGCGGAAGATTGTCCTGCGGCAGTGGAGGTCTGTAGAGGTTTTGGGGTGGTACAGCTGGTGCTAGCTGGTTAATTTTCGCTTGAGCTATCTGGAAAAACATAAAGATAAAACAATGTTTCCGGTAATTTTTTACTTTAGATTTTATGTGTGTCGGCGAAATGGTTTAATCATTCGCACGAATTAAAAAATTAAAATTGTGTAACAAGTGGGAATAAGGCGGTTTTCTCAAATTGGTAATTGGAGCTCTTAAGAACACGCGCCTTTGCTGGGAGTTTTAGTCATTGTTCTTGGAATAAATTCACTTTAACCATGTTTAGCAACATAGTATTGTGTTTTGTGTTAATTGGCCTCATCCATAAAACCCATGGCGATATCAGTAAGTTACATCAGAATTATCACTTTTTTGAATTTCAAAAAACTAAATTAAGGGGAAATGGTACCGACGGAAGCACCGGAAAATCTCACGCTAATCGACATAGACGACAGAGAAGTTATCATAAAATGGGATCCAATTAAACCAGAGTCCGTTCGAGGGACTTTCCGCGGTTATTTGGTGAGAATTTGGAACCATGGGGCTACGCAAGTCTACGCTATTACACCAGACGTAACGAAAACTAGTGTACAATTTTTTCCATTTTCCAAAAATCTTATTACTGTTTCTGTCCGTAATGATAAGTATGTTGGGCCTCGAAGTAACGCTATTGTTTTCGATGCTCCTCAAGTTGGTAAGTAGAAAAATGAAAAAATATTTTATACCTTACTATCTTTTCCCAAACATGTTTTAGAACCAAGCAATCCTTTTTTATTTGAATGGCACCAAATGGGTGCCAATTCCATTTTCCTCCAATGGAGCAAACCAACACATCCCAATGGAATTTTATTGGGCTACAACATTTATTCTGGACAAATTAAGGAAAACGGGGGCATAGACGAGAAAACGGTGTTGAATTATTTCGTGGATGGTCCAGATACTTTCCAGTATAAATTAACTGGTTTTAAGAGGGGAAAAAAGTACAAGGTGAACATAGGCGCTATTAATTGTGCCGGAGAAAGCGAGCAGTAAGTATTTAGAAAATAGCATATGATGTACCTAACAATTAACAAAAACCCAATTACTTATTCCAGCAACAGTTTAGAAGTGGAACTGGAGGACCACGCAGCCTACGCCCCCTCAATTCCCTTCTTCAAATACAAACTCAACTACAACGAAACGGACGCTCGTGCCGAATACAATTCGAAATGTTTAAACACCCAAACGCAGAAACCTTATGTACCCATCGATCAATACGACGATGATTACTATGTGCTAAACGAAACAGTTTCCGGAAGAATAATGAAAGAAAAGCACAGTTTAGACGCTAGAGATGTTTGTTTGGTACCCTGCCAAATAATTTGGGTACCAGACATCGATAACAATCCAGGTGAAAACTTTTACGTCAAGTACAGAATGAAGGGCGAAAACGAATTCCAAAAAACTTTACTCGAAACTGAAAAAGATTATCTGGTGTTGGAAAATTTTAACGCTTGCCGAAATTACGAGATTATTTTGGTGGCTGTTGATGGGGAGCATGAAACTGAAAGCGATGTACAAGAAACTCCTGCTGTAATGTTTATGAAAAAATATTAAGAATTTAATTTTGTTGGTAGTTATTAGGATATTTAGGATTTCACTTACATTTGAATTTGAGTCGTATCTTATTTGTGGTGGACTGTTTGCATGTGCAAGATTTGGGGGAGGAGTTGTGAGGGGATCTGGACAACCCAACTCCACAGCTTCATCGCTGCCATCAGCACACTGTGGTATACCATCGCAAGCGTTGTATATGGCTATGCATTCACCAGTTGAGCGACACTCAAATTGATTTCTGCTACATTTTCTTGCTGGAAGCAAAGCGATTTGTAAGAGATAGTTGTTTAAATTTTAAATAAAAAAAAAAGTTGCGTAAAGCTATTTATTTAAAATTATATTGTAATCCTATTGAATCCACGCTTAGATCTAATTAGACCATTTGAATTGATCAATGTTCTTTCTCACGGCTTTACCTTGGAAGGTGCAGGCGTAATCTCATCTCTCATACCGTCAATAGATAATAAATTAAATTCGTATCACGTAACATCGAGCAACAATATTCTATTTCAAAATCATATTTTTCAACTAGTCACTCAGGTCGATATCGTATCTAGGTCAACTACTACTACTACACTCTGATACAATCAAAAGTTCAATACATAGAAATGTTGAAATTTTTTTCAGTTTTGACCCCACATCATCATTAAATGAGGTTTTTGTGCATATACACGCACTGTGTTGGTAGGTACGCAATTCTCACCTGGTTTTTCAACTAGAAAAACGAGAAAGGCAAAGGCGCGTATAGTAGAATGGTACTGTTGGGTGTCATTAGCCCAGGGGCTGTAGGTCGTCTTGTAGTACAGCTGAACTTGAACCGTTACGCAATGACTTTAACCAGATTTCTGTTCATTAATGGTTGGGTTTGGTGTGGGGGTTTCGAAATTTTACAGGAAAATAAAATAATAGTATTTGGCTTTAACTAAAGATGGTTTTCTAATTATTCTTAATAAGCAACATGAAAACTAACATATTTATGTATGAAAAAATTATTTAATTTTAATTTTGCGTGGTTGATAGATTTTGTACAATTATGGTAAAATTTAATTTAAAATAACAGCATTTTATGTAATTATTGGTTTGTAGTTACCTGTATTTACCTGAACATTTAGAAATAATGAATGTTGACAAAAAGCCTAAAATGTGTGCAATTATAAAAATAACTGTCTATAAAAAGATCTATTAAAATACAGTATTTTGTACATTTTGTTTTATGCAGTTTATCATGGTTGCATTCGAAAAAAATGTTTTTAAAAATTTATAAAAATTTGAATAAAATGTTGCGATTATTCTGTATATTCAGTTTATATCGTCTGGATTTCACCAGTCGATAGTTTAGCGAAAATTAAAGGTGGTTTGTCTAATAAACTATGGTCGAATGTTGCTTCCTTTTTGATGTACAGGGCATTAAAGAAAATAAATTATTTTAAATAATTTGCTATAAATCAATAACAAAAAAAGTTATTCTTCTGAAATTTTGCATAGATCCTTTTTTTTTATTCTCTTATTAATAGTGGTTGCAATTATTTTATTTAGACCACAGAGGCGTGCGTACGGGTTTCTTCAATAACATTTTATTGAATAAAACGTACACCACTGGTTTTTTTGCAGCACCAATATGCTGAGAGTATTTTCCATTCAATTTAGAAACTTTTTTGTATCTTACAATTTCTTAATAACTTAACTTTTTTCTCTTATTTATTAAAGAGGTTCTTCCCTATTAGATTTCCGAAAAAAGCATCAGTACAAAGTTGTAGAGAAAAATATTTCCTACAACTTTCCTCTTAATATTTTTTTGATATTGTCAATATTTAAAAAGATATTCTACAAATAAGTTGCAAATTTTAGGGGAATTTTTCTCTAGTCAGGTACTACTTACTACTACTACTTACTACTCTTTCCCCAAAATTTTCAACTTATTTGTTGAATACCTTTTTAAATATCGAGAATATCAAAAAAAGTTTAAGAGATAAGTTGTAGGAAATATTTTTCTTTACAACTTTGTACTGACTATTTTTTTCGAAAATGTAATAGGAAAAAAGTTATTCAATAAACAAAAAAATCCAACCCTTAATTGAGGGCTGGTGAAGGAAGGGCGGGGTCTACGAGTACACAAACTCAGTTTTAAACTTTCAGGGTGACCCTCTAGAAGATTCTACAAAAATTGGCTGTAGGGTAAAAAAAGTCTATTTGAAGCTTTTTTTTCTCCCTTATTTACTGTACTATTAGGTTATTTTGAGTTAAGTTATCAAAAAATTATAAGATACGAAAAAGTTTCTAAATTAAATGGAAAATACTCTCTACATATTGGTGCTGCAAAAAAACCAGTGGCGTACGTTTTATTCAATAAAATGTTTTTAAAAAACCCGTACGCACGCCTCTGTGTTCTAAATAAAATAATTGCAACCACTATTAATAAGAGAATACAAAAAAAAAGATCTTATGCAAAATTTCAGAAGGCTAACTTTTTTTGTTATTGAGTTATAGCAAATTATTTAAAATAGTTTATTTTCTTTAATGGCCTGTACGTCAAAAAGGAAGCAACATTCGACCATAGTTTATTAGACAAACCACCTTTAATTTTCGCTAAACTGTCCACTGGTGAAATCCTGACGATATAAACTGGGACACCCTGTAGATCCGCACTCAATTTTTTTATTGTTGTTTAGCCACTTCATCGAACTTTCTTATAAAAAATATTATTTCCAATAAACTATATTATAGTGATTTCGAATCAAAAAACATCTAAGATAACATTAATTTTTTTAGCTTTGACCTAGTTTTACAGTAAAAACTGTTTCCTATTCCAAGTTTGATATCTTATTGTTTATTGCCGTTTAAAATTCTATTTATTTTTATTATTTAGTTTTTATCTTGTACAGTAGGTACAATAGCCATAAATAATGTTGGCTATAAATTTTGAAAAATTAGATCAAGCGCTGTTCTATTTTAGGTGCTTTTCCCAGCTGAAACACGATTATATAATTATGAGAAAGTCCAAAGCTAAACAGCTAAACACACACTCCTTTAATAATGTAGCAACAAATGCATTCTGCAGTATTTGAAGCGCAACGTAAAATGCGTGCAATTTCTATATTGCACCTTTTTCACCCGATTATTAATAACAGCAAACAAAACAACAACGAATAGTATTTCAATCTGATATCTCTACTCCCAATCTCTTGGCATAAATTATTTTCTTGTTGTCTCTCTCCGTCTCTCCACTTTTCAGAATCATTCTGTGTACAGAAACTGTGACACAGTGTTGTTGGTTGGTTGTTCTTTGCAGTGCTTAGCATACTTGAGGACCTCGTGGTGTTTAAGTGCAGTTTTGGATTTGAGCATGGCTTCGAAACTAAGACGTGCTCCGCTGTTTCCCTACAACGAGGGCAGTATTTTCCTGCAGCCGGATTTTTCCAAAACCAAAACCGTGGTTGAGGTAAGTTTTTTTTAATAAAAAAAAATATGATCTTAAAACCCAATCAAACAATTAAAAGTGAAATTATTCATACTTTTTTCCACACCACATCCAAATGTTGTTCACGTACCAAAACAAGATGTTAAGTTGACGATATTAAGTTGTACAAAGGAAACGAGTTCTGCCGCCTACTATATACAGGTTCAAGTTCAATGGAATAGGATGAGAAAATTATTTTGCCGAAAGGGTCAACGTTTTATTCTGTATACAGTGAGGTTCGACTTGAAAAAAGTACATAGATCGTCAGACGAAAATTATATACCATCACTTATACATCATCAGGTAGTACGAATTTATTTTTATACGGTGGTTTTATAGTTAATTGCCTCGTAAAATTTTTGTACATGTACATCATGCAAACTTTTATTATTAAAAGTGCCGTTGTGCGCTATAAATAAATAAAACCGCAGGAGTTCATTAAATTGCTTGTCAATATTTACTGGACTAAATTACAATCATACCCTGTATATTATTATTATTTATTACTACAACAGTTTTAATTAAACTATTAACACGCATATTAATTAATGTGTAATTATATTTGTTTCTTCATTAGGCTTTTACATCTAATTCTATTAATTCCATTCACATCCAAATCTTATAATCAGCAAAAGTAACATTGTTGTTATGTTGTAAATGGGAATGTTGTCAAATAATTTCAAAATGTATTTTTCTACGCGGTACGATATCAGAGTGTGTGTAAAAGAAACCCACGCAATCACTATTGTTTTATTTTATAAAAGTGAAACCATCCGCTTTATTTCCCAATGAAACGAAAGCTTTAATTAAAGAATTTATATCTACCAGTACCAGACGGCATAATAAGGAAAAAATCATTTAGTAAAATATATTTTGTGAGATGTTACATGACTTCAAGTCGGATATGTCGTGTTTGTTTATGTAACCGAAATCACGCAAAATCGGTCTTCTATAACCGAATGTTAATTATTGTGATGGTGAAGTAGTTTTTTTCTTTTACAAGCACCACATTTACATTCTATTTTATTTAGCATTCATTAAACTGCTTCCTTCAGGCGATGTTTCAAATAAATTTTCCTGATGAGTTTATTCTAATGTGTGACGTCAATCAGACACTTGCAATTTAAATTAACTACGTAGAAATGCAGATTTTTGTCTGAATCTGAATCCGGTGGACCAAATTTAATCTGAATAATTGTTAGTGGAAATAAAGTAGACTCGTTTGTATAGATTATGGACTCAATTACAGATTGCGATTATTGGAGTAGTCAAAATTTTCAAATATTCCAAGAGAACAAAAGTAAATTTGATTGTCTTTTTTCCATACGCGCAAAAGTTATCTAAATTAACTTCCATAATATTGATGGTTTTTTCTGTTATATTGCCAACATTTGGTAATATAAAAACGTAAATTTCGTAAAAATCCGCCCGGCGGTTCCAAAACTGTGGCACTTTAACTCAATAGGATGGGAAAACTGTAGAAACAAAAATTATTATTTTCAAAACGTTGGATCTAGTAGTCGGATTTTGATGAAATTTACTTTATTGTAAAGCTGGATGTTAGTTTTCTTTACAAAAAAGTTACACACGTTTTTATTTGGTGATTTTAGGCATTTATCGGAGCTTTAAAGTTGCACCTTTAAAAATGATAGAATTTTCTAGTAACTGTTTTAAAAAATCACAGTTTTGAAACCGCTGGTTGGATTTGTGTCAAAAAACCTTTAAATCAAAGCTCAATAATCGTACTATATTGAAAAAATCCTGAAATGTTAATATGCATTTTTTTGCATTTTTTTCGAGTTCCACAGTTCACTTTTCAAAAAATGTGTTTTTTGAGGGTGCTACCTACATTTAAATAATCACAGTTTTGGAACCACTGGTTGGATTTCGGTAAAATTTACTTTATTGCAAAGCTGGATGTTGGTTTTAAGTACAAAAAAATTCCCAAGTCTTTATTTGGAGATTTTAGGCAATTTTCGTAGCTTTAAAATTGCACTTGAAAAATGTGACGTAATTTTCTAATGACTGTTTTTAAAAAATCACAGTTTTGGAACTTGGGGAAAACGACATGAGGGTGATTTCATGACCCTCATCTAGTCCGAACTTAAATGTCATTGAAACTCTTTGGCATAAAAAAACGTATTCTACGCAATAATCCACCATAAATTGGGGACTTAAAGACCAAAATGGAAGAAATTTGGGACAGTTTCACGCCAAAATTGTACCAAAATTTGATAAATACAATGCCTGCTAGAATACAGACAACTGTTAAAGCAAAAGGAGACGTAACCTCTTATTAATGGTCCCAAATTAAAAATTATCCCAAAATTTAGTTACAATATTTGCGTAAAATTTCCAGTTCTCCTTTCATACTTCAAAAATTTATTTTGGTCCGAACATTTAGTTGTTAGGGCTCGTATAATACGAGTAGTATTCTTTTTTTTTATTTTCAAAAATCTAGAACTTTCTATTTTTATCAAGTCCAATTTTTTTCTGTGCTAGTCTGAAGATATTCAATCTTCCAAATATGTTCGAGTATCAGACTTGAAGCACTTTATGTTAGTTGTTCCATAAAGAAGATTCAAGATAATGGTGACCTCAACTTTCCCAAAACTAATCTAGTTGGTAATCTCATTACAATTCTTATTTTTATCTATTGAATTAAAAAACAATGACAAAGTAACCTTTGTTATTATTTCTTGGTAAGTTAGATTTAATATCTGAAAGTTTTTTCAATTATATTTCGTACATACCTACTTAAAAAATAACCCACATTTTCCAAAATTTCCATCCCTCGTTTTCGACCATTTTACCATATTGAAAAAATTCAGATTATTTTTACGACAAAATTAAATTAAATTTTAGAACTCGAAATAATTGTGCAAATCTAATAAATAATCTATGTATTTAGACTAAAAGGAAATATGCCCAATTTCTCTATATCACATGGCGCAACTTCTTATAGTAAGTTAAATTGGCTTCCTCAAATATTTTTTGTGTAACAAGCCATTTTTGTTTCAACTTAAGTTCCAAATTGAAATGAATAAAATGCAATTTAGTGTTATTATTATTTTTAAATCACCGCCGCATGACTGTGACTGTTTTGGACTACTAATTTTAGTACCTTAAAAATTTTCACGCTACCCATGTGAAACTTCCGTAAAATTTACATTTTTAGTTATGCTTCGAATAATTCACGATTAAATTACCACTACATTAAAATAGATAGAGAAGCGTCGTAGTTTGGAAAATGGACATTAGAGGCAAGTTTGCAATTTTATTTAATGGACAACTTAGAATTATATAAGTAATTGTATGAAGAGCAATTTTGACTATAATATTTCGCTCAATTTCCAAAATTTATTTGGAATCTTATCCGTCGATTTACTTACCTTCCTCTGGTGTTTTGATTTTCGTCAAAGACGGCAGCACTTCTTTAGTATTAACAGTGGTGGTTGTTGTCGACGCAGTAGTTTTAGCAGCAACAATAACCTCAGGTTCCACTTCCGGTTTTCTAAAATAACAACAAAAACACCGCTTTGTTAATCACAGCCATACAAGAGACGCTTACCTACCAACATACCATCAACAAATATTTTAACACCTGCACATTAACTTAATTCTATTGTTACGAAATTCACATGATGTTTAGTACCTTGATAACATAGGTACTCTACTATAATACGTTAATTGTCCAAAACAACAGTTCCTAAAGTAATTATACAAATAAAGAACATGTTACCGTAGTTTCGTAAGGTCCTGTTCATGTTTGGTAAGCTTAATTTGGCTCTCCAAATCGGGCAGGTGTCTGTTGATGGCCAAAACACCGCTTGAATAGTTGACATGATGAGTGAATTTGCATTTGAAGTCTTCGGGGGGGCCACAATGAAACAGGTAACAGCTACCAGCATTCTGGAGAAATAAATAAAATAAATCTTTTGTATTTTAAAGAAATCATGAAGCAGTTCACCCGATAACGAGCTTTCTAATTGTTGATCCAAATAAAGACCACGATGGTTTTGACTTGTGCTTGTTTATATTATAAACTACGTAAAATTTACAAAATGCTAGATCAACTTTAAACTTTTTTATTATAAATTTCAAAGTAATTAAAAGTGCTGCGTGCTTAGTTAAAGTTGTGCAAGTATAGCAAGTTTAATTAAATTACTCATTCATTACATGATGGATCATTCATTAATAAGAAACAACGCCTGCAATCTTTTAATTAAATTAAAATAAAAACTCTTTCTGTATTCCAGACATTTACCTTTTCCTCGAACACAAATACATCACAATTTTCAGTCTCACAGCATAATCGCAGACATTCCTCCCTAGACCCCAAATCAATCTCATTCAAATATTTAGCACCCATATTTTGCGAATCCTGCGTCCGGATTATTTTGTCTTTGTGTATATTAAAATTGTCAATACAAATTTGTAAATCAATGTCAGATCGTTTGATCCGGTGCACACAAACAACATTTAATACGAAAATAAATAAAATATATAATTTTAACATTTCACTAAACATATTGACACGTATTTGGTGGTTTTTCGCTGTATCAAAATGTACACAAAAATGTAACTGGAATGGTGGCCGCGTTGTAATCAGCTGAAAAACATCAATCGATAGTGTTGCGAATGCGCATCAGAGGGAGGGATTAGCAGGAAACGTCTGGAGTTTCCTGAAGTAAGTTTGGAAGGTTTTGCAGACAATTCGGATTTCTGAACTATACAACGTTGTATGTTTATTATACATATACGAGCCCTAACAACTAAATGTTCGGACAAAAGTAAATTTTTGAAGTATGAAAGGAGAACTGGAAATTTTACGCAAAGAATTAGTAAACACCTAACAATACAATAAGATAAAGCCTTAATAACAATATTATGCATGGAAGAAAATTATTTATTGGATTTAACAATATTTTAACCTTAATAATTAGCAAACTTTACAAAATGAATTTGCAACTAAATGTTGCCATAATATTTAATTTAAAACCATTAATAAGAGGTTACGCCTCCTTTTGCTTTAATAGCTGCCTGTATTCTAGCAGGCATTGTATTTATCAAATTTTGGTACAATTTTGGCGTGAAACTGTCCCAAATTTCTTCTATTTTGGTCTTTAAGTCCCCAATTTATGGTGGATTATTGCGTAGAATACGTTTTTTTATGCCAAAGAGTTTCAATGACATTTAAGTTCGGACTAGATGAGGGTCATGAAATCACCCTCATGTCGTTTTCCCCAAGTTCCAAAACTGTGATTTTTTAAAAACAGTCGTTAGAAAATTACGTCACATTTTTCAAGTGCAATTTTAAAGCTGCGAAATATGCCTAAATTCACCAAATATAGACTTGGGAATTTTTTTTTACATAAAACCAACATCCAGCTTTGCAATAAAGTAAATTTTACCAAAATCCAACCAGTGGTTCCAAAACTGTGATTATTTTAATGTAGGTAGCACCCTCAAAAAACACGTTTTTTGAAAAGTGAACTGTGGAACTCGAAAAAAATGCAAAAAAAATCATATTAACATTTCAGGATTTTTTCAATATAGTACGGTTATTGAGCTTTGATTAAAATGTTTTTTGACACAAATCCAACCAGCGGTTTCAAAACTGTGATTTTTTAAAACAGTTACTAGAAAATTTTATCATTTTTAAAGGTGCAACTTTGAAGCTCCGATAAATGCCTAAAATCACCAAATAAAAACTTGTGTAACTTTTTTGTAAAGAAAACCAACATCCAGCTTTGCAATAAAGTAAATTTCTTCAAAATCCGACTACTAGATCCAACATTTTGAAAATAATAATTCTTTGTTTCTCCAATTTTCCCATCCTGCTGGGTTAAAGTGCCATAGTTTTGGAACCGCCGAGCGGATTTTTACGAAATTTACGTTTTTATATAACTAAATGTTGGCATTATAACAGAAAAAACCATCAATATTATGGAAGTTAATTTAGATAACTTTTGCGCGTATCGAAAAAAGACAATCAAATTTACTTTTGTCCGAACATTTAGTTGTTAGGGCTCGTATTATAAGGTTGTTTTACAAAATTCGGGTGTCAAATTCACCATAACGTTTTCAAAAAAATTCAATAGTCATCTTAAAAAAAATACATTGTGTTTGCCAAAAAAATTATTCATGTTGTCATAATTTTATATTCCATAAAACCGACTGATAGATAGTAACAATTTAGTTTTTATTGCTTAACAATTCTTTAAAGTGTTGTTTTTCACCCACTCTATAAAAATACAATAATTATTCGATTGTTCTTTGTGTGGAATATATTAATACAAAGGTCGTAAAATGTATAAATAGAATATTTCTTAGGCAAATTAACAAACTTCTTAAAAAAAACTGCATATTAAATTTGGGACGTATTGTTATTGGAAATAATAATTATTCCCGGATGTTAGATTGTATAAAACAATATTTAAGATGGATTACATGCGAAATACGACAGCGATTTCGCGTATACTATAACAAAGAAAAACCCACACATCATTTTGGCGATGGTGCTTACTTAACCACGCCTGTGTATTCAAATCACCTTATTATTTTCTAATATCCAACACAACATCATCTTCAAACGAAAACTTCCCTTTATCACAATTTAATAAATTATACATTCAAGTTCATTTCCTCGAGAATCCTCCTCTCTTGTGAATGCAAGGATGAGGAAGCTAGTATGCATATATCATGCAGGACCGTCTAGGGAAATTCCTGCTGAGATTCACTTTGCAGGAATATCAGTCGGGAGCTTTCGCTTCAGCTACCGAACCAAAACGATGGATTTCCGTCATGAATCGAAGCGCTTCAACGCATTTCAACGCAGGCGTTTCGTTTGCTCGGTACGTTTACGATTTTTTTCACTCGTGGCTTTCCTATTGAACTTTTCGGTGTGGGTATATTACAACATAGAGTGGAAGTGATTCCGAACTGAACTGGGGGTGGAAATTTGCGGGCGGTGGCTTAAATTACCCTGTGAGGATTATCGAAATCAGGCAAAATGTAAGTTTTTGGATTTTTTCAGGGGAGGTTTGGGGTGCACGATGCTGTGTGGGTGAAGAGTTATTAGATTTGTCTGGTGGTGAAAATTGAGGGATGTGCTATAAACTAGTTAGGAAACTGCGGTATTAAATTTAGTTGATGGATTTTCTATTACGCTATACGTTATTTAAATTAAAGTACATTTTTTTAAGATAAATTTTTAAAAAAACTCCTACTGTCTAAATTTACTTTATAGACAATAACAACTTGATACATTGCGGTATTTACGAGATAATTTTGGCGTTGCCGCATTTATTTTTGGAAAAATCAATAAATCGCTTAAACCATAACAATAATATAGATTTCGCTTCTTTGCCCTCCTTTCCCTGTACATTATCTCAAATATTTACGATAATAAATCAAAATAAACACCATCTTCCTTTCAATCTAATCTACGTCATTACCCTCTGTTGATCGCTGTAAACTAACCCAGCCTAGTTTAGTTTTTTCCGTCTACTCGAAATTAAATTAAATAATTGCCCTTTTGTTTTGGTGCTTGAGGCGAGCTGCAGTCCAGTGGGTGGTAGCGTTTGGGAAATATGACCATTATATCTAACAAAAAGGTGCTGGAATGAGTCACTTCGAAGTACCACAACAATAAACTAGTCACTAATAGATTAGATATTATTCTACTTTGCTATTGTATTGTTATGTTAGTAGAACGCCAAATCAAATCATCAATAATTCACGCGTTTAATTTCCGAAATATCAATTTTGTGAGTCATTTTATATAACATATAAGAAACTCTGCCTTCTACCTTTTCTGTTCTTTCTCACGGATCTAATTTATTGTTATATTAATGATTTTGCTAGACAAGGACAAACGTGTGCAAGATTGTTCCTTTTCATAAATAAACGTATATGAGGATGGGTCATTATACTTTGCGTCTGATGAATGCTCTCAACAACATTGTATTGCTCCTGGATATATGCTATTTTTTTCCTGTTCCTGCACAATTTGTACTGGGTGTCTTATCTGCAGACATTCAGAGTTTGTTATTAATTGCTTTTGCTTTCAGCTGAAGTGGGTAGGTATATTGTTTCCATCCCAAATAGCGTTTTCTGCACAAGATTTGTGGATTTTGTGAATTTTCACTTCCTGTACAATATAAATTATTAACACTTTAAAATTTGAATATCCATTTGTGGGCGAGATAAAAACGACGATTAGAATTGTTTAAAAATAATGGTTTGTCTTGAAATGCAAATTATGCCAAATTTTTTTGTTTACACGAAACTAGAAAGGTTAATTAATTTAAGTTTCAAGTTCAGGAGGTGCACTTCAAATTATAAAAACAACTTTATTAATCTATTTAATCCAAACTGTTTAATAAAATTTGTTATGAGGCGATAATATTTATGTTTAAAATTAAGCTTGAGTAAATAAATAAAATTTAATTTTAGAATATTTTTAAATCGTTGAAATAAACTATCAATCAATTACGAGTTAATTCAATTATATTGCCTATCTGCTTTATGTCACAAATTTATTGATGATAAACAAATTATTGTGTAGGTATAAAAAAAATTAAAAACGAAGAAAAGGCAAGATATCACTTATCACTAAAAACAACAGTTTAGCACAGCTATTTCTCTAATTAGATTATTTTTGCACTAAAGTGTATCTTTTAGTCCCTAGGGACATAAAGTGACATTTCAAATCCCAGGGACATAAAGTAAAAAAAATATATACGTTGCTACGTTACCCGAGTATTTTTTGTCATTTTGGACAGTATTTTATAGTTGTTGGTTTGTATGTCACTTTGACAAGCACAAATTTAGAATGATTTCACATATTAGGTACATATTTGTATGTGAAATCATTCTGAATGTTTCGGACGTGCAAAAAATAGCGTATATACCTCAGGACTAAAGTGGTATTTTATCCCTTACGTGATTATTGGCAATAAACTTCACGTGCGGGATAAAATCACTCACTTTAGTCCCTTAATATATCATATACTATTATGTATCACACATTAAGCGAACAGTATAAATATTTACTGATATTTTCTGGATATTTTCGCTTTAAGGGTTACATCAGCCCTACATTTAAGGTTGGTATTTAATAATGAAACTTAATGTTGCGTTAGAATTGTAATGTTTGACTTGACGATTTATGGTTTAATTCTCGAATTAATTGCTTGTGTACATGCTGCTATATCGATTTTACTTAGTCTCGTCTCTTAACAACAAACGGAAATAAATTTGCCTTTAGACTTACAAATACAAATACATACATTCCAATTTAGTGAAAATCTATCAATTCAATTGGTAATAAATTGTTTTGTAATTTGGTTATTATAAAAAATTATAGATGTGCTTAAACAGTTTTTAAATGTCATTCTAAAAATGTTACTAAATAAAGAATATATGTAGAGTAGATATCGTTTATATATGGCAGCCAAGGGACTGGAAGAAATTGGTCGTTTTATCGGTGGGTCGCTATACGAGTAGATAAATATGCTAATTAAAAAAACGTTTGTTGATAAAAAAGGCGTACCTCCTACATATTAAAGAATTATCAAATTTTATGAAAAATGTCTTATAATTTATAATATAGAATACTTTTTTTTTAAATAATTGTTTTTAAACCTTTTTCTCAAAATTCGGCAGTTTCTCAAGAGCCTTCTGTAGTTTTCCTAAAATACACCAAATTTCTATACAAAAGACATCACTGTTTACTTCGCCACTTAGCCAAACAAGAATTTTACTAGATTTTATGGTTGAACACAAATGCGTCAGCGTCATGATCCCCTTTCCTTTAGAAACCACTGACTTAAACCACTTTGTGTTCCGTCTAGCTCACGTTGTTTTTCCTTCAAATTTAATTACAAGCCAAGTTGTTTAATATTCTATTAGACCTTTGTTTGCCTTTGACCCTTTATACTGTCCGTATCAGGTTATCTATTCTATTATAGCCACAAATCAGGTAAATGAACTAATTACTTTGTGTTTTACGACTTGATACTTGAGGAATTATAACAAAAAGAATATTGGAAAACCGAAAGTGGTTTATATGATAAAACAAAAGGAAATATCTCTTGTGGAATAATTTGAAATGTATATAATGCCGAGAGCGATGTTGTAGAAAAGTGGGATGGGGAACAGTGATGTGTTCAGACTGGCATGGCATGAATGAAGTTTATTTACATTTTATATCAATGAACCCTCACCTACCCCAACTAACCCTAATGGAAAATGATCCATTAAATTATTCATTGCTTGTGGTGTGAGTCTATTAGTGTAGTTACCTGACATGTTTTTTGCTTATTAATGGATATTTGGGGGCGAAAGTCGTAAAATAATGGAAAAATACGTCGTAAAAAGCACTCATATTTGTGTAGTTTTTGACTGGATCTGCAATTACTTCGATCGATATATTTGGTACATCCATATAGAATACAATGGATATCCGCTTTAGTATATTAAACAAATATTAAAATAAGTATGTACACAAAAGTTGTAAAATAACGAAAAAGTACATCGTAAAATGAACAAAAATATTTGGGTAGTATGTTTTTAGCTATAAAACGTATTAATTTAAAACCAATTTTATTGTTGTTGTTATGATATTTTTGTAATGAGTATAAGAAACCTTCTTATTAATGATGACTAAAATTTACTAATTTTAGAAATTTTAAAATCCATTACCGATATAATGAACAGTTTGGTTTTATGACGGATACGGTGAATGGAAACTTCGTTGTCTATGATGGTGCAAACGGAAATAATTCCATAAATTACTGAAAATGAAGATTTCACAAGAGAATAATGAATGTCATCCCTACTGCATGTCATATTATTAATTTTCATAATTTTTACGTCTCCGTATAGACACAAACAAATTACTATGCGTTGTATCTCTTTCATACCTGCACTGAAGGTGCTGTTTAAAATTACTTAATTATTTGTAAAACTACTCGAAAACACAATTTGTTCCGCTTTGGCAACGTTTCCTTTTTATTAATTACAATATTCTTTGGTTTCAAATGGAATGAAAGTGATTTGGTACGGATGTGATGTGGAGGGTCCTATCCGTTTTTATTACCTGCTAAAAAACAGACCGTTGGAAGGTGTCGAAAAACGAAATCGATACAGGATGTTGAAGCTTGTTTGCAATTGCTTTGGAGTGCTTCAAAGATAAAATAAATATAGTTTTTCCCAGAAAGTTGATTTTATCTGCCTTGTGGATGACTGGTGGTGAATACATAAACACATCAAGTACATTTAACTTTTTACTTCAGTCGGTTATATAACGGAATTTGATTAGATAGTCCAACACTATAATAGTGCTGGTTAGGTTACATAACAATTTGATAAGGATAAATTTCAGGTAAAACTAATGTTTCCTTTTCCCTTGCAGAAACAGCATCCCTTAAAAATGGAATGTGGTGTAACGGGAGGGTATACGAATGGCACGACGCCTACCGGAATTTTATCAGACGTGAGGTCGGAAAGGTCGCCGGCAAAGACTGGACTCCACGTCAACTTCAAGGACAAGGGTGAGATTAAGGAAAAAAGAGAAAAGTTTCTCACCGCCAAATATGGACACCACCAAATGAGTTTAATAAGAAAACGATTGGCTGTGGAAATGTGGCTTTATGAGGAACTGAAGAAGTTGTACGAAACAGCTGTAAGTTTTTTTTTTGGATTTTTGGGTTTAATATTCGAAGGGAGGAAATGTATCCAAGAGAGTTCACCTGAAAATATTATTATAACTTATTTATTTGAAATGGGAAATTTTGGACAGAATTTCTTTAAATAAATGCTAATTCGGAACTAATGATGAAATTACATGTATCAATGTTACATCTTGGGAAAAATGAAAAATAGTGAAAGTTACACCAAACAATACAGCTTTATTATTTATTAATTATCTTAATTTTGAGAAATTTAAAATGTGCTGGGAATAATTTTGTTAGTAGATAAAAAGGGAACATTATATTTGTACAGGAAGGCGCATTTTCTATGGAATATTTTGATTATTGAGATTTACTATATTAACTTAACTATGAGCTCTACCATAATAAGCCATAGCAACTCCTTTCTTTTATTTGTATTTTTGATTACAATAATTTACGATAATTCTACAAAAATAAAAAAAAAATTTATTGTTTTTTTGTATTATTCATAATTACTCAAAAATGTAGACCCCGAAAGATTCTACTATATTTTTCTAAGTTGATATTCTATAGATAATAATAATAATATCAACATTTTTGATACTATAACGAACCTATTCCAGAAATTCTCCGACAATACAATTTTTCCCCAAAATACCCAAGTTCATTATGCGACATAAACATTTCACTTACCCAAAACTAACAGTTATTTTTGTAATTTATTGAATCACTCTAAAGTCTATTTTAATCGCCATGACCCGCTGCTGTTGCCTATAAAATGTACCCTTACAACTAAAGTTTTTCTGCCCATAAAATATTCGTTCCACATCTGCTGAAGTATTTAAATTCACGGGGCAACTTGTGAGAGTGGTCAATGACCTCCCAACTCTTAATATTTAGAGGAGATGCCCCTCATGTCGCTGGAAAATGAAACCATTCAAGAAAAATTTTAAATTAGTTTATTAATTTCGATGAATCATCATAGCCGCCATAAAGGAGCAAAATTTACTAGGTACATAATTTTGCACGCGGTTTTTTTGATTGATTATAAACCTTTTAAGTTGTACTGATAAGAATTGTGTAAGTTCACCTTTGTTTTAATGTGTAAGCACCTAATCATTTTATGGAATTTATATTAAATATTATAAAGAGAAAATTAGATTTCCTACTTGTGCTCTATTCTTGCTTAGGCGCACATCCTGTACGGCATTTTAATAACCACAATTGCTATAAAGTGAATTACAGTATTTGAGGGCAATTACGATTTTTTTCCTAATTAAAAAGTAACAAGAGAATGTATACTATATTTTTGTAATAAAGCGCTTATAAGTTTATTACTCAACTCATGATGTTTATTAAAAAATTTATGCCTAGTCGTATACCAAACACACAATAAATATCAATCTGTATGGTCGTATAACTAACGTCATAGGTTCGGGTATTGTTATCTAAATTACACGAGTACTTCACCCTTTGTCAATAATAAAAATTGAGCCATATGCGTTTTATTGATGTTTACATTTACAGAAATCGTGTGGTAAACATGTACACGAAATCTCAAATTAATGTAAACGTTATCTCGTAAAAAGTTAGTCATCATGCGACATAGTAAAATTTAAAAAGGTTTTTTTAACAAAATTAGAACTAATTACACAACATCAAACACTCTTATAATAAATTCCCAATGAAAAATTGGAAATTCCATTAGACTAGACTACAACAAGCTACACCTCATCATATAACTAATTTAGTCCGTTCGCGTATTACGTTTAAATTAAATTACCGGTAAAGGTTATTAATATTAATATGTGTTGCATGTAAAATGTGTTTTTGTTGCCACCAAATTATAGAGAAACTATTTACGACATACACTAAAAATATATAGGATTTAGGCAATTTGCCAACAAAAAGAAATATTAAAAATAACGTAAAGGTTTTCAACGTAATACACAAATGTAATTTGGTACTAAAAGCCGCTACAAAATGATATGTCAATTAAGGCTATTTCCAGATGCTCCTATTTTTATTTTGGGTAAAATTCCAGCAGGAGTGTGTCGTCATCTGGATGCTGCAAAGTTTCAGTATTATTAACCGGTGTCTCTTAGGAAAGGTTTGTGTAATTCCGCGAAATTGGCTAGCATACGTTGCCTTTGTTTATTGTTTGTTTTCTAAAAAGATAATTTTCTAGTAAATTCAAAAATTATTATACAGGGTGAGTCGCAATAAGTGGGACATGCTTTACCTGTAAATACTAGGCCTAAAACTATTGACGCAAAAAGTTGTTATACTAAAATGCATAACTAAAAAGTTATAGGCGTTTGAAGTTTTAAAAAAATTTTTTTTGGTAATAACTTCTGAACTAATTGAATGAGAAGAACCAATTCTTGGTAGTTGCTAATGAATATCAAAGACCTTTAATTTGTGAAAATTTTGTTGAAATGAAACTTTAAGAATATGGTTTTTTAAAGTAAGTAAAGTGTTTAACCTTCTGGAACTCTTTTGTCCTTACAATTTTAATTATAAAAAAAATTGCATTTAATAGGCAATTTAATTTGGAAACTTTTTCACCTCTTGTAAAGTTTTAATTAAACGCACCGTGAAGCTTTAAAAAATTAAAAACTAACAGCATTTTTTTACTAAGTTTCAAAAAAACGGCATCAAGTATGCTGAGATTTAAAAGTTATGGACGGAAGCCGGAGCTCCAAGACATTATGCACGTCCTGTGCGACATTAGCATATTGGCTATCAGTCGCCTATCCTCAACGATGGATTGGTAGAGGCCCTGACGATGACGCTCCTGTAGCTCTTCTTTGCATTGAAAACCGAATTTTTTTAAAATATGCCTCTCGAACTTCATTGGCGTGTTGAACGATTCACCTTCTAAGCTCTTGAAGTGAAAGAATAGGTGTTGCATACACTTTTGATTTTAAATATCCCCAAGAAAAGAATTCAATTGCGTTTAGGTCAGGAGAACGAGGAGGCCATGCAACAGGAGCATCAGGGCCTCTACCAATCCATCGTTGAGGATAGGTGACAGATAGCCAATGTCGCACAGGACTTGCATAATGTGCTGGAGGTCCGTCCTCCGTCAATAACTTTTAAATCTCAGCATTCTTGATGCTGTTTTTTTGAAACTTAGTAAAAACATGCTGTTAGTTTTTAATTTTTTAAAGCTTAACGGTGCGTTTAATCAAAACTTTACAAGAGATCAAAAAGTTTTTAAATTAAATTGACTATTACATACAATTTTTTTTATAATTAAAATTTTAACGACAAAAAAGTTCCAGAAGGTTAAACACTTTACTTACTTTAAAAAACCATCTTCTTAAAGATTGATTATAACAAAATTTTCACAAATTAAAGGTCTTTGTATTCATTAGCAACTACCAAGAATTGGTTCTTCTCATTTAATTAGTTTAGAAGTTATTACCATTATTTTTTTTTCCTAAACTTCAAACACCTATAACTGAAGCAGGTACCACTTATTGCGACTCACCCTGTATACAGTATACAATAATTCAATATGAAATTTTTATTATAGTAATATTCTACAAAAAAATTACAATATTACAGACAACTCACATAATTTTCAATAAATTGATTTATTTATAATGAAATCCAATTCGAGGGAAAATAAAAAATAAATTTCGTATAGTATAGTAATTATAGCAGGTATGTGCGTTTGTATATTTTAATTATTAGCGTGTTATATTTACCTTTCAATCACAAAAAGATTTTATCACATTTATTTTAATTTTAAAATGTACGAAACCACTCCCACTATTCTAAATTAACTAAATTAACGATACGAATTTTCTCTCGCCGTTTCAAAGAAATCTTTCTACTTTCAACGCTATCATATTGATCATCAGCTAATTACCTTACTACTAAATAATGGCTTTCTTGAGTGGATTAAAACATTAGCATGTATATGGCCTCTAAGCAATTCTAATCCAACACTTTAGTAATTTTGCACTTGGCGTCAGCTTCAACTTAAACGAGAATGGTTAAATGTTGCAAAAATAATGGGTAAATTGTGGAACATTGTTGTGATGGTTTAAAAAAAGATTAAGCAATTAAATTAGTCACTCATTTATGACAAGAGTAAACAGAGCTGGTTTTTTTATTACTTCTCACACATTCTAAATCTGGTTTCCATTTACAATTGCAAAAATTTGAAACCTCAATTTTCTTAATTACCTACGGTGTTGGTAGTAAAATTAAGTAAATGTTGTAAGGTTCAACGTATATTACATCTGACTTGGTAACTTTTTCATATAAAATTATTACTTAAATTTTAATTAATTTACATGGCTTTATACAGACTAGGTATTAAAACAAGGGGTCAGTAGTATGTTGTACTAAGTTAACGGTGGGGGAAATACAGACGAGAATCTACTGACATTAATTTTTTTTTCTATAATAATCTTTCAGTAGAGTTATGTATGAAATACTGAAATAAAATTAAATCTACGTGTATGATCAAAAACAACTTTAAATTTTTATGTATTGGATAATAAAATATCTTATCTAACTTTATCGGTACTCTATAACTAAAGGTCTGGCTAAATATTTCGTAATATCTATACATATAATTTAATAACAGGTTTTATCTAGTACAATCATCATTTGACCTGGCACTTGATATTTTTTGTCAAATTATCTGTAGTAATAATCGTTATGCACCCAACCTTTCTTTCAACACAACACAACATTCCTAAACTCCCATTAATCACCACTTAATTATATCATTACAACAAATTAGTCCTATTCCCGCATCTTGTACCGCTACTAAACCTAAACCAATTCCAAGTTCTTATGAATCAAGCGCATACATGCATAATGTGCAGGAATATTTTTCAGTTTACGCATCATAATGTATGTACAGATGTACAGGAAACGTGATATCTCTCTTTGGATATGTTTTCCTGATACAACCACGTATCAGTCTAAAGCAAACCAAAGCATCATGTGTGTGTGTGGATGTTTGTACACAAAGCCAGAAAAGACCTTGACACTTAACGAACGGTACTCACTAGTGAATATTTTACAGGGGGAAATTATGTTGGAAATTGAAAATGGGGGTGGTGAAAGGAAAAAGGCACTCATGAGAGTTTGTTGACCTTTAGACAGGGGAAAATTGTGAAGGGAATATTCCAGTTTTTAAATTGCATCATAGTTTATTCCAGAGGTTTTTGTATCATATGAGAGGCATAAGGACTGAGATTATGTAATTTTTAGGCACCAAAAATGAGTCGGATCTACACAAGAGTTCATCTTTTTTCCTTTATCTTTTTAACTTATCCTATTAATTTTTTTCTTTGTTGTTTGTTAACTTGGGTTTATTTTATTTAAATTCTACTCCCTGCTGAAAAAATTTTTTCCAGCCCTGAAGATTTACACAAAGATAACTTACGTATGGATTTGAAAAGCGTTCTAACTTTTATTTTATTAAAAGAGTGACAAAAAATAGTACATAATAAAATAAATGTTTAAAATTTAATTTATTGATGACTGTGCTTTTTTCCCAACCGCAGTTGTACATTAAAAGATTTGCGGCTGAGGATACTTTTTAGTATCATTTACTTAACAACAACTGATTGCCACTTTGTGGTCAGTTTTTACTCGCTATTAACGGTTTCTTAAAAACTCCGTTTAATTTTTGTACTGATGGTATACAATTTATTTCAACTTTCGCATACGAATTTAAAAAAATCCAAAAAACCAGTATTGTCAAAATACTAATTTCCGTGTTGCAGAATAAATTTATCTTGTATAAAAGATAATATATAAACCTCTTTAGTAGAGTATAACAACCTCATAATTATCAACAATTGGCACTTTGCCGCTGTAAAGCAAAAGCGACTCATACATAGTTTTTTTTTGGTGGCTTAGGACAGATAAGAAAATGCATATTAAACAGCAATTGTGTTTATCGACCATATCAAATGCCCCCCTGGGACACAACATAATTACAGTGACTAACAGCCATGTGTAATATATGAACGTAAAGAGTCAACAACCACCAACAAAACAATATGGAAGAGATGCAATGAAACACCACACCATGACCTTCCCACCATGCTATGAAATGGTTATCTCTTTTTAAAGTAATGTTATGGTATAAGTTATAAGTTATAACCGCATGCCAAAACCAAGAGGTTCTTCTTCTTTTTAGTGATACACTTCGGTGGGTTACTCATCGCGTTGGAGCTGTCGTATAGAATTTTCTTTGTTTTAATCACCTCAGGCATCACTGATTCATTTTGCTTTCTTTACACTCTTGCGTAGTGTGGTTCAATAACTTTGGTAAATAGCTGAAGAGTGGTGAAGTGACTCACTTGAGACAATCTGGAGAAGCGGAAAATGTTGACAAAAGCTATAACAGTGTTTTAGTCGATTTGTTGCTTTCTATTTTTGGGGTTTACTGAGTTTTGGTCTGATTGGTTTCATTGGAAAATTGTGCCAGTTTCAGGAATTCACCAGAATGTATTTTAAATTTATAGCAAAAAATGTACACAAAAGTTTTGAACCATTTAATCTAACACATACAGGCAATAATTTTTAGTCTTCTAAATTGGGTGCCACAATTCCTCATTAACAGTATCAAGGCTCCTTACTTGTATACAAAGCACCACTAATAAACACCATTAAATCAGGAAAATTTACTGTTCTAATGATATAGGTGCTATGTGTGCATGTGTGATTATATAAATGACTTTTTTCTTGTGCAATTACGTTCTTTGTGACCAGTTGTTAATCGGAATCCCGTCTTTTTCTAGAAATATTTATCACGTTTTTTATATAAATGTATCTCCAAGAAACAAATTATTCCATTAAAAAGAAACCTGATGTATTGAATTTATTACCATATAATACGTGATTTTATCGGCATTGGAAATAGATGGAAACCAGTTTGTCGTTCGGTTTCATTCATTAAAACAATTATTTTATTACGAGAGTTTTCTGCGATGCTTATTAAATTAAGCGTAATTATTTTCTCCATTCATACATGTTCATTATTTTGCCCTTGGGATTAAACATTAAACTGTTGCTTAAAATTTTCCTTATTTTCCTCTCAAACATCCTCTTATCCTGAGCCATAAATTTTCTCACTTTATTTATTTAAACTTGGTCGTACAGAATGAAGTAACAGTTGTCGATGGCATGAAATGATATCATCAATAAATAAATTGATACCTGCAAATGAAACTTTTTCTCCGAAGCTACAAGTTAAATCAATAACTTATAATAAGTATGATGAGTTCGCAGAGTCTTCCTTGGTGTTCAATAACCTCGATAAGCAATTTAATATACTGTGTCAGCTTGGCCAATAAATAACTTGATTTATAGCTCATCACAAAGACAAACAACAATATTTACAACAATTATTTGTTACTGCAGTTAATATCAGATGATACATTTTAATATTGTTTACTTGTCTTATAATAATTCACTAAACGTTTATTTGCTTGAAACTGGAGGTTTTATGTACATAGCAGAATCCCTCGAGATGCTACGAGTAGTCCTTTACCAAGGATGCTTTTAAAGCACGTGTTTGACGCCAGACGGTGTACTCAACGACCCACTTAAAATAAATTAAGGACTTTTTTATATTCTCACGTATTTACTTTATGTTTTTCCCCTTGTTTCAGAAACAAGTAGATGATGTAAATAATGACGAGGTGGAAGTGGATATAGATGAACTTCTAGATATGGACAATGATGATGAGAGACGAAGGCATTTACAGGTAAATAATTTAGATGAAATTTTCCCTGCACTGGGGTTTTTGTGGCGCTCAAAAGCGCTTCTCTTTCATTTTGTGCTTTGCTTGTTTTGCCGTCTGGCGACGAGTATGAGTCTACATATTAAAACATCTTGCCTGAAAGAGCACTTTGCCCCCGCTGAGCTTCAACCCCAATCATCCCCATCTCGCTTACAGTTTTTTCTTTCCACCTCTGTGTTGTGTTTAGATCAGCAGAATTTCTTTCCAGTGTTTATCCCCGATTTGTCTGCATTGTTATCTTTGAACAAGAAATTGAAATCTTGCAATTTTATTTGAAATATGTGGTCATTTAAGTTGAGAGAAAAATCTCAATTTTTTGTGGATTTCGCCTATAAAATAAAAACGGCGATAACACATTTTTCCAGCATAGAATTCAAATTATTGCTTGTTTTACACAATATTGATTCGGTTTTTTCCATGAAAATGCTAATTGGTCTTGCAATCGGATAATATGGAGTTGTGGGGTAACCATACGTGTAAAATTTATAGAATGATAAAAAACAGGAAATATATGCGATAGCCTTTTGTATGTTTGTATGATAAACAAGCTGGGTTGGAACATTTTTATTCTATGGCTCATTAACTGCAATTATAACGGAGATTCTAAACGTCGCGTCGGTTCTGTAATATATTATGAGGGATGTAATAAATTTTACGTCTATATAGAAACGTTACGGGATATTAATTAACTTATTAATATAGCATATTGTTTTGCTATTACAAGCCCTAACAACTAAATGTTTGGACAAAAGTAAATTTTTGAAGTATGAAAGGAGAACTGGAAATTTTACGCAAATAATTAGTAAACACCTAATAATACAATAAGATAAAGCCTTAATAACAATATTATCCATGAAAGAAAATTATTTATTGGATTTAACAATATTTTAACCTTAATAATTAGCAAACGTTACAAAATGAATTTGCAACTAAATGTTGGGATAATTTTTAATTTAGGACCATTAATAAGAGATTACGTCTTCTTTTGTTTTAATAGCTGCCTGTATTCTAGCAGGCTTTGTATTTATCAAATTTTGGTACAATTCTGGCGTGAAACTGTCGCAAATTTCTTCTATTTTGGTCTTTAAGTCCCCAGTGGTTCTTGGTGGATTATTACGTAGAATACGTTTAATTTTATGCCAAAGAGTTTCAATGACATTTAAGTCCGGACTGGATGAGGGCCATAAAAGCACCTTTATGTCGTTTTTCCCAAGTTCCAAAACTGTGATTTTTTAAAAACAGTCGTTAGAAAATTAAATTTTTCAAGTGCAATTTTAAAGCTACGAAATATGCCTAAAATCACCAAATAAAGACTTGGGGATTTTTTTGTACATAAAACCAACATCCAGCTTTGCAATAAAGTAAATTTTACCAAAATCCAACCAGTGGTTCCAAAACTGTGATTATTTTAATGTAAGTAGCACCCTCAAAAAACACGTTTTTTGAAAAGTGAACTCTGGAACTCGAAAAAAATGCAAAAAAAATCATATTAACATTTCAGGATTTTTTCAATATAGTACGATTATTGAGCTTTGATTTAAATGTTTTTTGACACAAATCCAACCAGCGGTTTCAAAACTGTGATTCTTTAAACAGTTACTAGAAAATTTTATCATTTTTAAAGGTGCAACTTTGAAGCTTCGATAAATGCCTAAAATCACCAAATAAAAACTTGTGTAACTTTTTTGTAAAGAAAACCAACATCCAGCTTTGCAATAAAGTAAATTTCATCAAAATCCGACTACTAGATCCAACGTTTTGAAAATAATAATTTTTGTTTCTACAATTTTCCCATCCTGCTGTGTTAAAGTGCCACAGTTTTGGAACCGCCGAGCGGATTTTTACTAAATTTACGTTTTCATATAACTAAATGTTGGCATTATAACAGAAAAAACCATCAATATTATGGAAATTAATTTAGATAATTTTTACGCGTATGGAAAAAAGACAATCAAATTTACTTTTGTCCTAACATTTAGTTGTTAGGGCTCGTAATTGGAATTAAATATTTGTAATACTTGGAAATGGATGTTTTATTTGTCTAATAAATATCTCTTCATCTTTTCAGAATTTACTCACAAATGCCAAAGGATCCCAAAGTGATGTAAAAGTAAGTTTTACTGTACATCTTTAATTATAATGTTATAGTTATTTTTGTTTTGTTTTAGAAATTCATCAATGAATTATTAGACAAAGCCAAGACTCTTTAAATTTAGTAAAGTGCCAAACAGGTTCGTTAAAATGAAGACTTTGGACTTTGGCCCTATGGAGCCCAATTTGCACAATTTTTAGTGATTATTTTCTACATCGATGTTCATTGTTATAAGCAAAACCAACAAAATAAAATTGTATTCCATCCTCTGATTTTGCCGCGTCGTCAATGTATATAACTTATGCATCGATTATAATTTTTTTAATTAGATAAAATAGATAGTTACATATGGCCAGTTTTGCCATTAAAAAAAATTGTTGATACTTTTTCTAATTTTTTATATGCAGCTAAAATTATTATCTATTAGACGCCCCTGTTAAGATTATTTATAATAATATATAAGCTAGTCCATTGAAATTTTAATATTATGTAGAAACCATATCAGACTGCCTCTGGAATGCATACATGTCTATAATGAGAAACTGTAATAATTATTATAAACTACTTTAGCGCTAAATGAATGAATCTCTGCTAACGTGTTATTTATAGTTTTCTCATTCCATGCAGTTTTAGGGCATTGTGTGTAGCTATTGTAAATCATTCTTTTCATCATATCAACAATGCTCAAAATTTGTGATGCATGTGAGCTTCCCCTACCCCAACCACCCACATCATAGAAATATTGTCTTAATTTGTTTTACCTGTTGAATTATTTGGTGTACTTAGTATAACAGTAAGTATAACAGCAATCGATCATTTTGTGATCTCATCTCTCAATTTTTGACATGTATATTATATTATCATAGATTGTATTTAGTTAGCGTAATTGTAATAAAACATACATTTTATGAAATACACAAAAATAGTTCTATGTTGGTGTTTTTTTTAAATTCTGTCCTGTTTAAGGGAAGAGGTCTGAAAAATAATTGTAAATATTGCTCAACTGAATAATTTATTCGTTTATTCGTAATTACATATTAGGAAGGTCTAGCCATTTCAGAAGCTATCTTAAATACTGATATTATTTATAGTTTATGTTTTAACATCTATGTTTTTTCATGTATGTACTTCAGAAATATTTTATTTTTTCCTCTTGAATTACAAAACGAATATAAAGGTAGAAAACTAAGTAAATCTTACAATTAGTGTATAAATAACATTTTTCAATAAAACAATTCAAGTTGTTGCTGTGATATCATTAAAAAGTACAAAAAAAGTAAAATATTTTTGAATACACCGATCTGTATACATAACAATTTTATTCTATAGGAAAGGAATGTCTAGCAGTTCGTAAACTGGAAAAAATGCTCGACAACGACTAGAGTTGTTCAAATTGAAATAAATTGTTGTTCGCTTGCAAATAAATTCGATATAAATATGTAGACCACTACATATTTCCCCCAAGTGATTGTCTAAGTAGTTCTTGGACTTTTCTACTATCAGTACCATTTTCTACCATTTTACGAACGTCTTTTCAGCTAATGAGGATGTGTTTATTTATTATAAGTGGTATTATAATTTTTACACACTTCAGCCCAGTCATGTTGGAAAGTATAAATTCTATAATGATATGTGCATACAGCAAACTTGCGTACGCCATGGTCGATTCAATTTCAAAACATACCTTTAAGAACATTACCAAGAACAAGCATAATTTGATATTTGGGTATGACAATGCAAGAAATTTAAGTTAAGTTAAAACAATGAAACTAAGAACTTTGCATTGCCAAAGTAATTTCAGGCTTTGGTAACATTTTTAAAGGATCATCAGTACAATAATAGCCCAGAGTGCCCTTTTACAACATTCTAATAATAAATTCAACTACTACATGTTCTAATTGACAGAACTCAAAATTGACTAGAGTATTCTCTCCACAGCACATATCGCTAAATTTTCTATACACATTTTAGCCACATTTACTACTTAGGCAAGATCGGTAGGTGATTTTTATAACGTCCTACTACACTGCCTTTCTTATATGTGCATTTTACATCAAAACTCATATTATGCGCCTAAACCACGGAAAAGAAGTTTATACATACATACAATTTTTGGTTTGCATTACACTCAGTTTCGTATTTTTATAAATTTCTAAAGTGGGTACAAAATTTTTATAACAAGCCAATATGCAAATTTAATAGGTAAAAGCTTAATATAATAGCAAGTATTGCTAGTTAACAAGTAATTTAATCGTAGTATTGCATTCCGATGGAGAAAAGTTGGTGAGGAAAATTTACTGTAATAAATTATTTAAATGTTTTCAGTCACAGAGGACAAAAATTATTTTTATTTTATCCTTGAAGTTCATTAGGTTAGATTAGATTTATTGAATTAGCATGTAGCAAAAAAACTTTTATGGTTTTAATGTTAATTTCCAACTTTACTCCCCCCCGACTTACTTAAAAAATTCAATAATAATAAAAGTACATAATAAAATTTCAAACGTATTGCTTTTAAATAGAACAATAAAATTTAGTACCTAAATACAAAATAAAAAATACTAAACTGATGTAACATCTTAAATATAATATTATGATTAGCATGGTTCCAGTTCCCAGTTAATTATTTGTACAATTAAAATATATTTATCTAAATTTTCCTAATATTTCAAGGTGATAAAATGTCTCCAGTACAAAAACTAAAAATAGTCTAGTCTATTGGAACATATTAGAAAATGTCTTAGTTACACCCAAACAAAATCGATTTCCTCACAAAACTTGTAAAATTATCTATGCGTGTGTTTCCAAAATGCACGTTTATGCAAATTTACTGGTGGAAGCAAAAACTAGATACAAAATCGTAACGCTACGCCTAAGAAAGTTCCTGAGCCATAGACAAAGAAAACTGTTTTTAGAATAAGGAAGCACTTTACGATATATAGGTTTTTATGAAGCTTGTAAGCTCATATAATTTGGTCTTTCTAGCCACTACAAGAAATTTGCAGTGCATCGTAAAAACCCCTAAAAGTAAATTTTTGTGAGGAAACTATTAATCATATAGTAGGTATAAATAACTATAATAGTAATTGTTCAACATCAATAAATAACATAGAAATTATACACTTTTATATGTACTTAGTTACATTTCATTTTTGTAGCAAGGTATATAAAGTATTTTATAGACTATTCAGAAATGTACAAATATCGCAAAAATGATACATAATTATTATCTTATTTGCTGTCCGTTAAAGTTACGTTAGATTTTTCACACTATGGACCGTAAGCGTGCAACTTTAACGAGCAGGTGGTAGATTACGCTAATTTTCCTAAGGGAAATCAAGCATCCAAAAAGATGTAATACGTTCTTCAATAAAACTACTAGAGAATTTGAAATAAAGTAATCAGCTGTCATTGGTCCAAAGAATGCGTACCCTTTTGTCAGTTTTGTGAAATTTATTGTAGAGTAGATAAAGCTATCGATACTTGAGCCTAATTGACACTGCACAATTTTAAAGGATACCAAAATTTGCAGTCGGTATCAAAAAGGATTTTATTATATTGTGCGTCGACACTTTTTAGTAAAGTGCAAGAAAAAAGTATTAAATCTTTTTGAAAAAGTATACAACAAAAGTTTATTATATAAAACATCTAAACAAACAAACAAACAGTCACACACGTATTTTTAAGTTATAAATTTCGATAAATAGGTTCACTAAGTCTCAAAATCTGCCTAATAACTATTTATGTCCATATGGCAGTGATTTTTTATATTATTAGTATTTTGTGCAGATTAAGATAGGTTTCAAAAAATTAATAAATATGTGAGTATCACACGTTTTCAACGAAATATAATAATAAATTGTGCAACACACAACAATCTCATTTATTTTCTATATTACTATTATACTTAATTCAATATTTTCCTAATATTGTTTTTATGTTTAGTTTATAAATATTCATCTTTCATCTAACAACTAAAAATATTTTTTTAATATTAGTTAACAATGATCCTATTATTAGTTTGATTCTAATAAGCATTACATAAATGTTTTACATTTTTTGTAGGCTAAAATCCGCTCTTCTTATACTTAGTTCCTTATATAATCTTGTAGTACAAATTTAAATGGTATGATATACCTACATCGATGAAGGTGATTTTATTCGATACTAACTTGTATAATATATATAGTATTAGTGAACATGATGGCCTAAACCGTGTTAGTTTAGTCGCTTTGCTCACCATCGCCTTCCACATCCTTCTCACCCACTTCCCTTGTAGTACTATCCTCTGTTTCAATACTACTAGTCGGAGTTGGAGTATCTTCAATATTTAGTAACGCTGAATTATTATTGTTATTATTATTACCACTTTGTGTACTAGTAGCACTAGTATCAAAACAGCTAGTCTTCGCCTGGTTATACTTTAAATCTGACGAGTAAGTAGTACTCAAGTAACTGGTTTTCTCTGGGTACTTACTCCCAATTGTGTTAAATTTACTATCTGAAGTGTACATACCACCCTCAGTTGTATCATAACTAGTTTTTGTGCTTAATGTTCCATATTTGGTGTCACTGTTCGTGTATGAGTCAAAAAATGATTTAACTTCTTTCGTGGATCCAATTGTGTTGAATTTATCGGTATATGACATCTCACCTGGAGTATAATTTAAGTATGCTCCTGTTAAAAATGGATTTGTGCTAGCGTAGGTTGTTGGCTGCATGTAGTTCAAACCGAAAATATTATTGGCTGTTGTGCTTATGTTGGATATAGTACTTTGAAGACCGGATAATGTTGCAAAAGATGTCGACGTAGAACCGCCCAAAGTAACATTAAGACCAGCTGAACTACCTTGCATTGCTGGAGAGCTCGATCGGGACACCTACAAATTTCTAAATTCATATACAAGTTCCAAAACAGTGAGCTAGTACTGTACCTGACTGAGGAACGAGGGAGACGCCCGACTTAAACTAGTTATTGAAGGCGAATTCCTTGGTCCTGAAACATTGACCACCGTACTAGGTGAACTGTGAATACTACTCGCCGTCGACGGCGAATTCCTTAAAGCTGGCGAAGTGATAGTAACAGACGGGGAGGACCTCATCAAAATCTGAGAGCACGAAGGCGACGAACGTATCACCTGCGAGGACGATGACGGTGAGGACCTCATCATCGTTTGGGAGGAAGGAGAAGCACGGATAGCTGGCGAGCCAACACGGCTAGACAGGCAGTGTTTTACAGAGTCAGATCCCGATTGGGAATCGCTACTGCTGCTTGGTGAACCTGGAGAAGACACTATCACTTGGCGCGGCTTGAGCCCCCCTATTACCGAGGATGCCGCCTGTGGCCCTACTCGAGGCGAGAGTGGACGGTAGGGACCTTTGCTTACTGATGATGGGCCCTGAAGAAATACTCGTTACAAGACGGAGTGGACAGTCGTTATACCTTACGTGTATCTGGTGTGATGGGACCGGTGGCTGTAGGCCTCGAGGGCCCGAGACTGCTGAGCGAGGAGGAGGAGGAAACGGAACCGCTGAGAGCCGAGATGGCTCGCGTGCCACCGCCGCCTGCAGACCCGGAGGACACACATTGCGACTGTCTCCACGCGGCCCGGGTGCTGGCCTGCCGCGCCGACCTGTCTGGAAAGTCCTCCTCTAAATACCAACAACACCTTGACACATCAAAATTAACTAAATGTTATCAACTCTTTTTTTGGCCCTTTTTCGCTCCTAGTAGATTTTATTTAGCAAACTAATGTGGGGGTGTTGTAGTTCGTCCCTAGAGCGAAAATTGAGGTTTAAAACGAAAATTCCAAAGCTATATTGTGTTTTATAGTTAAAAATTTTTTCAAGGATCTTCTAATCGTTTTCGCTCTAGGAATGTATTTAAAATAAAACCAAAATTTAAAAAAAAATGTGTGACAGTTACCTTAAACTTCCAAGTTCTAAACTAGTTTATTGCAGGGAAGCAGTATAATGTGGCAGTTGAAAAGTGATCGTAATTTTTTATTTGTGGTAGAAAAATTGTGCATTTTCATCTAATCTGCACTTTGTTAAAATTGCAGTTGATAAAAAATATCGGTTCTCTGTATTGGATTATCCAATTTGATTACTAGGATATTAAAAATGTGAGTTAAGAAAACACTCTTTAATAGAACATTACAATTTTTAAGAAATTTAAATTAAATTTCTCAAATTCCAGAATCGTTATAAATTTCCGTAAAAAAATGAACTATTTTCAAATTCCTCAACCTTAATAAATTATAATTTTCTAATAGTTAATATCGCATCGTAATCTAATTGAACACCAATAAGAAGCCAAAACTAAACCTCTAACTTTGCCGTGCAAAATCCGATGCAAAAGCAAATATTTTTCGCAAAACATTACCTGAGTGATGTTTGGGGGTAGGCCATATCTGTAGTAAATACTTGAGCACACTAATGGGTTGCTGGTAGTCCAGCTCATGGGGTTTACTCGTTGTCGTAGGCGTTATCGAATCACTGGACTGCAGCATCAGTGGCGGCGCCAAAGCTATAGCCAAATTTTGAGCTGACATTTTATTCCTATCTGATGCAGATACCACCAAGGCCAAGTGGTCCATGAGGAATATTAACGTGGCCTAGAAAATCATATATAGAAAAAAGTTTACTTGTTTAAGTTGCGAACTTACCCTATTTATTCTAGGTAAACAATCCAATATGGAAAACATTAATTTTGCGTTACCCTCGGGATCGTCGGGTAAACAAACACCTAAAGCGTCTACCATCATTTGATAGAGACATTTAGTAAAGAGAGGTTCTGGAAGCTCTCTTAAATAGTCCTTTAAAACGCCCGTTATTACATTGATATCAGGCACATTATCGGGACTTAAATCTACGGATCGACTGTTACGTTCGAAAGCCTCACGTAATATACGTTTTTTGGTAGCAGAACCACACAGTCGGTATAAACCTAAAAACAGAAATAGATTACAAAAATCCGTGACTGTTTTTGGTTTCGTTAGTACTTTTACCTATGATATCTAGTCCTCTCCTTTCCACTTCCTCCACGCACCGTTTTATTATTATTGGTATGTTTTGTTGACTAATCATTCCACTTGATAAACCACCACCAGCACCACCTATTTTATTTTCCCTATTCACCTAAACAAGACACAACACGTGAAAAATGTGGATTATCGAAGATATTTTCGAAACTTACCACTGTTTCTAAATCAATACCAAACAATGGTGTGGTTCTAGATAATGTTAAGGTTGATAAAGCTCTACGTTTGTAAAGTGTTGTAGAATCTGTATGTCTCAGTCTTAAGTAAAGCGTACCTGAAAGAAGTTTGAGAATTTAGAGAATTAAATGCAGAAAATTCTATTGCCAAAAATATTGTAAGAAAACCAAAATTCTTAACTTTATGTAATATATTGAAATCGAGTACTAATTTTGGTACCTACATTGAAATTTTCTGTGCTTACCTCTAGGTTCAATTTTAAGAGCCAGTTGATGAATCGGCCCTGACTTGAGCAGCGTCGGTAAATAAACAGACCCCTTATAACAAAGTTTGTGACGATATTGTGGATCCCACGAGTATATTAACAAATCTAATTCCTTGTTATTAACTAGATCCAGTTCAAAACTCTCATCCCAGTCAAAAACTAAATCACCAGTGCGTACAACTGTTCTTGCTTTATGGACTCGATCGCACTCTAGTACACAGTACAAATCTCTCAAACCTGTTGAACCTACCGGAAATAAGTAAATTAACATGTTAAAAAATTGTAGTATTAGTAAAAAATTACCGGTAATGTTGGGGGAAGCTCCACTAGGTGTAACTGGAGTTGTAGCAGTGGAAGTTCCAGTAGACGATCTTAAACCTCTCCCAGCTAGCAAATGCACCCAAAGCATTCCATTCACCGGCTCATCACCTGAGGTTAAGGTCGCACCTCCACCAGCCACTAACTGTGAGAGTCCTGTCAAGGAAGGTCCACCTCCCATTCCAGGTTTATCTATTTTATATTTAAGGAACTCTGCAAAGAAACATGTTAAGTTTTCCACAAGGAGGAAAATTTGAAAAATTGTTCATACCTGCAGGATTAATATCTAGTTGTCTTTGACCTCTTGGTAATGTGCCACTTGGTGTAGGAACAGGACTTGGTGCAGCCCCAGATCTAATGGAATCCAAATCCAGAAGCTGCCGCATTCGCCGCATGGAAGGAGATCGTGTACTGCCTAGAGCTGAAATAAAATTAGTTTATTGGTGGATTTTCTGTTGTTTGAACAAATAGTTTACCTGATGATGATGATGAAGTGATATGTTGAGTTGATAATGATCTGGCGGGAATACTGGGTTGTTGCGACCTATTAGTAAAATGCCTGTCTAATGTAGACGTAGTCCCAGGCCTTCGATATGAACTATAATAACTACCTTCAATCTACAAGAGTTGTGTGCGTTAATAAAATAAATTCTCCACAAGTTTATTTACTAATCATACATTTTTAAGTGCATCGTGTATATTTTCCGCGCTATAAGTAAATCTGGCAGCCCTCTGTTGATTTAACACATCTCTAGAGGCTCTAATTTGTTCATATATCGCCGAAGTTGATGGTGTTCTACTTAACCACTGTCTGTACTCATCTGAGGAAAAACCTAAACTACATAGAACAGTCGTTTTTGTACGCATGGGTATTCTTACCTCGATCTCTGCGTATCGGCGGCATTTCGGGGGCGGAAAGCGTTCCATCAGCGTCATCTTGCATAATGATCCTATCGGCGAATCTTTTATTCATGGCCAATCTAAGGGAAAATTATGCAATGTTAGTGAGGACATCTTATAGTACAGTCAAATTGGCAACATTATTATTTGATAAAACTCGGCTTATTTACCTAGATGATCCTCTGGAATCTCGTGGAAGCGAGTTGAATTTTGTGGTAATATCCGTAGGTGCATTTTGTCGGCCTAAAGTTGGAATTGTACTGTGGGGAACGGCAGCAGTACCCTGATTTCGACTAAGAAAATACATAAATTTAAATTTTCAGAAATAAAAATATTTTTTCCTAGTACATATACCTGTAATAATAATAACCACTTCTAGGTCCCACCGTAGCTTCTGTATCGCTGGAATAATCCAAACTGCCTCTATTCCTCCTCATGGTACCACCGGAATACTGAGCAGCTCCACTCGATGCATATTTAGCTTGCGACAACTGAGCTGCCACTGCAGCCTGGTCCACAAACCGCTGATTGTACCTACTTAAAGTTGAACCAGACTTAAGACTAGACCTTAGTAGACTATGACGACCAGCTTGAGTAATACTGGTATAATCGGAATACTCGGTGTGCGGCAAATGCTGATCGGAACCAGATCGTGGCATCATTCGACGACTGCCAGTGCTTGTATGTTGCACATAATAATGTGACGAAGGGCTTTGTTGCGATGACATTCTAACATAAAGCAGAAAAACTGTTAAAGTCTTTAAGCTTGATTAAACACCTGGATTTACCTTGAAGGTATTGGCTGGCCTCCAGCTGACATCCTCCTGCTGAAACCAAACGAGTGTACTTTTTCCGCCAAACTTTCCAAGGTGTTCGGATAGTTTCGTTCGTATGGTTGGAAGTGCTGCATGCTTGACTTGGGCTGTTCAGTTATAACAGGCGGTGGTGGTTGGTAGCCCCAATTGGAGTCAGGTGGACGGCTGTTGTAGTACAAATCCAAACCGTTGCTGTCTTGTTGAGTGGCATGACGTGAATCCAACGTGGATAAACCTAAACCTAAACGAGACCGAGATTCGCTCATTTCACGTCCATCGCCTGTATGACGTTGTCGCATTGATTCCCTAGAAGAACAAAGTTATTTGGAGGATGAGGTATTTTTATTTTAGGTACCTGTGCTCTCCAATGTCAGTTTCATCAATCTCATCTTCCCGTAAATCTCTTTTTATCACAACTACAGGAGGGGGTTTGTGTTCAGATCGTGGCTGAACATTCGGAGAACTCTGTCCGCCTTTGGTGCCTTTTCTTTGTCTTGTTGCCAAGACTAGTCGTCTTGGTATCGACATAATAATGACAACATCATCCAGGCTCATACGTGTCACGTCCACTAAGTTAACGGCCAAAATCTCATCACCCACCTGGAAAATTATTTAGTTATTTATTATAAACCTAAAAACTGATTAAGTGTACTGATCCTACCTTAAGACATCCACTGTTGTAAACAGCAGACTCCAGAGCGATTCTAGATATAAAAACACCATCATTTCTGTCGATTCCATTTCCTTCTCTTATGTACAGGCCTAATGTTTGACCTGGTCGCTTAACTATTTCGACAAATTGGACTGTATGTTTTGCATCTTGCATGGACATGAAGCGTTTAGCAGCCTCATTGGTTGACCGTCCAAGATGCCGATAGTCCAAAATTCTAACTATCATTTCACCACGTCTTTCCACGTGCTAAAAATATTTTATAAAATTTCATTTTCTATAAAATCATTGTTAGTACCTCCAAGGCTGCAGCTGTGGACGCATCGTGGTCATTTTCTACTGTCTCTATTTGCTTGAAGATCTCACTGCTAATTCCCGATACCTGAAAATATTTGTGATACATTTAGACTTAAATCCAAAAAAATGTTTTTGTAAAGAAATTTTTAAGTGAGTACCTTTCTGAAATCCCCCTGTATAACCATGGGTGGATGATTCGTTCTAGCGTTTGAAACTGGAGGTGCCCGCAGAGGAGATGCTGTAAGATCCAAAGCCTCGCGTCCATTATCCTGTGAAGTAACCAGAGTCGTAAAGATACAATTAAAAATGTATCGATGAATCTTGGCTGTTTATGTGATATCGACAGCTTCAGATAGTAAAGTTTTATATTTTAAATTAAAAATAAGGCTGAAAACATTAGATTCTGTAATAAAATAATTATGGGAAAACTATTAAACACAAATTTAAATCGTAAAATTAATGGCGAGATAAAATTCTTATAAACGTATCACTGCCTGCAATTTTTATTTTCATCGATCTAACAGGATTATAATTTTCTTCCGTTGCTTAAAAAATTTTCATTGATCTAAAATAAATTAACATAATTCTTTCTATTATTTTCAAATTTCAACCAAAGAATTATTTACGTATTATTTTTCATAATATGAAACTTTAAACTTGTTGAAAAGTTGTATTAAACTTTGGCGTTCTTATAGCTCCCTAAAGTTCGTCCTCGTATATTATCATCAATCATCTCATTATGGATTCTTTAAAATTATCGGCTTTCCGGAATTATTTAGGTTAACATCAGTTTTGTCACTAGTAATATTTTAACACCCCTCTAAAAGCCCCTAAAATTAATGTTGTAATTTAGGAGCTCATTCGTTTGAAGACAGCGACTATAAACCAGCTTAATTACCAATTTTTTGAAAAATATTAAGTACTCATAAACTAAAATATTTTTTATATCTCAAGTTTTATTCGAAATACCGAAAAAGTAATAATTCAGGTTGAGCTGAAAATTGCTCACTTGCTCACAGGTCAACTTCATAACTCGATTATTGATAGATAACCTTTCCTCGGCAAATTCAGTCAGTCATTCACTTGCAAGTTTTTTTGAATGAAGTAGTAATTAATCCACTGAATAAACAAAAATTTCCACAAAAACCGGCGACTCAAAATTACATTGCATCAAATTTCATTTACCTTTTTAGTAAAAAAACAGCCTTTCCCATTTTTGTCACACATTAACTAAATGAACGTACTCTAACCGCCAACTTGAATCTGTCTGCCTTAATATTGATTTTCCACGGTGACGTCACCATGGAAAACCGCTGCGTGCGCAATGATTTGCGATAATCGTATTGGTGGAAATGCTTTACGCGCCAAAAATCATATGTCCTTCAGGGTTAAATTATTACGATGAGGGATGTGTTATAGTGGGCATGCGATTTCCCATCGTACGATATATTGTACTACATACAACGATTAGCGGGTGGATTAGAATAGGCGCTTCAGTGTGTGAGTGTTGGGGATTATCCAATGAGACGTAATCAGGGCAGATAATGGAAATAATGTATAGGACATTACAATATTATCGGGGTATCTTGACTAAACAAGAAAAAATTTGATTAGATTTGTCAAACAGTATGCAATTTAGCTAAAAATATTTTCACAAAATATTAACCCAAACTTTCTTCGCGGCAACTTCTTCCTGGTATTTTTGACCACTAACTTTTTTTTATTTTCCCACTAACATTTTGCATGTTAAGATTACGATCTATTGAATAATAGAATAAAATTAGTTTTGATGGTTTTCTTTTTAGATTGGAATATTAAGATACTCTGTAGTTTATAAGGCATAAATCACTGTAGAGCATCTAGTTCTAGCTACCACGACTAGGTAGCTCTATTGGTTTGATATGAAATATACAAATGACTCTTTATATTTTTATATAGAAGTTCTTCAGCATTATTATTGTTGTTTTTAATAAGTCGCATTGTGCATGTTAAGATTATGATCTAATGAATATTATATGGGGCTTAAATTTATTATGATTATTATTTCGGAAAAAAGTAACATAGATTTTTACTTATTTCCCTAATTTTTACCGTAAACGTCAAATAACTGTAGATTAGCTTAATCATTGCTCTCATTGGCTGACTTAATACTGATTAGCGACTAACCAATAACAATCCAAATTCAAATGAATTAATCAGAGAATAATTTACACGTTTGTGGAACCGGGAATAACTTGAATAAATTTTTATTGTGATTTCAATCGACATTTCTAAAATAATAATTATGATTTTAAAGGACCTTTACCCGGGACATTAACATTAAAAAACACACACTTACCTTCCTGCGACCACAGCAGAGCATGTTGCGCGTGCGCGATCGACCGGATATGATCTTCGAGCGCGCCAATTTACGCCACTGCATACCAGATTAGCTCTGGAATATCTTCCTGAAATACAAAGTAATGTTTCCGATCAAGACCCAAATTAACACAAAAATTTGTGAAGGATTTAAAACCCTAACACGTAAACTAGGCGAAGACACCCGCTGTTAAGTACCTAGTTCACTTGGTAAATGTAAATTGATTAGTTTTGAATTTATACTGAAACCACGACAAAATTTGGCTCGAGGAACTTTATTATTATTATTATTATTATTATTTTAGTCAACATTTTCTTAATGTATAAGATTTCCTACAACAACGCAATATATCATGCTCTTTATTGTATACGCTTTCCTTTGATGTAAGTAGTTAAGGCAAACTAGAAGTTACTGAAAGTTTAAGACAGCAGCAAGTTGCTGAACTTTGTAGCCAAATCTGCATCTACATAATTTGAGCCGGGTCAAAGTTAGAGACGTCGGATCCCTATTCCTCCAAGAATGGTCGTAAAGCAAGAAAATATGTGAATCTGAATATTTGAGATTTGAGTCTCTTTGGCTGACTTTTTATTAGTTTCCATTCGCTGGTCAACAGAATAATGATTTAAACTATAACAGACTAATCAGATTTCTTACTGGAATCGTAAAAAGTTTATCGACTCCCTGAAACAATCTAACAATTTTCTGAACTGATTGTATGAACGTTTAAATGTACAATATTCCCAGAGACAGAATAAGATAGACTGGTGGAAAATTCATAAGTCGTAAAAAGAAAACGCGCCTTCAGTCATCTTCACCCAGTTTTCCTCGCTGTTCCCATTTTATTTTATATATTATATGGTGATGGTGAAGTGGAAGTTGAGCACTTGAAAAGATCTTTTTATTCTTTGTTGTCGACGCAAAGCGATTGCACCCAATGTCTTTAGAATGACAAATACCATTAGAAACGCGTATCGACAAAGTCAGTGTCTCGAAGGAAAATTGTGTTGGTAATTGATGGGTTGTTCGTGTTTAAAAGCTAAGCTATATTAAGTCTGAAATGTATATTTGAAAGATTTATTTTGTAGATTTTGACCTTATGTCATTAAATTTAGTCAAATATTTTGGTACTCAGAAGAAATATTTTAAGTATTTTCAACTGTCTGTTAGAAAATTAAAAAAAATAAAAACGCGATTTTAGAAAATCGAATTTACTATTCAATTAATTATAAAATGGTAAAAATATTTTTCTAACTAAAAGAATTGCTTTTCCACAAATGAAATTATTTTGTGTGATATAAATCAAATTTCTCTTACTCTTTTATGTCAGCTGATTGATGGATATTATCGCAAACGAGTCATTTTTCCAAACAAATTATTTGAAATACATTTTGATTTAATTCGCAGTTTGATTCAAAAATAATTGCTTTTTAAATAGTGTAAATATTTTAAAAGTACAGGGTGTCCCATTTTCGACACTTTTAGGGGGCATTGGCGTTATTATCAAAGATAGAGTGTTGCGGTTTTCACCTTCCTGTCCTACTTTTTTACGAAACAAAAGATTCCGGGGTCAAATTTGTCATAGCTCTCTTAGTTTTTAATCTACAGAGTGATTCTGAAAATCTTTGTTTTTTAGACACCCCTCGTATTTCCGTTATGCGTCTACTTATCAAAAAGGTGAAAACTGATCTTGATAGAGTTTTTTACGTAGAATTCAGTGGCGTAGGCAGTTTTTGTGTAAAAGGTTTAGTTTCTGAGATATTGCCCAAACTTATGTTTTTTTAAATGTGACACCCTATATATTATCTTTTATATTGATTAAGCAAAATTTGGGCTTTCCAAAAATATATAATACTTAATATTTATTTTGAAAACAAGCTCAAAATTCGATATTTTTAATAATTTACTTTATTTATAACAGTAGGCCATGGCTAATTTTTTAAAAACAAATCCAAAATTTTCACCATGCGTAATTATTTTAAAGCTAAACACTTCAAAAGATAATTTTAATGCATTGTATAAAACATACCAACAATATAATACTTCTCATAATTATCATAAACGGCCATTGTAATAAAAAATTAAAAGTAAAATAAAAACACCTACGTAACAAAAATATTTCATCAATAATGGAAATCTGACAAATTTGTCAAATTTTGCATTTGTTTCTAATAAACTAGCCATGGCCTACTGTTATAAATAAAGTAAATTATTAACAATATCGAATTTTGAGCTTATTGTTTTCAAAATAAATATTTAGTATTATATATTTTTGGAAAGCCCAAATTTTGCTTAATCAACATAAAAAATAATATATAGGATGTCCCATTTAAAAAAATATAAGTTTGGGTAATATCTCAAAAACTAAACCTTTTACGCCAAAACTGCCTACGCCACTGAATTCTACGTAAAAAAGTCTATCAATATCAGTTTTCATCTTTTTGATAAGTAGACGCATAAAGGAAATACGAGGGGTGTCTAAAAAACAAAGATTTTGAGAATCACTCTGTAGATTAAAAACTAAGAGAGCCATGACAAATTTGACCCCGGAATCTTTCGTTTCGAAAAAAAGTAGGACAGGAAGGTGAAAACCGCAACACTCTATCTTTGATAATAACGCCAATGCCCCCTAAAAGTATCGAAAATGGGACACCCTGTACAGGAAGGCAAAAACTAATAAATTATAAATTTTGAATAAATAATACAAGGTGTATAAAAATAGAATAATTATGAATTTTGTCTGCATAATACTCGTACTTAAAAAAACATTACTTTTTAAAATGCACTTTTTATTTATAATGTTTAGGGCCAGTCATTCAAGCATTTTAAAGTCCATTTTGCCTAAAAAATGCAAAAGTTTGGAAATTTGGACACAAGTTTGAAAACGCTAAAATAATGTTAAGTCTAAATTTGTATCCAAGTTTCAAAACTTTTGGAATTTTGTGTACCTTTTTTGTTTGAATGACTGGCCTATTATGTGAAAAACCATTTTAAAAGGCTTTTTCATTATCAATGTATTTTTACAGCGTTTTTCAGGCCTTAGAACCCCGTGAAAATAAGAACATAGAAGAAAAAGTTCCCAAACTTTTGCCTACAAAAATAAACAAATTTTTTGTATTTTTCTGCCAAACTGTTGTTTTTGTACTTTTATAAAAAAATTAAATAGAGTTCAAGAGTTTCAAATGAAAATTTTCTTTACATGCAAGACAACATAATTTGTCTATTTCTATTTATTATTCCATATCTAGTTTGTTAATTAAATTGCTCCAGAATATTACTATCATATTTGTACTTCGTGCTATAAATCTTTAACCTACATTTCATATGGCACAGCGAAGTATAAATAATTTCACTATAATGTTTTACTTTTCGTAAAAAATCCCATTACGGTAATCTATTTTATATTGAAACAATAAATGTCATAGCTTGTACTTAATACAGTCATCAGTTTAATAATTTAATTTAATAAACCATGTAAATATATTTTTACGGGTTTTCAGAACATTCCAGGGTTTTAAATCAATAAAACTTGTATCTGTATCAAAAGGGGGATAAGAAAATTAATCATAATTATTTTGTTACATGCCAGTAATTGTTGGCTGGTCTAATCTTTACCAAAACACACAAAATTAGCTGGGGGAAAAAGTTGAACAATAATATAGTAATATAATAGGTATCTTACCTATGGCACAAAAACATGATCACCTCTTTTTATTTTTCCGATTTAAAAACTTCCTGTGGCGTATAATAAGCAAAATGGATTGCATTTTTGTACATGCACGATGATTTATTTCATACGTTACGAATTGTCTAGCGTTATGGAACCTTAATCAATATTTCCAGCGCGATCCTGTACTACTACAATTTTAAGCTAAATCACTAAATACAATTTCTGTACATATAATATATAAAGCACATTAAACACAATTCCGCAGCTTAAAGTATTTATAACAAATTCTAGGTATTTCCATAAATTATTGTCACGAGGCCGTTTGAAATTATAAGTTGCGAAAACTGCTTATTTTACGTAAAAACCGAAAGAAAATGTCGCCACGGCCGAGAGTAAAAACCATTGAAAACTGACTGAAAAGTTAACTAGAATCGGAAAACTCGTTACTGGACGGGTGAACCAAACTGAACTCTCACTTATAACATTGTACTTAAGTAGTAATTGGATAATAATTAAGTGAAAAACCTTTTAATACGACTTGATTTAAATTTAGATCTGCCTCGGTGGATGTACTACACGGCCCCCTCCCTTAACGAATACCAACGAAAGGATAACGAACGTAAACGACAGGACACGGTTGTTATGATGCGCGATTTGCCATTTCAAAGGATCAAAATCCTATTTCGACTGAAATTCAGATGGATATCATGTGCCGGTACTTTTTGATGTTTTGCTGTATGCTTCGTCTGACTGGCACACGATCACGGAGCTGAAAGGATCTAAATCTGATACAATAATGGGTGTCTGCAAGGAAACCAATTTATTTATGCGGGAATATCGGCGTTTTATCGTTTTCGTACATTATTTATATAATTTTTATTAGACTTTAGAATAATATTTACAATATTTTTATTTATTATTATAATATTTTATTTACATATAAAAGCTCTCCTGTTACTTAACAAAAAAAATTCACAAAGTATTACAATTCTGTAGAATTTGTATTTTAGCGTATTGCAGTGTAGAAAATTGTTAATATTATAATTAATTTGCCTCCTAAAATAAATAAGGCAATGATTATTACATGCTTTTATTATTTATTATGCATTATGGTTATAAAAAATCGCACTGGGAAGGTAAAAAAATATATTCAACATTACGTATATAGAATTTGTTTATTATGAGAATCCAACATATTTTAACTTTTTTACACGCTTTTTCATAAATAAATAATGTACTTTCGTCATACATAAATTATGGTAAGTAATTGAATAAAAATGAAAAATACCAAACCAACTCATTTTATTAGCAGCTTCTATTTACGAAGCCCTGTGGTTATTTAACTCCAAATTTCGCTTAAACTTCTCCAGTTCTTTAATAGCAGCATTAGTAGCTTTTAGTCGATTTTCCAAATCATCACACAATGGTCTCCCAACTTTTGACACAATATGAACCAGTGCAAGCGTTTTAAGCGCATCATTATGTAAGTTAGTTAACTCATCTTGAGAAGTGTCTTTAACATTATGCGCATCCACTTCCTCCTGTACCAAAATCCGTGGTAGTTCGGCAATCCCTTTTAAATTATAATTTTCTAATGGCGATTTCGTTATGACTAGTTCTATTTCTCTTCTATCCCACTCGTCTTGTTGGACGCGTACGGCTTGGAAACAAGTTACTTGTACTTGGTTGTGTGTTGTACGGGTGTCACTTTGGTAAACCGAGAAAATTAAACCTACAAATAGTGGGTCCATGGTTTGATACACCGCCTGGGTTTTAGTGTCTAAAATTAACCTATTTATTAGCATCAGATGAAGAGTTAAACTTTTAACTTACCAACATGGCTTGGCCACACGGTTATGTGGGGGTGAGAGTGGTACCATCCCAAAACTCGCATCGGTCGATTTAATTTACTGGCAAGTTGTTCAGCGTGAATTGAAGCGGTGCACAATTGTTCCGGGGATATTTCAACCCTGTCAGGTTGTTTGTCGCTGCGGTGCAATATCACACATGCAGAAATATTCGAAGTACAATTTTCCTCGTCCACCTGAAGAAAATTTAAACAATTATATCGAATTATTTACCTCGTAATGTTTATTACCTCTCCAATTAATAATCCCATTATTTCTTGTTTCTCTGTTGTGAGAGCATGTTGCACACAAATGCAGTAAACATCTGCGGATAGGTATACTTTTTTTAAATGTTTGCTTTCAATCATTTTCGTAACTTTTTGGAGAAAATTTTACTTCTAACCTCAAATTATCTGATTTGACAGCACAGCACCATAGACGATAGAATGAAATAGACCGGCGCAGTTTTCGTGTTTTTGTTATGAATAAATTAGACTCTGATTATGTTTTCCGATTAATTTAAGTCTCGTATTATTCTGATACTTAAACCATGAGTTAAATTTGCGATAATTTGAAGCGAAAAATAAGAATTACTTGCAAGTGTTGCCAATGCTATAAAACTATTTATAGTTTCACTATTGGTAACATTGTTGTATTAACTCCCTATTAGTGGCGCAACAGTCGAATTAAATGCCAAAACGAAAATTAAAAGTAAACAACATGGAGTCGTACAATTCCGAAGATCTTGAGAGTTTTGATGATAATTCTTCAAATTATAGTTTTTCTTCATCAAGCGATGATAGCGTACTAAAAGAAAATATTAAAACTAATTTTAAGTCCACAAAGTGTTATAATGTAGTTTCAAATATAATGAATAGACAGGTATGATTTGTTTGTTAACCTCAAACTGTGGTAAGCTAATTTGTTTATATTTTTGTTAGATATATGGACGATTTACAAAACATTCTAAAGCAAAGACTGAAAGATTATTTAATGATATACACCCAAAGTGCAGATTTGAGCTCGGAAGATTAGCCGTAGATCTAGATCACGATCCATAGTAAGCACGAAATAAAATAGTTCTCTAAAAATTTATACGAAATTATTTTTCTAGCCACCACGTTTATATGGGTTTTACCATGTGTGGTCAATATTTCATTAGCTACTTCGAAAATATAAGTAATGATACTGATTCTGAGTACGGGTTTTGTGTTGAATATGAATTGTACATTTGGAGATTTTCACCTGGAATTAAATTGAAATTTGTGTCGAAGCACCGAATTTTCAAACACCTCAGAGGGGCTGAAAGCGTGGACAAACTCATGGTGTTACAGTTTCCCATGGATATGCAAAAAATTATTGTTTATGGACAAGTGTAAGAGTTGTTTTATTTTTGTTAAAGCCTAGAAAATATCACTAAATTTGTTTCATCGTTAAACTAACCTTTGTATTTTTCTTGTAGTGCTGCCAATCCAGATTTAATATACCTCTCAATCCTAACACTACCATCACCAAAAAATTGCAAACATTGTATGGGCAACACTTCTCAAAATGGTAAGCAGATTTCCTTCCTCCGCAATTTTACTAAATTAGCTGCTTTTAGATTCTGTGAATCAGGGATGGTGCTCGAAACATGGCTTCATCGTCCACTACATGGTTTTAACATCTTTGCCTACTCCCAGTTTTGATCCAAAAATTTGCCTTGCCTTCCCCAACTATTTAGTATTAAATACGGGTCATTTTATACACATATTAAACATTGAAACATCCGAACCGACTATCTCAGCTAACTTGTGCACTGTGAAAGACATCGACGAACAAAAAGTATTAACAGGCTCCGTTTTCAATGACTCGATGAGTGAAATGTCTGAATCACCCAGTGAAAACTTCGAGTCAAACAGTGTAGTTGATGCAATTATTGAAGATTTTAGTGAGTACGATTTAGAGTCAACTGATTGCAATAAACCGTTTCACGAATTAAATATAAGCTGCGAGCCATTAAACGTCACGATAAAAAGCTATCATAATACTTTAGTACAGAACATCGTAGATCCGCGACTAAAACGTTTAAGTAGTAATAAGGACTATTTGTTTTCTATACCGCAAAGCACTGGCGTGACGAAAACACTAGAAAAGAGCAAAATCGATAAAAATATCGCGGAAAAAGCGTACGAGTTCACCGAAGAAAACGAAAAATGCGAAAAATTGAGTTCATTCCGTAAAAAGCGCCTCGCGGAAAAAAAGTACGAATTCTCCGAAGACAACAGCGAAAACATCGTACCGTTTAACTCACTACGTCGCGAAAGGCGCGTCTTAAATCGAACTCAAGCTAGGTGTATTCGTTCACCGGATTTTAGTTCGCTTTTTTTAGGTCCTAGACCGTCAATGCAATCGCCTAATGCTCGTAGTAATGCACAATTTTCTCCAGGCAGGGGCCTGTATAATCCCTCAATTCGCAACTCACCTCACCATTCCAAATCACCCATTTCTCCAAAAGAATCTGCTAGGAAGTTCTCAGTTTACTCCCCGAGTTTGGACAGTGATTGTTCGGACTACGAATCTAGACTTATAATGCGAACTTGTGGTTCAACTACTACTACGACTTCAAATATTAATGGACTGTTAATTTTAGCACCGAAAGATGGGAGATCCAAGTGGATAAAGAAAATTGTTAGGCGGTTTTCCAATGGGGATTTCGAAACTAGTTCTTTGCTTTCAGGACAAAGCCGAGGTAATAATACTTTGGATTTGATATAAAAAATTATTCCACGTGGTGTTTCAGATGACTACAATAATCCTATTGAAATTCCGTTGCTTGTGCAAAATTTAACGGAGCAGCACTTGGATATGGTGCCCGATTTTAAAATAGATCACGTCACCGAAATGCAACTTATAGTTACTCAAAAATCCTTCGACTGTGAACACTTCGTCCAAAGGCGCTCACAACTCTTGTGCTCTGAAGCACATCTTCAATTTTTACACTGTGAAGACTATGATATAAAAATTATCCAAGTAAGCAGAGGATCTTTTTTGTAATAATCGATAAACACAACTGGAGATTCTATAATCCTGAATACGACAAAAATGCTAATTAAATGCAGGAGGTTTAAAGCTCAAAAAGGATTTTTTAACTTGTGTTGTAATTTCGTAGTTTATTGATGAAGAAAATAATGTCGCCTTGTTACAATTTTTACATTTTCCCAACAATTTTTTTCTAAAACAGTAATAAAAATAAAAAATTGGTGCGATTTCATATAATTTTAGGAATTTTGTAAGATTCTCATTAATTTATAGACTTAACTGACCTTTAAAAGTAAGACTTGTAGGTAGCCAAACTAATTTTTGTTTCAGGTTTCTAATGTGAAATTATTGTATGCATTTTTAGGTATGTCCTGCGAGCGGCGACATTTTCTGCAATGCTGTGATTAAAATTGGTGCTCTGCAAAGGTTGAAACGCTGCGGCAAACCCGACATGTTTATCGCTCACTTCCTCTTTACATGGAATATTTTAACCGATGCCTTTGATGTGATCGAATCGAAAGAGAAGAAATTGGTGCCATTTACTGAGTTTACTAACGTGGACATTGATGTACCAGAAATCAGCTGTAATGAAGTACTTGTGATGGATCTTAAATGGAAAAAATCCAAAACTAGTCTCAGGGATTATAATAATTTATATGAAATTCGCCTACCTGTTCAGCATTGAGCGATATTCGTTCAAGGATAATATTTCAGCGACAACGATTGGACGGATTTAATTAATATTTTATTATATTAGGTTTTCTGATATTTTGTGGACGTATTAATTTTCTATTTTGTTCGATAAGTTGAAGTTAATTTATTTAAGTTTAAGTATTGCAGAGAATATGCTTTAAAAATCTCGAGTTACCTCATTTGAATGTAGCTTTGGAATTTTAACCTTGCATATTTGTTAAATTAAAGAAACTGGAACTGTAATAAGTTAAGATTAATAATAATAAGTTTGACCTGTGATTAATGTTGTGACTTTAGAAATAAAATTTAATTTAAGTTCAAACTTTTTTTACTCATTTCTTCCTAAATTTATTATGATGAAAAAATAAGAGAAAATTAGACCTTGAACTTATTAAACAAGTTAATAACTCACATGAATAATGCTCATTACAATAGCGATAAAAAACTTTATTTGGCATTTAAAATTAAGTACAAAGTAACAATCATCCATTGCAAAATTATCTATTTACTTACAAATTACAATATTTACGTTCAATGTAGGCCATTAATATTGATGCAATAAAAGTGTTCATGCTGAGGGACACCACCATATAATATAGACTGAACCTCAATACCACTTTCCGACAAAAGTGAAAGTAACTCTCATTATTTCACCGGTTTTTTTGTCAGTTTTTGCTAGGATTTGTACTGAAATATAACAAAAAACCACTACGGGATCATTTGAATATTTACTTAAAACTATTTAGTAGAAAATTGTGATAATGTTAGTAATTAGCAGTGTAAATGTTGTAGCTTTATTAATTACAGTGAGTTTTTGCAATGCGCAAATTTTACATAGGATGCGTTTGAAGTTGTTTCCGATTCGATCGGCTGTAAAAAATAGGCTACAGGAACAAATTACTAAATATCGCGAAAGGAATACAGAGCACATTTGTTATGGTAAGTAAATATTCTAGGTAAAAATTTAATTAATTATTTTTGTTAATAATTAGTAAAAAAAATTTGCAAATAAGCAAATTACTACCTAGATAAACTAAATTTCAAATTATAAAAAAAACTAACTAAATTCTTTACGGTTGATAGTTTTTATGCTAATAATTTTTATAAATGTAAAAGAAATGCATCCATAATTAAATTATTACAAAATCCGTTTCCGGTTTTTAACTATTGCAGGTTTTAATTTTCGTGTTTATACACAATTTTTATGTAAATCATGCTTTCTTTTATATGTTTAGAAAGCAGAACATCCTTTTATGATAAATAATGTGTCTTCTGCTTCTTATTTTTGATATAGATGTTTTATTATGTAAATATTTGGAAAAACAATGTTTCTAAAAGTTTCCTTAGCCCGCAGCGGTTACCTAATAAAAACCACAACCTCGTACAAATAGCTCTAGTTTATTAAATAGGTAGGTGGGTAATAATTAAATGTTTTTTTTTGAATATTTACTAATTATTTTACGTTAATATTAATTATAATAATATTCTATGTTACATATACGTGGTAGGTAGAGAAATAATTATTTTGTTATTGAAATTTAAGACGTTTAGGTAGGTACTAAAATACTATAATTTAGAGGCACAAGTTCAATAATTACAAAAAATATCCTTGGAAATACTCTGCCACTAGGTATATTAATTATTGACATTAAAATCGTACAAAAATCAATTAGAAAATATGACTAATGAGCTGAACTAAGATTTTTTTGTTTAGTAGCCCTTATACAATATTCTAGTTTGCTTTTTTATTTTTTTTATTACATTATTTATATTAAAAGTTGGTAGTAATTGCTCACAATAGAAAATCGAAATTTATTCTGTTTCTTCACTCTTTAATGTACAGGGTGTACAACTAAGAATGGTCGCCGGCTTTATTTCAGAAACTATTTATCGTACAGCCTTTGGAAAAAAATATTTATAGTAAAAGTGGCCAAAAGAAATCGCTGGAAATTATTTTCAAGTTTCTAGCTTCGCCGCTAGGGGGCGTACCTGCCATGGAAAATGATAAAATCATGATGATACATGATAATACATGTTGTGTATCGTGTAAAAACTATTTTGTCCATATTTCCTGAACGAAAAAAGATATGGATCTGCGGTTTTCACTAATATTTTCGATATTTTATACTAATTTTAATAATGTTAAAAAATATATATGAGTCCATTTAAATTTTTCAAGAAAAATCGATAAAATTAGTAAGTTTTCAAAAAGCGCCACCTAACAACAAATATATGAATCAAAACAACTTCTCTTATCGAACATCATTTGAAGCAAGAAAAGTTCTTTCAAAGGATACTAAGTTTGCCAAATTCTATAAAGTTAAACAGAAGTTATAAGCATTTTCGTACAGAAGAATTCACCCTCTCCTCCCACCCTTATTTGATGAGCTAGAGCAAAAAGTGTTAAACCAAAATTGTGTATAATTGTTTCAGCTTTCCAATAAAGTTATGTTTGAGTTACCTTAATTGCCTATAATTTGGAGAAAATCATGATTTTATCATTTTCCATGGCAGGTATGCCCCCTAGCGGCGAAGCTAGAAACTTGAAAATAATTTCCAGCGATTTCTTTTGGCCACTTTTACTATAAATATTTTTTTCCGAAGGCTGTACGATAAATAGTTTCTGAGATACAGCCGGCGACCATTCTTAGTTGTACACCCTGTACATATAAACCATTTTTTAAATAAAAATAGATAGGTATACTTACCTAATTTTTAATACTCTACTTAGTTGATAATTGTTTGATTTTATACATACATATTTTACTCACGATTTTACTTATCCAGAAAAAGTGGGATGTTTCGAGCTCCCCCACCGAAAATCCCCCCTTCAAAAACTCCCAGAAAACCCAAAAATAATCAACACAAAGTTTTACCTCTTCAACAAAAACCTAAACTTCTCCAACCCACAAATCCTGTACTACGATGATGATGGATTATCGCTGAAGGAGTCAAAATTTGATCCCTCACTGCCAATTAAAATGGTCATTCATGGGTACATGAGCAAATGGAACGAGAAAGGTGCAATAATTTTAACGGACCATTACCTTAAAATGGTAAGCGAGTTTGTATTTAGTGCCTATTGGATTTTGGTCAACTTATTTTAGTACGATTGTAATATTATCCTGGTGGACTGGCAAAAAGGAGCCAGAGGACCGCAGTACGCTGTCGCAGCCGCCAACACCGAGGTAGTAGGCAGACAAGTAGGCTTGCTACTTCTCCACATGATAGAAGAAGGCCTAAGCCCCAAAAAAATCCACATGATCGGTTTTTCCCTTGGAGCTCACATCGCAGGAAGTGCAGCGGAAGTCCTAAAAATGAAGAGCTATCTTCCAGGCAGAATCACTGGTATATTATGCGAAACAAACCACGCTATTATCCATTAATTAAATTTATATTTAGGCCTAGATGCTGCTAGTCCACTGTTTAGAAACAACCGTCTAAGACAAAGTTACAAGAAACTTGATAAAAGCGATGCGGAATTCGTGGATGTTCTTCATACAGACGCCAGTCCGGTACAAAAAAATACACCAGCGAGCACTAACTGAAACAATAAAATTTAGTTTGTTACAGATGGTTTTGGTTTATGGGAACCAATAGGCCACATTGATTTCTTTGCTAATGGGGGACAAGAACAGCCTGGTTGTACAGACCCACAACAATCCATAGTTATCTCGCATTTTGGTAAAAACTTCCACATCCTTGTTCCTTGATCAGTTTTGTATTCTAACTTTTCAGAGGGTAGCTTAACTCGGGAAATCGCCTGTAGTCACATAAGAGCGTTTCACCTCTTCATTGAGTCTATAATTAACATGAAGAACACCGGTTGCCAATTTACAGCGTATAATTGTCCTGGAGGACTGCCGTCTTTTGAACGAGGACATTGTTTTCCGCAAATATCACAAAACAGGTCGTTGGATTTGGACCCAATTTACCGAACAGAGATTGGGCGGTTTGGTGAGGATGCTAAAGGCGAAGGTGTTATGTATTTTAGTACCAAAGATTCTAGTCCGTTCTGTGGTAAAATCCCCTAAACCCCCAAAAAATTAAAATAAATAACTAAAATATTTCGTGTAGGTTCTCAACTACAGGCTACCATGGACATCTCTGAGAAGTCCACTAATTTTAAGGGAAATCTACTATTAACTTTGAAATATTTAAACAACTCCGCTCGTTTTATAATATCCATCAGGTAAATAATTTTTTAAAGGTGACTAATTTTTAAAGTTGTGTTTTAGCTCCTCAGATTTGGCGACGTCAACAATAAATGGATACGCAGTTGCTGACTACAAAACTCTCGACTCAAAAATCCAAGAACTGGCAGCAGAACTGATTTATTTTGAGTACAAAGATGAAAATGATAAGACGAATTTTACCTCAGTGGTTTATATTAATGGTGTTAGAGTGAGGGATATGTACGGAAACAGGTTAGTTATTTTCTATTTACTGCAATGAAGATTCCAGATCCACAATTTAAGTTGAGTTTTATGCTTTATTTTAAATTTCGTATTTTCAGTTGGTCGTTCTGTAATACAAACACACCAATTTTAAACGACGCAGGCAAACACCAGTTGAATTTCAAGTTAAGCCGGAAAACGATATGCAAATATATTTAGTGGCAATCGCCAAATAAACACAATTCGTTTTAGAATTTTGTCAATTAGAGAACAAATGTTTAGAGATGTAGTGGCAAATTTACTAATCAGAAGTCGCTTTTTTAAATTTTAATAACAATAACATCTTAATCAAAGTTATCTTCACGTTATTGCTAAAAAAAAAATGTAAATAATCTGAAACTAAAAAATCTTAAGAGGTAGGATTTTATCTTTAAACACTGTCCAATATTTTTAGCTTTATACAAGTTGTGATTTTAGAATGTAAACTATTGAATAAAAAAATTCCACAAAGAAAAGTTGGTTTTATTTCCTTAGCGTCAGCTATTTCCAAAACTTTATTAAACCTTGTAAAGTTCTGTGTCGTAAATTAACTAAAATGGATTTGTACGACGTTGTTGAACAACTGGGAAAAGGCACATATGGGTAAGAATCATAAAATACCCTTAATAGATAATTTTTTTACCCAACTTTTATAGAACTGTACATTTATGTAAAAGAAAACACAACCAACAGAAAATTGTCGTGAAAACAATTAACACCAGCTTGGAAGGACAACAACTGGATTCTGCAAAAAACGAAGTTTGCATTTTGAAAACGTTAAACCATCCAAATATCATACAATGTTATGACAGCTTCATTAAAAACGGCACATTTTATATTGTCATGGAATACGCTAGTAGAGGCAGCTTATTCGACTTAATTTACAACAGCCGACCCCATCGTTTTGAGTTAGAGGCAAGTGATGATTAGAAATTTTATGTTATCTCTAAAACTAAAAATATTTTCCAGTTTGTTATGAACTTGTTCTGCCAAATTTTAATGGGGCTGGACCACATCCATTCAAAGAACGTCATCCACAGGGATCTAAAATGCGAAAATATTTTCCTAACAGGCGTAACAGAGACTAAAGTAGTCAAAATAGGCGACTTTGGAATTTCTAAAATCCTCCAAAAGTAGGTAATCGTAATAATTTTATCTTTCATCAAGTAATAATTTTGTTTTAGCACCAACATGGCAAACACCGTTATAGGAACATGTAATTACTTGGCACCAGAATTATGCGATGGTAAAGACTACAACAGCAAAACGGATATTTGGGCGTTGGGATGCATTTTGTATGAACTGTGCGAAATGGAAAAAATGTTTGATGGTTCGGTATGTTAGTTAGATGTTCGTTTACTCGGAACAGCTTTGATAAAATTTGTTTTAGGTGTCTAATGTTGTTTTGTCTATTGCTAGTGGAAAGAAAAAACCGATTAATAAGGAATTATATGGCCACAGTACCCAACAAATTCTAGACTTGCTGCTGAAATTGAATCCAAATGATAGGCCAGATACAAAAGCAATCATGGCTTTACCAGAAATTTTTCCCATATTGTATATGAGTGGTGCCAGTTTGGGTTGCTTGGAATAAATTTTTAGTTTGTATAATTTAATTTTTTATCAGGTAGGGAATAAAACTAAATTATCAATTAATTTCATTTCTTAAATAAATTATATACATTGTACATTTAATTAAAATTGTTTTTATACTATACACAATAAATTTCCAATTTTTAAATATTAATTTATTTAATTATAAAATACTGTTTGAAGATTAAAATTTACATAATTAATTAACTTCTGTTTAGATATCACAGCCAGAAAGGGAAAAGTACATAGTATTTGTCATAATTTCCTCACAATTCCTGTTTCAGTAGGTCATAATTTTTTGGAAGTATCAATTCGACAATGTTTTAGATATAATGTTAGAATACCTATAACCACAAAATAAAATAATCTAATCTTACTTGATAAACCCAAATTTCCCTCTACTGAGACACGAAAATGTTGAGAACAGTTTAAAAATATTATTTTAAATTTTTAAATTTGTTTCCCAACCTGAGTGACCAAAATGTCTCCAAACTTTACTACAATACAGTCTTTTCATCTATGGATAACTTTATTTGGCTACGTTATGATTTTTACAAAAAATAGAAATCAGCTAATGTATTTGCCAGGTAAAGTTATTAGAAAGATGGAAAGAATTAAGTCACTATCTACGCTTGAGGATTAGCACATTTAAAATCAATTAATTCGTCCTACATAGGAAAATATTTATTATTACCAGTAAATACTTTCCGCACTTTCAATATAGAATCAGCTTCAGTTCCTGATTTACCATTTTGAGTTATTAAACTTGGCTCTACATTTGCACTGGTTTTTTTCTCGTAATCCTAAAAAGAAAATGCAGTATTATTATAACGCAACTGACACGATTTTTTTAGTGGTGCCTCACCTTAAGAACATAATTATTGTTGTTACTGACTGCAGATTTCTTCTCTCTCTTAGCATAAGTTTGTTTGTAGAAGTTTGAGAAAAGGAAAAAGAATAAGGCTGTGTTAAAGGTGTAAACGTAGACAATACTTCTAGGGTAGTTGCACTCAACAAAGTACAATTGAAGCAAGTGATACATAACAATAACGAATTGGCTCTGGAGAAATAAAAATGTTACACCTAATACAAAACTTGTAACTTTTATCTTACAATTTGAATGGAGGTGAGGTACTTCTTCCACCAAAGAAACTTCTGGTACTGAGGTCCAAGTGCTGCCATGAAGTAATAAAAGTACATGATGATATGTACGAAAGTGTTCATAAACAGTGGGAAGGTAAGATGTCCTCCAGGAGTAAATTTAACTCCAAACCATGTCATTATTGGCATAATCCCGTGGTGGATTAGATGCAGTGAGGAAACTTGATTGTTCTTTTTTCGTAAAACGAAGAACAACTAGAAAGTCACATTAAATTTTATGGGAAAGTTTTTTTCTATGAATCAATCAACCGAAAATTACCGTGCTTATTTAAAATTAAACAATGTACGTGTTCGCGCTGTGAAATACCAAAAACTCATTAAGCTTTAGGTAAATCACAAAAAATTAATAGCTTAAACGGTAATTACAAAATTAAAACTCGCGTTCTAATAAGTAAACATACTTACAGTGTCGAAGAATTCCGTAAATTTAGATATAAAATACCACCAACAACATCTTGTCATCTAAAATAAATTAACGATTGGTTCATTGTAACGTAAATAATTAAAATGATACACACCCTAACTGCTGATGGATCCATTGAATAATCTACCGGTTGACATTTAAAACTATAATGAGTTAGCCAACCAGACACACAACTCTGCAAAAGAAGTTTATTTAAATTTTATTACCACTTAAGTTCAAAGTTATTTCACAATAATGAACTTGAACTTGAATAATAATTTTTAAATTAATTACCATTAAATAAGATACCTATAGGAAATTTTTATTCTTATTTTATCCACCACAAACATAAATATTCAAATAAACATTCAGCTCATTTTCAGGGCAATAACATTGAAATACAATTTTTGGTGGATGCGCCGGTGTTAATTAAAAATGATATTCAAATTAATAAAACAGCAAATCTTTTGGAAACCCCATTTAGGGACTTAAATAAGTAGGTTGATTACACAAACTAATAGTATTAATAATAAAATAAAATAATGTAAGAAGCACATTTATAACTTGAACAAAAAGGTGATTTAGGAAGCACTAGTGATGAATGTTTTCAGTCCTCCTTTTCCGAGCAATTCTAGGTGCCTACGATTAATGAAAATTTATTAAATTAAATTAATATAAAGATTTACTGTTTCATCAATTTGGAAACAGTTTCAATTAACACCGGCGCATCCACCAAAAATTGGGTTTCAGTGTTGCCCCCAAAATTATAGATTCATCCCACTTAAGCCTTTTTCAAGGTAGTATTTATAAATAAATATACAATAATTGCTGGATTAACACGATTTAATACATTAATATAATACATAAAAAAATCAAGAAGACTAAACAAAGAAAATTTAACCACCACCGTTTTATTATTTTTATATTTATTTATTTATTTATTTATTTATTTAAATTGTTAAATTGTAAAAGAATTTTACAGTTGAAACTGAATGCATCTGCGGCATTTGTCTTATTTTTTAATTAAACAATATAATATTAAAATCATTAGTTAAATGAAAAAGTTATCCATATAATAATTAAGATATTTTTTCTATAAATTACGTCTAATGGTTTTAATTTTTAGAGTTGGGAGAAAATACCGGTTATTAATAATTTAATCACACAATTTACTTTTGTACCTAATTGGTGAGAAACATTATGACTAATGAACTAAACAAAATAGATATAAAACACCACACTATTATTGAAATTGTAATGCACAAAGTAAACGCAAATAATTAAAATTTATGTCCACCGCTCTTCTTATGTAATTTGATTTACAGCATAAAGGTCAGTGTAAAAAAAATAAACCTCACCTCATAGAAAATCCACACGCTAAAAAGTACTTGGAACAAATTGTAACCTATTAGTACATTTTTCAATTCTAACGGCTTCCTATTTTCCATGTATTTTGGTCCCAGTACTTTTACAATATAAAGGTAAATTAACGTAATGGTTAGTGTTGGTACTGGTGAATCCATTAGCACCCATTGATTGACTCTGGGATCTACAAAAATTATCAGATTAAACATGCAAATTAATTCCCATTAAAAAATTTTTTTTTATATTAACTGGTTTTTCTTAAAATTGTGGATGGACCTTAAAAAAATTTAAGCCTACGGAATGTACATATGATATACTTAAGCAAACCTAACCTAATCTAATAAATTTAGACAGAATAACTTACCACTTTTGTTGTCCATAAGATCATGGTATTCCTGCGATATGTAAGACAGTATTTGAGCCATTTTAGCTACGTAACTAGAAGAAAGTTAAATTAAATTATTAGAACCATCTTTTTAAAACCACTAAACTAATTAACTTGGAAATAAGTCTTTGATTCTGTTTATTCTATCTGAAAGCGATCTAACGTCACATACTGTCTTGCAGTTTGTTTATTGTACTACAATTTTTTTATAATAATAATTATTTGTTAAAATCAACAGTAGCATATCGAAGGTATATTGTATGACTGCATCGCATGATAAATACGATATTTATAGGCGTTTTATCAGTTTGAGTTTTCAAAGAATTAGTGGGTGTCCATAATAATATTTTTAATTACTTTCTGTATGACCTTAAAATTTGGTAATTATTTAAATGAATAGTTGGGCAATTGTGAAAAATTATAATAATTTAAATTAAAACACTATACGTACAAATTAAATTTTGTAATAACGACAATAAATAATTAATATTTATATATTTCACGCAGTCGTTTTTGTCATATACATACAATACTTTTCGCACATGGAAATTATATCCGATTATAAAATATAAAATGTCTCATGTTTACGTAAGTACCTAACCTAACTCAATTGTTTATTCAAAATTAATATTGAAACAATGAAAAAGAATATGATTAACTTGTTTGTTGAAAAATAATCACCATAAAAATAATTTTAGATTAAATCAAAATCGAAAAACATTGTTAAAAATATATTATTTAAATCAGGGCTAAACTAACTTTAATATTGACCAGAATGATTGATTCAATATACATACATATTTATTTTTTAAACAAACCCAAATAATTGAAAAATTATGTAATTAATACTAATATAATAATAAATTTAATTAAACTCGTAACCGACAAAATTGCTACAAAAACTATTTTGAAGTATTTTTTCTAATCTTATTAATTTAATTAAAAACATTTTCAGATAAAAATAAAATATTACCTACCTTGCTCCCCAACTTTAAAACTATTGGTCGAAAGAATCAACTGGATTTTTTTTTATGAAGAGCTCGAAATATATAAAATAATTAATAAAGCAGTGGGGGTATAAAACTCATTAATGGTAGTTCTTCGACTAACACATTGATATTTAACAGCGATTTAAAATATAATTATGTAAATTACAGTTGGGTCTCATTATTACGCACGTATTGCCTGTATTTGAATATAATCAGTTTTATATTCAATAATATTAACATTTAACAAAGTCTAGTTAAAAGTATGAACATATTTTAGACTCACCCCTATGTCACTCTGTCTCAAATATATTCCTTGCAATTTAAAATTGCAATTTGCTAAACTTAACTAAATGGATAAGACTGTTCAAGCATTTACTACAATAGTTAGTGATATCTGAAATTATTTACAGCGCATGTTATAGTTCTCAAAATCCATCATAATGGTCGGCTACTAATTAACGTACCTACAGCGACAAATTGGTTTTATTTGGAAAACACGGACAGTAATATTATTCCATTTACGTAGGATATCCTATAGCTAACATAAGAAACGATAATTCCAACTAGGTTAAGTAACAGGTCATATTTAACAACATTTTCACTATTAATACAATTATAATAGTTGAATTAGTAAAATATAGATAAGTTGTCGAATTTTTTTATAATTTCGAAAAAGTGGAAAAAAGAACAATTACTATATTTTCTAATTATGTAATTTGTATAAAGAAGTGAAAAACCGAAACTCAGCTATTCATAATGAAGCAAAATATAGATCTTCTTTTTTCCTCCATAATAACTATTTATATTTTTATTACAATTTAAGGTTATTTTAGGTATTGTTTTCAAAAAATTTCCCATTTATAACTTAACTGAAAACATGAAAGCTTTTTTTATTTAATCAGTGATATTTTCAAATTCTACTTTCAATTCTAAAACTCATTTGTATCATCGATTTTACGACAACGGTCAATGGACTTGTTTATTGAATTACCCCTACTATTATTGTAATCAACATAAATTTTGGTAATTACGTTTTATTAACAATTTTTTATAGATATGAGGCATAATGTCTCTGGTTAGACGTGATGTAACTATCATAGGACAAAAACTGACGCACGTCTACTATTAATGCATTTTTAAGTACCAATCAAATTCTAAGAAGGTTTTTATCTACACATAATATAATACTTAAAAGTTTAACATTTTAAGGAAACATAAGGCTATAAATCAAATCAAACTTTAAAAAATACATTCCATTTTAGAAAAATATATGTAAAAATACAAAGTAAAGGTAAATACATGTACATGAGGGTGAAGTGAAAACAACGATACAGCAACTTTTATACTTTACAAACTGTAACAGACAAAACACCAAACTAGAACAGACCCACTAAAAACTATAACAAATCTCGACTAAGTAGATAGATATAAAATAAAGGCAAATACATAAAGGTGATGTGAAAATAAGTAAATAACGATACAACCACTTTTATATTTCATGAACTATAACAGACAAAATCCCAAACTATAACGGACAAACTAAAAGCTATAACAAATCTCGGCATGTTTAAAAAAAATTTTTACAAATAATTAAAAAAAAATATGTGTAAAAATATAGTACACACGAAAAATCTAAACATTAGATATTTGGCTATTAAAAGAGTCTTCAAGATAAAATATCTCGTATTATACTCTTATAATACATATTTGAAATTTTATTACTCCCATTTAATAACAGGAAGAGAATTTTTGATTTCAGAATTACATTCAGCCTGGACATTGATTGCCGGGAGGAGATTAAACGACGTCATTTAAATTTTCTGTATTGTATCCGTGTCGACCTCTCTATATGAGTAGATGAACTAAACAAACTATAACGATAGTAAACAGTTCAACAAACAATAAAGAAAACTCAATAAGATCCAACAAAATAGTTTTATTTTAGAGCATATTTCTGGTAGGTATAATAATTACAACTGACACGTTATAATAGCAAAAGTGCGTAAATCTTTGATATATTTTTATTCATGGGCCAGTTAAATAGGACTAAACAGAAATATAAATATAATTTTCTAGTAAATAAAACCAGTTAATAAGATCTACGGTAGCATATCATTTAAAATTTCTATTTCTATGTGACGTTCTAATAAGGAAGCATATAATTATTTTAAAATTTTAATTGCCTAACATGCTTAGTTTTCCTGACCTTCTCATTCATTAATTTTCCAATCGATAGTAAGATAACTAAAAATTGGAGTAGAAAAAGTCATTTATGTATCAAGGAAATTATGGGAATATTAATGAAGGAGGGCAACAATAGTAAGTTGCCCGAGGTTATTAACATCTAATCACATGATACATTTTTTATCACAAAGTGTCAAGCTAAAATTATATTTCACAAACTATAACAGACAAAATCCCAAACTAGACTTTGTTCCCCATTTTATTTTTGTGCATGTATGAGAAAAAATTGAGTATGCTACACGGAAGGAAGTGATTCTGACTCGTCAGAACCACTTTTTATATATTTGTTTTCGTTTTCTATGATAATATTTAATTAAAACAACTGAAAATATATAAATATATATATTTAACGACTAAAATATACACATTTCATCTCATTATAATTACTACATTATAACTAATTAAGTATCTACTAACATACCCATTTAAAATGCATTTCATTTTGGCAATTTATTTCATATCCCTTAATAAATACATAGTAAAATATTAATTAAATTAAAAGGTGAAACATTGTATCTGAAATAACTGATACAAAACCATTAGTTTGAACTATTTATACTATGTACAAATTTTGTGTCTCAACGACGTTATTGGAATGGACGAACAAGAGCAGATTTGTGATTGTTCGAAAAAATAGTTAAACTCCAAAACGTTCCAAAGTTATATGGAAAAAACACAAAAATGTTAGTTTTAAAATGTAACAACTTTTGTGATTCTGCCAACGGCAATGTAAGACATGCTGTATAATAATAATTATTACTCATTTATAACCCAAATATCCAAATGGCACATCACAATGAATCATACCTACTAAAACACAAATTTAATGCTTTATTTTACACGCATCCTTTAAACACTTAACTTATAGGAGTAAAGACCAATTTATTTCATTTTCAATAAATATGTAATATTTTATTTGTGTAGCGTCAGTTATCTGGTTTAAATTTACCTGTAAATGACTAAATTGACTCTAATAAGTAAGTTGTATAAGAGAATTTATTGTGAACTGGAACTAGCGACCATTAGTTTATAACAAATTTCATCTGCTCTAATTAAAAAATAATTTATTGTAGGTACTTATTAGTTTTGTGACCGCTTTTCTTAAAATATAATGAAAAAAATGTAAAATCTACGATTAGAAAATTTACTACAGATTATCCTTATGGGCCTGGCACTTTTATTAAAGAAAAATGCATACATAACCTGTCCTATAACTAAACCAATTGAGAGTTTAAAAAATATTATATTCTAATTAAGGCTACGCTTTGGCATTATCAATAAAAGCCCTATTTCTCAATTTTGTATCAGCATCTGTCGTTGTGTAACCATTTGAGATTCCTTTTACCTCCTGCGAGTAGTCGTACAGAGCCGTTTGTGTTGTGAAGCAAATACCAACTTTGGATTTGCCATTTGCGTTCGTGTTGTTTTCGTTGGCCTAGAAGAAAAAAGAGATTAAATATTTAAAAACGGGGTAATATAGGCCAGTCATTCAAGCATTTTAAAGTCCATTTTGCCGAAAAAATGCAAAAGTTTTGAAACTTGGACACAAGTTTGAAAACGCTAAAATAATTTTGTGTACCTTTTTTGCTTGAATGACTGGCCTAAATAGTAGAATGTAGGTTGCAATAAATGAAAAGGAACTAAAAAATCTTATGTAAACTTAAAAAATTGCAGGAACAGATTGTTTATTATGTTCTCATTAGAAATAAATTGAAATGTTTCGGTCTTGGTACCAATTCTTAGGTTCCGATAGTAATGAATAAATTTTAACTTTTTACAAATTTCAAAGTACAAAATATTCTAATTGGACATTATTTCTAGCTCGTCGTTTTTTGTATTTTGTCACACATTTCAAAATTATTCTGTATATTGTTGGGAGTATTACTGGTTTCCGAACTTTTTACTACGAATTGTAGTACCTACTACTTTACTACTTTTGTTATAGCAATATATGAATAAAATTGTATTAGTCCAGTGAAATTATATAGTCATAATAACAAAAAGTGTTCGGGATAAGTCATTCACATTATTACAAAATCACAAGACTAACGAATAAAACAAGAATAATTACAATTTTCACGAAGTACTGTAGGTATAAATATAATTTTTTTCTACACAATATATGAATACTCCAAAACTTACATCGGTTTGCTTTAACTTGTCCTTCCTCACATAAGTTCGCTTATAGAACTTCGAAAAGAGGAAATAGAACATAACGGCATGCATTCCAATCCACCAAACAAACGCTTTAGGATAATCACATTCGATAAATAGTAGCTGGAAGGCATGGACCATAACCAACACAAATTGAACCTAAAATACATAAAAAATACTTAAATACTTTCTCGTGCATAATTACTCTGTTACTTACCATTTGAATGGTGGTCAAATATCTCTTCCACCAAAGGAATTTTTGGAACTGTGGTCCAAGAGCTGCTACAAGATAGTAGCTGTACATGATAATGTGGACGAAAGTGTTCAAAAAACCGAAGAAAGATGAGTGGCCACCAGGGGTGAATTTCACACCAAACCAAACGGACATTGGCATGATTCCGTGATGAATTACGTGGAGGGTGGATACGTGGTCGTTCTTTTTACGCAGTACGAAGAAGAACTGTGGGAAGGGAGAGAAGGATAAGAATCAGAAATTATATTGTAGTGACAAGAAAACTCAATATCAAATTATGTTACATTTGTTCATTAATTAAGGCACGAGTAATATTTTCAATAGAACTGTGCGTCTCACTATCTTTCGTTATCCTGCCTTGAGAACAAGAGAGAATGTGTATGTCTACTGAAAATAATTCTACTAATGTAGTAATCGATTCTTACCGTATCAAAAAATTCAGTAAATTTTGATATGTAGTACCACCAACATCCCCTTGCCATCTGAAAAATAACAAGTTATCCTTTGGTGCTTAACAAAGAGATACTACAAGTACATACTCGCATTGCTACAGGATCTAGTGTATAATCTACAGGCTGACATTTATAACTATAATGATTAAACCATCCTGCTACACAACTCTGAAAATAATCAAAAATTTAGCAAATCGTATTTCAAGAGTAAATTGTCCTTACTTCATAGAACAGCCACGAACTAAATATCACTTGGAATAAATTATATACAATTAAAACGTTTTTTAGTTCGTATGGTTTTCTATTTTCCATAAATTTTGGTCCTATTACTTTAACAATATAAACGTATGAAAGACAAATTGCTAGTGTTGGAAAGGGTGAACTCATCAATGGCCAATCGTTCACTCTTGGATCTAGAAAAAAGAAAGGAAATAATTAGTAACAATAATGGAGTTTGCAGTGCGTAAAGTAAATCATTTTGCACGTGTGGCTCAGAATTAAAACAGGAGCTCATAAAGTGTTTACAGCATATATAATTTTTTCACACACTTTTTAATTCTAAATAACAAACTTGATAATAAATCTGATAAATTTTTTACGCACTAAATATAATACGTAAAATCGTATATTTTTTTATAATTGGAAAAATTCTGTTGACTCGTGTTGAACAATAATTATTATTAACGTATTTCTGCATTATACAAGTTGAGTTTCCCATTTTTTTGTGATAATTACCTATGTTGGTTTGTTCTTTGGAAAATCACATTACGTAATATTCTGGTTGAATTAGGATTTTATAGTGGTGAAACAATATGGGATGGTTCGGAAGATTCGGTGAAAAAATTACAAAGAAATACAAAATCTTTTATGAATCAACTCATAAATTGTGCAGTAACATTATGTAAAATACTTTTTTATTCTCACAATAGTTTTTTCGAATTAATTGTAAGTGTGACGCTGTAACGTCTGGGTCATTAATTTTAAAATGCGATGATTTGGAACTTTTACATTATGCAAATCTAATAAGGATCAATAGCTTGAGAACTGATAAAGAAACACAGACGATGAGTAGCATGTATTATCTATAGAAAAATCAGATATTTGTCTACACATAATTCTGCAATAATTTGTGTTCTGACCTTAAATATTGTGCACGCCTCGCTTGTTTATTCGCCAGTTTAGGTGAAGTTTTTCTTCTGTTTGACGCAAACAAATTGCCCGGCGGCCGGCGGTCGAGTGGAAATTTTTAGTAAATGTTTCCGTTCAACAGGATATAGTGAAGAAAATTAATTAATTCAAACATTAAATTTGTTAAACATTAGTAAATAAGCCAATTATGAAAATATCTTGAATATTTAAAAGCATTTATTTTACAATTATACAGGGTGTCCCAGTTTATATCGTCAGGATTTCACCAGTCGATAGTTTAGCGAAAATTAAAGGTGGTTAGTCTAATAAACTATGGTCGAATGTTGCTTCCTATTTGATGTACAGGGCATTAAAGAAAATAAATTATTTTAAATAATTTGCTATAAATCAATAACAAAAAAGGATAGCCTTCTGAAATTTTGCATAGATCTTTTTTTTGTATTCTCTTATTAATAGTGGTTGCAATTATTTTATTTAGAACACAGAGGCGTGCGTACGGGTATCTTCAAAAACATTTTACTAAATAAAACGTACGCCACTGGTTTTTTTACAGCACCAATATGCAGAGAGCACTTTTTATTCAATTTAGAAACTTTTTCGTATCTTATAATTTTTTGATAACTTAACTCAAAATAACCTAATAGTACAGTAAATAAGGGAGAAAAAAAGGCTTCAAATAGACTTTTTTTACCTTACAGCCAATTTTTGTAGAATCTTCTAGAGGGTCACCCTGAAAGTTTAAAACTGAGCTTGTGTATTCGTAGACCCCGTCCTTCCTTCACCAGCCCTCAAATAAGAGTTGGATTTTTTGTTTATTGAATAACTTTTTTCCTATTAAATTTTCGAAAAAAAAAAGTCAGTGCAAAGTTGTAAAGAAAAATATTTCCTACAACTTATCTTTTAATTTTTTTTTTGATATTGTTGATATTTAAAAAGTTATTCAACAAATAATTTGAAAATTTTGGGGAAAGAATAGTAAGTAGTAGTAGTACCTAACTAGAGAAAAATTTCCCAAAAATTTGCAACTTATTTGTTGAATATCTTTTTAAATATTGACAATATCAAAAAAATATTAAAAGGAAAGTTGTAGGAAATATTTTTCTCTACAAGTTTGTACTGATGCTTTTTTCGGAAATCTAATAGGGAAGAACCTCTTTAATAAATAAGAAAAAAAAAGTTATCAAGAAATTGTAAGATACAAAAAAGTTTCTAAATTGAATGGAAAATACTCTCTGCATATTGATGCTGCAAAAAAAAACAGTGCTGTACGTTTTATTCAATAAAATGTTTTTGAAGAAACCCGTACGCACGCCCCTGTGTTCTAAATAAAATAATTGCAACCACTATTAATAAGAGAATACAAAAAAAAGATGTATGCAAAATTTCAGTAGACTAACTTTTTTTGTTATTGATTTATAGCAAATTATTTAAAATAATTTATTTTCTTTAATGCCCTGTACATCGAAAAGGAAGCAACATTCGACCATAGTTTATTAGACAAACCACCTTTAATTTTCGCTAAACTATCGACTGGTGAAATCCTGACGATATAAACTGGGACACAATTCCGAAAATGTGTGATGTATCGGACATAATGAGTAATGTAAATATTGTTTAGCACGGTTTCGTTTGTGTGCCATTGACCTTCTCCAATACCTACCACAAAATGCTTATTAAAATTTCTTAAGTAATTAACCAAACCACAAATTAAACGTCTGCGTTTTTTAGCTTAATTAATCAGGTACAAAGTTTGAAATATAGTTTATGAGCATCTAAAAAACAAAAAAATTTAATACCATTTGAAAAATTCGTATCTACATAAAAAATATTTATTTAATTATAATATATGTATATTATTTACTTTTATGTAACAATTTTACATACATATACATACATTTATTCAACATAAATAATTTTTTATACGTTACAATACATTCAGATAATATAACATATAATTTTGTATTTTGGTCATGATGTCGAATAGGCCATCGACCTTGGTCTTTCAGCCCTGGAGAATTTGCATTAAGGCATCAATTTAAGGGGGTAAGGGGGGTTTAGAGAAAGTGAGAAAAAAGGATTGTTTGATGGGATAACAAATTAGGGTGGATTATTTGAAATATTTTGGAGAAATTGAAGGAGAGTTAATGAGGGGAATTTGTATTTTGAGGAAATGTTGGGATTTCGCTTATTGCAGTATTGGTCGAGTATCGTCCTGTTGTAGTCTTTGTTGATAAATTTTTTCGCTAGTGTTACATGTCTATCTGTTATAGGAGTTATATTAGTCTGGTGATAGAGGTATAGGTTTGAGGGATTGTAGAGTGGATTGTTTGGATGTCGGATTTTAGTAATGGATCGAAGGGAGGTTCGTTCGGTGACATTAAGTATTTTGAGGTTGTGTGGTTTGGCTTGTAGGAACAGGAGGAAGGCATATTCTAGGAGGGGACGACAGATGGATTTATAAATGTGGGATGCTGTTTGGGTGGATATTCCAAGGTTTCTGTAGGTAAGGGACCGAAAGTGGGAAGCTCGTGTTTTCGTTTTTGTTTGGGTGGTTTTAAGATGTTTGGTGAAGTTTAGTTTGGCATCAAAAACAATTCCAAGGTATTTGCAGGAAGTAGAGGGGTGAATGGTATCATTATGGAGAATTATGTGAGGGGAATTTTCATTTATTTTGTGAAAAGGAATGAGGAGATGAGTTTTTGCAGGATTAGCAGAAGTGCGCCATTTAAGGAACCAGGAGTTAAGAGCATCGGTTTGGTTTTGCAATTGTACAATTGCTAGTTTCAGATTCCTGGCATGGGAAACTATTGTGGTATCATCGGCGTATTGTAGAATATATTGGTGGGGATTGAAGTATTCAGGATCGGGATTATATAGGTCATAGCAAAATATATTATAAAGGAGAGGGGAGATAGGGGAGCCCTGAGGGACACCTTGTTCTGGAGAGAAGCTGGAGGAGCAAGAGGAATTAATTCTGACTATGTAACAATTTTAATTTCTGACAAATGTTAAATTTAATAGATGAGCAGACGGAGAAAATTTCAGATTAACATTATATTGTTTTACTACTAAAGCGTTATTACATCAATTTGTTAACATTTAAGCTTACCATAATAAATTATACACCAAAAATTTCACAATATTACAGTCTATCTTTCACATGAGCTTCTATGTCCTTAAGCACAAAAACGTGACATGCTTTATGTTATCTACCATGATTATTTATAGTACTTATATAAGATGTAATGTATTTTTATATTGAATTTCAATATTGCATTCAACTGCACTTTATTATCTGTACCGGGGATTTCCTTTGGTACTTTTATCAACATCTTGTTACGTAATCGAAGTAGGTACCTACGATAATTATTGTCCACAAGTTTTTTTACAATTTTAATTTCAGTAGTTATTTATACGGAAACTTGAAATGTGTAACACGTGGAACATTATCACGTGGCCTTGAACAGGATTTTTTTAGAAAAAGGGATAACGTATTGATTACACATTAGTTTCAGTAAATACTTCAACAACAAACTGAAAATATTGTAAGATATACGAGTATATAAAAACTTTTCATAGAATATTTTTACAACAATCTCGCTCTAGTTTTGGTCCAGGTACAAGGACTATCTTCAAAAAGCTCTGTAAGCTTTCCAACGTCAGGTCAAATCAAATGCTATTAATAAATCGGAAATGTTTTATTAACTATTTAGTTTGATAATCAGTTAATATAAATTTTAGTTAATGACGTTAGACTACGAATTATTATAAAAAATATTAACGTCATTCTGTTGATATTTACTTGAATATGATTATGATAATTCTACTACACTGACACAAAATCTTGAAATTTTTCCAAATAAACAAAAAAAAACAAGTCGCATTTTTAATATTGTTGATATTTTATATCTTAGTTTCTATGTAGGCCAAGTTAATAAAACTTTGTGAGAATTTTTTGCTGTATTCGTATTTTTCCATGCGAACTTTGTATATTTCCACAACAATCTTGCTCAACTAGTTTCATGATTACTATACGCCTTAGCGTAAATAGTTTTTTATAAGTAAGATTGTATTTGTAGTTAGTACTTACCACTTATATTGTCCATAAGATTGTGATAGCCATCTAGAATATATCTTACTACTACAGCCATTTTTTATCCTGAAAATAAAAACAACATTATTAAGAAACTTGAAAATTTGTTTCATTTTGAGTACCTACGCGTAATACAGTTATTTTTTACAAAAAAAATGTGAGGTAAACTTCGTCTTTATCTTAAATCTAAAATCGTGCAAAATAAAAGGCGATCTAAATAAGCACATGTCTAGCACGTGAGGCAAGTAGACTAGCAGACAGATCGAACGCGAACGGCGCGGCAATGCAGACTACCAGTCACTTAAAATTTGAATATTAATATATAACACAGAGACTGTTGACCCTTATAAAAAAATTCCACAGGTAAATAAATATATTTTTCTGACACAATTTTTTCAACATTAAAAAGCTGCTTTAGCTTTGGGGTTCGTCGCCTATGCGACTGTTGATATCTCCAAGTAAATCTAACGCTTCTTTGTGTGATTTGCTATTCACACATCCAAAAGCGGCGGAAATTTAATATTCGAATTGTAAGTTCTAATGACGACTCACTTAACAATATTTGACATACAGTTTATCAAATCGTTATTTTAGAAAATCGGAATTATCGCAGAGTCACTAGACAAAACCAATATCCTTGAGCCGGCTCTGAATAAATTCGTGTCTATCTTTGAGAGATGACAAAGAAAATGATTAACAATCCATTAATGTTTTTTCAACAAAGCAACGAATACAAACAAATACAATAACAAGTATTGCTGAAAGTACAAGAGTTAACCTCGACTGCGACAATTAAAATCTGTTGTTATCACGACACGTTTATGTGTATATATAAAAGATAATTTTATCTAACGAAATATTAATTTCTAGTATATGATGGGTATGTCAACAAAACGTTAAAATAAACATAATGTACCTACTTCAAGGTGAAAGAATATGAAACTAGTTTGAATAATTAATTAATTTTTAAAGTTCAATATCAGCCAAACAGTAGTTTGCATAGACATCGTAAAGTATGTTAAGGTTAAAATTTCATATCATTCACGAAGAAAAAAGAAATGTAATTTGTTTGGAAACATGTTCTTTTTTGTGAAAGGATATTGACTTATATAAAAAGTTATAAACACATCCGGAATAAAGTATAAGTAAATAAAAACAAATCGGAATTCCATTTTTATAAATGGAGGTTCTTCCTCTTGCTACCCTTGAATTTAATACGTAGTGCGTTTTATAAATCAAATGCAGTAAGACAGCCAATCTATTAAAATAAAACTTGCGTTAAATAAGGTTTTACAGACGTGATATACCTGAAGCATCTAAAAAAAATTGTACTTTATTACCTACAATTTTTCCTCTTTTCACACTCTCAAGACCGTCTTTGTCAATCGGTGGAGAAGTACATGAACGAGATAGAGTATCTGACTCACATGTCTACTAAAGATAATTAAAGAAAAGTTCTAACATACTACAAATTTACTAAGCATCGAGCCTCTCTCAGTTCTATTCTTAGTTTATTTTTTTCGAAAGTTTAGAAATAATATCAAAATGTATCGAACATTTTTAAAAGTTTATCGAACAAAGTCACTAATACAGGGTGTCCCAGTTTATATCGTCAGGATTTCACCAGTCGATAGTTTAGCGAAAATTAAAGGTGGTTTGTCTAATAAACTATGATCGAATGTTGTTTACTTTTTGATTAAAGAAAATAAATTATTTTAAATAATTTGCTATAAATCAATAACAAAAAAAGTTAGTCTTCTGAAATTTTGCATAGATCTTTTTTTTTGTATTCTCTTATTAATATTGGTTGCAATTATTTTATTTAGAACACAGAGGCGTGCGTACGGGTTTCTTAAAAACATTTTATTGAATAAAACGTACACCACTGTTTTTTTTTGCAGCACCAATATGCAGAGAGTATTTTCCATTCAATTTAGAAACTTTTTTGTATCTTACAGTTTCTTGATAACTTAATTTTTTTTTTCTTATTAAAAAAAAGGTTCTTCCCTATTATATTTCCGAAAAAAGCATCAGTACAAAGTTGTAGAGAAAAATATTTCCTACAACTTTCCTTTTAATATTTTTTTGATATTGTCAATATTTAAAAAGATATTCAACAAATAAGTTGCAAATTTTAGGGAAATTTTTCTCTACTTAGGTACCTACTACTTACTACTCTTTCCCCAAAATTTTCAACTTATTTGCTGAATAACTTTTTAAATATCGACAATATCAAAAAAAGTTTAAAAGATAAGTTGTAGGAAATATTTTTCTTTACAACTTTGTACTGACTCTTTTTTTCGAAAATTTAATAGGATAAAAGTTATTCAATAAACAAAAAAATCCAACCGTTAATTGAGGGCTGGTGAAGGAAGGGCGAGATCTACGAATACACAAACTCAGTTTTAAACTTTCAGGGTGACCCTCTAGAAGATTCTACAAAAATTGGCTGTAGGGTAAAAAAAGTCTATTTAAACCCTTTTTTTCTCCCTTATTTACTGTACTGTAGGTTATTTTGAGTTAAGTTATCAAAAAATTATAAGATACGAAAAAGTTTCTAAATTGAATGGAAAATACTCTCTGCATATTGGTGCTGCAAAAAAAACCAGTGGCGCACGTTTTATTCAATAAAATGTTTTGGAAGAAACCCGTACACACGCCTCTGTGTTCTAAATAAAATAATTGCAACCACTGTTAATAAGAGAATACAAAAAAAATCTATGCAAAATTTCAGAAGGCTAACATTTTGTGTTTTTGATTTATAGCAAATTATTTAAAATAATTTATTTTCTACGTCAAAAAGGAAGCAACATTCGACCATAATTTATTAGACAAACCACCTTTAATTTTCGCTAAACTATCGACTGGTGATATCCTGACGATATAAACTGGGACACCCTGTATATAAAGTTTACAAAGGCGATGATACAATATTTTTATACAATATTTGGCTTCCCGCAGTCTGAATAACGACACAAAAAATGGTAAACTTGATTATACCACATCTGTAATTAGAACCAGTGAATATGTTTTTACTACGTCAGTTCAAGAACTCGATTATTTTTACTGGGATTCCCCAATCATTCTTGATGTTGTTGGCAAGTCTGTCTGTACATAAAAACTAGCAGAGATGTAGTGCATCCAACAAACTGATGGACTTTCCACCTATCCTATTTTTTGAACGAGTAACTAATTTTAGAAACCATGTTTTTTATAAATTCCTTCGAGGAATTTATTTTGATATGAGGAAGTTTAACCCATTCAAATATCCCATTGTTTTCTAATTAGCGAATTTCTTTTACAAAATAGGTACAGAGTGTCTTTTTACCATAATGCTGATTTCATTCCGGAAATTTAAAACGATGTCATTGTGCCAAATTACTGTAACCTTCCTAATTCCATTAGACGACGCACAGGTGATGCGGAATTGAATATCTCAATATTTGACAACAATAACAAACCCGTAAATCTCGTAACGAGTAATGCAAATAAATTATTCTTTTTTAGCGTTCATTAGACCACCCATGATATCAAATGACTTTGAATTTTATAAATTTATGTGAATGGACAAAAAATTATTAAAATAATACGCATATAGATATTACAATTACAAATTAAAAATGTTGTTGAAAGAGTTTGTTTATTGTTTATTTATTTAAATGATCGGACTTGGTCAACAAAATACAATTCAATTAATGCTTTGCACATGTCGTTTATGTGTTTAGCACAATCATTGCAGTATGTAAGATTGACCTAGTGTTCAATTGCGTTTTTATAGACTATTTTACACATTTCCTCATCCTCATAGTTTTGAATATAATTATATAAATAAAGGAATTTTGGTTACCCACGATTTTTATTCTGGATCTGTTCGCTCTTGAAGGATATACATTTTGTTAGTAAGAAACTGAAAAATCATAAATTAATTAATTTAGATATTGTGGTGTAATAAATTAGACGAAATGAATTGGCTGGTCAAAGAACTAATTTACACATTTGCGCATTTCAGTATTTTATAGTAATTTATTGCAAAATATAAATTTTAAAAATATACATAGATATATTTTAACACACTTTGTGTCCAAAAGTTTTTTATAATATAAATAAAGCTCATATGTTTATTTAAATGACATGGTAACATTTATTACTGATTCATAAAATTTATTCTTGATTAGATGGAATGTGACTATTGTAAATATTAATGAGGTATAACAAACAAATAACAACAAATTTTATTGGTAACTAACGGCGAAGTCTTACTGTATGTTAAATAAAACCGTCATCATATGATTTCAGGAAAAAGTAATGAACTTTATTCAGACAAAAACTGAAGGTTCCATGGTGGTTTTTGCAAGATGAATTACTGTAAAATGCAATTAGTACTCACGAATAAACTTTTTACAATATTCTACCAGAGAGCTAAATTATTGTCTGGTATAGGCAAAAATAAAAAATACAAATAACTTAGATACAAAAGTATGACCGACGTTACTGTTTGTATAATAATTAATATACAGGGTGTATCAGTTTTAATCGAGCAAACTTTAATGGTACATTCTCCTGGTCGTCCTGAATCGGAAAAATGTATATTATATACCTCTATCTCGATTCCTAAGAAAGATACAAGAAAAAATTATTTTTATTAAAACTTCCATGAAAAAGCTTGAATTTAAACAAAATTTTGTATGCCTGCCCTCCTCCCTAAGGACAATTTTATGAAGATATTTTCGATTTTGGGGGGCATCAGTGGCTTGCAATTCGGTCACATCTCAATTATTTTAAAGAAAAAATATGCCATTGTAATTTAAAAAAATTTTTTTTTATCTTTCGAGTTCCTTGTTAAATTTGGAGTGAAATTTGCTTATCTAGATTAGGACTAAAAAATAATTAAGTATTAGCTTTGGAAAGCTTCAAATCTGGATTTCAGCAGACATTAACCTGAAAGTTATTTGAGATTCTATAGTTCTTTCTATAGAGAAAAAATTATTGGGCTCTAGAAAGCTCGCTTAAGGCTAATTTAATAAAAAGTTTCTTCTGTAGGTAGATAATAATATACACAAGATATATCTTTTTATTTCTTTTAGCTGTGACGTCAAAGATTGAGAAATAATGACCGTTCATTTAATTTACGATCAAAAGGCCACTTTAATACTTCTTATTGTGGATTTTCCAACAGGCATTAACAGTAACAAGTCTCACCAAGACCCTTAAACAAACCAGTTGCTGATAATGTTGGCTGAAATTTAAAATTGTATTGGCTGAAAGGAGTGGCTACAACTCCTAGTGATAACGCCCATTTATCTTTTTTGTTTATTTAAACGGACTGAAATCGGAGATAAAAATTGTGACGCCAAAGAAACGGTCAGAAAATAGAATCCAGTTAATTTTACGTTTGAAGTAGGTAATTATTAAGTCTTTCAGGTATAGCAGGATTTTTTTCAGTAAACATTACGACATATTTTATTCCACTCTAATTCATTATGCACTATTACAAATTTTTTGCAACAACCAGAAGCATGATAATTAATTCAATTTCTTTAGTCTCTAATTACTTTGAATTTTGAACTTTACACATAGAAATCTTAAAATCCATAATAATAGTTAACAGTTTTTACTTATACTCGACTATGATCAATTTTTTTTTGTACACAATTAATTATACATATATAAAAATAAATTAAGTGCAGCTTCGATTTATTCCTCGAATATTTCTATAAACGAAACCAGAGAGGTCAATAAGATTTGCTTCGTCATGCTGACTTGGATTCTAAGAATAGTAAGGCATTTTGCGAAATATTTTGTACCGTAAAAACGACTTTGCTCTGGTTGCTTTGGAAAAAAGAATATTATAGCATTTACACACGTAATTAATAAGTTTAGGAAATAATGTGAGAGAAAGGTTTCATTTTTACAATATTAAGGTCGAAAATTACGAAATTTATACTCATCACTCTTTATTTTTTTCTGTACCATAGAATAAATTAGAAATATCGTAACCATTAATAATATTTTTACAAATTTTCAGCATTCAATAAAAAATGTGCAAGAGAAACTGGATTAATAAATACATTACTTAAAAAACGTTATTTTCTTCAATTAAGTTTGCTACACTACAGAAAAAAACCTTATATAGTCATAACTAAATCTAAGTGGATAACATTTATAATAATTTAAAACGTTGTTTATTACTAGTTTTTATATGATGAAATAATTCGTTTGCATCTGTATTCTAGTTGTAAAAAATCCTTTAGCACTTTACGTTATTTTCTCGCATTGTGTGTTAAGGTCATGCTGCAAGCTTTATAACATTAACTTTATTACAGGTGCGTTAGGTAGAAATAAGATCATTAGAGTGCGGCTATGGAAATTTTCCTTAAATTTATGAAATATAATTTTACGCTGTTTAGTGTTCACAATGGATAGTTTACGTAATTTATTACATTGCAATTTATTAATAGATTGTGGAATTCGATTTACCAATTTATGTTCGCACCTGTTTGCATTGAATAATTAACAGGCAACAAAAAAAATAGTAACAGATTTGGTAAAGTGTTTTTGTAATAGAAACAATTTCTTGCCCCCAAAAAAAAAGATTTCATCAAAACAAATATATTATAACCATCATTTGGAAAATAACTGAAATCCACAATGGAAAATATTAACTTCTAGTGCTAGGATTCCACTTATAAATTTTCTGGTCGTTATCCTCCAAAATATTGTGAAGGAATTCAAGATATGAGTGCAGCATATTTATGAAGGAAAACGGATATAATATAATGTAAACAGATAAAATTTATTCCTTCCACAGTTTTAGGAGAATTTTTGTTGTTGTTTATGCAATAATACACTTAAATTAAATTATACAATCTGCTTTACTAAAGCAGTGAGTTTTCAGTTTTCTGTATCTAACATAAATAATTTTGTAGTAATTATTTAAAAATACTAATTTTTAACTAATGCTTGTGTGTAAAATTACAAAATGTATGAATATAATTTAATCGATAAATAAACTATTAAATTACAGATGGTAATTAATAATTTTATGAATTTTATCGGCAGGTGCCAAATCGTCAACAAGAAATCCTGTTTGCAATTACTTTTATTTATTAATATACCTACGCAAGTGATTTGGTTCATGATCATAATTTTTTATTGTCGAAAGGCCAATATATAGTTTTTAAGAAATACTGAGTGTATATTATGTTATTATACCGGATGGTGAACGATTCAGGTGCACATAGAGAATACCATGAAAAAATAGATTTATACGAGCCCTAACAACTAAATGTTCGGACAAAAGTAAATTTGATTGTCTTATTTCCATACACGCAAAAGTTATCTAAATTAACTTCGGTAATATTGATGTTTTTTTCTGTTATAATGCTAACATTTAGTTATATAAAAACGTAAATTTCGTAAAAATCCGCTCGGCGGTTCCTAAACAAAAAGTTTAACCCAGCAGGATGGGAAAATTGTAGAAACAAAGAATTATTATTTTCAAAACGTTGGATCTAGTAGTCGGATTTTGATGAAATTTACTTTAGTGCAAAGCTGGATGTTGGTTTTCTTTACAAAAAAGTTACACAAGTTTTTATTTGGTGATTTTAGGCATTTATCGGAGCTTCAAAGTTGCACCTTTAAAATTGATAAAATTTTCTAGTAACGGTTTCAAAGAATCACAGTTTTGAAACCGCTGGTTGGATTTGAGTCAAAAAAACATTTAAATCAAAATGTTAATATGATTTTTTTTGTATTTTTTTCGAGTTCCACAGTTCACTTTTCAAAAAACGTGTTTTTGAGGGTGCTACCTACATTAAAATTATCACAGTTTTGGAGCCACTGCTTGGATTTTGGTCAAATTTACTTTATTGCAAAGCTGGATGTTGGTTTTATGTACCAAAAAATCCCCAAGTGTTTATTTGGTGATTTTAGGCATATTTCGTAGCTTTAAAATTGCACTTGAAAAATGTGACGTAATTTTCTAACGACTGTTTTTAAAAAATCTCAGTTTTGGAACTTGGGGAAAACGACATAAAGGTGCTTCCATGGCCCTCATCCAGTCCGGACTTAAATGTCATTGAAACTCTTTGGCATAAAATTAAATGTATTCTTCGCAATAATCCACCAAGAACCATAGGGGACTTAAAGACCAAAATTGAAGAAATTTGGGACAGTTTCACGCCAGAATTGTACCAAAATTTGATAAATACAATGCCTGCTAGAATACAGGCAGCTATTAAAGCAAAAAGAGACGTAACCTCTTATTAATGGTCCTAAATTAAAAATTATCCCAACATTTAGTTGCAAATTCATTTTGCAAAGTTTGCTAATTATTTAGGTTAAAATATTGTTAAATCCAATAAATGATTTTCTTCCATGCATAATATTGTTATTAAAGCTTTGTCTTATTGTATTGTTAGTGTTTACTAATTATTTGCGTAAAATTTCCAGATCTCCTTTCATACTTTAAAAATTTACTTTTGTCCGAACATTTAGTTGTTAGGGCTCGTATTATTATAATTTATTAGAGTTACAGAAAAATTTCAATAAATTTTTTTTAGCAAATTATATCCTAATACAAAAAGAGTTTCTCAAATACCTTGTACATTAAACAAAGATCAATTTAAGTGAATGCTTAATTGAGCGTTACGTAACTTATAAAATCACTTATTTACTTCTCACCGACTGTCTTGGTAAATGCTGCGAAAACCATAAAATATTCATCTGTACCTATGCAGGTACAATGAATTTTGGGTCAATAGCAAATGAGAAAGTAATAGTTTTTTCCTTGCCTATAAGTAATTGAACTTTAATAAATATAAATTGTAACATTAAGAATACGTTGAGACACTAATAAAAAATGTGTGAGATTGGAATGTTATACTGCGGCTAGACTATTTTATTTATTATCTTAGGGAACAAGCCATAAAAATATGCATTATTGACAATTGTAGTTCGATTATTTGGTTATGTAGCGTTGTTGACATTGTGAAATCTGCGGTTAATTAGCATTTGCACGCCTATATGATTAGATGATGTGCAGACTTGAAAATTCCAGAATTCAGAAAGTAGTACCTAATTACTAACTAGCCTTTCATTGTTGTTATTAACACCGTAACGAATAGAAACGGCAACTGCTACACGAAAAATTTTGCGTTTTATTGAACTTTCCCCGTCGTATAGCCTCCAGATTTCTCAGGAATTCCAAACAACTGCAAAATGATTCAGCAGAAATCTTTTAGTTTTGATCGTTGGTAGACCATCTGACCCTTGAACATCCAAGTATGAAATTGGTATCAACACATCAGAGGCAATTCAGGGGACAACTCTAGACTAACCTATTAAAAAACCCGTTATTTATACTAATAAATATTGTATGTTTTGTATAAACTGACATGCATTTTGAACTTAGCTTGTAAAGGCATACGAGGGTCAAACAAGTGGTTTTTTCCAAGGTTCTTCTTACAAGTTTACTATGTAAAAAGGAAGAAATACGCATTTATTCTAGGCTGCTTCGTTTTGTACCGGAACAAAGGGAGGTTTCGTTAATGGTTATTATATCCCTGTGCACCCTGTATGTAATAAGAATATTTATACAAATCCATACAGTTATATAATCAGCATATGCAATTACTTTTTAGAAGTGTGTCAATATACTAGTTCGCATTGTAATAATATACAAACAAAATGGAAAGTGTTATTAGGTATGTTTACGTTATGGTCTCGTAGTACCAAAGATTGCATCTAAACGTTAAGTATTTGCTAATGCCAGTGAGAGAGAATGAAAATATGTTCTATATTAATAGTAATTAGTTTTAACTTTTACATAAAAGCGAAAGATATCGTTAATGAAACAATCATTAGTTGTAAATTTCATATAGATAAGGTGTTAAGTTAGTCAATTTAGAAAATATTGGCAAATATTTCGCGTGAAATTACTTGATATCGTTCGAAAAAATCTGTAAAATGGCTAAGTAATTAAAGAAAATTTGTAAGCTTTGGATTGCTTATGCTTTCAACATTTTTTTCCAATGAACTAATCGAATTTATACGCATATTAGATATCAATACAAAATAGCAACAAATTGACTATCCCTTTATGTACCTACCGCATAGTTTTAGTTAACATTTTGTTTTAATTGTGGATCAATCATACAAATGTGCGCCAGTCGCTTTTTATCTACATATTTTCTTCTCCATTTTCAACTATTCTGGGAATAGAAGTAAAGGAAACTTTGAAGATTTTGCTTTCTGAAATAAATTATTTTAAATAATTTGCTATAAATCAATAACAAAAAAAGTTAGCCTTCTGAAATTTTGTATAGATCTTTTCTTTGTATTCTCTTATTAATAGTGGTTGCAATTATTTTATTTAAAACACAGAGGCGTGCGTACGGGTTTCTTCACAAACATTTTATTGAATAAAACGTACGCCACTGGTTTTTTTGCTGCACCAATATGCAGAGAGTATTTTCCATTCAATTTAGAAACTTTTTCGTATCTTATAATTTTTTGATAACTTAACTCAAAATAACCTAATAGTATAGTAAATAAGGGAGAAAAAAAGGCTTCAAATAGACTTTTTTTACTCTACAGCCAATTTTTGTAGAATCTTCTAGAGGGTCACCCTGAAAGTTTAAAACTGAGTTTGTGTATTCGTAGACCCCGCCCTTCCTTCACCAGCCCTCAATTAAGGGTTGGATTTTTTTGTTTATTGAATAACTTTTTTCCTATTAAATTTTCGAAAAAAAGAGTCAGTACAAAGTTGCAAAGAAAAATATTTACTACAGCTTATCTTTTAAACTTTTTTTGATATTGTTGATATTTAAAAAGTTATTCAACAAATAAGTTGAAAATTTTGGGGAAAGAGTAGTAAAGTAGGTCCTAAATAGAGAAAAATTTCCCTAAAATTTGCAACTTATTTGTTGAATATCTTTTTAAATATTGACAATATCAAAAAAATATTAAAAGGAAAGTTGTAGGAAATATTTTTCTCTACAACTTTGTACTGATGCTTTTTTCGGAAATCTAATAGGGAAGAACCTCTTTAATAAATAAGAAAAAAAAAGTTGTTATCAAGAAATTGCAAGATACAAAAAAGTTTCTAAATTGAATGGAAAATAGTCTCTGCATATTGGTGCTGCAAAAAAACCAGTGGTGTACGTTTTATTCAATAAAATATTTTTGAAGAAACCCGTACGCACGCCTCTGTGTTCTAAATAAAATAATTGCAACCACTATTAATAAGAGAATACAAAAAAAAGATCTATGCAAAATTTCAGAAGACTAACTTTTTGGTATTTTCATGGTGCATCGAATATTCAGTGATATTCCTCCGTTGCTAGGTGATTTCTGTAAAATGCGTTAATTTGATTGGTTGAAATTTTCTGAGGGAAATAGTCATTAGAATATTTTTTATATTATACAAAGTTACTTCAATTTATGGACAAAATACCAATTAAAATTTTAAAATTTAATTACCTAAATCAATGGTGTTATTCTGTATCGAAAATATTAGATAACATTCTGTTAAATCTATGTTATTTGACGTTTGAACAATATAAAACATTGTTGAAATGTCAAATTACAGAGATTTTACAGAATGTTATATAACATTTTCAATAGAGAATAGCTCCACAAATCAGGATTTGGAATTATCTTGCGTAACACGTGGCGAAATAAAAAACTTATTAATATGGATATTCACGGCAGGTCAAAATTATTTCTTTAATAGCTTATTTTGGAATTTAAATTGTTTAATTAGAATACAACCAGTTTTTAATAATTATTATACATTTAGTACACGAGCTTTTTCTGCTTCGTTTATATTTGTAGACGAGATTTGTATTTTCATAATCTTTTTATTTCCTTGGAATTCCATTCTACTACAAGTTTGTAAAATTTATAACGAAAATATAATAACCTTAAAGTTTCAATTCAAAGTAACGAATATGAAATATGATTAAAATAATCATTAAACGCATTACTTATAAAGTTTTAAATTATTTCTTTTCCTAAAAAAATCTTAACTAATCGGAAAACTTACTGTTAAATTTGTGTTTAAAATTTTAAAACCAAATGAATATTTCTAAGAAACTAATTATGGAATTATCTTTAAATGCACAATACCACGTTACTGATATAAGATTTGGGATGTATGTTTTGGGAAATCCTAGCTAGCTATTATTTATAATTATTTCCATATAGTCTTGTTTTTTCCGAATAATTAAGTGTCTATTACTAACAAAAAATAGTTGAGCTTATATAAACACGTAATTTTGACTTTAACTTATTATACAAATAGAAACAACAAAAATATAATATGAAGTAGTACCTATACCATAAAATGCACCTGCTTTAAATCAATTATGATTATGAAAGAAAGTAGCCCATAACTACTAGTTTAATAGTCAATCTCAAAGTACCAACACCACAATCTATACGCACACTGTAAAAAAACAAAATAATTTATTCATATTTAATAGGCATGGTACATGTATTTGTTTAGCAATAGTATAAATCACCATTGATATGTGGTTTAGTTTTTATAATATATATAATAAGTTTTAGGTATTATTGGATACATTATGCGTATAACATCTGCATAAACATTTAACACTATAAATAAATATGCATAAAAAACTCTTTTACCAAGAAATATTAAGCACGTGTAGTTATTATTGTTCTAGTTTAAAGTAGAGAGAAGGTAGTGCGGACGTAAATTGAAGGTACAACTACAATAATTATGAACATCCAAAACTATATGCGTAAGGTAAACCAGGTTTGAATCTTGAATCATCAGAGAAAATGTACATTTTAGCGCGAGCTCTCATGCAATGACTTAAGGTAGGTTCTATGTTTTTAATTTACGTTTTCTGCGTTACTTGCTGTATAATTATTTGTCAATAACACGCAACACATTATAGAGAAAAATATTCATATCCTTGACGTAAATAATTTATTAACGGAATATGAATTAAATGTAACTGGAAATTTAATCTCAGAAATAGAAATGAGAATTACAAATTGTAATTTCTTATTATATGTATGTGCATAAAGTGTCAAAATTGTTGGTTTTAGGGATTTATTATAATTATTTAAAATTTTGTACTGATGTGATAAATATTTTTTAGTTTTTCTAGACAACTACTAGGTATAGATTTTTTTTAACAGATGTCCTTGCTTTCTTACAAGGAACCTATTAGTTAGTTTTACTAGGAAATTCAGAATGAAAATCTTTTAAAAATCCGGATTTTATTGCCTCGCTTACAAATTTCTGAAAATCTTTAAAACTCTTATAAAAATTCGAAACATTGATACAGATTTATTTACGGTTTACTTTTTTACAAAGAATTAAGTTATCTGTACTAGAAAATTCAAAGGGAATGAAAATCTCAAGAAAATTGAGGATTTTATTTCCTACTATAGGCTCGCTTAAAAATTTGTTCAAATTTTTGACTTTCTGTCCTTAAAACGGTTATAAAAATTGGGAAATAAACTAAATTTCGTTGCAGTTTAGTTTTTTACAAATAACTAAGTTAGTTTTACTAGAAAATTCAAACAGAATGAAAATCCCACGAAATGTGCATATTTTATTGCAAAGCTTAAAAATGTCTGCAAATTATTGACTTTCTGTCCTTAAAACTCTCATAAAAATTCGAAACATTGACACAGATTTATTTACGGTTTACTTTTTTACAAAGAATTAAGTTAGTTGTGCTAGAAAATTCAAAGAGAATGAAAATCTCAAAGAAATTGCGGATGTTATTTCCTACTATAGGCTCGCTTAAAAATTTGTTTAAATCTTTGACTTTTTGTCCTAAAAACTTTTACAAAATTTGGAAAATTTCACAGATTTGGTTGCAGTTTGTTTTTTTACAAAGAGCGAAGTTGGTTTCATTAGAAAATTCAAACAGATCGCAAACCCAACGAAAATTGCGGATTTTATTGCGTACTATAAACTCGCTTCAAAAAAGTGTCCAAATCTTTGACTTTCTGTACTAGAAAGTCTTATAAAATATTGAAAAATTAACAGATTTGGTTGCAGTTTGCTTTTTTACAAAAAAACGAAGTTAGTTTTACTAGAAAATTCAAACAGAACGAAAATCCCACGAAAAATGTGGATTTTATTGCCTACTATAAACTCGCTTCAAGAAATTGTCCAAATCTTTGACTTTCTATACTATAAACTCTTATAAAATTTCGAAAAATTAACAGATTTGGTTTCAGTTTGCTTTTTTACAAAGAACGAGGTTAGTTTTACTAGAAAATTCGAACAAAATGAAAATTCCCAAAGTATGCGGATTTTATGACCAATTATAGACTTGCTTCTAAAAGTTGTTCAAATCTTTGACTTCTGTCCTTAAAACTGTTATAAAACTTCGAAAAATTAAACAGATTTTTTTGAGTTTTGCTTTTTTGCAAAGAAACCAGTTAGTTTCATTAGAAAATTCGCACACAATCGAAAATTTCTGATTTTATTGTCTACTATAAACTCACATAAAAAAATCTTTTTTATCTTTAGACCATAAATTAACAGATTTCCGAATTTGGGATATACGAGGTTTGCATATGTTAATAACACCAATCTATTGTGATTTACTTCGTTAAACTCGCTTAGATTTATTAGGAAAATTTATCAAATTCCACTGGCAACCTGAATACTAACTGCAGCTAATTGAACAAATACTTTCTTTTTCTACAAGAAATTTGTACACGTTAGTCTATAGGTAATGTTATAAACAATAATTTTTAAATTAAAGATAGTCTATAATAATTAATAATAAAATATATGTGTATTTGAATAAACTATAAAATATAACACTTTTTTATAGTTTTCTACATAAATCATTTTTACAATGTGAATGCATAATATAATGAAGTATAAATTCTTAATTGATTTTCAAGCTTAGGTGCTGTGTACCTACTCGCATATTTATTTTGTGTATTGTACTCCAATAAATAAAACATTAAATTGAAATAGGTGATACAATAAATACTTTAAAGTTTCCGAGGTACCGTGATTAATTTAAATATGAAAGAATTGATAATTAACATAAAGTTTCCATACAGAAATAATTATCCAACACAATTTGGCGTTTTTTATAACTTGCGTTGTTTATGCTACAATTACCTAAAATTTTTTTAAATTAAATTAAACCTCCAATAAATTACAACAAACTGCGGAATTTTGCTTAACCAATTCTAGAAAATTAGTTATTTCAACTATTCTATTTTAAGACAGACTAGTTGTTTACCTCCAATATTGCGTTGGAGAAAAATAAGTTTATCTAACAAAAAAAGCTATAACAAATATAAAAAGTCTTTAAAGAAAAAATAATCTTAAGCATGTTCCGTTTCACTTTCTTAGCAAACCTCTACAGTGATAATAATCACTTACCTAATAATATTTTTTATCACAGTCACAAAACTAACTAAAATAATAAATATACAGTTTTTCACCAAAGTTTTTTTTTCAAAATCCGAAACAATATTCAAGCTTCACCGCTTGTATGGGCTGTACGTGTAAGAACCAATAACTGACGCGAAAGGTGAGGTGATGTACAGTATTGACAGCCTTGCAGGATTGTTACTGTGAGTACTTTTATAATAATCCCCCACCGGTGTGCCAAAATCTTGCTCATGAAGTCTGTATTATTGTTACCGAGGAAATAATGAATTTCCAATAATTTTCTTATCATAGTTTTGTTTTTCTTTGCAAAAATATTTAGGTAGCTATTTAGTAATTATGTTAGTACAATAATATGATAAGTAAAGAATGTTTTTGTGTGTATTTAGTTAAACAAATAGTTGTACCGTATTTAAATATCTTCATCCTGATGTAATAGATGTTTTGTGTATCTTTTTGAATGGCAAAAAAATTGATTCAAACTTAGTTGGGAAATAGATCCCTCCTAAAACATAATTTACCTAAAAAATAATCGATCTAAAAATCTCAGTAGAGACATTTTATGTTATTTATTTTCTCCTTTCCCCTTTTTCCTTTTTTTACAACTCAGATCTTATTCGGGTTTTCTAAATACTATTTTAATGTTGCTTTCAGTATTTCAAATTAAAATTTGATGAAATAAGGGATGGTCCAATTTCCAATTAGTAAATAGAATGTTGCTATGGAAACATGCATAATTTCAATATTACTCACCTTTCAGTTGTTATGTTTACTAGTTTCTAAATTCGCAGATTATTATTGTTAACTAAAATGAGGTTTAATATACCACTACTTTATTCATCATTACTAGAGGTCGGATGTTAGGTCGTCTTTCCAGAGACGGACTCGCAGATTATAACTGTGTAGCACAATGCCTAGAAAAATACCACTTTCTAAACTAAACAGAGTTTAAGAAATATATTTTAAAGAAAAAAATATTTCTACTTAAAAATAATATAATTATTAATTTTTGTATGTTAAAAACAAATTAAATTAACACGCAATAAAATGCATATATTTTTATAGTCACTTATTTGTTATTCCGCTTTTCGTCATTTGAATTTAATCTTTACGTATATTAGTAAGTTATTTGTTTTTCATCTTTAAGTTATGCAAAACAAATATTATTAAAGTTAATTTTTATAATGTATAATCGATCTATAAATAATTTATGCACGAAGCTAAATAATATTATATAGGTATATAATAGGTTTAATACTCTCAACATCGTTCTTATTAATACATAAAATTTATAGAGTTTATGCAATAAAATGCTGAAAAATTAATAAAAGTTCTTCAGATAAAGCAAGATTTAAATAAAATATTATGTAAATAAAGCAATAAATAAAATACGCTCCCAGATTTGCTTGAAAATTTGCAATTCTAAAATGGTCCTGGTTTTATCACAGTTTGATAAAAGGTAATTTGGTAATAATTAATAGGGATAATTATTTTATGTTTTAACTGTGTAGATACCTGTATAGTTAGATGAGGACGTAAGGAAGGCAGTTTTATCCTTAATAGTGGTTTTTGCTGTCTCTCTCAAAAACCAGTTATAGTATAATAAAATCATACACTATGGGATTATACTTTTTTAATACATATTATTATCAATGAAATATTGATTGCATTAGTTGAGGTAGGATACGCATTTACTTACCCACGAAAATTACCTACAGGAAAAACCACAGGTCTGGTAGGTTAATACTCGTGTTTCAAGTTACTAGGAAAAACCGGAAATTATTATTATTTATTATAGTAACGACACACTTCAAAGTGGAGAGACCGTAAATAATGAGTTAAAAAAGTTAAAATAGGAGACGATAGTTTAATGGGTTTTTGTATGGAAGGATAGTACTGTTGCAGTGGGCAGTTAAGAGAACCGAGTGATAAAAACTACAAAGTAAATTCTTGATTTTTCTTAACATCAAACGTAATTTTATCTCTGTTGCAGAAACTTGCTTGCGAGATTCATATTTAAGGTCCGTAAACCTACAAGTCTACTTCCGTCCCAAAATTTTCAACTTATTTGTTGAATAACTTTTTAAATATCGACAATATCAAAAAACGTATAAAAGATAAGTTGTAGGAAATATTTTTCTTTACAACTTTGTACTGACTCTTTTTTTCGAAAATTTAATAGGAAAAAAGTTATTCAATAAACAAAAAAATCCAACCCTTAATTGAGGGCTGGTGAAGGAAGGGCGGGGTCTACGAATACACAAACTCAGTTTGAAACTTTCAGGGTGACCCTCTAGAAGATTCTACAAAAATTGGCTGTAGGGTAAAAAAAGTCTATTTGAAGCCTTTTTTTCTCCCTTATTTACTGTACTATTAGGTTATTTTGAGTTAAGTTATCAAAAAATTATAAGATACGAAAAAGTTTTTAAATTGCATGGAAAATACTCTCTGCATATTGGTGCTGCAAAAAAAAACAGTGGCGTACGTTTTATTTAATAAAATGTTTTTGAAGAAACCCGTACGCACGCCTCTGTGTTCTAAATAAAATAATTGCAACCACTATTAATAAGAGAATACAAAAAAAAGATCTATGCAAAATTTCAGAAGGCTAACCTTTTTTGTTATTGATTTATAGCAAATTATTTAAAATAATTTATTTTCTTTAATGCCCTGTACATCAAATAGGAAGCAACATTCGACCATAGTTTATTAGACAAACCACCTTTAATTTTCGCTAAACTATCGACTGGTGAAATCCTGACGATATAAACTGGGACACCCTGTACAATCTTGAAAACCATCATGTTTTTATCTTACTAATTATAAGATTATATAAGAAAAAAATTGATTTATTACATCAAACCAAACTTTATTGTTTCTAAAAAATGTTTTGTAAACTTCCCTAATCCCGTTAAAATGTATACAACGGTAAAAAATTTAGATATGTCAATAAATCTAAACAAAACGACGGCGACTTTACCTTACCCAACCTAAATGTCTTAATGAATGTAAAAATTGTAGGAGTAAAATATATATACATATATTAAGTTGTAACTTAAGTTACAACAGCAATTTATGTCCTTGCATTCAACATCTAACTAGACAATCAGTGCATCTGTATGATCCTGTTTCTTCACACGAATTACTTCATATTATTCACGTTTCTTCAACTGTGCTGTCTTACATAATATCAATGCAACAATTTTTCGATTTTTTTAATTTTACTATTAGTCCCATTGCTTTCTATTATATTCATGTTTATTTATGCACAATTTCTATAGTGAAACTCTTTTTTGCACTTTTCTAAGTTTAGATGCGAAAATCTGGTAATTAACATTTAATTTGTAAAAAAATAACTTCATTAAACGAAAAAATAATTACGTACATTTCTTATTTTTGTTTACATAAATGATGAGTAATAATTTTTTTATTCGTTGGTCTAGGTAGGTTATTAGAACAGGTTTAGAATAAACACCAGGAGAGGCGCGTTTAATTTTCTTGGTGTTCCCAAAATCTACTGCGATGTATTTTCTGACGAAGAAAATTATACGTAAAACGGCCTATTTTATATTCCATGCAATTGAAATATGTCTTTTGTGTCAAGGATACAATGAGGAATAAATTATTTCCTGGACATAAGAACACATGTTTTTAATATTTAACTTTTCGAACTTCCGGCGACAAAATTGCAAATAAATATCTGAAGTGGCCGTCATTGGAATATCATAAATTCATATTTTTACACGTGTGTAACAACAATTGAGAACGGTCATCAAAAATTAACATTTTTATAACAAATTATGTATTTTAAGTTATTTCACTTTATATCCTTCAGAATTTAAATTAAAAAATTTAAAAAAGGTCGAACCGCAACTTTTTCCTCAATTTATAAATATCAAGTGCAATAATATTGCAGCCAAATTGCCTTCGCAAAAAAGTACCTTTAGAACAGTGTATTTTCCTCCCAATTTTTGAATTATGCAATCACTCTTGGACTCTTAAAGCTCTCACCTTGCCATCGTTAGAGAAGATCACTTGCAGTCAACGCTATAAAATCATAACTAGAACCAAGTTCGCAATCTACAGGATTTACAGGAAGTAAACAAACAAATATTAACGGAAGTAGTTGTTAATAGTTCAAAGGTTCAGGTTACGTTAAGTTATGGCTAGGTTTTGGGTCGAGGTTAACTTAAGTAGATTATACCAAAATCATAAAAATCACCTGGGTACTTTAGTTTATATTTATAAGACCCACTGTTTCAATCAATAGTTAATTGGTTAAACACTGAGTAAGGAAATTAACTAACAGTCAAGGATAACCATTGCTGAAAAAGTGATACTAAATAATTAACCTGGATTAAAATTTAAGATACAACAAATGCTTTCTTGTAATATATTTTTTAATTTTTTAAGCTGAATTTAAATTTGTCTTAAGTATACAAATATAATGAACTTTTTTAGTACTTACCCCAATTGATAATTATACGAAACTGAACATTTATTAACAATTTTTGCAATAAATATGTATTGAGATATCTCTGAGATTTTGATTTTGGGATATTTTCGCCAAAATTATTATTAAGCAAGCTACCAGCTATAAACATTCCGACTTGGGTTTGTCCACTGAACAACATTCCTGTATTTATTAATTTATATTGCTGATTTGGCTGAAATTTTTAAATATCCAGAAATGTGTGCTTAAGGCACAAGATTTCACGATTTGGTTTGATTCTTCAATAAAAAAAGTTTTGCAGTATCATTTAGGTATATATTTATCAAAATCAATTCTATAGAACTACCTAAATATAAAATAATAGAAAATGGGTATAAAAGAAGCTTTGTAAAATCGAAAAGTGAAGTCTATAAAATATTGTTATGGCGAAGCTTACAGGTACGGATGAGTATCAAAAAGAGTGGTGAGTAGAACTGCATTCGAAATAATTACTAACCAAAGCATTTTTACGTTATCATGAATCTAATGAAATAAAGTTGCTTCCTCTTATTCTTTTAAATTACGACACGAATATTTTTAGAATTTCTGTGGATTTGGCAATAAAAATGACTACATTCCGATGAAATTTGTCGTCTATAAAATTACCATAATTAAAGTTGTCTAGCTTTTAGCACCACTCGATTAGAGCTTTTGAAATATTCATCAACAAGATAGCGAAAAGCTTCGTTTAATTACGTTGTGGAAAAAATATTATACGTACTACAATAAAAATAAAAATTATGCTGTTTGTTTATAAAATATGCGTGTAAAACCTGAATTAAATTGACGAGAAAGAATCATCATTGCGTCATAAAATAGTAGGTTTTAAAAAAAATCACATTATTATAGCTGGAATGTCCTTTTAATAAACTACTTACTTTATTATTAACTTATTTATTTATTGGTATTCTTCCTTTGCGTACGAAGCATCTTTAAACAATCCTAATTAGCTTTTGTTGTTTCTTGTCTGTAAATTAGAAATGAATTAAGTAATGAATTTTTCCATCATACATTCATAATGTGTTAATCTCATGTAGACAAAAAATAAGGAAGTGTTGAAATCTTTAATAAAGGTTTTAGTATTTAGTTATTTTCGGAGGTTCATCATGATTCTAAATTTTGTCTATAAAAAATATCTTTTGTATAATATTTTTCTGACGGTCCTTAGGTAATTATTTTTCTACGAAGAAATTAGCAAATAATTGGCCGAGAAGATCCAGCATTAATTATTTTCTTTTAATTAATAACACTCTATAAACACGCAAAAAACTATAAAAAGTCTAGAGAAATAGAAAAACCAGTTGAATAAAAAAAGTAAAAAATTGCTTTTCCAAAACAGCATTAAGAAAATTATTTTTCAAAATATCTGCAAAAAGCTAATAAATAAAAAAATGAAAAAGTGATTATGCATCTTTTGCATGATTATATACAAATTTAATTAATAATTTTTTGGTATCGTTGTAAATTTATTATCTCGCATTCTCGTCACACCCTGTATATTTGACACCTGAAATATAGGCAACCACCATTACAAATAACTACAACATATTTTTTTAGTTAATAAGCACATTATCAATTATACCCGTTCAAAACTTATACAATTAACTTACACATTACATTATATTGCTAATTATTATATATTTTCGTGAAAAAGTAAATTAGTTTTTATTAATAATTCAGTTGGCGATCTAGTTCTACATACTTATTTGTGTACCTGCCCGCTACCTTACTGGTTATGTATAGCTAACTTCACACTCGTAAATCCTCACTCTAAATTGACGTATGTCAACTCTAACTTTCTAACTAACCTATTTATTATATCTGTGGTTAACAACGCTTTGCTGCTTTACCGCAAGTTTATTTTATTATTTAATTTGCTAAAAGATGGTGAAACTTACCGCAGAATTGATACAAAATTCAATGCAGTATATAAATCCAGTTAAAGACAGAGAACTGGATTTAAGAGGTAAGCATGAAAGTTGTGAAAACCCACGAATGTGTCTATCTTAATTTTTTTAGGTTATCGAATACCCGAGATAGAAAATTTGGGTGCTACCGGTGATCAGTTTGATACCATAGACTTTTCAGACAACGATATTAGAAAATTGGATGGTTTTCCATATTTAAAACGATTAAAATGCCTGCTATTAAACAACAATCGCATTGTGTAAGTTAACGTCGTTTTCACTATAACCTAACTTTTCATACATGTTTTGTAGGAGAATCGGTGAAAATCTGGAAGAATACATTCCGAACATGGAAAGTTTGATTCTGACTGGAAACCAAATAGAGGAACTAGCGGACATCAAGCCTTTGGTTAATTTGAAGGAACTTAACACGTTGTGTTTACTGCACAATCCAATCACCGCCAAACAACATTATAGACTGTACATTATTTACAAATTACCTCAATTAAGACTGTTGGATTTCCAAAGGATCAAACAGAAAGAACGCGAGGAGTCGAAGACGCTGTTCAAGAGTAAACAAGGCAAAAAGATGCGCAAAGAAATCTCTAAAAAGTCCAAAACATTTGTGCCTGGTGGGCACGAGGTTAATATAGCCAAGAGCAAAGGTGCGTGTTGAAGGTTTAATCGTAGGTACAAGTGTAGTTAAGTTTTTTGTTTTTGTAGGTTTGAGCGAGGAGGAAATTCGGAAAATCCGTGAGGCTATTAACAGGGCTAGTTCGTTGGAGGAAGTAGAAAGGCTGCAAACTATTTTGCAATCAGGACAAATACCTGACCACAACGCCAATGGTAAGTGTTCTAGTTTTACAAAGAATATCACTGATTTTAAACTATTGCAGGGCACCACGACGATGAACAGATGGAGTATGAGTAAAATGTCGGTTAAACAACTCCATAGGGTAAAGTATTTGATTTTTCCTAATAATATAATAGTTATGTTGTGTGAAATTAAGCTAATAAGAATGAGTACTACACAAGCGTAATGTGAATTTTTTTAATAAATAACTTGTATTACTATTAATTTTTTTCAATATGTGGCTTAGAAGCGATTATAAATAAATGCGAGGACTAAAAAATTCTAAATTGTTTTTTTTTTGTTTTGTTAATGTGTGTTGGTAAAAGACTTCTATAGGAAACTTGAGGACTGCTGAATGGACTTCGGAATGAATTGTCTTTTGTATTTTTTATTTTGTAATAAATGTACCTACATTTCTATATTTTTCTTTTATTTCATTATATAATTTTCTGTTATTGATGTTTTATTTTAAGTAGTTCTCCAAATTGTTTTATATTATTGAAAACCCGTGTGCAAAGGATGTGAAATTATCGTTTAAAATTTTTCTTCAAAAATTATGCTGATTATTCATCTTTAATTTTAACTATACAAAAGTAATAAAAAATTAGTTTTTTCCCTAAATCAAAATGTGGCTGGCAAAAATTATTCAAATTTGGCATCTACACAAAAAAATTATTGTAAAATAAAATATCCAATAGTGGATTTCAAAAAGGAAAAACTTTTGGAAGTTGGAATTAATTATTTTGGTCCCAAGAATACGTGAGCTTTTTGTAGCTTTCCGGGACAGTTTCTATATACAGGGTGGAGGTTTTACTAATTTTCTCGCCAGAGATCTTGACCACAATACGTAAAGCTGATTTTTTTTAGTTCACAACATAAAATGAAAAAAAAATTCTGCCTCAATAAATAAAATAATTACATATTAAACTTTCCAGTTATTGATTCATGCAACGATGTCCAGTTCCCTCTCCTATCCGCTCTTCCTCCTTCCAGTCCAAGCAAGTAGATGTCGCTTTCCAATATATTTCTACACGAAATTCAAACTGGAGTTTCCTAAATGTATGTTTACTGTATCCTGCGCTTTAAATAAAAGTCACCGTTTAGTCGCGCGCCGACTTTTAACTTAACTAGAACCGCGAAGTGCATTTAAAAAAAATGATTAGCCGCTAAATAAACCTACAAAACTAATACACGCGTATTCTTATATTTTTTTAATAAACGTTATGTTTTTGCATAAGTTTCCATTAAAATCATTACAATATCGAAACTATTGAACAATTTTAAAACAATGACTTCTAATAAATTATTTCTGCAGTGTGTTATTCTAGTGTATTATACAGTGAGCGCATTTAATGTTGATTATAAAAATTATGCTATTTTTAATTTGCAAGGCTCGTCTATGTTTGGATTTACGGTAGCCGTACATAAGGAAAGCAATCGTGGATGGTAAGTTGGTTATTTTTATGTATAATTTATTTTTAGATAGGTGTTTGACGGAAAACAATATAATATGTATAAATTTGCGCGAAATAGTGTGAGAGAACGCGAACGCGTGGACGGATTATATTTAGTCACGTGCGGCTTTGGAGACTTGGCTATTTAGAATTTTATTGCGGAATTTTATTCAGTGTACTTTATGAAAGGGGGTGTGCAATATTCGTGGGTATTAATGGAATAATGGGGCTTTGTGCTTTGGAGTAATTTAATAATTTTCTTGGTCACCGTATCGAAATAATGCATTTTGTAAAACTAAGTATGTTCCCTAAATTTATTTTTTAATTCTCCATACGATTTGGTGTCGCTATAAGAAAATAATAACATGGTTAAAATATTATCAACAAGAAAAACTCTACGTGATGCTGGATGTGCTTTTAATTTCCATATTTTTTATTTAATAATTAAGAAAAATCACGACTTTAGACAACTGATACTTTTCGTTAATTTGGCTGTAATATGAAACTTGTTTACAATAAATAACTCGTAGACAAATAAGAAAAATCTTGGCAAAAACATGCATAGGAAAGTAGAACGCAACTTTGTAATAATAATTAGGTATACCCTTCCATTCTCTGTAAATCTAAATAATTTTAATTAGAAGCTTGATATATTATTACTGGAATAAAATAAGAGTGTCGAAGATAAATTTGACAACTTCAAATAATAACAAGCAAAATTAAGCATTGCAGCACATGTTTACTTGTTTTATTATAGGAACGAAATATACGGTTTTAATCAGTTTAATCACCATGAATTACAGTCATACTTTTGAAACTATAATAATGCAATTTGCTCTTACATACTCATTCTACAATTTTCCATTTTTATGACTCATTACAATTACCTATTATTATTTGTTCAGTAATAATCTGCGTAAGTCTTTGTATAACTACAATTTTTTCGTTTTTTAAAATTTAACAAAAAACAAACTTTTATTACCTCCCATCACGTATTTTCAAGTGCCTGAAAAACATTTTATGCACCAAATTACTCTGAATTACAAAACTTGTGCACCCATAAATTCACTTGACAGGGTCCCAAAAATCATTTTGTCAAACTTAAAAATTTACATTTATGATGTTATCAAGACTATGCCCTTTGGATGGGACATGGTAGCTTCGGCGTGGTTCCAAACGGACCCTTCTTTTAAAATGCCTAACACGTGTGCAACATAAGGTATGAAAAAACTGATGGGTGTCCCCCGGTTGATGTTTTAACCGACCGTGAAAATACTGTAAAGTGGAAACAACAAAATGATTTTTCTGCAGTAATGCTGGCTGGTGGTTTTATTATATCCGGTTTGAGGAGGTTGTTTTTCTAGTAAAATTTGTGAATAAGAAAATATTTTTACATCGTGGTTATTTTTAACATTCAAGTTAATAGAAACGTCTTCGGTACATTAAATTAAACCATTTCAATCGCTTGATAAATAAATTGCAGGAAGTTGTTTTAATTTGCTGTAATTTTTAATTGAGTTATGCAAATGAGCAATTATTTAACTGCGCTGGAAAACAAACCGAGTTATATTGGATAAGTTTATATAAAAGCCGGATGAAATTAAACAACAATTTGCTTTGTTATTAAATCTGTGCCGTGTTTTATAGAGTAATAAAGTGTGCAAGGAAATATTCATAAAGCAACCTTGTAACACCTACGGTAATTAAAAGGAATCCCAATATATTCCAAAACATTCAAATTCTCTCTGCACCTACAGCCCACACATACAAAGTGAAATTTGAACAGCCAGAAATCACAAATGTGTCATTTCCGTTATTTCAACGATTATATCAGTTTAATTTCCAATATTAATATGTAGTTACAATTCAACGCGACAGTAATTAATAAATAAAAACATTATTCATGCAGTACGCGTTTTCTTTATGTTATTCTGGCAGAGTTACCATAAAAATTTTGAGGCAGGTTCAACTCCCACTCATGTAGTTTTTTTATAGCATCCAGTTGATTAGATTGTTTAATAAAATAACATCAGTCACAGTTATAAAGTGGATGAATCAGAATTTGAAAAATAGTCTTTATGTCAGGTGGTAAATGAAGTAAAACCACAATTTGCATCATTCTGAGATCATCTACACAACTTTTCGTCATAGTTTACGTAAAAATTAGGATATAAAAGTAAAAAGGGTAGTGTTGTTTAATGTTGTTAAAAAAGCGGGATTAATACTATAATAACAAACAAATATTTCCAGAACTGCGGTTGAGGGTGTTGCACAAAAATAAAACATGTTTGCCGTCACTACTTCCTGCGCTTTACATAAATAAATATGTTATTAATATAACCTGATGGTACCGATTCTGTCACTTTCCTTGATATGTTTTACAAGAATAAATATTACAGGATGAGATTGCAAAACATCCTTACTTTTGTTTAATCAGAAACAGGTAAATGTTTGCTGCTGACTTAATCTGGAATCGATTGTTTATTTATTAATATTTTTTAGATTTAATTCCAAGTAAATTTATTTTCTGTATTGTAGTAAAAATAACTTATTTTGTCCTCTAAGGACCAGAATTTTGATTTATGCTCTGGGGAAACCCAAAAGCATTTAGGTACATCTGTTGGTAATTGGTAGCAACCCTAAAATACAAATAATGCCATTTTATTCTCTTAATTTGGGATTTTCGTTGGGTTTTCCCATAGGCAGGCAGGTAAATGAACAATTGTACTAAATCTAAATGAATAATGTAACAAATAATTTCACAGTTTTTTTCTAAATGAATTGTAGTTCGAAATTAGCTTACAGTTGGTAAAGTACTAAGAGTAAAATGCATATTATAACCTCGTAAATTTGTTTTTAGGTTCATGACCACAATTTTGATTTATGATCTGGGGAAATCCAAAACCATTTACATCTGTTGGTACTTATGGTACCAGCCCTAAATACAAACAAAATCTTCTTGACTTTTTGTCCTTTTAATTTGCAGTTTTTGGGTTGTTTCAGAAAAAAAATTCCGATATATTCGATTTTAATAGCTTGATATATCGCAGAAAGTTTTAAAATTTCATACAAAATAACTCACTATTAATTTATAAATTACTAAAAATTGCCCATGACCCGTTAACACTTTCATAAATCTAACTGATTACCTTAATTGTTAAACTATTAGCAAGTTTCCGAGGTAATATCATAAAAGTTGCCACATTTAAGGAATGTGTGAAAACCGCGATTTTATTGTTGATTGAAAAATAACAATCTAAATAGTGGTAGCAATTAGACAAAACTGATCGCACTCTATTATTAAATTTAAGACATATAATTTTGGAAAAATACGGACGCTATTATATTTATTTACTCACACAACTGCTTTATTTATAAGCGAATTAAGTAAAAGATTAAGGAGAGAATAGGTAAGTAGATAAAATTAAATCGTGACAATTAAATACAAAATTGTAACAATTTTCGTTAAAGCACAATTTTTCCATCTTATTTAAAACCCATTTTAATAAAAATACACTTAGACTGTGACGTTGTTTTTGCTTTTCTATTTAAATAAGTCACAGTCTAAGTGTATTTTTGATTAAAATTGGATTCAAATTTTCGACACGGTTATTTTATAAATATCTAAGTTAATTTTAATACTACATAATGAAAATATAAACAAACTGATTGACACCAAATAATTAGAATGATGAACTTGTTGCCATGGCAATGACCAATTTTAATTACAATTCCATCGAAATAAGGACGAATTGACAGGTCCGTATCCAGCTCCAGGATTTCTTACGCTTTTTTTAGGTGCATATTATGGCCATAAAAATATAACTGGTTCTTTTCTAGCATCATCTTGAAAGTCCTGGCGCCATCTGCGCGTAGTAAAACTAAAATCGCATAGACAAACCTACAGTTTAGTTTATATTTTTAACTTTATTTCATATTTTTATGACCCAAATAAAATTCGAGAACCAAAAATATAAAACTATTACAGGAACTACAACTTCCTTGAATATTTTGTTCACCTAAACATAGTCTGCGTTGTGTCAATGACTAACACTCCACAACTTTTTTACTCTACAATATTTTTATCCACCATACAAACCATGCAACTGTTTAACTAAATAACATGCAGATACAATTTTTTTCTAAAATCTTGATGGCTTTTGCATACTTCACATCATGATGAGAGTTGAAAGCCACTAGAAAAACTCTTTGGCACATTTTTCCCATGCATTTTATTTCGGAACAGTAAAATAATTGTGTCGATCATTAAACGTAAACTGTTAAAGACAAAAGCAGAATGTTCGGTTTCGGTGGCTATGTGCATGTTACATCATGGAGAGAAGCAGAGCGCGTGGCATCTTGCCAAGCCTGTGGCCTTTTTTAGCATGACACACCCGAGGTTATATTTAGCAAGGAAATTAGTGAAATGCTAAGCAACTTTGTGATTTATTTTTTGGCCTAACGGAAGTGAAGAATAAGCTGAGTGAGAAGAAGTTCTGGTATCGAATCAAAATGAACGGATTTTGATACCTACAAAATGCGGGTTTTAAAATTATGCAGCTCGTGCGGTCTGTGGCTATGAAAAACTGTAATTAATTAGGTCATGTAACGATATGAATAATTACTTACTAGAAGGTTTGTCTAAATGCATCGTGCTTCACTAGTGTAAATAATTGCATTAGCATTAAACGATGCATAAATATATTAATTAGTAAAATAAGTTACAATTTATATAAATAGATTTTTTTGTGGGTAGCATTAAATTTTTGTAAATTTTGTAAAAAGAGTTGCTCCTGGTTTTATTGAGAGACACTGGCGAGGTTGTTAAAAAAATTTTAATAAAATAAAATATATTGACCATAAAACTTTTCCTAAAGTGATAATCGTAAAATTTTCCAAATTGTCCAGGCACAATAGAAAAGGATTAAAATATTCTCCAATACTATAATCTCCTTGATCTGTCGTTATAGCCGTGAACCAGATTAAAATAAAACAGACTTGTTTAACGAAAAAATTGTTATCCAACACTTTACGATATAAAAACACAAATAAATTGTCTCATATTTTTATGTCTCAAACCTACACATCCTTCAGGTAGGTATAAGAATTAAACTATGACTTATATAAAATTTTACGAACACAATTTTATAAAGAAACACCTCCACAATTTAATAATTCAGCGTCATTTGTCACACAGATGGTCACCAAATTGAGTAAAAGTGGTTTACTACACCTCTCTCTGATATGATGATATGTAAATTCAATTTTATTAAACGCTTGGGGGCAAATGACAAGTACTATATCTGAGTCGACAGAAAATAAACAATTTAATTAATTCTAGAATGTAATTTATTAAGCATATGTATAGTCTGTAAATCAGTTAGATTATTTTCTCAAAAAGTTTTTTGTATATTTTGAAGTTATCCTTCCTTGGAGAGTCAATAATCTTGAAGATTTTTGTGATATTTTGTATGAAATGTCCTTAAAAAGTGCGATATTTGAGTAGATTAGCGGATTAGCCTGATGGTCCAACTACATAATTTGACTGTCACTCATCATTACAGTGTTATCAGACAAACAATTATGAGTGTAATTAAAGTTGAAATGAATGTTAATGTGAGTATAAACAGAAGGAACAGTGTTAATTGTTTTTAATCATATAAAATCACATGTTAAAACTTATGGATTTTAACTATAAGAGCATCTAGATTATCAAAGGTTTTGAAATTTTTGGTTCATTTGTAAATAAACGAGGTTCTTTTTTGTAAATTAAATGTTTCTATAAAGTCTAATTACAGGAAATTAATGCTGTAGTGAAAAAAGTGTGTACACAAATTTCTGTTGGCTTAACAAAATTGCTTAGTGAAAAATAGATAACAAGTACAATACACTTAAATTTCTAGGTCAGGGTTAAAAAAATGATTATAAACAGTTTACTGTTTACTCGTTCTAAAGCTTTTATAACATAAAGAGAAGTTACACACCATGCACTAAAAGTTTGAGATTATTAAAAAAAGGTTGCCCTAAAAAAATTTACTAAACACGAAGACTTGGATCTAAAAAAAAAATTAACTACCAATATTAAATTTTGATAAAACTGATTTTATTTCAGGGGTCATTCTTACGTAAAAGTATTTTAGAGATTCTATCTTATGCAGATAATAAATTTTATATATTTCGACAAACTTTTTATCCTTCCACATTTAATTTGGTACCAACTTTCAAAAATTCAAACTCTCGGTAATGGCTTTAATTCATTTGTACTTTATCTTTTATAAATTAGCGTGAAAGGTTAAAACGAGCATTAAAACGGTTCTGTTTTCACTTTTATGGTGCTTAACAAATCGTCGCATATTCAGCCAAATGCCAAAAATAATCTTTTATACAATCAAATTATATTAGAACTTTTTCAAATAATTTTATTTTCGTACTAAAAAAACAGTAAAAGTCTATACTTCCCAGTGGTTCCTCTAAGTCAAGGCTAACAGCATAAATTAATGATAGTAACTGAATAAAAATAGAGATTTTTAACTATTTACATTGGTGATGGTTGGTGACAAAATCACATACAGTAAGTTTCTTTTCAATGAAACTTTCAAAACTGTAATGCAGTTATAATTTATGTTATAATTAATTATAGATAAAGTTAAGGCATTAAAACTTTTGTCACAGTTTCCAAAATCTTAAACCACACAATGCGTCTCTAAATTAGGAAAAATATAATAAAATCTTACAGTAACATCACGAATATGACTTGCAATTACTAATCTGCTCAGATTTTTAATACCATGTAATAGCACATGTGTCTACTATATTCATAGTAACATTCTGTATAAATCCAAACAGTATAAACAAACCATTTTTTCTATGTTTCACATTTATAAACTCGTTACTACCAGTTATCCTTCAAAAATATTTAGAATAATTTGCAAACCATACGCGATATTTCGAATAAATGTTGATTTTCCAAACAAACCATTTCCAGTTCATTTGAAGCAAATAGTTACAAGGACATGATTCACACAGAGTTATTTGAAAAGTTTTAATTAGCAAATACAAAAATCGATGTTATGCAAAGGTAGGTGAAGTTCAACCGCAGGTCTTTACTCATAATTGAATTGTTTCGAGTTTCGACCATGTCGATGTGTTACGTAAGCACAGATGATACTTCAACCTCAACCTAGTCTAGTTTGTAAATTAAGTTATTTTTTTCGTGTCTTGTATGTTGATCAATTTTAATCAAAAGATTGGATTCGTTAGGGTTATAAATTTCCGGTATTAAAGGCTTAAGTGGGGAAATAAATTAAAAACTGGGGTACATTTGATTGAATTAAAATCTATTCAGTGCTAAGGAAGTGTAGTTAATGAGTATAGCACTAAAGTTTGCACTGCTATACGAGCCCTAACAACTAAATGTTCGGACAAAAGTAATTTTTTGAAGTATGAAAGGAGAACTGGAAATTTTACGCAAATAATTAGTAAACACCTAACAATACAATAAGATAAAGCCTTAATAACCATAGTATGCATGGAAGAAAATTATTTATTAGATTTAACAATATTTTAAGCTGAATAATTAGCAAACTTTACAAAATGAATTTGCAACTAAATGTTGGGATAATTTTTAATTTAGGACCATTAATAAGAGGTTACGTCTCATTTTGTTTTAATAGCTGCCTGTATTCTAGCAGGCATTGTATTTATCAAATTTTGGTACAATTCTGGCGTGAAACTGTGCCAAATTTATTCTATTTTTGGTCTTTAAGTCCCCAATGGTTCTTGGTGGATTATTGCGTAGAATACGTTTAATTTTATGCCAAAGAGTTTCAATGACATTTAAGTCCGGACTGGATGAGGGCCATGAAAGCACCTTTATGTCGTTTTCCCCAAATTCCAAAACTGATTTTTTAAAAACAGTCGTTAGAAAATTACGTCACATTTTTCTAGTGCAATTTTAAAGCTACGAAATATGCCTAAAATCACCAAATAAAGACTTGGGGATTTTTTTGTACATAAAACCAACATCCAGCTTCGCAATAAAGTAAATTTTACCAAAATCCAAGCAGTGGTTCCAAAACTGTGATTATTTTAATGTAGGTAGCACCCTCAAAAACATGTTTTTGAAAAGTGAACTGTTGAACTCGAAAAAAATGCAAAAAAAATCATATTAACATTTCAAATTTTTTTCAATATAGCACGATTATTGAGCTTTGATTTAAATGTTTTTTGACACAAATCCAACCAGCGGTTTCAAAACTGTGATTCTTTAAAACAGTTACTAGAAAATTTTATCATTTTTAAAGGTGCAACTTTGAAGCTCCGATAAATACCTAAAATTACCAAATAAAAACTTGTGTAACTTTTTTTGTAAAGAAAACCAACATCCAGCTTTGCAATAAAGTAAATTTCATCAAAATCCGACTACTAGATCCAACGTTTTGAAAATAATAATTCTTTGTTTCTACAATTTTCCCATTCTGCTGGGTTAAAGTGCCACAGTTTTGGAACCGCCTAGCAGATTTTTACGAAATTTACGTTTTTATATAACTAAATGTTGGCGTTATAACAGAAAAAACCATCAATATTATAGAAGTTAATTTAGATAACTTTTGCGCGTGTGGAAAAAAGACAATCAAATTTACTTTTGTCCGAACATTTAGTTGTTACTGGGATTTTTATTTTATAACACTAAATTTCACTCTTACTAATAATAAAAATATACTTATAGTAATCATGATTTTTTTAAACACTTTGAAATTGCTTTAAAAATCGTCTATGTTTGCATACGAATTTTTTTTACTCTCTTATTTATCAAAATCCGTACGATAATACCAGCGCTGATTACCATTAAATATGCTAAGACCAACCGTACAGTTTCACATATCTACATATTGTGTTAGAGATTATAGCATCTAGTAAAACGTCCCACAAACTGACACACACACACAAGGTTACACAATAATATTGCCATCACCTAAAATAAAACTTGGCCGCACTACGGCACCTGTGCAAGTATAAAAATTATTTCTGTAAATAAACGAAAATAGCTGTAATTAAACTCGATCGGAAATTTGTTGATGTGTTATTTTAGTTGTTTTGTAAAATATCCTGCAAAAAATTTTACTACATACATTTGGGTTTCGTTCAAATTGCTCTTTAACTTGTGCATATGTTGCAAGAAATTAAATGTTGTGCAGTTTGTTTAGGTATTAATAAGTATAGCGCGCGCGGATTGTAGTAATTACTTTCTCTTTCCATTTAAAATATAGCATAGCTTGTGTGTTGGTATATTTTAGATCATCACCTCCTGTGGTTAATTTTATTAATATTGGTTCAACAGTACTACCATTTAAGTATATTTATTTACGGCGATTTCATATAATTAGTTAATTTCAATTATATGGTACATAATATAAAATAAACGCAGTGGATTATTACAAGAATTTATTAAACAGATACTTAATGGAATTTCTGGAATTAAACGATGGAAAACAAAGTTAATTGGAAATTCTCCCATCAACACAAAGTCACAAATATTTTCGTATCAATATTAAAGCCTATAAAAACCAATCGAGATAATAACTAATTTTATTGTGATGTAACACTTTAGTTTTAGGACATGAAAAGGTGCTACATGCGCATATTAAAACGTGTGATCCTATCTTGAAAATGTGTTGTTTACTACCAAGAAGAAAAGGCACCGGTAATGGTGTTGAAATCGAGTGATGCGGCTCTATCGCGTTATTAAGAGATGAAAGGTACACCCATCATGATTAATGAAATAAAACCACATGCCAAACGACTAATATCCTCTAATATACAGATTACAGCCCAGCTGCCAATAAAAATATAAATATCAGTTAAGTTCGTTGCCTAACATAGTCATCTTCATTAGAATTTGAAATAACATACGTCTGAAATAAATCCGATATCCATCACTTTAAAATTGATACACAGAAGCCAAGATTAATAAAAAACTGGGTTATCAAATAATTTTTCCGACCACCAATCAAAATTCCTCCAAGACAAGTTTGTTGTCGAGTGATGACTTAATTAAAAACTGCAATTTTAGGAATCATTAATCAAAAGTGGTAGCCCTCCCCCCCCATATTGATTTATCAGTTCATCCTTCTGTGCATTAAACTTTATTGTTTGACATTCAAAGCAATTCGTGGTTTTAATGTTGTTGTGTCATGAGCATGAGGTCTGCGTATCCTAATATGGTTCGTGACGTCAGCAACATCGAGTGGGTTGTTTCTTTCATCATTTTTTCTTTTCTACAAAGGCGTACATGACCCGATTTGGATTAAAAAAAAGAGTAAAATAACATACGGTAAAATGCGGTTGAATGTGCATTTTGTGTGTCATTGTCAAGCGCCACCATGAGCATGTAAAAGCCGCTGGTTTAATCGACAACAGTAATTAGTTATAATGGAAACAGATTGGACCACAGAAAATTTGTATCTGGTGTCGTCTGGAAATTTTGTCTAACTGTTTTTCCTTATTTGAAAGTCGGTTGATTCATCTAAGTTAATCTAAACTTCTTAGAAAATTGATGTAGTTGTAGGTGATTCTTAAAATTACTCAAAATATAATTTTGTTTTTGGATTTATCTACAAAATCTAACATTTTTATTATCAGGCATTATAAAACACGAGTTATTATGGCCAGAATTTTGCTTTTCGGCTTCCAAAGAACCAAAAACTGTTGCTCAAAAAATTTATCAGATTACCTACTTTATTTCGTAGATGATAAAAAATAATTATGAAACAAAAATATAAAAAATCTAGTTCCTTCAAACTCTCATACATATTTTCAAAACCTACATTTTCCGGATATGACTCACTTTTTATTATCCACAAATATTTTTCTTCCTTTAACCGTCTAAAGCAACACCTCATTAAATCTAAAAGCCTCACAAGAATTTGTTAAACATTTAATTACAGTATGTTTAAAATATCGAAGGGGTTCTCTAATAACAAACTATTTTTAGTCCCCTAATTATTTTTATCTCACGTGTGTGCTGTAGTTTCAGCACCTCGCCTTGGATAATACAATCTACATTTGAACTTTCATCCACTTACGATACAATTTATTGATGGAAGAGGGTGGTGCAACAACAACGTATATGATCTTTTTCGGTTTAATGAGGTGCTTGAGAATAGCAATACTCATCGAAGTGTGACAAAAATAAAAGGATCGTAGAATCAACTAACAACATCAAATATGTTTTGTAGTATTAAATTTTTTTATAACTCGTAAAATGTTAGCTTCGGAGGCGCACATAATTTATATAATACTACATACATCAATTTGAACATTTATTATAACAACGATGAACAGAAATATGTTTATTTAATATCCATAAATTTCACCAAGCGAGTACTTTGACTCCGGAATCTACAGAGATTGTAAGAAAAAACAGAGTAAACACAACTTTGTGAATGTTTTAAGCAGCTGTTTAAAATAAATACAGTTTGTTGATGATCATGCATCTCGCAAGAAGCACCAGGGATGGTAAAGGATTTATGGGATAATTAAAATTAGGTTTCAGATTGAGTCTGGCAGACCGTCTGGAATTGTCGGGTTTTTCGAGCACTCTGATTTTTTGTTGATGTACTAGTCACTGGAAGAAGTTTGAGAAAGGTCGAGCACCAGACAGATTTGTACAAAAATATTCCGTGACTAAAAGTGAATTAAAATCAAAATGGACAAAATTAGGAATATAATTACTTTTAAGTAACCACTCGATAAGTTAACATATATTTAATATTTTCAGCTAATAAAAGGATAAAAATAAGCCAGGTATTTTTATATTAAAATAACGGAGTGACTCATTGTCTTTTCTACTCACCTTCAGTTTTATCTAAGTAACTACCTGATAATATCATAAACTAGCTTGGAATCTATTTATTTTTTAAGTGACTACTCTATCTAATAATTGCACCAAAACTATGCACTGGTTACGTTTAATAGTGTTTTTATAGTGACACCGCTCGCTGGTCTTTTTATCAAAGAATGTCTAACATAAGCGGCGCCAGTGTGTATAGCACGTTTCAAAACACTATATTTCATCAGTTTGCCACATTAATGTGTGAAAGACATCTACATACATAGAGAACACTACTCATCCAAATAAATATTTCCTAGCGAAATTAAATAAAAGTTAAATCACTAAATCAGGACATTTACTGATGCTTTACCAAATAAATTATCTCCGTCACAGTGCTAAATTTATAACTTTATATTTAGCTCAATTACTAAAGTTTACTGTGAATTAATTGGAGTCAATTAAGATGGATGGTCTCAAACAGCAAATTTTATGTTTTATAGTAATTGAGGTACAAGTTACAAGCTTTCTTAAAGTCCAATATTTCTACCGAATAATATTTTTCCACCAAGAAACTCCAACTACCTAATAGAAATAAATGGAAAATATGAATCTTCGTTCTCACCTATAAATATGACTTAAATGGACGCGCGTTGCATTATCTATTGACCGGAATATTGCAGTATAATGTTTATAGACACACCCTTCCTGTTCAATCTATGAAATTAGTTTAGTTTTAGTACATTAACTAGGGCAGTAAGGAATGAGTGTCGCATTTTATGTGCCACATAAAATTACGAAATATATAAAGATCATTGTTATTACATTTAACTGCTTTTTTAATTGTCTGAAATTAGAATCAAGTTTAGGGTTAGCATTATACAAAGAGAAAAGGGTCAATGAAACCAATTTTCAAATAAAAAGCACCATCACCAATTTAGTGCAATTTTCTAAATAAAATAAAACCTAATTTAATAAATATTGAATATTTTATTTCTAAATACATATGTAAAATTGGGTCATCCAATTTCCTAGAAAAATTCCAATTTATTTAACAACCATGAAGCATTGTTTCTCCATTGACATAAGCACGAAGCGTCAAGTACTTTTAATTCTGCGGCCCACTGGTCATTATGGGAACGTGTGAAGGAAATAAACTGCCGGCGTTTGAATATAATAGGTGGAAATACTACCCTACTGACGACTTCGTTTCCTCCCTACAAACACCCCCGCTTAGCCGTCATACGAACCGTTCATTAACTTCCTAGGATGTAATATCGTTAACGTTTATGTGAAAAAATATCTAAAATCTCGATTTGAAATGTTTCTTGTTTCAGGGTTCTTGTGGGAGCTCCCGAGGCGCATTCACAATATCAACATCTTGTAGATCGCAGTGGAGCTGTATATAAATGTCGGACGGAGGAGGATAACAGATGTGAAGAAGTACCATTTGATAAAGAACGTGAGTAATATTTTGAACATTAGTACTATGTACCTATATAGAGAAAGTAGGCTTTGTTCGCTTATTACAGAACACCTTTATATATAGTTTAATTTTTATTTTATTGTCCTTTGTCACGACAACAATACGAAGAAGTACATAATAAAATTCCTAGTTTCAATATGGCGCATATGTTTAATTTTCATGCGTTCTTTCTTCAGAAGGCACCTTAAAGTGTTATGTCCAAAAACCCAACATAAATCCTGACAACTGGACATGTCCCCTGTCCATAAAAATTTGCGCGAATACTTACAAGCTTTTTATTTTGTATATGGTATAGAATAAGAATATATTAAATGTTAAAATTTAAAAAAAACATGTATAAAACTAAAATAGGTCTATTGTATGCAGATCCAAACTCACGGACCGTCTTCTATATATAGCAGAATATTTTATTGCAACGAATTTGTAGATTTCTTACTCGACTACTTTTCATATGCGGATAGAACCGCCAAAGAACCCATATCTAGAACCAAAGTAATATCCGTACTTGCCAACCATAAATTTAAATGTTATATGAAAGATAACGCTTGATCATATAAAAAAGATGTTGCTATAGACGTTATACACCTTAACAAGCTATTTCTGTGACAAATTATTCGCCATTTTTACTGTACATAGAGAAAATTCATGCCATTTGTTGGATTGATCCACATAAAAAGCTCGAGTGCTAAAAATAAAGCGTTATAGGTCAGGAATATGATTATCTTGAGTGGTGTACACTATACATATCCATATATTTAAATAGATTAGTTCGCTGCTGAAAGTGTACAAGAATTTCAGTTCAAGGATTAAAAGTGGTTTAAAATGTGTAGCAGGAATTTGTTAAAGTGATTAGTTCTAACTGGGATTTTATCGATTTACATTCCATAAAATATCGACAAAATTTTTACAGAAAATATGACAGTAAACTTTTGAACATAATATATATACCTAAATTTCTAAAAAATTACCAATATCTTTCAAAATCATTTGAAAATTATTTTATACCAAATACTAGTCTGAATAACGTTGCAAATTAGAGTAGGTTAGCTATAATTTGTTATAGTTTCTTACGAATTTATAGAATTTATTTAACTAATCCATACATCAATTTTAAATACATGAGTAATAATGTTAGTATGCAATGATTGCACAAAATTTATGCACAGTGTCTTGACATCTGTTTTGAATAACGAATTTGCGATTTTAGACGGATAGCACTAAATGGAAAAAGTCCTACAGGTACTTACAGGAAGGACGACAATAAAAAAATATTCTGCACGCACACAGCTTTGAAAGTTGAACAAAAATAATCTGATATAAATTCTATAACAGTAGGTATAAAGCAATTTGTCTGAGGTTCCATTTTAATTGTTTTATTATGTCTAACAGACAAGTATTATAAAATTTAAACGCCAAAGTGGAAGTAGCGAAACTGCACTCAACGCAGAAGGAATTTTTATATACCCAGTATAATATGTAAGGTTTTTTTGCCAAGTGAACAAAATACGGTTTATTTTATATAAAAGCCATTTGTCGTTTAAAATTCTTTTGTGTGGTCAAATTTATTAGGTACATGAAACGTGTTTTAGTTGCATACTACTTTTTGCGTGTTTTTTCTCTTATTGCTCGTTTTGTACAAAGTTCACCACTTTTATTTGTGCTTTGTCTGTATAGCTACAAAATAAAATACAAAAAACCTTCGTAGGGTCATCACCATATGAAAGAATATTCTTGAAACATTTCTACAATATAATTTTATTTTTTCAGCGAACTCGAAGCCCATCGACAGCAAAGAGAACCAATGGTTCGGTGCAACATTAACAACTTCCGGTGCGGCCGATGGTCCAGTTGTGGTGAGTACCATAAATTAAACATAACACAAAATACACATACACAACATGATAATTTTCATGAGATGATTCGATTCGTTGCTGATTGTTTATGGCAACCGTCACACAACTACATACTGTGGCAATCAACATTCACTCAGACATGTTGAAATTTTAAATGAGAAAAGATCAAACTACAAACAAGTTATATCAAAACAATGCTAGCGGTTTACGGCATTGAGTAATTCCAATTCAAAGGCTGTTGCAAGTTTGAAACAAATACATTTTTCTATTCATTGATGATTTATCAATTCAGTACAGAAGCGCCGACGACAATTATCAGTTTTATGTTTAAATTTATTCTTACGGTTTTTCTTTGATTTCTATAGTACAGTTGAGCGACTGTCAAAATTCAATGAAGATAGGTACGTGACGGTTCATCTAAAAATGGGATGATAAATTTTAAACGTAATTCTTTAGGAAATTAATAGATTAATGCTAATAATGTGAGAGAAACAAAACGAACAGATGAACCCTTATTTAAAAAATATTTTTAGGTAAATTTCTTGGAAAAAGGGAACCAAATTTACTGTTAATTTCAATTATTAACAAGCGATTTTAGTATCTACTTATTATTCTAAAATTAACAAAAACTTTCTTGCATCTGGTTCCAAACAATTGCCATCAAATACAGTTTTAAATAACATTTCCAAAGAGTAATTAAGTTTGTTTACAAAACATCACCAAATCAGGAAACAATTAAAAGAGTGATGACTTTAAACTATTTTTCTAAGGTCCTCTTTGCTTGTTGTTATTTCATTGGGTCCGCATTACCACTTTTATGATCATTTGTTGAGAAATGAAAGATTTACTGCCATCTTTACACTCTTCATTCTCTAGATTTGTCTTGCTGTAAACTGTAAAAATGTAGGTAAGAAGTTCTGTAGATTTCTCTTGTAAACTTGGGAATGTGGCTTGTTAGTTTTGATGGCATTGCCAGGCGCTAAAGAACGCAAAGTTTTACTTCATTTCTTTTTTTTTTCTCTTAATTAATCCTACTAAACTGCTGGCCAATTGAAACGTACCAAGCGAATTTTTGGTTGAATTTAAAGTCAAATATTTTGAAAAGGAGTAAAGATATCGATATGAGGTTTTCAGGATTCAAGAGATAATTTAATTGAAAAAACAATAGTGTTACCCGATTTTTTTACTTTGAAGTACGTTACTATCTACAGGGTATGAAAGAAAGTTGTCTTTTTTTTCTCAAATTTTATACCTACCGAGATTCCACAAAAAATTTTAAATATTTTTTTGATGTCCATTTTTTTAGTCCCTGGTTAATGAGGAAAAAACTAATTTCTCAAAAATTTTATATCCCTCTTATTTTATAAATACCGAATTTGTTGAACAGGTTTTTGCAATAATAATTATGCTGCCATTTTGAAAGCAAATGTCAACATGTGATATGTCGATAAAAAGGTAATTTTAAGTAGAATCAAATTATTACGGAAAGAATGTAAGGTGTTGTTTTAAAAAATTTTGAAAGTTAGTAGGTGGCCCTTCCGGTGAAACCGGAAGTGTCATTAAATTGTTTTAAACGTCAAAATGATTATTCTTTTCAACAATCAAACCATGTCAAATTTCAAATTAATACAGTTAAATGTAACAAAATGGTGGGGGTTGTAAAACGATTTCGTGACCACCCGGTATACACGGATATGAGCAAATTTTGGAAAAAGTGAAAAACACGTTTCGAGGATATAAGTCACTTAAACCAATGGTGAACATAAACTAACTAAATTCCATTTTAGTCCATCAATAAAATAGCCTCAAAAAATGAATTAAAAAAATTTACTAATTAGAAAACGTGTACCGATTTTTGATAAGCCACTCGTTACCAATAAATTAATGAAAGTACAAAAATGTACTTTTTATAAGAAAGCCATTCATAAGGTATCATAATCAACTACAGAGATTGGTTCTTACAAAACACAATACGGCCGAACAACAAAAAACAAAGAAAAAGCAAGTTTTCAGCAAAAATTCGTTATCTTATAAAATAACAGGGATATCAAAACTTTGAGAAACAGGTTTTTTTCCCATTAAGAAAGGACTAAAAAAATCTACATCAAAAAAATATTAAAAAATTTTTGTGGAATCTTGGTAGGTAGTTATAAAATTTGAGAAAAAAAAGACGACTTTCTTTCATACCCTGTAGTAAAAAGTAAAAATATCGAGTAACACTATCGTTTTCTCAATTAAATTATCTCTGAAATTCTGAAAACCGCATGTTGATATCTTTTCTATTTTTCAAAATATTTGACTTTAAATTCAACCTAAAAATTAGCTTGGTACGTTTCAATTGGCCAGCAGTTTATTTCACATCAGAACTAAAATTATTCTTTTAATGAAATAAAAAAAAGTTTCGCTTAAACTGAAACATAAATAAAAATGGCAAAATTCGTCCTTGACAGTTAGACGCTTCGATTCTGTGATCGTTTATTCCGGAAACATCATTAAATAGATTAGATTTACAAACAGGAAGCTTTGCCGTCCTTTAGTTTTCCTTGCTGAAATTGAATTTGTAACTGAGTGGAAAAATTTGGTTTCCGTAATGTAAATATATTAGTTTTTGTATAAGTAGCGAACCTAAATTTTGACTAGGTAGCTATTTTAATGTAATGTAGAAATTGTCAAATTTACCAGAGTAAACTTCGAAAACCTCATAATATATCCAAATTTTAATGAGAAGAAAGCTAATCGGCCTCTTAAATAATTAAATAAACAGTAAACGTTAACCACGGAAGACTTTTTTCCTTATCAGTTTTTAAATAACATGAAATAAATTGTATCTCTTCCACTTATGCCACAATCAGATATTTAATACAGTGAGTTATTTTATGAACAGTTTTGTGATAAATCTCCTGTTGAACGCAGAGAATGCAAATTGCATTCTTAATATACAGAATTGCAGTTTGATAATAATGCAAAATGTACACATCTCTCTAAACAGTTATACCATATATTAGAGAATCCTATTAATGCACATAAATTTGATCACTTTGTGATGTGTGCATAGATTATTTTGGATAGATATTATCTGGACACGGTATAACGATTATAACAAGTAATTTTAAAGCCCTTACACATAACTTGTGCATGCTCGATTTAACACCCAACACAATTCAGCGATGTGAAACCAATTTATTGGTCCTTATAAGCCTAATGCATATATGAGCTCATATCATATAGAATGCTAAAAGCTGAAAGCTAAATAAATAGTTTTGCGTTTTGCGACTATGATATATCTATTTTAAATGGTTTTGTGGCGCGGTTTCTGCAGCTATACAATTTATTTCAGAAAAATCCTTATGTGCCAGATAGACTGATTCTTGTGGTGTATTGACATCATTGATGGACGATCAGCTTTGAAACCAGCTCTACCGCATTACAGAACCGATATGTCCGTATTTGCCGCGATTGACCGCAGTTTTTTCCCTTGGTGTGTATACGCGTACATGTACACCAAGTCGTGATGATCATTCGATATTTTCAGATATATCTGCGGTCAATGGTTTTGTTTTACAAACTTCAACACGGGGGTATTATTTGTTCAATTATAATTACAGCAGGGAACGCGGCTTCCAGTTGTGTGAGGTGAGCTCAGTTGGTTGCTTGCCTGCTCTCCTCCTGCTGCAAAACATAATCCGGATTTCAATCGTTTGTTTTTGTGACAGGCTTTGGAAGTGAAGACAATTTGCCAAATGCAATTTGTGCTGTTGAATGCTATGTCACTTGAAAGCTTAATTGAATTGCGTATAAAGAAAATATGGTGGATAAATCGGTATATAGACTGCATCACGTATGCGATAATAAGGGGGAAAATATATCAAGAGAAATTTTTCCGTTGATCTTATTTCATGTATTCTAAGTTCATTAACACAATCCACAACAAATTCTTGAGAATGTTTTCACAATCAATTTAATTTTCATCATAAACATAATGAATTTTTCGTAGAATTTTTTAGAATATTTGCATTTTGTGTATACAATAGGATTAAATGCAGCAACGTTTATTTATGCTTCGGTTAACTTTGCTCAATGCAATCACTTTGGTTGAGGCTTGAGGTGAGGCCCAATGTTGTTTTGCTTATTTACTTTGAAGTTGTACTGGCATCAGAATCAGAAAATTTCCATTATAAATTGGAGGAACTTTATTATTTTAAAAAATGAAACCCTAATGTATAAAATTGTAATTATACAGGGTGTCCCAGTTTATATAGTCAGGATTTCACCAGTCGATAGTTTAGCGAAAATTAAAGGTGGTTTGTCTAATAAACTATGGTCGAATGTTGCTTCCTTTTTGATGTACAGGGCATTAAAGAAAATAAATTATTTTAAATAATTTGCTATAAATCAATAACAAAAAAAGTTAATCTTCTGAAATTTTGCATAGTTCTTTTTTTTTATATTCTCTTATTAATAGTGGTTGCAATTATTTTATTTAGAACCCAGAGGCGTGCGTACGGGTTTCTTCAAAAACATTTTATTGAATAAACGGTTTTTTTTACAGCACCAATATGCAGAGAGTATTTTCCATTCAATTTAGAAACTTTTTGTATCTTACAATTTCTTGATAACTTAATTTTTTTTTCTTATTTATTAAAGAGGTTCTTCCCTATTAGATTTCCGAAAAAAGCATCAGTACAAAGTTGTAGAGAAAAATATTTCCTACAACTTTCCTTTTAATATTTTTTTGGAATTGTCAATATTTAAAAAGATATTCAACAAATAAGTTGCAAATTTTAGGGAAATTTTTCTCTAGTTAGGTACTACTTACTACTACTACTTACTACTCTTTCCCCAAAATTTTCAACTTATTTGTTGAATAACTTTTTAAATATCGACAATATCAAAAAAAGTTTAAAAGATTAGTTCTAGGAAATATTTTTCTTTACAACTTTGTACTGACTCTTTTTTTCGAAAATTTAATAGGAAAAAAGTTATTCAATAAAAAAAAAATCCAACCCTTAATTGAGGGCTGGTGAAGGAAAGGGCGGGGTCTACGAATACACAAACTCAGTTTTAAACTTTCAGGGTGACCCTCTAGAAGATTCTACAAAAATTGGCTGTAGGGTAAAAAAAATCTATTTGAAGCCTTTTTTCTCCCTTATTTACTGTACTATTAGGTTATTTTGAGTTAAGTTATCAAAAAATTATAAAATACGAAAAAGTTTCTAAATTGAATGGAAAATACTCTCTGCATATTGGTGCTGCAAAAAAAACCAGTGGCGTACGTTTTATTCAATAAAATGTTTTTGAAGAAACCCGTACGCACGCCTCTGTGTTCTAAATAAAATAATTGCAACCACTATTAATAAGAGAATACAAAAAAAAGATCTATGCAAAATTTCAGAAGGCTATCCTTTTTTGTTATTGATTTATAGCAAATTATTTAAAATAATTTATTTTCTTTAATGGCCTGTACGTCAAAAAGGAATCAACATTCGACCATAGTTTATTAGACAAACCACCTTTAATTTTCGCTAAACTATCGACTGGTGAAATCCTGACGATATAAACTGGGACACCCTGTATTTTAGAATATCGTAACACAAAAACTAATTATTAATTATAGAGTGTCCATAAATGGGCGCATGAACAGGTGGAAATTATAAACAATTAAGTTAGTAAGCACTAGCAAAAACTAGTACTTATTTATAATAAAATTTCTGGAATCTAATTTATAGCATCCAAACTAATTTTCTGATGATCTCCAAATGAAAAAGTGTACAATTTGTTGCGTCTCGGAAGTTTATTAACAAGCTTCAGTTTTAATACAGTCGGTACATAAATCTTGGTCAGGTATTCAGGCATTATTAGTCTAATAGACATGGAAAATACAAATCAAACTGACATACTGTTTAATTCGTTTAATACCAGTATAGATTATCAGATTGAACGGACGAAATATTATCGCTCAGAATAATTGTTATATTATTTTGCGGTTAAATTCGAAAACAAACAATACACAAGAAAACAAATTTGTCAATACTAATTTATCAATATAATCTATAAATAAAGTGAATGAATGAATGTGGTTGTTGTGTTCCGGCTTTTTTAATCTTCTTATCAACAACAAATGCAATGACCCGCCCTTCAACAGCACAATCAATTTATTTATTTTAATTAAGTCGTCAACACATTCGAGCCTGTGCGAGTATTTATGCTACTGGTTTTAATAAAACATGAAAGCTTTGAGGCAAATATTAATTTTAATATTGCGTGTGCTTTACACCGAAAACCAAATTTGAGGTCTTTGGGGAATTACAAAAAAAGCAGTAAATCTTTGATATTTTTTGTAAAAGTCATCAGATAAAGACGTAAATTAATTTCGCAAATTAACATGAATTGTATTCATGTAGAGTTAATTATAAAGGGTGTAAAATGTAACTACATAGTAAGGTGTGAAAATATTTTAGATAACATGGAAAATAATTAGATAATTTTAGATTCTTTAGACTGTACAAGACTTTAAATTTATATGATAACATTTATAAAATTTTCAATTTTTAGGCTTGTGCACCCCGCTACATCTGGTTTACCAAAGAACAAAATAGAAGAGATCCCGTAGGAACCTGCTACGTCTCCGATGGATATTTCAACAAAGTGGAGGAATATTCACCATGTCGAACAAGTAAATATTTTCTATAATTAAGTAAATTTCAACATCACGCAACTATTTTTGCACATTCGTAGACACTTCTAAATTGGTTTTATTTTCTAGTTATGTGGGGATATCATAGACAAGGATCCTGTCAAGCTGGTTTTAGTGCCGCTATAAATTCGGTAGGTAGCCAATTTTTCATTCGATTAATTATGTATGATTTCATCCTGTGCTAATATTTATTTCTTACAACCAAACCTCCAGTGTGAGTCATTAAATCCAAACTCACACCTTTATACATAGAATTGCCTCTTTGTTAAACAAAATTACCTGCCAGTATAGCAGGCTGCACTTACTCCTTGTACTTAAATAATTGTGCCAGTCATAACAATTCAAATAACAAGAGTGCATATAGAGTAAATATATAATTACATAAATGAGATGTTAGCTTGCTGGTACTTATATATTTAGAGGTTGGTACTTTTGTTGAAGAATGCATGGATTTTTTCAAGTCATCCATCCACCTTATTGCTTTTATTTTCATGAACAATGTTTGCCAGCGGCTGTACTAATGGATTATGAAACATTTTTTCTCAACAGCTGCCATATATGTAATGGGTTTGGTTGAAATTGAGTGCTCCTAATTTTTTGCAAGTTCATTCATTGTATCATACACTATAACATAAGAAGCAAGTCTGGCTGTCGAGCTGGCTATTTGCCAAAATGAGCGGAAATTATTTGTTTTTTCTTTCAGATTGGCGATCGTTTGTACGTGGGGGCGCCAGGTTCCTACTATTGGCAAGGTAAATACTCAGTTAACTATAGAACCTCCTCCTCTTAATTTGTTTTATTTTCTTTGCTGCTATATTTAATTATTTACAGAATATTTTTGTGTTTCTTTGTATTGTTATCTTATATTTTACAGGCTTTTAGTTTAAAACTAGCGCGCCTTTTCCCCCTTTTAGACCAAATAAAATACAGTACTATCTAGAAATAATTATGTTTCAGGCCAAATGTACTCTATCGATGCACATGCCAGTTTTAACTTTACTCCAGGAGTATTTCAGCAGACATTTGGCGCTACAGGTACCTATAAAAGCAAAAATGCTGGAAACAACAATAATGAACATAATACATCTTACAAGTTTAACATATATGGTTGTTTTTTAAATCATTGTACGGTGCAGGTTATTAAAAACAGAACATAAGGCTACTACTTACATATTACCTATACAAATAATAATAATTTGAAGTTTAAGTTATTTTTGACACTAATTTAATATTGTAATAAATTAATCATTTACTTACCATTTAACAAGAACATAGGTTACCATTTAATTGGCGGATGTAGGTATAATATTAACCATTGACCTAAGATCACACATTCATGAAATTTTCAAAAAATCATTTACGTAATTAGTTTATCATTAATGGGCATAATATAGAGAAGGATAAAAAAACGACGAAATTTGAAAAACTCTTCTGAAGAAGTTACCTCCTACACCAATATTTACAGATTATTTCCAACTGGACCCTTCAGGAATAAATTCAAAACCAATTTGAATAATAATTATTATTACAAAATGTTTCCCAATAATATTTGTTAGGTAAAAATCCTAATGGGTACAAGTAGGTAGACATCGTGGGTGGGTGTACTACATGATAGAGGTACTTAAGATATAAGATATAAGATCTGGCTGTGAAGAAAATATTATTTCGTCACTGTTCACTGCAGATGATTTTTTTTTTGGAAAGGAAGTGAGCGCTTATTGAATCGTCTAATGTAGTTAGGTAGTTAGTTCAAAGCCGTTGTTGGTAGGCAACCATGAAAGCGGATGCCCGGAAAAGGATTACTCCGTGATGTGCTTTAAGCTTTAGTTTATGGAAATTTATGGCGGGTCATTACTTTTAATGGCGATACAACTGTAATGCGTTTCTTTTAATTAATTGAAGGTGGTTTTCTTGCCACAAAATTCCAAGTTAAAAAAAATATGAATTTTTTACCTATATACTGGAATATTTCAGATTTTGTCGTATGTTCGTTACAATTTTCGCAAAAATATTAAGTTTTTATATTAAGAACGTCATCGTATATTTTTACAACTTTACACTTATTTTTCAACCTTGTTTCATGTTTAAAACGAAACACCTCCAATAAAAACGACATTAACTGTCTGCTATAAATTATCACAAAGCACAAATAATCTTAAATCGATGTAGATTTAATTACCTCAGTTACATAACTATTATTATGTATTTATCTTGTCAGAACAAATTTTTACCGGTAATTATATGATTGAGCGACAGAATAAAATTGCAATAAAAAAATTAAAAGTGCTACGCGACAGAAGTCAAAAAATTTAATCTAGTGCAGAATAATTAAGGATGTAAGATTAGAATAGCGTCGACTATAAATAAATAATCATTTTGAAACTGTCGCTGTTTCATATAGTAAAAGCAGTTTCTATCATAAAAACTTATTTATTCAACTATTCCAAGTTTACTTGTATCTACATATGGATGAATTCTACAACTTGCCACACACTTATTTGTAATTATCGGCTTTTTTCTCCATGTACATAAATAAAAATAAAAAATACGGAAATAGCACTATTGCAGTGTTGCAGGCGATTACTTAACCCAGTGTTTTTGTATACAATTTTTCTGAACACGCATTCCTAACGATGTACGAACTATACATGCAACCAATTTACGAACTGTTTACAACGCCATAATAATTATTAAATAATGAATAAATTGCTATCACGTGTTGAAGTGACGATAAATAATTGTAAATTGAATTGTCTAAGCAGACCGTTTTGTGGGTGTCTACAAATTTATCTACCGACGTTGTTAATTAATTCTCCAGCTCCAGCTGCACAATCAAACAAAATTATTGAATAATTGCTCCTAATAGAGTTGAATTTACATAACTAAGTACTTTAGATAAATAATTGTGATGGGTAAGTATCTTCTTTCAGTTTTGGAAGGAACTCATCTCGCTTACCACATCCACTGCCTCTATTATGCCTATATAGAACATTATCATGTAAATTAAATACTACCCAGACAAACTAATCCAAAAGCTTTCGCCGTTATTTTACTCATATCCATCGCAACTGAACACAACTCAACTGAACTGGTATCCAGTTTTGCTCCCACACGAAAAATTCCAACAAATCTATTTTCCAGGTTCGGTTAGACAGAAAAGTTTAGAAACACGTCCAGCAGTGTTTTCCACTAGAGAAGGCGAACAACGTGACGATGACTCCTACATGGGCTACTCAACAGTGGTGGGCAAGTTCACTGATGCTGAAGAACAAGGGATTGCTGTTGGTATGCCTAGAGCCGCTGGTCTATACGGAAAGGTACCTCATCTATCTCAAATCTTAACTCAAACTAACTTATTTTTACCAACCCCTAGGTACTCATTTTCACGTGGAACCTAAATAACTACAAGAATATTTCTTGCACGAGTCAAATTGGTTCGTATTTTGGTTACGCTTTGGCCGCTGCTGATGTGGATGGGGATAAAAAGTTGGACTTGATTGTGGGCGCGCCGTTACATACAGAAGTTAACACTGAAGGCAAATATGATGTTGGTAGAGTTTATGTCCTTTACCAAAAGGGAGGATTTGATGAGAAACATTTTATCGATGGTTTCAATTCCAAGTCGAGGTTTGGGCACTCGTTGGCTTCTTTGGGCGACATGAATCAGGATGGATATGATGGTAAGAACTAAGTTTATTCCAGCTACTCTATTTTGATTACGCATTTTAACAGATTTCGCTGTTGGAGCACCTTATGACGGTAAACAAGAACGAGGAGCAGTTTACATTTATTATGGTTCAGCTAAAGGTGTCCGCGAAAAATACGGACAAGTTATCTACGCTGAAACCGTAATGTCCAACTTAGGGCAACCACTGAACACTTTTGGATTTTCCCTGTCTGGTGGTATCGACTTGGATGGAAACGAATATCCCGACATGGCTGTTGGTGCTTATCTATCCGATACAGCTTTCTTTTTCCGGTGAGGAAAACCCATGAAACTTTCGTTCTGTATGTTATGGAAATTATTTTTTCAGGTCCAAACCAGTTGTACGTGTAGATGCTTCTGTACTCTTCCACACCCAAAATAAACAAATTGATTTGAAGCAGATGAACTGTGCGCTTCCGAATAATCAAAGAGCTACGTGTACTTCTATTGATTTTTGTGTTAAGTATGGTGGGAAAGGAATACCACAATCTATTTGTAAGTCACCTCATCAACTAATAACTTCAAATAAATTAACACTTCATCTTGTAGATTTAAACTTGCAATATATTTTGGATACTAAAAAACACACAACACCTAGAATGGCTTTCTTGGAACATGGATCTAATACCTTCAATGAAACTATCATGTTGCATAAAGACAGGGGACAAATCTGCAAAACTAAGCAAGTCTATATTAAGGTAACTCATTTTAACCCAAATCATTAATTAGTGTAGCTACTTAACGAGATAATTTTAGGGCGATATAAGAGATAAACTTACACCACTAGAAGCAGAGGTAAAATACGCCATGACTGAAGATGCTTCATACACCAGCAGGCGAGATCCTCGTTCAGTCCTAACACCAATTCTAGATCTGAACTCTCCACCTTCCGAAAAAGACTCAATTATAGTTCAGAAGAACTGCGGATTTGATAACATTTGTATTCCAAACTTACACATAAATGTTACAACGTAAGCTAAATTGTAAAAATAATTTAGCTAGAGGCGTTATAGAAATTTGTTGTTATTTTCAGAAATGTTGAAAAGTATCTTTTGGGTTCTAACACCAACTTAGCGTTCGATGTGATTGTATCCAATTTTGGTGAAGATTCCTTTGAGACTACGTTTGAGTTAAAGTACCCTGAAGGAATCTATTTTAGGAAAATCGAACTTAAACCGAATATGCATGGTATATTATGCAGCCCTTCAGAAAATCGAACGATTAAATGCGATATTGGAAATCCATTACCTGCAAAGAAAATTGTAAGAATTTATTGTAGAAAAAAACATTATGCAAAATTACAACTTATTTTTTAGGCTAGTTTCATTATCCTTCTGCAACCATACCACAAAGACGGAATGGCGCCTAGTTACGAATTCGATATGTACGTCAACAGTACAAACCCTGAAGATATGTCGACAATGGAGGACAATCACAAACATGTGTCCATTGATATTTGGATTGATTCCTCAATTGAGCTCACAGGGTAAACTCGCAATTTTTTTAAAGAATTATATGTGATTATCAACAATTTTCTTTTTGTAGCAAATCACATCCAGCCAATTTGTTCTTCAACGCAACAAGTTACAGTTCAACTGAAGCAGGAATTAAACGAGAAACTGATATCGGTCCTCAAGTAACACATGTGTACTACTTAAGGAACAAAGGACCTGCCACTATTCAAGAGGCTGAAATGTTTTTCATGTGGCCTTATGCGACGTTAGGAGGTAAGTTATTTTTTAATTTTTTTTCATTTCGTTATTCATTTAAAATTTCAGATGAAGACTTTTTATACTTACTGGACCAGCCTCATACTTTAGGCAACGTAAAATGTGACGCAGCTCCCTCAAACTACAAACACTACCAGGTAGCTAATCACAACACTATCTCTTAGCAATAGTTAACTACACAATAATTCTTTCAGTTGGACTACATTCGCTCCATCTGGGAACGTTTAGACATCGATACAAGCAGTGGGGAGTACTCGGAACTTCATGGTGATAGAGACGGTGTGGCGATAGAGTCTGGTGCTGGAATCCAGGGGGTTGTCGGAGGACCTAAATCGCAATCTCCAAATAAACTAGACGAAGAAATTAGCTCTTCTGGTGACGCCTCTTTCGTTCATCAACATCGTCATGAAACCACGAGATTCCAAGGTGGTTCCAATAAGAGTTATCAAGGTGGTGGATCGTTTGGACGAGGTGGTCAAAGTTGGCAACAAAGCGGATCAACTCAAGGATGGAGACAAAGTGGTGGGGCACAGGGTTGGCAACAGAGCGGTGGTGGCTCTAGACAAGGTGGTTCCTTCCAAAATAATTCACGTCAGACTATTGTGCATCATGGTAAGTAAAAAAAGTTCACTTTCACTTAAGTAATTCACACTTAATTTTTTTAAATTTAGGTGGTAGTTCTGGACAAGGTGGACAAACTTTCCAAGGTGGTTACCAACGCGGTGGATCTGCTGAAGCCGGCAGTGGTTCTTTTTCATCTAGCAATCAAGACAGCAAAATAATCGGCAGTACTGGAAGAATCACCGAAGATGGCAACATAATTACATACAAATCTCGCTGGCACACGGAAACAGTTAACGGGCAACCAATCACAAGATGGGTTAACACGACTACAATTACTGATTCCAAGGGAAATGTTATTAAAACTTATGACACTACCGGGGACTTCCAAGGCGTTGTTAACAGAGGACAAAATGTTGATTCCTCACAAAACATTAATTACTCTATACAAAATCGGCAAAGATTAAACGAAGGTGAACAAAGAATAAACGAAGGTAGAGTGAGGTACAGTTCTGGTGAAACCAATAGACAGCATAGTGGTGAAGCAGATTATTCAATTTCTGGTGGTACCCCCGCAGTTGTTGCTGGACAATATCCTGGAGGTCAAGGTTACAGAGCACACAAAGCTGGTGATTTTAACTGGGAAGGACAAAGCGCTTCTAGAAGCGGCCAACAAGGTATTTATAAGAATTATATTCGGAACACAAAGCCTTTAACATTTATTCTTATGGTATAGGTTCCGGTGGTTCCGGAGGCAGTTATCAATATGGAGAAAACCGGGGAACTCATCAACAACAAGGAGGCAGTGTTAGCTACCATGGAGGAAGCAGTGGTGGATACAGCGGACAAGTACAAGGACAACATAGCCAAGGTAAATCTTTGATCATAAAAATTCTTACAGTTAAAATTGGTTAATTCTCAACTAGGTACATATGGTTCTGGTTCTGGTCCAACTGGTACTGGCTACTATGATGAGTTTGGAGTTTTCCACTCTTCATCGTCTTCATCATCGGCTCAAAACGCTTCTTCGTCCAGTGGACAAAGCACAGGACATAAAACCACTTATGGAGAATTAGATCTTCAAGGACACAGTGGTATTAGAGGCGAACCAGTGGGTTTTACTGTAACCACTTTTGATTTGGGAACTGGTGGTGGGGTAGATCTTAGTGGAAATATCCAAGGTAGGGGACAAGGTGCTGCGTCTTCTGGAACAGTCACCCATACCCAACAAGGCCACAATGGTAAACTCTCGTACCCACTTCTCACTAACTAACTTTACTAAAACGTAAATTATGTTGTAGGTGCACAGTCTGCTGGCAGTGGTGGTCGTGGACGTCAAGAATGGACTGAAGAGCACCACTGGTCTACTAGTGGTGAAATTCCACCAACTTACTTCAATACAGTGGACGAAGTACCACGTGATAATGTTCCGACAGATAAACCAAATTTGAATAATTTGTATCGAGGAAAAAGGCAAACGGATCCTTCGTTGGATCCAGCTTACACCGAGATTAAAAATTTGGTGCAGTGCAAAGCCACGAAATGTTTTTATGTGCGCTGTGTTGTTGGAATGTTGGAGAAGGACAAAGAAGTGTCTGTAGCTTTGAGATCTAGACTGAATGCCAGAGTGGTGAAAGGGGTAAAGATAGAAATTAAATTCGTTATATTTTGTAAAATAATTTCTAATTTTTTGAAAATTATAGATGAGCTCTCCTACTCAGCCTGTGAAGTTCTCCTCAATGATGCTGGGGAGAATCAGCAAGCTCCCTTACATTGGAACCCCTCGGGAAAGGTACCTGCAAAGCAAGGAAATCATAACGGAAATCCCTGCACAAGAACCAGAATTGAAACCATCGGTGGTTCCCCTGTGGGTGGTTGTTTTATCAGCTGTTGCTGGTACTCTTATTTTGTTGTTGCTTATCTTCCTTTTATATAAAGTAAGTACATAAAAATTGTCTGTTTTCGTGTTAATAATAATTATTGTGTTTAGCTTGGATTTTTCAAACGAAATCGACCATCGAACGCCCCCGAACGACAACCATTAAATAGAAACGGATATCATCATGGAGACGAAGCGTTGTAAAGAAAAAGGAACAAAGTTCTGTTGTAGCAGCTAATACAAGACTAATCTCATTATTTATTACTATTTTCGTTTGTGTGTTTATGAATAGTCGACATCTTTTATTATTACCTAATTTAAATAATTTATTTTTCTCGAAAAAACCGACGATAATAATTTATTATGTACTAGAGATTTATTTTAATAACCATGTGATTTACTTAACGTAGGGAAATAGGTAACTTTTATTTTTGTTTTCGTAATAATAGTATACTGCCAACTGCCAAAAATATCTGCGGACTTTCTTCTTTTTCTCATATTTTTGTGTTGATTCCGAATTTTTCTGTTATAGTTTTTCTTTCATTGTGCCTTAACTAAGTGCCATACTATTTTATATTGTGTAGGTATAAGCGATCTTGTGTACGTTACTAAATGTGAAATTGTCGTGCCTATACATTTTCCGAAACAAAACTTGAGCTCGAATATCAACTAAATAACCTAATCTGTGTTCACACTAGTTGTATGCAGATCTATTCTGTATTTGAATGGAACCTTAATGACCTTCAGGGGTTTAGTTAATGTTTCTAGTACTTGATTTTTGTATTTTTCTAATATGATCCTAACACGCTATACGATACTTCCATTGTATAATTTCACCGTTTCCTTTTATTTTATATTTAATTAATTTAATTACCCAGTACTAATGTTTCTAAAAGACTGTTGAACGAAATTATAGTGTTCGTTTTAAATTACTTTATCCCAGTCCCAGAATTCTATTAGATTTTTTTCAACAGTTTCAAGAAAGATAAGATATCATTTTATTTTGTATATTGTAGATGATGCCATAAAAATATTTTGTAATACATTGTATGTATAAAAGGATAATGTTTTTTTTAATTAATAGAGCAAATAACGTCTTCTTTTAAAATAGTATTTAAAAATTAAAAAATTGCTTATACATGATGTATAATGATTAATATGAAATCAGATTTTGTTGATTTATTTGTTTTTTTTATTGTAAATAATAATTATTAAAAACTGAGAAATAAATTTAATTTCTTGCTGTGTTTATTCCTATTATCCTGATGATCTCCATAATATTGCGCTTCTACCTATAATAAATGTCTGCAATCTACATGGTTGAAATTAACCAAAATTACCTCGCCGGTACCAAACAATTAAACGCATTTCCCCTTTGAAAATCTTCTGTGAAATTTTTTAATACAATTTCACAGAGGGGAAAACTTTTCTGAAAGCATTGCTATAATTGTTATGAATATGACCCGATTTCCGTCACCTCTACTTACGCTTTTCTTTAACAAATTCCCTTGGAATTTTATTAAAAGCCAACTGGGCTGCATCTAATTTCCCCAGAGTAACAAGGAATGCATATTAAGGCTCTTTTGTTCAAACTACACGTTTATATTCGTTTAATTTTAAATATCGAAAAATTTTCTAGGAGGTATCATGGGGGATGTAAAAAAGTTAGTTAATTTGTAGTTTACAATGTAAAGGAGTTTATTATTATGTAGAGGTCTTGTAGTACAATTTGCTTGTAAGTCGTGCATCCCCAGTAAAAATCGTACCATAAAACTCAGTTTTCAGCATACGTATTTGCAAGTTCGTCGACTTCATGCAGCTAATCTGATTCCCATCAGTTACTCCAGCACAAAGCTTAACATTTTTGCAACAAAATAAAAATCTACAACGATGTTCACGAGCTCTAACCCATATTTCATCGCCCAACCTAAACAGAGAAACAATTTACTTTGTATATTTCAACTGCACGCATCAAGCAATAAAATTGGAATAATTTTAATGCAACCATTGTGAAATGGAATCTGTTATATTAGAAACGCCGCGCGCGGCGTGCTTGTTAACATAAATAAATCATAGCACTGCTTACAAACATTTCTAGAAGGAATAAGGCGAATGCGAAGTACGTAATTAGATTTGGAACGATGGTATATACAAACGCCTTGAGCGGCCAAATATTGTATAACTGGAACAACATTACCGAATTTCAAGTGTGTTCACCATCGCAGTTTTGGTTGGTGTTTAGCTGCATAATATTTCAAATTCACTTATACGCGTTGTTCTGTCAACAAACGATTTATTTACTAACACTTTGTATGTGGCAGTACATCTGTTTACTGTTTTACATGTTACCGTTCGAAAATGTATGCTAATAACATTAGACAACTGTCAGAAATATAGTTGCTACAACCTCTATAATAATAGTAAGATAAAAGTAATAAAGTTTCTTTCACTGGTTTGATTTAATGCATATTGTATTTTAAATTAATAATAAGAGCATGTAGAAGACGCTGTATATTAGCAGTGCTCTAAAGTCTAGAGGAGATCCTCGCCTGATGTCCTAGTTTTACCGCAGACCACTGATCCTCGACAAAACTACATTAAACAACATTTCAGTCACAAATTTGCGACAATGTGCCTTCGCCACTCCAATATGCCACGTCGAACTATTTTTGTCCCATAATGTAATAATAAAATAAAGTTTCCTTATACCAAGTTTTTTAGAGTTGTCGACTAGACATTGATATCCAATCAGAAACTCCAAACTGAAATATATTTTAGTGCGGCTTAGTGTCCCACCGGCAAATACTTCGTTCCACTTCAATCTAACTTGGACACGTAAAATATATTTTTATATAGCATTAAAAATTTCAACTGATATAGGCGACGTTTACGAGATTTGTTTCCCCAAGTCTCCTTAGTTGCGTGGGAAATGTTTATATCTCAGGTGCAGAAAATGAAAACTTCAGAATGCTAATACACGAATTTATGTTTAGCACAATTTTTTTTATTGGCGACACATTTAAAAGCCTTATACGAGCCCTAACAACTAAATGTTCGGACAAAAGTAAATTTTGAAGTATGAAAAGAGAACTGGAAATTTTACGCAAATAATTAGTAAACACCTAACAATAGATACAATAAAATAAAGCCTTAATAACAATATTATGCATGGAAGAAAATTATTTATTGGATTTAACAATATTTTAACCTTAATAATTAGCAAACTTTACAAAATGAATTTGCAACTAAATGTTGGGATAATTTTTAATTTAGGACCATTAATAAGAGGTTACGTCTCTTTTTGCTTTAATAGCTGCCTGTATTCTAGCAGGCATTGTATTTATCAAATTTTGGTACAATTCTAGCGTGAAATTGTCCCAAATTTCTTCTATTTTGGTCTTTAAGTCCCCAATGGTTCTTGGTGGATTATTGCGTAAAATATGTTTAATTTTATGCCAAAGAGTTTCAATGACATTTAAGCCCGGACTGGATGAGGGCCATGAAAGCACCTTTATGTCGTTTTCCCCAAGTTCCAAAACTGTGATTTTTTAAAAACAGTCGTTAGAAAATTACGTCACATTTTTCAAGTGCAATTTTAAAGCTACGAAATATGCCTAAAATCACCAAGTAAAGACTTGGGGATTTTTTTGTACATAAAACCAAAATCCAGCTTTGCAATAAAGTAAATTTTACCAAAATCCAAGCAGTGGTTCCAAAACTGTGATTATTTTAATGTAGGTAGCACCCTCAAAAAACACGTTTTTTGAAAAGTGAACTGTGGAACTCGAAAAAAATTCAAAAAAAAATCATATTAACATTTCAGGATTTTTTCAATATAGTACGATTATTGAGATTTGATTTAAATGTATTTTGACACAAATCTATCCTGCGGTTTCAAAACTGTGATTCTTTAAAACAGTTACTAGAAAATTTTATCATTTTTAAAGGTGCAACTTTGAAGCTCCGATAAATGCCTAAAATCACCAAATAAAAACTTGTGTATCTTTTTTTGTAAAGAAAACCAACATCCAGTTTTGCAATAAAGTAAATTTCATCAAAATCCGACTACTAGATCCAACATTTTGAAAATCATAATTCTTTGTTTCTACAATTTTCCCATTGTACTGGATTTATATGCCACAGCTTTGGAACCGCCGAGCGGATTTTTACGAAATTTACGTTTTTATATAATTAAATGTTGGCATTATAACAGAAAAAACCATCAATATTATGGAAGTTAATTTAGATAACTTTTGCGCGTGTGGAAAAAAGACAAACAAATTTACTTTTGTCCGAACATTTAGTTGTTAGGGCTCGTAGTAGTGAATATCCTATTTTAGATTCTGGTCAATATTATTGGAATGAGTGAAACTTTGTATTTTAGTAGTTTCCTTAAAATATATTGCCGGAAGGCGGAAAACGTCTAAGCGCCATTTAAAGCCTCAAATAGTCTTCCTTTAAGGATTAAAGAATGCTGGTGCAATAAAACGGATAGAAAAAGCAATTTTATGAGGCCTCAATTTCGCCATGAATTTTCTTTGTCTTAATATATCCCTATACCTTAACTAGTCCATTCTAAATTAAAAGTGTTGAAAACTCCACTTTGTAGCAGGAGAAAATTTGCCTTATTGACCGAAACTATTCGAATAATAATTCCTTTGTTTACTGTGTTCTAAATTAAATTTAACTTGCTTCGTTTGATTAATAGAATACTAGGTAGGTCATAAAGATATTATTGCTCTGAATAATTTGCGGTTGTTACAATGTAGTTTTCGAGGTTCAATAAGGGTGAATACATAACTTGAAACTGCCATTATAAACATTATTTTATAAACGACTTGGGTAGTTATTTTGTTAATTATGTCCATATTAAACTTTAATGTGTTTTGTAACATGTTTATCGTGGATTAGTAAATTTTGATCTCCATTCTAATTTATATGGAAATTTTGATATAAATAGATATTATTACCAGTTGATAAAATTATGTGACCTAGACCAAGAATTATATTATAATCTAATTATATTGCAACAAAAAAGTGGTTATTGCACTGAGTGTAGGTAATAAATTTTAGATTATATGTATTTGCATATTTGAATTTCGGTTAAATAAAATATTTAATTAGGAAACTAATGTACAATATATTGTTTAACCATTTCAATATATTTTCCCTTAATAAATTAATTATAATAATAATAATATATATATTTAATAAAATATACAAAGCACAATAATTGCCATGATAATTATAACGGCTTGATATTATTAATGTATGATTATAGGTACAATTAGTCCATTTTTTGAGTATAGACGATGGGAACTAAGAACAATTGGGCGGAAAATTTAAATATTCATTATCTTGAGTGATTTTCCGATCAAATTCCTTAAATACCCATAAATCAAATAATAATATTTTAAATTTTCCTTTAAATATATTTAGTTCTAATTCTAAGTACTAAAAAAATGAACTTTAATAAATAAGTTATAATAATAATATAAACTGGGACACCCTGTATAACGCTGTACAAATAAAATATTCCATGATGTATTTAAGTTCTGAAATATCTCAGAGGTTCCAAAACTTAACGCGGTTATAAATTATCGAGAAGGAATTATTTAATAGAACTTTGGTATTTCTAAATTAAAGCACTTGACCTATCTCTGATGATGATGATATGGACTTGAATACTAAACTTCCACAAACTACTATAACTAATAAACTCTATCAGGTTAAGCGCTAATTTCCGTGCAATCGGTATACTTCATCCATTCTGATAAAGGAAATTTGCTATCGTTATATCTGCATGTTATTACACCTAGAGACAAATTTCCATCGCCCCTTATCACTCTGAACTTTCTGCATATGCGCCTGGATCGTAAACAGCACACATGTCCTTGCAATTGCATTATTTCATTATACATTTGAAGGATTTAGCATCAAAACAAGAGGATTTACTGTCGCAAGTTGAATTTTGAAGGAACTTTGTTTCAAAAAAAGTTCTTCTTTAAATTTCTATATGAACGTTTGAATGACTCCACTTCATCCTACCAGGAAATTAACTCCAAGTGTATATCTAATTAACAGTGTTAATAAATAGGTTGTAAAGCAGTGCCTTTGAGACGCGAGTCTGTTTTAGTGAACAGAGATATAAAGCCCCCATGGAAATAACGCATTGTATACCAGGAATACCATGTTCAGTGTGCGAGAAGACTATCACCATCTGTGGTATATTAAAACGGGTTGTAATCCAAAGTGCGGCTGTCTAAGACCACTTGGCACGGGCGCCATTGTCCTTGGGCCTGCAGGCGACACTGCTTGTTATGTTGCACCGCTCTCAGGACTTCGCATGTCTATCTCCTCTTAACTGAATGTTGAAGGATTTACACCAGTGCTTGCCCTTCTCGAGACAAACCGGCTTTGAAATACTACCACTTCATTCCGACATGAAATAATAAACGGGGGTCCTTTACCAATGATAAACGTTCATCATGGGATAGATTTTGCCAACCATAAGTCAATGGGGGTGGGAGAGAGTCCTACTCAACGCACAAAACAATGGGCAGGAAAAAATTTTACTGCTGGGGTAAAGTTGATTTTGTGTTGAGGGTTCTTAGATACGAAGTTACAGTTGGAAATCGGTTTCTTGTTATATATTTTGGGTTGGAGTTATTATATTGTTGGGATTAATTTATAATTCTACAGGATCCGGGATCAGACCAAAACTATGTCAGTATCGTATCCAAATGTCATTATTAACAAAAATTCTTAAAATTCGAGCGGATTGTTCTAAAAATATTTTATTGCGAATTTTATTTCCGTAACAAAATTTATTATTATTTGGACAATCGTGTACCGGAATAGCACTTTTATTTTATGATCTATCCTGCCGTTATTCCAACAACAACATTATAGTGCTACTTCCTGTTATGAAAGTATTGGCGTCTTGTCCTTAGCCGACGCCTTTAGGAGCAGAATAACTAACATGAAAGTTGAGTTGCCTATCTTTGGAGTCCTTATAGGTACTTCAGGACGATTTTTCGCCAAATTGTCAGGGTGTTATATTATATTTTATATTTTTAATAAATATATTTTTAGTGACTAAAATAAAAATATCATAGAAAATATAAAAATGTTCTATCATCCATGGATTGTACGTAGTTCCCAGAATTTTTTTTTTTAACCTTCTAAGAGCGAACTATGAAACCTAGAAATTAGGTGGTATAAATGTCTATTTTATAGAACAAAGGCGGTAAAGATAAAAGAAACTATTAGTAAGGTGGTGAGAGCCAACACTCAATTAAACACTTTCCATTTTAATAGAATAGACCTATTCAGTATTCACATCGGCCATTGTGGAGTGATTTGTAACACCATTTTAATAACGAAAGCGCTAAAAATCTAACACAGAAATCACCATGCGGATTTAGGAAAAACTCTTGCTTAGAATAAAATTTAAATTCCGCTGACGGTATTTAATAATGTTGCCTTAAATTGCGTGTAAAAAAAATAAACAAGCCGCTTTTGAAAAGATCTGATGTTGGCAAACTGAGTTGAAATGGACTGAGGAAAGAATTAAAATTCAGGACATATCTTCAGCTGAAGGGAGATATTAACTAGATTGGTTTGGGACACAACGCTAGGGACAGCTCAGAGAGTTTTCTTTATATTGCCAACTTTACTGTTTTCGAATACAGTTCAGTGGTGTGGTGGTAGTTGTTTTCTTGTTTTGTATGCAGTTTCTTTCTGCATTCTGCATTTATTGAAGTGTGCTGCTCCGCATAGCTCGTGCTGTTTGTGTCATTATATACCGTATAAATTTTATTGTTCAATAAAATACTTGTGGAGAAATTATTTGATAATGAACCGGTTGAAATTTATGATGAATTGTAGGACTTGTAAATTAATTTTATTTAATAAACTCGTGTATACGAGGCACAAACAAAACCTTTGTCAATATAATTTAAAGCCCTTCCAACATAATCAATGGAGTTAAAAGTTATACAAATTTCATAATACCTAACTCACTATACTATAAGTACTGTGGAAGTTATAGTCATAAACTTAAAAAGATGAAATTAACTTGAAAAGCCTTAGGCTTGCTTGCGAAGTCTGTTCGTAACTTATAAACAATATAATTACGCTAATTTAAGCAGAACGCTCATAGTAAACTACAAACAAATTGTTTTATATTCAGTATATAGGGTGGTAAGGAATTCACTTCATCATTCTGGAGATTTAAGAAAAGTTTCTTCATCATAGAAACTTTCAGCAGCAATACAACTGCAGTGGAATTTATTACAAGAAGTGTTGATGTTGATACTTAAACTAATTGCGCAATGTGTGTTATGTATTTTAAATCACAGATTTTTCTTATTACAAAGTTTAACTTCTGCTCGTATAAATTCATCAAAATACTATACGCAAGCGGATTTGTCAAAGAGTAACAAACTAATGTTGACTTCTTGACTAGTAGGGCAAACTGTTCTCCAAGTCGTCTAAGAAGTGCGTTCTCATGCCCAATCACTTAATGCAAGCTAATAACAGAGTTAATTTTGATTAATGCACAAAACTGTGCAACATAAATCTTGACGAGGGTCGTATTTAGAGAAAGGGCGAATCATTCATTTTTAGATTTGAATATTAAATAAGAGACGGGCTTTCTGGTTAAATTTATTGATTAAAAAGTTTCAAGGTTGGTTGAGTTATTTAATATATGTGCCCTAGTTGACGTTTTCTTTTTCTGCTCTCTCAATTTCTATAATATTTTTTTATAATATGCCCAAAAATTCTCGCAAAGCAATGGAATATTAATATAAATACTCACCTTTCGGTTTAATGTTAATTTTACGCTAAAACTTTGTTTTACCTTCAGGCTTCGCTTAAACTAGTTTTATAGTTCGTAGGTAATAAAATATTTAAGACTGTTTAAGGCTATATTAAATCTGTTGTGCTTAAAGAGCATAATAAATGGATTATAAAATATTTATCACCCCAAAAAGTTCTGAAACGAAGCCACTTTAAAAAAGTTCTTAACATTTTTTTTTAATAATTTTCTCACGCATGTAATTGAAACATATATTAACCTTTGTATAATTAAGTTATCGTTATATAATAGTAGGAAAATTTATTAGAACGTTAACAATCAATTAGAAAAGTAGATGTTTCAACAAGTTCGAGAACATGCAATTTGGTCACGAAACCTTTGTGTCCGTACACATAAATTTGATTATTTTATTATACCTTTGCCATAATATCACAAACAAACCAATTTTGTGTTATGAGAAACTAATTCTGTAATTAAATCACTTGGTCCTTAATAATTTTATTGCTACATGTTGTATATTGAGTTATTTGTAAATTGAATATGAGTTTTGGGTTATAAACATGTCAAAGAAAGCCGATGATAAATTTAGTTTACAATATTTTAATTACATTTTGGTAGATGGCAGTTTTTTTATCATCCCCTCCACAAAAAAACAACACGAAAAATAAATAACTTTTATCACCAGAGAAACGCCGAAAAGCACAACAAAAACCCAGTTTCCCTTTGTTACATATTTCATTTCTTCTACTGTGCGACGACGAAATATCCAAAGAACGAACAAAATATTTCACACAGCAATTCTTATTATTGCATACAATCGATTATGTTCACATGAGAACATCTTATATAGTTTCCTTTTTATTTGATCTGTGGGGAATATTTTTGTTTCAACGCAGCACCAGTCATTTTCTATACGGCAAAAACAAGCGAGTTTAGATAGCTTCAAGTGATTAAGAGATTTAAGCACCGCCAGGTGCCGAATGCTAGTGGCTTTAGGGGGTCACTGGAGCTTGAAGTAAAGCTTTTACCCAGCAGGACATATAAACCCCCATCACAACCGGATTGAAAGACGGAAATATATATTGTCAACGGAAGACGCCTTCAAATATAAGGAGAGCGATTTTCCTCGAAATGGAAACGTCGTCATCGTGCTGTACGATCACAATTGCAACCACTATTCTTGCAGATTGTGGTTTAATACGAGCCCTAACAACTAAATGTTCGGACAAAAGTAAATTTGATTCTTTTTTCCATACGCGCAAAAGTTATCTAAATTAATTTCCGTAATATTGATGGTTTTTTTCTGTTGTAAAAACGTAAATTTCGTAAAAATCCGCTCGGCGGTTCCAAAACTGTGCCACTTTAACCCAACAGGATGGGAAAATTGTAGAAACAAAGAATTATTATTTTCAAAACGTTGGATCTAGTAGTCGGATTTTGATGAAATTTACTTTATTGTAAAGCTGGATGTTGGTTTTCTTTACAAAAAAGTTACACAAGTTTTTATTCGGTAATTTTAGGCATTTATCGGAGCTTCAAAGTTGCACCTTTAAAAATGATAAAATTTTCTAGTAACTGTTTTAAAGAATCACAGTTTTGAAACCGCTGGTTGGATTTGTGTCAAAAAACCTTTAAATCAAAGCTCAATAATCGTACTATATTGAAAAAATCCCGAAATGTTAATATGAATTTTTTTTGCATTTTTTCGAGTTCCACAGTTCACTTTTCAAAAAACGTGTTTTTTGAGGGTGCTACCTACATTAAATAAATCACAGTTTTGAAACCACTGGTTGGATTTTGGTAAAATTTACTTTATTGCAAAGCTGGATGTTGGTTTTATGTACAAAATATCCTCAATTCTTTATTTGGTGATTTTAGGCATATTTCGTAGCTTTAAAATTGCACTTGAAAAATGTGACGTAATTTTCTAACGACTGTTTTTAAAAAATCACAGTTTTGGAACTTGGGGAAAACGACATAAAGGTGCTTTAATAGCCCTCATCCAGTCCGGACTTAAATGTCATTGAAACTCTTTGGTATAAAATTAAACGTATTCTACGCAATAATCCACCAAGAACCACTGGGGACTTAAAGACCAAAATAGAAGAAATTTGGGAAAGTTTCACGCCAGAATTGTACCAAAATTTGATAAATACACTGCCTGCTAGAATACAGGCAGCTATTAAAGCAAAAGAAGACATAACCTCATATTAATGGTCCTAAATTAAAAATTATTCCAACATTTAGTTGCAAATTCATTTTGTAAAATTTGCTAATTATTGACGTTAAAATATTGTTAAATCAAATAAACAATTTTCTTCCATGCATAATATTGTTATTAAGGCTTTATCTTATTGTATTGTTAGGTGTTTACTAATTATTTGCGTAAAATTTCCAGTTCTCTTTTCATATTTCAAAAATTTATTTTTGTCCGAACATTTAGTTGTATTGTATTGGGTAATTGTCGTTGTTTTGTGGGGATTTTAGGACAAGCTTTCGGCGTAAAGCACAAAGTTAAGAATTAGGGTAAACTGTACAAATCTATTTTCGTTTTTAATCACCACGAGTTACTTGAGGAACGCTTTCAAACTGTCTGATGGTATGATTGATTATAAAAATGGATTTAACTAAAATTTAAAAGTAAATAAGAGTGGCCTCGTTTCCGAGCAAGGACACGTCAATATCTATATTTGTCTGATGGGTTGTTGTTTATAGAGTTTGTTCATTTTAAAATTGAAAACTTTTTCAGTATCTAATTTTGATTAAATTACATGGTTAAAGGTAAAACTTTTTGCAAGTGGTCTTAGCCGAGAAAAAAGCTTTTTGAAAATTCCAAGAAAATGTCATTATTTCCAAAGCACTAAAGAAAAATTACAAAGCAGTAAAATAGGCACTAACAGAAATTTTCGAGGGGCTAAGTCCATGCACCCCTGTTCCAGTCCTCTTTTTATGCTGGCTCTACTCCTTGCTTTAAGATAAACATTGTACAAAAATCATATCTATCTTTATATAGCCCGTAAGGGTGTATTTAGCCTTATCAGTAACTGAAACCCCCCAGAGTCCTTCTTCACCATTCCAACTCTAATAATTAATTCACAAAAAATTTTTACATAGATATCCACATTTTTTGCTGCGTAATCTAGAAACTTTAATGAAATATTTAACTTGGTGATTTAAAAATAATCCAAGAGTTGACTTCAAAGGCACAAAGTGAAAATGCTTTGATAATTCAAATTTAATGCATGATAAAAATAAAACAGACATTCCGCGTACTTTTGTGTGAGAACAGTGGAAAGACTAGTCGTCAAGACCAGTGGAATCTTAATTTTGCGCTCTTTTCTCCTTGTCTGCAGAGTCGGATATGAAAGTTATTTAAATATAAAGAAGAGTGAGTTGAGCAGTGACTTGTGCTTTGTTTTTTATCATTTAAGTTCCTGAAATGATCTTGTTTTTCTGGAAGCGCAATTTGCTATATATGTATATAATACTACAAGTACATAGAACGTCTGTGCGGTGCGGTGGTGTGATGGTGGTATGCGAGTATACTAGATTTTATTCAGCTATAATCCGATTTCGTTTTCAATTTCAACATGCCTGTATAAATGTGTAATATTTGAAATTGAAATGGAATTGTTTAGTTAAATCAAGTTTATTCTAACTTACACACACAATATTGGATGGATAAAAATTGCAAAAAGAATATGCAGCGAACTTTTGCGCTAGATTATGTGAAAATGGATTACTCAACTGAAAACTGTTGACTTGATGGAATTTCATTGAAATAGGCGAACTAGTTTTCTGAATATACATAACAGGATAACTTCTACACGTCAATTTATAATGAACGTGTTGCAAGGAATTTTATTTAAAACGTCACCAAATACACATAGGTATTGTAGGTCCTATCTACTTCTGAAAGATTATTACGAAAGTTACCAAAACAAAATAGAGAAATGCGGAGTTTAGGAAGGCATGTATATCATCACGGACCCTATATTTTAGAAAGATAACACAAATAAGAAAAGTTTGAAGGAAAATTTCATAATATTATCTTGAAAATCTATCCCTCTCCTGCTTTGTACACTTTGTTATACGCTTTTGCATGTCGCCACGAATACATCAACTTATATAATACCTTTATGAATATTATCTACAGACTTACACTGTTACATCAGCGTATTTTACTTGTTACACATCATACAACCCCGAATCATTATTTTCGCCTAGGGGATGATGTTTCCCAATTTAAAACCAAAACAGGTATGATGGAGTTTATAAAATATCTAGAATAATTGTAAATTGATCAAGTAGTTTACAAATAGCATGTCTAAATTCTTGATTGATAGATACACATTGCATTAAGGCGTCAACAAGTCTGTTCTGGTAAGTTTTCAATTTTATGTTATAAAAATAAAATTATTCAAGTGTTAAGTGAAAAGATTTTTCAAGTTGGAACGCTAATGCACTTATATTGCGCGAATAATGTAAACATAAGACGTGCTGTTCCGGTTTTGATATAAAACAGAGCGTAATATTTTTTTAACATTAAAGAAATATACAGGATTTAATGAAGTTTAAATTTGTATTTCCTATAACTTATACAGTAAAAGATTTTTAGTTTAAAAGTCGATTTTTATTATTCTATATAAAATAACTCTACTATTCCACCTACAAGAAACCACAGCAAGTTATTTTGCGCTCTTAATTTGTTCCATTCAACCTCATGCATTTGTCTTTTACCCACCAAAAGATCCAACGTCCTTTTCGCCTCTTTGTTCGATGTAAAAACTATCTTATCTCGAATGTAGCAGTTTCATTGACCAGCGCCACCCACCATGGACAATATTCTTTTCAAGTTTAAATCGACTGTTGGCTCGAGTTTTCTCTAAACGACACCTCCAACTATAAAATAACATCTTATTCCAGCTCCAGCTTGACATTGATGGTGGTGAACGTAGCATCTGTGGCTCTCGACACTAACGAATGAAGAGACGGGATTTTATTTGGAAGCTAAATAGTGAGAAAGAGTCCCTGGCTAATTGATGAATTTTGTACTAAAATGACTTCACTATTAAGGAAACGTCCATGATGTAATTTATATCAATTAAATATAAATGTTAAATTGCTTGGTAAATTATGGCGATACACCGCAAAGTAAATTTCGGAATTTGATAAAGTGTTGGTCTTTTAGTGTGGTGTACCAGAAACCAGATTTATAGAAAACAGTAATTTATTAAATTCTGGTCTTAAGAGGCCCAAAAGCAAGATAAAGCTTTCTGGTGCGATAGGCAAGTGCGGCAGTGCGCGCACAATGAAACCTCATTTTTATAACAAACCCTTAATCTCGGCACTAAGTCCAAATCTAAGGAATATTAATCACAATCAAGTGTGCTAGAGCCGTCAACCGTCAGTCAGAAGAAACGAGTTAGAGTTGGAGATGAATAAGCGCGCGTGCGTGAATGATGAAAAATGAGCCGTCTTGTTGTTGGCCAGAGGCGGTGTTAATGAGAGCAGGCCCGCCAGAGGAAGATGAATACCGCGCATACATCATCATCAAACGGCCGCGCTTACCCCGGAGCCGAGGAACCGCTTCCACATTGCCATTTCCGGGACGTTTTGCATTAGTTTCCCTCTGGTGCAAACCCCTACTAAACCCATATTTGCTGCATCAGAACGTAACCCTGTTATTTTCACCAATTTGCATATATCTTGCCAAAAGCTGGTTGGATGCAAATTGACCCACTTGTTCACAACTTACATTGCCGATTTATCAAATAGTAATTGAAATACCGCCATTTATTTCACTACAAATTCAATTATTTATCCGGCAGGAACGCCACACATGAGCGCTGATGGAAATGCAATGCAGAAAAATTTACATGCAAATGGCATGCTGGTTTTTCGTACAGAGAATGTTGTATAAATATACCCAGATACGTATAAAATCCAATACCAATAACATAAATTATGCACAAGAGGTTTACTGAATCTTGAACTTAAAATTCATGCTAGCTAACTGTAGTTGTATCCTAAAATAACCAAAACATTTTCGTAATAACTTTAACAAGTCCACTTCCAGAAGTTTTGTTACATTATACTGAAATCTAAAATTTTCCGCAATGTAAGATTTTAAACTTTTAATTGACATCTATCCCCTTCCTTAAATGAAATTCACTATTTTACATGTAGTCAAATGTTCTTGTTTAAGTAGTAACTCGCGGTTTCTTTGATGGTTATGGAAAAGTTTCAGGTTTGTGCACGTTTTCATATAAGACTATAATGCATATAAGTTTAGAGTATACAAGATCTATTTACCAACTTGCGTATTAATAAAACTAGAGGTGAAACAGTGTTGCTGAGTAAAAGTGCATGCACGTTATTATACAACAATCCATCAAACAAAATTTTTAATCATTATTCTCTATTATCCACAATATTTTTAAACTATTCAATAAATTACTGTATAATCCAAAGGCATGCAGTTAAGCTCTCAAAGAGAGATACTCTTTAATTCTCTCTGATGTACATGGTCTTAAATTTGATGTTCCCAGAATCTTAACTTATTAAATTTCTTTTTCTTTTAAGGATTATGTATCCTAATCTAGGTACTTATTATTTTCTTAATGATTTAATTTTGTAATAAAAGTGTTTTCATAAAATGTAGTAACGTGAAATTTCTAAATGATTGTTTCGGCAGGACTCTAGAAAAGTTTTAGTGAACCCCGTAATCCACTGAATCAATTTTGAAATTCATAAACTTTTTCGGGTTTATACGTAGCATTTCCCTTGTTTACTTCAGTCTGAAGTTCAGGTGAACCTCGTAGAAGAAAATCTTGTTTATATACGCAAATTATTTGACGAAAAACAAACTTGTGTCGTTTGTATTTTGAACGTAAGTTTGAATAGGAAATAAATTCAATTTATTACCAATCTAGTATTTGTTGGATCATGGCATGATGTCGAATAAATTGAGTGATGAGTAACTTGAACAATAGAAATTTTCATTGTAATTTTCATAAAAGCTCATGTCAGACTTATTATTTTCGGATAAGCGTCAATCTCTGTTTGGAAATTATAATAGAGCGGTGTAAATGAACTCTAATAGCGCCTTTGTGTTCTTTGTGACACCGGCGCATCCACCATTTCCTACCATACGTGATTTAAATCCCCACAAGGAAAATAACTAATTTATTTGTAAATTCAAGTCCCTTGGACAATGCAAACGTCCCTGGGCTAAGGATTCTATTCCGGATATTCTTGCTTCAGCAAACAGCAAGGCGATAGATAGACGAAAGTTTATATTATTTTGTATTGTAAAAAATTCGCTGGTTTTTGTGTTGGCTTCGCCATTTCTACGTTAACGGCTTTTGTTTTTAGGCTTTATCGATTGCATAAAAATGTTTCAGTTGGAAATTTATGGGAGAACACTTTCAGTAAATTCTCAGATGGCACCACAACGGATTTGATTACACAAATATAGTTTCATAAATAATAGGAAGTAGTTTTATTTGGACGTGAAAATATTGTTTACACAAAGGACAAGTTCACAGAGCGTTTACTGATGGCTGATTATAATATACTACTAGTAAATATCCAACAAAAATTGTTCTAAACTGGCTAAGGAAGGCTTAGAATTTTTTGTAAATTTCCAGTTTTACTTAAACCTACTTAGTTATTTTCTTATTTTATAAAATCAGCGACTCGTTTACTTCTTAAAATTTTCCAAAAACTTATACCTACCCAACAGCAAAAAACCAGCACCTAAGTATCCATAAAACTATATCCTTTATTAATATCCGTTGAAAAGCTGTAAAATTTATTTCACTCATTAAGTTGTTTTATGACGGCGAGTTTAATAAATAACAGGTGCAGTGCAGTATTTTTTTGTAAATGAATGCCTTACACATTAATAACATCGTATTTTATCCCAGTTTATAGCAACGGAAAAATTGCCACTTTCAAATTCATGAATAAAAAACCATCTCATATTTTACTAAAACTCTAATTTAATTGTGTGTATGTACGTGTGGGCATTTTTCTGTATAAGAACGACTTGTGCTTGTGTTGTTATTCAAAACTAATTAAAATTAGTAGTTTTAATTATTTCTGGAAATTTATTAGCACCTCGTGTCGTCCCCCACCCCAATACGGAATGTCAGAAGTTAAACTTTTAAAAATTAGATTTCTTTTATTACCCAATTTATTCTGTGACTTCTTTCGCTATATTAAATGTCAAGTACTTTCTGCAGCTTGATAATGAAGTTTGAAAGAATGTTAATTAACACTTATTGCTACTTTAATAAAGGAGAAGATTGTCACACCAGTCACTAATGGTAGATTTATTGCAAATGTATGCCCTAAATTATTTCCAATAAAATGTTTGTCTATCAACTTCCATGATTTGTAGTGTACTTAGGATAATTAATTAAAATAAATTATTATTATTGGTTTTAATGTAATACAGAAATAATTGGAATTCGAATAAATGGAAAAGTCGAAATGGCTTTTAATAAGCATATTTTTAACTTATAATATCACTAATTAAAATCATTTTCATAAACATTTGCTTTGTATGAGGGCCTTTGCAATTTGTTTTAATTAATTTCAAAAATTAATGTAATGTTATGTGTTATTGCTGTACAAGGCGTCACCTGATGTATAAAATTCATTTCAGCTGGATGAATATTTATTATTTAAATTTCCGTCAGCAGGATTTTTTTCACAATTTAATAAATCGTTATCGTATAATGAATTTTTGAATTGCAACGTTTTTGCATTGATTATTTCACACACAAACTTAAACTTTGTGAGCGATTATAATTTCAGGTGCGTTATTTCTTAATTCTCGTTGAAATTTAAGACATTTTTGCACTAAAAATAAAAATGTAGTTTAAAATAGCAATCGATTAAAATAGATTGAACAAACATTTCTTGAAACATCTTCTCACTTATACATAAACTCAAATACTGTTTTTACTGTTAATGCCCAAGTTACAGCTTATAATTTCGTGCTCTCACTATAATAACGACACATTCCAAAAGTGATAAATCTAAATCATTAATTCTTTGGAGGTTTGTGGATAATATTGCATTTAGGTCACCAGTTTTGTTACACTATTTCCAAATGCCAAGCCAGTGAATTTACTACTGGTTTATTACTGCAAACTATTTCTCTTCCAAGCCAATGTTCCACGGAGTATACTAGTCATAAAACAACAAATGGCATTGCTTATTTTATTTTACCTTAGCATATTACACACAAACAGAGATTCGAGTCATTCAATTTAAATTTCTGCACGCTGTTTTGGAGCACCCACAGTTTTTTTAATCGGTATTTATTGCATAACGTCAAATCTGCATATAAGAAGGTGCATCAGTGATGGATTCGTATGATTCTATTTTTCATTTTTGCTACGACTAGGAAAACAATCCATCAATGTTGGGCTGACAACGTTTCGCTACCGTAAATTATGTTTAAAAAGAAAAGTTTTATTGAGTAGTTTTTTTTTCAAATACACCTACAGAATTACTAAAATATTATAGTAGTAACTTTTAAAAGAATTATTTAGATTTAGATATTTATTTTTAATTGTAGGTTTATATTATTTTAAATAATGTTCAAGTGGAATCTAAAATAAACAAAAAATGACCTAGAAATTGATATAAATATTTAGGGCACCAACTGAGTAAATATTTTAAAATAGATTTTGATAGTTCTTTAAATTACGATAGAATTTATAGTAAAATTAATTAAAAAATGATTTATGTATCGGTTGAATAGATTTTAGGCGATTTTATGAAAATAAGCAACCGGAGGTTTAACTCTACAAAAAAATATTCAGAAAACTTTTTCTTGATTCTGCTGAACAGTCTGAGGTCTATATAAATAAACGCTTAGTTAGCCATATATTGAACCAATAGCTAACTTTAGATAATTTAGAACCAAAACTCGAGTACGATACCATGTGCTACTGCCAATTTCCTCCATCCCGTATACTTAAATAAAACAAAATAAATTAATCGAATGTTAGACCCAGAGCGCGTTTCGCTTGCATGAAATACGAATATACGAGCAAAAGTTTTTTTTTTGGTTAGAAGTTAAAATGAACTCTCTCCCTTTACCGCATTTTTTGTTAAATAAAATCCACAGATTTAAATTCAATTTCATATTAAGCCTAGGATAAATCTAAAAGTGTGTGTCAATCAAGAATTTTATTCAACTTTGAATTTTTCGTAACTCATCGTCTGGGTTACTTAATATCATCATTTCTGTTATAATTCTTGGCTTTGAAGGTATTTAAAAAGTTTTAATAGCTACTCCAACTGGCAGAAACTAATAAAATTGTAGAAAATGTAGAAAAATAGATTAAATAAGTTTTCTATTTGTGTGTTAATGACAGATGTTTACTGAAATAGTATCTGAAGCATTAAAGTTATCAACTTTAAGGATTAAGGACGATTTTCATTATTTGTAAATGAAAAAACATCAAATTTCAACTTTGGAAAATTGTCCAAAAATATCGTGGATGGCTCCTGAATTTTCATAGCCTTCCAATCTAAATTTCTAATCTACAGGGTGTCTCTAATATTTGGAAAAATATTTTTTAGCGCCCTGTAACTCATTAAGGAAGAACTTTTGGACTAAAGTAGTTTGGTTTAAACGAATTATTTTAACCCCAAAAACTTGTGGCAGAATTTTGTAAAGACCTTTTAGAGACACCCTGTATAATCGAAAACCAATTTTATTCCTACATTTCTCACTTCACCTTGAGTTTTAAGTATGCATAATAAATTACACCGTAAAACGTATTTGCTGGTGTTAATAGGCAAACAACACTTTGATAATCCGGGTGCCCCCTTATAGTTAAAACTGCTGTTATTTGTTATCGAAGTATAATTATTGTATTTTCACAAATGCGTGTATACTGTTATGTGTTCCATTAATTAAAATCACCTTGAGTTAACAAAGCAACGTTCTAACGAACATCTGATTCTATTTAAGTCATCATTTTAGTGTGCAGTTAAAGTTATGGTGGTACATCCGATTTTCCAAGCCCGTCAGTTGTAATCTCCCCCAAAACGCTCAAAGACAAGATCTTCAGATTCAGAAAGGGGACAGATAAAATTAAATAATTTACCAAGTAGACAAGGCAGGGTTTATCTTTACTACACAAATACAGCTAGGTACTTGGAAAATGCATAATGCTTGAATAAATAAAAATGATTAAAAGCCGCCGTTAGGCCATTATGAACATCCCATCCCAATGGGAAATAAAAGCCATATTGATAGAATTGCTAATGTATATGATTTCCTCCACATTTTCTGGGCATCTAAAAATCAAAGGAGGATGTTGTAAGCGACCGGAAGCGATAACGTCCTCTGCAAAGGTCCTTATTGTACGTCACCAGCCAACTTTGTAATCTAAACCGGTGATATTGCCTTCATGCGGTTTCAATTTTACGCTTAAAATAGTCAATTCCTGTTTTTATTGTGATCCGATTTTCGTTAAAGTCGCACATTCAAGGTATATAACATTTTCTTTTGTTCTTTGGTAGTCAAACGGCGTACAAAAAAACATTATTATGAATATTGCGCGTATTACTATTTGCTCCACAAGGTGCATATACTCGGAAAGTCATTAAATGCAGTTGTGAATGCAGAGCTGGGCAGGAAAAAAGGCAGATTGTAAGGCAACGTTTTGCTGTAAACTAGAATTATTTTTATGTAATATGTTAGCTTTATTACGTATGCAAATGCTTAGTGTTTACATAAGAAGAGAAAGGGAGGGAAATTTCAAAAAAGTGACCACATAAATTGAAATTTTCCAAAGTTTTTTATTTTTCATAGGCAGGTTTTAAAACTGAAAATCAAATGGCATATCGATTATGTACTTATATTACGACTTCGGTACCTAGTTTGCATCATTACTCACCACCAATTATTCATGAAGACGTTAGAGGATTTAACTGCATAAGCTCCTAAGTCAGTTTGGACTATAGAGTATCTTCAGGTGCGGTTTAGGAAACGTGTATTATACATAGAAAAGTATTAATGAGTTAGGTGCTTGAAAATACTACTAAATTTCCATAATTATTATTTTGAATCTAGACTATAATAAGCTTGTGGAAATGAAGTCGATTTATTCACTGTTTAGTTAGATAAACCATACTTATACAAATATGAATATTAAATAACATCTTCAAAAATAACAAAGCAGTAAAAATCTCTCACATTTTCTTGTGAAAGCAATAACTGCCAACCTTGTGTTGGCTCCCCTTCTTAAACCCGTATGTATATAGCAAAGCAAGTCTTACATATGTTCACATTACATCTTTTCATACAACTCAAGAATCTGGATTTAGAAAACGAAAAGCTCGCACAATACTTGAAATTATTAACATAATACGAGGGGACTGTTCCATTTCTGATTTCTGGGGGAAATGTTTAGTTACGCAATTTATTTAAGCTACTAAACATTCACAAACAAATTCAATAGAAATATAATTAATAAGGAAGAGGACTTTTTACTATATTTATAAGAAAATTTCTGTTTGAAAATTGTGTATTTCCCTCTAAATATTTCCACAGTTCCAATTCTCTCGATGAAAAAAATTAACCACACAAAATACCAGGCTTTATTTAACTATTTTTCCCTTAAATGAGTAATAAGAAAATATTTTTACGCATTATATTAGAGATTCATAAATAAATTCATCAAAAATTATTTATTTTCTCTCCAGACTGGCCCGTGTACCCATTTTTCCATGTCGTACAACATCCACGTATAATTATTGCAGCACATTGTTCAGGCTTATAAATCATACGTTAGATATAAACATGAAATATTACAAAACTGTTTAACTCTCTCCAATCTGTCGACAAAGCTATACCCTAAATTTTGGTAAATCCCTTTAGGCTCACACCCTCGTCAACAAATTTAATAAATTTGTTATATTATGTTCTCCCCGCCATATTAGATATGCTTGACATAAAAGGACCCTATTGGGTATCACGCAGTTTCTTATATTTCAACAAATATTTGTTCATCAAAAAAATCTATCGTAATTGTTTGCACACCGGATCTCTTTTTATACGATGGCCCGGCCGAAATTCCACCAAAACACAAACAAAGTCAAGGATAATTTTATGTGCATTTGTGACAAAGAAATTTTCCTCGGAGGGATGTTTTTAAAAAATCTAGACTACAATTATTATTATTGTGAAATCAGTAGTAGTTTTTAGTAGTGTACGTACTTACACCACTTTTTTCGTAGCAATGTACACTCGAGATAAGCAAAGCCGTGCGGCATCAACCTCATAAATAAGACTTCAGACGGAAATAGATAAATAATGTAAACTTATATTTTACTACTTGGAGATTTTCCGCTTAGCAATTTTTGCAAGAATACAAGAAAAACCTTTATTTTCCGTGTCTCTTTATCTATTTATAAACATTAAATCAGCGGAAATATCGGATGGAGCGGCGTGTAAACTTCTGCAGAGCCAGTTTGCCGAGGCTGGAGGACGCAGTAAAAACGACGACCTATCCCAATGACGTCGATACGCTCGGTTGTATGACGTCAGAGATTACCTCAGCATCCGAAAAGTGGGCCACAGAGCGAGTTGTGAGAGCAATGGTAGATGCCTAATCTGACTTGCCTAAGCGACACTCTTCCTACCAGGACAGGATTATAATTGGAGCTCTGTGACACCACTTCTCATAACTAATTATGTATATACAATATTACAAACGTTTTCCGACCAGCTTTGCTTCTTGGGCATGTGTATTAGATTTAGAAATGGGCTTCTGCAAGTCCGGAATTATGCTAGCTTTAACCCTAATTAATTTCTTTGATAAATTTACATCCGACTGAGCTATTATTCTCTAGGGGCTATGCCGGAGATCCACAATTTAAATTCCCCTGACTTTTTCTCATCTGGTTTATGTCATGAAATGTGATTTTCATCTAGGTACGTGAGGAAAATTATTCAAGTTTAAATTTATTTATTTATTTATATTTCAGTGAAATTCTCAACAACAAAAAAGGTATGTACTCTGTTAGGGCACTTTTTATTTACGGGTATCAATTCGCAATAAAAATATTGCGTGGTATCACATAAAAATTATAATTGTTTAATGCAGAGGTGTTTGTAATATTACACACTATACAAAATTTTAATGCCCATAAATCACACTTTTAAGATACTAATATACTTTTTTATTAAAAATATTTCGATGATTGTATAAATTCAACACTTTATTGCTATGTTGTACTTCACAATAAATCACAATTTTAACAAAATGCGGCTCTATTTAATATTACTTCTTATGGCAATTTTTTTGTTAGGTGAAGTTGAACCATTGAAATCGGAAGTCGGACTAATGGAAACAATTGGAAAGAAATTCAAAGGTATGTTAAATTTTGTAATGGTAATATTAATCATTATTTTATTGTGTAACTGCCCAAAGTATTTTTCAGATAAAAATTTTTGAACCTCTAAAAGAAATTTTTAAAAATCAAAATCGCCGTACGATTACGTATAAAAATCGCATTTTATATATTTAAACACAGCTCTTGTGTATTAATTTACTCCCTATAATTTTATATACATTATTGGCGTTTTTCCTGTTGTTATAGTTTTATATTTATTTTAGACTTTTTTGAAGAAATCTGGAAACAAATAGTAGGTTTGGGTTCGATGTTCTGGATAGACATAGTGGCGAGACTAACAGGGAAGAACATCATGTAGACTAGTCTCTACTCTACTTTTAATTATTATAAAGGTTTACATAATTTTGCATTTCTTCGATCTGGAAACTGTAAAAATCGCGTTTTATATATTTAAACACAAATCTTCTGTATTAATTTACTCCCTATCATTTTAAATACATTATTGGCGTCTTTCTTGTTGTTATAGTTTTATATCTATTTCAGACTTTTTTAAAGGAATCTGGGGACTAATAATGAGTTTTGGGACGATCTTATGGATGGACTTAGGGGCGGCACTAAGTGGAAAGATCATCATGTAGAGTAGTCTCTACATTTAATTATTATAAAGGTTTACATAATTTTGCATTTCTTCGATCTGGAAACTGTAAAAATCGCATTTTATACAAATTTTCTGTATTGATTTACTCCCTATAATTTGAAATACATTATTGACGTCTTATTTCCTGTTGTTATTATTTTCTATTTATTTCAGACTTTATTCATGGAGTTTCAAGACAATTATGTGGTTTTATTTGGATCTTATGCATGAACATAGGGGTGTTAGTATTAGGGAAGAGAAGCATAGCCTAGTCTCTCTCTACATATGATTATTATAAAAGTTTACATCATTTTGCATTTCTTCGATGTGGAAATTGTATCGACAAAATCGTAAGAAAGTTTTAATGTTTCGTATTTTCAGGTAGTTAAAATTAACCTGCGAATATTGTTACGTCATAAGCATTTGTATCAGAATTTTTTCAAGTGCAATAATATTGGTATACCTACATATTTGAATCAATATTTTTAAAAATATTTATTTTTTAAAGTTTGTAACTCGTTAGTAATAAATTTAAGAAAATGATTGGGTTATTTATGACTTTCTTGTGATAAAATGCGTTTTTTAATTTTTTTTATTTAACAAAAGGTGAAAAAGTAAAATGAATAAAGAAATTAAACATATTTGTTGTTCTCTAAATCTAAAGCAAATATCGTATTTTATAATCGCGACAGATAGTTAGGATTTATACCTAAATTAAATTTTTCATTCATAATCCAACTTTTATATATTATATATTTCTTCGATATGGCGAAGATTAAAAATAGTTAACAACAGTAGCAACTCTTAAAATTCCTGCGAAAGTCAAAATCAGCGCGTATTGTCCTTCAAAGTTTCAATAGAAGTCAAGTTTCCTTAAAGTGGTAGAGATAATCACCCTTTTTCTCTCAAGTGTTTTTATTTTCACCCCAAAATAAGCTGAAATTTATCACCTCCAAAAGTTCTGCATAAGTAGGTGTGCTGCGAGGAATTCTGATGTTGTATTTTATTATCTGAAACTGTTTTGAGGTTAATTACAAAGGTAACATCTCACAACCTACCGCAACAGCTCCGGCAAATAGCTAGTTTTACCTCGCTGTTAATACAGCCGACCAAAAACTAGTTTTGTATTTAAATGACGTGCGAGTTGTAGGTAATTCTCGCAACAACTTCGATTAATAATAATGAAATTGAAGTAGGAGCTTTCGGTAGGTGCAGATTAATACGAGGAGACTGAATGCGGCGCAAGCAAAATAATTAATAGTGAATGTTAATCCGTAATTAGGCAAGCAAGCGCGCGAGTGGCGTCCACGCATGCCTGGCGCCGGGAGCGGCTCAAACAGTGTGCGGTCGTGGCGCGAGGCGGTAACATGCCCAGCGAGCTCCGAGTTGACAGCGCCGCCGAGGACGACGACGAAGACGCCGGCTCGCACATGGGCCACTACGGTGGCACAGGAAACTCATATTATTAAAATATATTCTAAACTAGCTAGTGTATAAATATAATTCTTTGGTAAATTTGTGTTTAATATTATCATCGCCGACACGGGCTGCTTCGGGTTAAAACGGGTACTGTACATAGTGTGTTTAGGGACCAATTAATTTTGACTGTAGCATCTATAATAACTAATTAATAAATACTAATATTATAAACTTGTTACGTTTCTTCCAAATCTCTTAACTTACCTGCCCAAATGGCACTGGCTAATGTGACGGCACGGGCTGCCATGGCCATGGAGGAGATGCTTCTTCTCTTGGACAATTCCACGTATAATGGATCAGGAGGCAATACCACGCTGGCTGTTGCCCACTATCCAAGTGGTTACACATTACCTCAAATAGTGGTTGCATCTATTGTTGTAACTCTTCTAATGATAGTGGTTGTGGTTGGTAATATGTTAGTGATCATAGCGATAACAACTGAAAAAGCTCTGAAGAACATCCAGAACTGGTTCATAGCATCCTTAGCAGTGGCTGACTTCTTCCTTGGCTTGGTTATTATGCCATTTTCCCTAGCCAATGAACTAATGGGCTACTGGATATTTGGCGCTTGGTGGTGCGACGTGCACTCCGCCATGGACGTTTTATTAAGTACGGCATCGATAATGAATTTATGTCTTATTTCCCTTGATCGCTACTGGAGCATAACTCAAGCTGTTGAATATCTTAAGAAACGTACACCAGTTCGTGCCGTTGTGATGATTACTGCCGTCTGGCTGTTGTCCGCCCTAATTTGCATCCCACCGCTCCTCGGCTGGAAGGTAGAGCGTGCTCCGGATGAACAATATCCCAAATGTCAGGTGAGATTTACAAACAAAATATATTTGTATTAACGCGGCTGCAAAAATAACCCTTAAATATATATCTGGTATAGCAAATCATATTTTTTTCGATAAGCTTGTGTCTTTGGATACATCCTGAATGAACTTGGAACAAATAAATTTACTGGTATATTTATATATAAAAAATGTTTTTGATACGTGGCGGAATATAGATGAAGATATGTAAATTGTACAGGACTCGAAGCTATATTATCGAAATGTTTAAAAATAATTAATTAATTTTTCAAAACTTCTTTTTAATGAAAAACTGAATTTTTTATCATAATTTATATTTAACACCGGATCTAGTCTACACTAAATTATTTTCATTTTGGAACTAAGAATTTGAAAAATTTTAATGAAAAATGTTTTAATAAAGTTATCTGTAGTATGAGAGTGCTGTGACTTTGATTTTAACAAAATTTGGAGTAGTAGGCTCAGAAAATTAATGCAATTAATCGTCTAACCTTCCAACTGAATTTGTCAATTTCTCAATATTAAAATTATTATTTACGGTAAAAAAATGTAAATTAAATCGAAATTTTCGAAAGAACAAAATATTGTCAAATGGACATAAAAAAATTATAGTTAGGCATACATGCAGAAAATGCAATAATTTTGATTTAAGATTCTACATTCTAAATAGAACAAAAAATATAAGAGGATTTTTGAACACTCTCACGGAAATACATATACAGATTTTATAAAATTTTGTATAATTATTATTTTATGTTTAAAATAAACAAAACTGTTAATGTAAAATAAAACATACGACAAATATGCGATTCATCTGCAATTCCATGCGTTTTAAATTAATATTTGCTCTAAATTATTTTATGTTCGAATTAGATACTCGCCCTGTATATTATAATACGTACGAAATTGCCGTATTTTCATTTTTAATAACCTACAGTAGCTTATTTCATATTCAAAGCTGCGATGATTAAATAGCCTTATTGGCGTAATGAGTTTTAATATCAGTTTCCGTCATTTTGTACGTTTAATAACAATTCACTTTGCGGCTTTATTTCAACTACTGTTAGATGTCTCATATTTCATATTTACTTATAACTAACATGTAACCCCCACAAATATTATATTACCTTTACAGTGATACTAATATTAATTTACATCATGTGATGAATGAGTCACCCAACGGAAAGAATAAGGAAAAAGTACTACACCGTTTTCCTGCTGGCTGAGCAGGAATTTATTTTGAGATTCTAAGTAATTATAGGTAATAAAAATTTATTGGTGCTTGTGCGCATACTGTCCTCGATAAAATACCAAATCGGTGCGATTTCATTACAAATAAAGTTTGAAAAAAGGGACTCTATACCTATTTATCAGCGTCGGCCGGGAATAAAATAAATCGTGACGCTAAGTCCCCTAATTTTATTTTATTAATATTCTTAGCGCTAACTCTACACTCGGGTTAAGTCACTGAATGGACCTGCCTCTTCCAACTTTTTACCAAAACTGTTTTTGATGGCTATGTTTTAGTCTTAAAAAGTTTTTTATTATGGGATTTACGACACTATTCGATATTTTTTCGAGTAGATCACTGTTTTAAATGTCCTTGGTTTATGGGCACGTTTTTGTATAAAAAAAACTACCTATTTGAGAAAACAATGATTAAATAAGTTAAAATGCATTTAATTCGTTTATGTTTTATGATTTAAAAATTTCAAGTAATTTCTTTCGTTTTGTTAGAAAATCGCTTGGGAATGCATGAAATTTCCGCACCCAGAAGAGCAAATTAGCTGATTAGTAAAAGTTTTAACCTAAATTAAACCGAGATAAGCAGCTTTTATATCGTGCAAATGCGACAATCTTAATGTAATTGTTTTATAAAACAGAGTAAAATATGACGATATAAATTTAACTCCGACAGACAATTGAGACTGTTTTTATAACGAAATCTGACGATTTTCAAAAGAAGTCTGTTTGTTGTTATACTAAAATGCCTAACTAAAAAGTTATAGGCGTTTGAAGTTTAAGAAAAAAAAATAATTTTTGCTAATAATTTCCAAACTAATGGAATGACAAGAACCAATTCTTGGTAGTTGCTAATGAATACCAAAGACCATTAATTTGTGAAAATTTTGTTGAAATCAAACTTTAAGAAGATGGTTTTTTAAATTTCAGCATACTTGATGCCGTTTTTTTGAAATTTAGTAAAAACATGCTGTTAGTTTTTAATTTTTTAAAGCTTTACAGTGCGTTTAATTAAAACTTTACAAGAGATAAAAAAGTTTCCAAATTAAATTGCCTGCTAAATGCTATTTTTTTTATAATTAAAATTTTAAGGACAAAAAAGTTCCAGAAGGTTAAACACTTTACTTACTTTAAAAAACCATCTTCTTAAAGTTTGATTTCAACAAAATTTTCACAAATTAAAGGTCTTTGGTATTCATTAGCAACTCCCAGAATTGGTTATTCTCATTCAATTGGTTTAGAAGTTATTACGAAAAATTAATTTTTTTTCTGAAACTTCAAACGCCTATAACTTTTTAGTTATGTATTTTAGTATAAGTACTTTTTGCGTCAATCGTCTTAGTTTTAGGCCTAGTATTTACAGGTAAAGCATGTCCCACTTATTGCGACTCACCCTGTATATCGAAAATTAAAATTGGAATTATTTGTATAATAAATAATATTACCTCAAATTATTACCAATAATGTACTATAAAAGGATGTAGTTTGATCAAAGGCAAATAAATTTCTGTTCCCTCACTATAGTTTAATTGTTTTCATATGACTGTTTTGTTATGTTAATTTTGTTAGCACGGAAACGCACCAAAATAATCCACATTTATAATAATGTAAAATAGGCGATTAATGGGAATGTTACTCAATTAAATCCCACATCCAATAAATCCATTTTTTCACCTCGCTAACGAAGATTAAAATGTTCCGAAATTACATTCCATGGGCGTTCAAGCATTCTAACATAAATTGTAAATTCCAATTGGTATGTGTAAGGCCGCTCAGTTCATTTTTTTATAAAAAAATCTAATTTTTAAAAAATAAATACAAACAATATTAAGTTGTGCCTATTTTACTTAAATAATACGCATACAAAAGAATCCCGTTATTCATACAATAAATCTAATAAAAAACAATATTTACGTTTTTCATTTTATCTAATCCATGCGTGCTCCAATTTGTACAACTGACCGTAAGTCCATCGTATTTTAGTTCGTATATACAGAAAAAAAAATACATAAACGCAGCTTCTAATTTATGTACACATTTAACCTCGTTTTCCTAATGAACAACACACACTGGTGCGGAGGTAAAATCAAATAACTGTCTGTTTTGTTGACTTTAATAATTAAATTTGTACACAATAGGAAGTACTTACTGGTTTGTACACGGAGATGCTATACAGAACGGTTGTAAATCACAAATATATTAATTGTATAAACAATTGTGCCTCACCGTAATAAGTTTAAACTGGGTAAATTGAAAATATAGCGGGCATATAAAGCATGTAAGGGTAAATTTGGTGTACCAGTAGCTGCAATTACAAAAAAAATTCAAATGAATAAAATCAAATAGATCTACACAATAGTGGAGAATTTTAATAAACATTTCCTGCTTTATTTCATTCTATTCATCAGAGCTTTGTATTAACGTACATTTTTAATTGAAAAAGAACTAACTGTTTTATTGTGCTTTCTTTGGTTTTGTAAATTAAAATTTATTTGTTAGGAGTTTCAAATGAAATTTTACATCTATTAATCTAATTATAAGCTGTTAGCATTGACCTGGAAGTTTAGGAAACATTTTAACTTATTACAAGACAAACTTTCGTATATTATATACAATGCCATGGAGAAATGTAATAATTTTATAATTAAATTATAAAACAATAAGTAAAATACTATAATACTGTTTTGTAATTTGTAAACTTTTAATTAATCTACTCGTAATTTAAGTTGTTGTAATTAAAACAAAAAATCCGTCTTCGTTTTTCAATTTATTATAACAACAAAAAGCTCTTCAATAAATCCTTTAGATTACCCACTTTCTTTCATATTGTAAAATTACAAAAACTTTATGAAATTCTCCCTAAAGTTTCCTTGTTCCATTTTTGGGACTATTGCGTTTCTCCAATATAAGAATCCAGTGCTGGTCAAATGCATTGTCATAAATCAACTTTTATAAGACGGGAAACCACACATTGGATTGCATCAGGCACAGTGCCAGAAAGGCTTAACATACGAATCATGTATCTAATTTTCATAAACTATTATTAAATACTTACAAAACAAACAAGTACGTGTACGTTGAATGAGTTTGTTTTACGATAGTTACAACGCACAAGTTATTATCATGAAGGTCACACAGATATATTGTCAAAACATTCTGTAAAAACGCGGAAAGTTAAAATTTATTCGAGTGAACTCTCGACTGAAACTGCCAGCAGATGCCACGATGGCTAGACTTGTTTTATTTTTATTAGTAATTTTGAATTGCTGTTACTTCAATTATACGGTTTGTACTTAAACTAGTTGACATAAATTCCAAACGTTAATAACAATAATGCTTCACCAGCACCTACATGGAGGTTTATTATTACTACTTAAAATAATAACATGAATGGAAAGTTTCCACATTAACCACCACTGCAAATTTAATGAATTTAGTTAGATAATTCTGGTGATTTTCCTTAAATTTAGGTAGTTGCGGTTTTTAATAAGCTCCCTATTTGTACCTGCACCCACAACAGCACGAAAATAGACAGGCAAGCAGGAGTATCCCAACTCAAAGTGCTTCCACAAAGCCATCGATATCTTAGCTCAGCGGGGATATATAAATCAAGTTGAGGAGTAGATTCAATCGGTACGTTGAAAAATCCTCTTTAATTTGCAGCAGCCTAACCTCAGGCGAGAGCCGAGCTATCCAGATCTCTAACCATAAATTACAGAACTTACGCCGTCGAGCAGTGCTGCACAAAAAATGGAGACGATCGAAGTCTTGCTGCTGTGTGACGGTAAAAAGCCAAACTATTGCTGCAGATGAGTCTACTAATTCTTGCAGACGTTTGCCGAAATATGTCATTTCCTTGAGTGTATATCGACTTGCGACTAGGCAGACGAGACGATCTAGTGATAGTGTGATTCCTGCAAGCGGCGGCTTTCAAAGATAGCTTAAAGGAGACATTTTAATTTGTAAGATAATTTCGTTGAAACGTCGACTGTGCTTACAGAAATTTAATAAAGTCACGGTTGTACCTCTAAAAATAACGGAAAAACAACCTGGAAAACTGTTCAAATTATGGCGGAGGTGCCGGGATAAAAAATAAAAATTCATAGAACCTCACAATTCGCTTCTATAATATAATTTTGATATAAACCATAGTTTTAAAAATAGTTTAAATAAAATATTCCGCTGCATTGCATAAAAACTAAATCCTGAAATTAACATTTAGATGATTGAATTATGACGATGCAATTGTGAGCCGTCTTGGAAATATTTAATTTCCCAGATGGCAACATCCTCCGTATTGTTGCGCTAGTCACATCATTCAATATAACACTGTATATATAATACCGAACAGTATTAAACAAGTTATAAGTTAGAGCCGTCATCATCTTTGACAGAGATGTTGGAATGAAAGTTTTGAATACGACCGATGTTTGCATAGAGTAGCAGGGTGTGAGGATTTTCTCGTCATGCATGTTAAGAGCTCCAACGAGCAACCATCCTTCCATTAAATATTCCGAATTCCACTTCTAGTCTTTTAACCGACAGAATATGTCATTATTGTTTGGAGGCGATCTATCCACTGGTTCACACTCACCACCCCCGCACACTGTTCGTGTAATTAACTGTCTGAAGAATGCAAACCTACATTCTATCATCTGTCAACCATGGCACCCAATGTGAGCACTCAGCTAAAAATGATATTTGAGTATTTGACATTAAACTTCCATCATCGGAAACAATTCAACCATGCTGGGATGGGGAGAGGGGGAGGGAGTGTATAACACACATACATACATAAAGTTATTTTCATATAGTGTATATAAATGTGTTGATGATGGTGGGATTAACAGTTCCTCTCGTGTATTTATTATTCAGTTGCGCGTGTCGATTTATTCGATTTATCACAAATCAATCTTTGTCTATCACAGAGGAACAAAAATGATAATAAAAACATATGGTCCAAAATTTATATTTGGTAATAATAACGTTTGTGTCAATATTATTGATAAGTATCTGGGTTTGGGTGTGCACATCAGCAATAAAATAATAATTTGAAAACAAATAATTTATAGTAGTGGAATAAATCATGAACTGAGTTTTTCTGCTCCTCAATTCGAAAATTAAATTGACTTTGGTAAAGTAAATTTAAGACAGAGTTAGGGAAATTAACTTACTTCTATGATTGCACCGCTATAAGGTTTTATTATCTAATTACACGGATTTCTCGTTAATTTTTTTAGATTGTTTGTACAGAAAATTAAATTCTAATTCGGTTGTAAAAGTGAGTGTCCACTTTAGATTTTATTTTATAATCGGATTCTATTTTTATTTTATGGACAAAAGAAAACAAATACATTTAAGACCGAGTTGGTCCATTTGGACAACGAAATTTTATTCCATCAAAACATCTTTCCCTGGTCAGACAGCTTTAGTCACAATTTCTAAAGAATACGACCAAAGTTCATTTCCTGTTTGATTAAATCGATGAAGAGAGAAGAGTGCCCCCTTAATAAATATGTTTTAAATTACATGGACGTGATATTATTTGACGACCATTTCACGAAGTGAGCAATTTCGCTAAATGAAAGTGGCTCATAAACGAATAGTTTGATGATTAAATAAATGATGACATATCGATTTAGTTTTATGGCGAGATTTCGAAAGCAAACAGAGGAACGCCGGTTTATATTGAAGGTGTAATTTCCAAACTAGTGCGATTCAGATAAATATTTACTTACAACAATAAAGTCTAGAATCAAATTAAAATTAGTTACAAACAATAACAGAGAAAATACAGCTACAAAAGTAGTGTTATGAGGCATACTAAAACAAAGGTGAAAAAAAGTGAAAAACTACTGAAATAAATACTTGCATGAAAACAGCTTGAAATTAAAAAGCGCCTAGGAATCGGATTTCAGGATAAAAACTCTGGTAAAGTGATGTAGAGCAACGTCCACACCCATACAAAAAGAAATATTTTATTTTCCCCCTAATACGATTTTAGGTATTAGTGACAGTAAAACATCTCAAGAAGAGTAATGTTGAGGCAGTAAAAGATTTTAAATCGTAATTTCCCGTGGCACATCTGGTGGGAAAAGGGCGTGCTAATGTTTTAACGCCAATTCCATATTTTATTACAAAAAAGAGGGTATAGTCGGGTCGTACATCAGGGTAAAATTATAAAAATGTTTCTGCGGGTGTTAACGGTAAGAGTACCTTTACTCTGCGGTAGTGTAGCATTAAATAATATAAAACTTGTTTCAAGCTTTACAGTTGGACATGTAAAAACAAAATTACCCAGATAATGGAATAATTTACTGCTGGCTGTGGGTACACGAATTAATCGCGAGGCATTTCCAGGCCGCCTTTGATTCTAATTCGTACACAGATGAACGCATTTGAATAAATATGCTAATTTCATTTCACATTGTCGCCATATTAACCACATGAATGTGGGATTCTTTGCGGGGCAACCAGCAAAGTTTGGATCGCTCTTTGCCTGACCCGAGTACAAATTAGAAACCTTCATTAGAACGGCCCTAAAGACACTTGCTGAAATAGACAACCCGCATTGAAATTTCAGGATGAAACTGTTTGAGCATTATGATTTAAATAAGACCCATTTTACACCGCTTGCACAGAAACTTTCAAGAACAACTTTGTTCTTATAAAGATGGAGAAATAAGTTATTTTTGTATAAATTAAAATATATTCAAGTTGAATTTACGGTTTGCTCGCGAAAGTTTTCGGGCAAGGCCGCTATGATAAATAGATAGACCTAATTAGAGTTTTCTAAACGCGTGCTGTGTCACATCATTTTATTACTTGAAGGGTCCTCAAATCTTAAATTACGTGCACGTGCTAATAAAATATTATTGTAATAAACTTCAGAGCGCTTCATTGTAAATAATAATTTTACACTTTACTGCTGATGCTATTAATAAAATCTCAACGAGGAAAATTGTTAGAAATATTGTCTGATAATAAATCCCAAACTTTGTACGGTTGAACGCTTTCAACCATTGAAAAATTTAGGGATCAGAGGTGCGACTGTGGTCACACTTTATGGCCACATTATTTTTCGAACAGTTTTTTATCATTATTCCTCGCAGAAACTTTCCACTGTTCAAATCCTAAATTCTGCCTTTGTTTCCAAATCTATATAGTAAATGATGCTGGTAGGTTTCCTCCATACAACAACAAAGTTTCACTTGTATCCAAATTTCACCAACTAACTTAATCTGTCCATCGCTTAAGTTGACAAGAATCGAACTATAACGAATAAACTTTATTAAAGGCAGCTTTTTACTTGATGCGACTAAATACAAAACAATATTCCTAAAAACCGGTGCGAGTGATGTTAGGTTAGGTTAGTGCAGATATAGTTAAATTAGGTTAGATTGAGTTACGATATGTTAGATAGGTTTCAATTTTTGAATTAAAATTTCAGTCATAAAAATAAGTTTTAAAAGTTTAAATTTTGGCGGATGCGCCGGTTTTTAAGACTATTTTCAAAACGATGTAATTGTGGAACTAAAGAAGATATTGACAAAGCATTTTCAGATTATTATTAAGCATTTCGTCCTCTTTCAACATTTGTAATTTTAAAATAGTCAATTTTTAATAAAGTCATTTAGTTTGAATTTTTTTGTAAACCAGACTAATTTATTTGTAGCGAAGCAATCCACAAAGAAATCTGTTAATCTCTCGATATTTTACGTAGTTTTGCAGAATATCAAGTCTAAAATTTATCAAATTTTGAAATGGATCTGTAAAACGTAATAAAAATTTTATTAAATAAGAGTCACATAATTTTATCGCTTCCATGTTAACGTAACGAAAACTTACATTCCACTACAATAAATTTTTATTTTTGATTGATGAAATCTGACATAAACACAAAACCATTAATAACTTCCCTTCGTCTTCCAATAACATTCCCAAATAAATTTTCATACATTTTTCCCACAACAAAGAAAATCACTTTCTTATCATTAAAGTCAGACGTCAAACAAACTTCTTTTTTCCTGTAACTGAACCACCGCAACCGCACAAAGCAAAAAAAACAATTACATTGCAAATTGCCAATCGAATTCTCGTAACCCTAACATTCCCTCTAATATACTATCAAAACAGTCAGTGGTATAGTTTGGGGTAATGTATAGCAATCAGTGAAAATATGTTATTTCCGATCATGGGTCTCTTTTCTCAAAGTTTGCCGTTAAACCGACGTCCAACCGGAATCTAGTAACGAACGACTGTTGGGGAGCTCTTGATGAATTAACCATGGTAGGAATCGAGCGGGAGCATCAGGTGTGAAACGCTTGAAAGATTTACAGGGCCCTCAGACCGTATACGGCATATGATTGATGTTAGCCAATACGAATTCGATACGTGAACCCTCTGGTACATTTAGTTCTTGTTGACTAATTTTCCTCTGTTATTGATCACTGTGCATTTCGTAGGGTTTTTTTACTAATGATAAATGTTTTTGTTCTATACTATTATTTCTAATCCACCTGAAAAACTAAATCTGCAAAAAGAAGTGAAGAATAAATATTAATTATGTTTTAATGAATGTCATCCGACGTATTTTCTACTTACATAAAAACCAGCTTATCATTCATCATTACATGCTTCCGTAATTAATTATAATAAATCAACTAAATAATAAAAGAAAAATTCGCCTTGATCTTTAATTTAGCGATGTTCTCAGTGATGTTATGAAGTGATAGGTATCTTTTTCTGTACCTATATAAAATCTAAAATTACCGTCTAATTAAAATAACATCTCATCAAAATTTTCTTTGAAATGCAAATCTTATTCTGGGTATTTAATTTATGTAGGATGGTTCCATACAAAGGGAGCTCAGAAATGCTAACAGAAAAATCGTGGAAAAGCTTGAAAAGGAAACCACTTTATGAGTACGATATTTTTAAACAATCACATTTAAAGATTAAAGAAGCGAAAGGGGTTTTCAAGGAGAGGGTTCTATGCGAATGTTAACAGACATCTTGATGGATTTACACGTTTTGTCGGTCCCTGAATCTATTTTGATGCGATTAAAATTAATTGAAATAAGCAGGTAATATAAAATAACTGATAGGAGTCTCAAATTATTGCATTGCAACCGAACCTGCACTTGATAGATTGGAATATTGGGCTTGATTCCAATAAAGCAAAATGATTATATGCTCTTTGTATGCTGATAAACTAATAATTGCATCTATTTTTAGATGAAATTCGACTGAAATAATTTTGATTACATTATCCTGAATTGGATTCTATTTTTTAATAGTACAATGTTTTTATTCTGTTTACAGGTGTTATTTTTAACTTGTAGTAAGTAATTAAGAATTTGTATACTGTTTCTTAATGGCTGTATGACACGATCTAATTTTTTTGGTGTACTATTATAGCGGTGTAAAAATGGTGTCAAAAATTCAATTATATCCTTATACAGGGTGTCCCAGTTTATATCGTCAGGATTTCACCAGTCGATAGTTTAGCGAAAATTAAAGGTGGTTTGTCTAATAAACAATGGCCGAATGTTGCTTCCTTTTTGACGTACAGGCCATTAAAGAATATAAATTATTTTAAATAATTTGCTATAAATCAATAACAAAAAAAGTTAGTCTTCTGAAATTTTGCATAGATGTTTTTTTTTGTATTCTCTTATTAATAGTGGTTGCAATTATTTTATTTAGAACACAGAGGCGTGCGTACGGGTTTCTTCAAAAACATTTTATTGAATAAAAAGTATGCCACTGTTTTTTTTGCAGCACCAATATGCAGAGAGTATTTTCCATTCAATTTAGAAACCTTTTCGTATCTTATAATTTTTTGATAACTTAGCTCAAAATAAAGGAGAAAAAAAGGCTTCAAATAGACTTTTTTTACCCTACAGCCAATTTTGTAGAATCTTCTAGAGGGTCACCCTGAAAGTTTAAAAGTGAGTTTGTGTATTTGTAGATCCCGTCTTTCCTTCACCAGCCCTCAATTAAGGGTTGGATTTTTTTGTTTATTGAGTAACTTTTTTTCTATTAAATTTTCGAAAAAAAGAGTCAGTACAAAGTTGTTAAGAAAAATATTTCCTACAACTTATCTTTTAAACTTTTTTTGATGTTGTCGATATTTAAAAAGTTATTCAACAAATAAGTTGAAAATTTTGGGGAAAGAGTGGTAAGTAGTAGTAGTAAGTAGTACCTAACTAGAGAAAAATTTCCCTAAATTTGCAACTTATTTGTTGAATATCTTTTTAAATATTGACAATATCAAAAAATATTAAAAGGAAAGTCGTAGGAAATATTTTTCTCTACAACTTTGTACTGATGCTTTTTTCGGATATCTAATAGGGAAGAACCTCTTTAATAAATAAGAAAAAAAAAAGTTAAGTTATCAAGAAATTGTAAGATACAAAAAGTTTCTAACTTGAATGGAAAATACTCTCTGTATATTGGTGCTGCAAACTAAACCAGTGGTGTACGTTTTATTCAATAAAATGTTTTTGAAGAAACCCGTACGCACGCCTCTGTGTTCTAAATAAAATAATTGCAACCACTATTAATAAGAGAATACAAAAAAAAAATCTATGCAAAATTTCAGAAGACTAACTTTTTTTGTTATTGATTTATAGCAAATTATTTAAAATAATTTATTTTCTTTAATGCCCTGTACATCAAAAAGGAAGCAACATTCGACCATAGTTTATTAGACAAACCACCTTTAATTTTCGCTAACCTATCGACTGGTGAAATCCTAACGATATAAACCGGGACACCCTGTATAGAAGGTATCAAATAATCAACTTAAACTGTCATTTATTATTCTGTTATTGTAACCTTCAATTATTGAGTCATTGTTCAACTAAAACCATTTATTTCCAGGACATTAAGAAATTTTTCCATATAATTTATATCCTTAGATAGCAGTTAACCACTTACTGAAAACCACCCCTTAACGCTATAATAATGATTACCTACAATTTTTCTGTGGTTAATAGCGAAAATTACTCAGACAACTTGCTATAACGATTATTCCAAAAAACAAATACAGTGAAAACATGCAAGAGGGTAATTAGACGTGCAAACACTGAAACATTCTGTCAAACCACAACTAACAGAGAGCTACACTGAAATGAAACGAACTTTTCGCATTCCAAATGTTTTAAAACTGACCAAAACTACCTTTTGCTTTCTGGTTACTGCATCATTTGCTCTTTTATTGTTACTATGGTAAATGAGCAATATTGTGTACAGTACACGGCTACTGAAGTCAAAAAAGGAAAAGTCGTTATATTTATCTGTAACATTTTATCGATTTGAACTCCATTAATTTATACGTTACATTAAAAATCTGTTAAGTTAACCCATAAACCATTTATCTAAAAATAAACTATAGACCAGACGACAATAAAATATATCGAATTGGTTTCGTTTTTCTTGTATTGTAGTACGTATTATTGCAATAGAAAGCCTACGTAAAGCAATCGGGCTGTTCGCACAACGCACAAGATTTGATTGAATGGCTGATGAATAAAGCGATTGCTTGGCTCAGTTAGACATGACAAGTATATATGAGGCCAGACCTCGTTATAGACATCCCGTTAGTTATGTTTGATTCTGCAGTGCCAATTCCAATCCTATAAGACACATCGGTTTTGATTCAAATACTACTGAAATTTCCCCTAATTATATTGCGTACTATATAATAACGCAAATAAATTAAATTAATATTCCGAGAAACCCATTGCCAAAGCGGCAGTTACTAATTTACAAAATTCATCTTCTCGATCCAATTTTATGGTAACTTTCATAAAAAATTTACAATAATCTGTGTTAAAAGAAAACGTTGCTCGCTCTTAGTTCTGATGTTCATTATTTCCAGTTCTTTTTAAAGTAGGTAGCAATTAATGTGTTAATTAATTCATAAATACCTTTAAGTCAAAGGGCTCGTTCTTTCATCTTCTCTAATATTCCAAGGTATAGCGCCGCCCCATTTTCCACAACCTCTGAATATTAATAAAACAGCAGCAGGTCTATTTATCAGTTATTAAAGCTAATATATACTGCAGCTTATTCTGTGGGTATTTGTTATTGAATTTAGATTTAGTTAGATGGGTTTTACAACGAATTTAATGAACGTCATTTTAGCATCAGATCAATAGCTTCATGTTTTTATAGCGCCATTAAAACAGTTTGAATTTGTAGCACGTATTTTATAAGTGGCAGTTTCACAACTTATTATGTTCGAATTATCATTAGTTGCAGACAGAAGTATAAAAAATTACAACCCAAACTAGCTACTTTAGGAATTAAATCCGGTAAATCCACCCAAATGATTTATGATCTGATTTTTTCAAAAAACCTCTATGGAAATTTCTGTTGCATAATTTTAGTTTCTCCATAAACTAATTTAAATTAATTTGCGGTTAATCTTCGTAACAGGGAGGGCGCCATCAGCAGTGACCTAACCAGACATCACTATTATAAAGTGTAAACTCATTTATAATGTCAAAAGTGTCAGCTACTTTATGTAATCTATGGAACCATGAATAGCTTAAAAGATTACTTTCGAAGCTATTTAAAACATAATGGGCTTTATATTTTATAAAACGTTAATTACAATATGTAAATTTTAACAGAATTATTACAGCACAATCAGAGATTAGCAAATTTATATGTGATGTGTGAAAAGTGATAATGTACACATTACATCAGGCTTATGCTGGTAATAAAATTACACTCTGAACTATTTTATTTAATCATCGCATGCTATGTGAGCCCATTGTCGCTTCGACCTCGAACCCAATTTTTCAAAAATCTGTCATCTCTCATCTATTTCTTACTGTACGAGTAAAACTGGGTCAAGTCACAACGATTACAATTAATCGCTCTGCGTAAAATTAAACGAACAAACAATTAAAGGATGTTATTAAAGAAAACAAAAATGAAGTGAAACTTGGCAAACACTACAAGAATTCCGGCCACAATAGACTGGATACAGTTTGCGTGCTGGAAACATTTTTGTATAGTGCCAAGGGATTAAATTGGGGAAATAAATTTCAAGTTGGATATATTGTCCTTTCTAATGATTTGTTTTTCAATGAACAACTGTTTTATGTTAGGATGCAATTCAATGTCCTGGGATTAATTAATTGTACGTTGATGTATAGTTGCAGTTGGATGCAGACTGTTTTTGTATTGAGGAAAAGTTAAGGAAGAACAAGTTACGAATTGAAGTTCATGCTGATTAGCTGAAAGGTATTTTTATTGTTTTAATACTTCATTCCTGAAATTAAGAGCAGTGTAGTGTAGGTTTTGCTCAACCGACTAAGCAAAGCACTGTTATTATGTGCAACATTTCTATTGTGTTGTACTCAAAATTAACCAACATTATTAATGCACAATAATAATAAATCGCGCGTGTTGACAATGGCGTGCATTGTATTTAGAATAAACCAAATAACTTCTATATAGGAAATTTGTAAATATACATTTAATGCACCAGTTGATGTGTAAAATTTACAATAGACGAACTATAGTGAGTAAATAATTCGAATTCAATGAAATAGCTTCTTATGCATGAGTGAAAATGTAGAGGCGTTGTTAGTTTTTGCCACTCCAAGCGACATACAATGTTTATCAATAGGGCTCTCTGGGGATATGGTAATACGACCTGTCAGTGTCACGAACACATGATGGCGCCTTTGCTATATCTACACAGTGCAACTCGTCGCCGGCGTCGTCATCAGCCCAATGACAAGGGCACATCTTAGACAGGGGACGTATAAAATCATATATCTTTGTCTACATAGGTTACCTCTTTATACCCACGAAAATTCGTCTCCAGATACAAGGGTTATTGGCAATTACCAGCCGGTTTTCAGTTGGAAAGAATGATTTTATTTCGAGATAAGCGCAGTTGGATGTGTAGAAATAATGTGGAATAATAGTACAATAAACCTTATTTTTTTAAGTTTCGTCCTGATATAAGGACGTGGCCCCACCTTAACTCCTGTACCTCTTCTATTTACAACTTAAGAAATACCAAAAGCGTGTTCGGTTACCTACTGGCGCCTCCCCTCCCGTTTAGATCATCCCCCATTCTATGTATAGATGCTAAAACTCAGCCCCACGTCAATAAAGTTTCACCTTAATAATAGCAGTTCACTAAAGTTATGTTAATTTATAAGGTAAAGTTGTTCGAAACTTGCATATGTTTGTTAAGAACGAAGTTTTGTTTCCAAAGTTATACTTGTACAGGTAAAGAAATAATAGCAAACTGTTATATACATGTCAGTTTCTTATCTTTAGCAAGCAGTTACCGGCATTCGGAGGTGATAACAGCCTAGCTCTCTGTCGTGGTGGTAGTTTCAATAAAATTTATACAGTTACAAACAATTTTATCTAACAGCTGCAGGTTTGATAATAAAAATTATGGTACAAATACTGAAAATTAATATTTGTTTGATTGTATACGCTGACAGTAATGATACTGTTTTTTAGTTATAATTTCGAGCACGTAAAGGAAATGAATTCACTTTTGACTTTTCTGACAAGTTAATGAATTATGGACTACTGTTTGTATACGTTACGACATTTCCTGTTTTGTTACACACTTTTTTTTTGAGCCTGCCAGAATATTTTTGTTATTATTCCGACTCCTTTTCCTGTTTATTTTGTTTTATTTATTATTAAAGGCATGAAACGTGCTAGGGAAAAGTTTTTTAATTTTTTGTGTGCCGAAAGAAAAATAACAACTTTGTTCAATATTGTGTTTAAGCGGGAATGGATTAATATTTTTTAATAATTGATAAAACAACTTTATTAATTATATTAGTTTGTTGACTTTTGGACTTGATGGAAATTAAAACGATTTTTACTGCAAAAGTTTTATTTGTGTTCGGTAAAATTAGCAAAATATTTATCAAAACTTCAAGCATTGTAAACGTAAAAATAATTTTAATTGCTTTGTGCAAACAGCAGTTTTTGAGGAAAAAGTAACAGTAGAGTTTAAAACAATCTAGAGGCAATCGCATCTTATTACCAAAGTTTTCATGTACTTATAAAATATATAATTTTGAAGTATTTCATAGAACCGAATCCTGCGGACACAACTTTGGTACACCATAAAAATATCTGATGTATCCAAAACAAGACTTTCTTAAAACGAACTGTTTATATGAATCTTCCTGTGTTTTTTGGGCCCAAAAATGTGCCTTTAAAAAATCACATTTTTCGATGGTAAAAGTTTAAAAAATCACAGTTTTGGAATCGCTGGTTGAATTTTAGTAAAATTATCTGTATTACAAAGATAAATAATGGTTTTATTTAGAAAAAAATTACGAACTGTTTATATGAATTTTCCTGTTTTTTTGTGCTCAAAAATGGGCCTTTAAAAAATCGCATTTTTCGAGGGTAAAAGTTTTAAAAATCACAGTTTTGGAATCGCTGGTTGGATTTTATTAAAATTATATGTATTACAAAGGTGAATGATGATTTTATTTAGAAAAAAATTACGAACTGTTTATATGAATCTTCCTGTTTTTTGGGTCCAAAAATGGACCTTTAAAAAATCGCACTTTTTGAAGGTAAAAGTTTTAAAAATCACAGTTTTGGAATCCCTGATTGGATTTTTGTAAAATTATCTGTATTACAAAGGTGAATGATGATTTTATTTAGAAAAAAATTACGAACTGTTTATATAAATTTTCCTGTTTTTTTGTGCTCAAAAATGGGCCTTTAAAAAATCGCATTTTTCGAGGGTAAAAGTTTTAAAAATCACAGTTTTGGAATCGCTGGTTGGATTTTATTAAAATTATATGTATTACAAAGGTGAATGATGATTTTATTTAGAAAAAAATTACGAACTGTTTATATGAATTTTCCTGTTTTTTGGGTCCAAAAATGGACCTTTAAAAAATCGCACTTTTTGAAGGTAAAAGTTTTAAAAATCACAGTTTTGGAATCGCTGGTTGGATTTTAGTAAAATTATCTGTATTACAAAGGTGAATGATGATTTTATTTAGAAAAAAATTACGAACTGTTTATATGAATTTTCCTGTTTTTTGGGTCCAAAAATGGACCTTTAAAAAATCGCACTTTTTGAAGGTAAAAGTTTTAAAAATCACAGTTTTGGAATCGCTGGTTGGATTTTAGTAAAATTATCTGTATTACAAAGGTGAATGATGATTTTATTTAGAAAAAAATTACGAACTGTTTATATGAATTTTCCTGTTTTTTTGGGCTCAAAAATGGGCCTTTAAAAAATCGCATTTTTCGAGGGTAAAAGTTTTAAAAATCACAGTTTTGAAATCGCTGGTTGAATTTAAGTAAAATTATCTGTATTACAAAGATAAATAATGATTTTATTTAGAAAAAAATTACGAACTGTTTATATGAATTTTCCTGTTTTTTGGGCCCAAAAATGGACCTTTAAAAAATCGCATTTTTCGAGGGTAAAAGTTTTAAAAATCACAGTTTTGGAATCGCTGGTTGGATTTTATTAAAATTATCTGTATTACAAAGGTGAATGATGATTTTATTTAGAAAAAAATTACGAACTGTTTATATGAATTACAAAGGTGAATGATGTTTTACTTAGAAAAATATCTGATGTGTCCAACACATATTTCGTGCCTGTCCTGGTACACCCTTTAATTATAAATGTGAATAAAAGTTGTTAGGTGGTTACCAAAAATAATCTGTGTGTACTCGTACATTGTTCTATCTAGACTAACAAAATTAAATTATCCCTGCAATTTCCTAAGTGGTTTCTATGTTATAACTATAAACTGAAAAAAGCAGTTTACATTTTGTTCATAACAAAACCAAACAACGACTGAGAAAACTGAAACAGAATAACCAACTAACACACACAACACTCCACCAAGTGAAAACATACGAACCAGCAAAATGTAAAATTTCCTATTTATCTATAAATGCAGAAAATAATATGCGCGCATGGGAAGAGATGGCGAGTAGAGTAAGTATAGAATCAGGGCGCCAGTGCCGTTTAATGTATGCGAAGACACGGTCACTGCATCCACTCTGAATACCAGAAAGAACAAAGGGATTTGCTTCGGTTGCTATAATCACATTAAACCATAACTGTCCTTTCAAAAAGGGTCATTTGCAACCTGTGACCCCTAGTGTGTTGTAGTGGCTGATGGTCAACATCAATTCAAATAATTGCATTATTTATGAAAAGACAAGGGAAAAATCCGTGGATGTTGTCTGACAGTGTTTGGACATAAATCCGATATATGAAAATGTGTCAAACATTGTTAAGTAATAACTTTAGTTCTTGTAAACATTTCCTTGACCTTACTGGGAAATTGCGTATATAGTAACTTGGATTATAAAACTACGGTGGTTTTAGTACCTCTTTTCTACATAATGAAATGTAATAGCCTAGTTTGTAATTTAAAGTTTCTTGTTAGAGCTCAGCCACTCTTCGTAATTCGCGAAGTGGGACATAAACTTTTTAACAAAGTTGTTCTTCAAATATTTTCCACTAACTGCATAATAAAATATTTGACTAAATGAAATTGATTTGAATATTTTTCTTTCAAGTAAGCACATGAAGTCAAGCAAGGATAAACCTTTTTTTGTTAAAAGATTTAATATTATTCTTTGTAAGACGTATTGAAATCGTTCACCAACCGAATCTCGCTTTTAGGGGCAGAAAAAACAGATTTTCCTGTAGTCTCGTGAGAATACTAAAGACAATTTTAGCAAAAAACGATCCCTTAGATAGAAACCGCTAAAACGCAAGATCACTAGAGACAAAAGTTTCGAGGGAAACAGGAAAACCGGATGTAAATGACCGTGAGCGTGACAGGCAGGTTTGTAGCCCATGAGATTGAGCCTGAAGTTCTAAATCGCATTCGAGGCTACTTCCGCTCGCTACGGTAAATTTACCAACTTTTACAATAGAAAAGTAATTAACTGTGGAGCAATGTGTTATCATTTAAACATTAACTGGTGCCAGAGAAAAGCTTTTTCCAATCGCATCGCTTTAATATATTTTCATGTCACCCGAGGCCATTAAAACAGCGATAACATAGTCCTAAAAAGAAAAACGTGTATAGGATATTTAATAAAATTCAATTATAATTAATAAACTGTTGGAAACATGCTCTAATTCACTAGGGAATTTAATACGCGGAATGACGTCATGTTCATTTAAAATAAGTTGAGTGAAACTGAATAAGCAAAATTCTACAGATTAACGTAGGTATGTTTTTTCTTAGTTAATAATCCTCGGTAACAATTCACTGGCAATTGTCACTAGGGTTGTAAGAGGGAAGACGAACAAGGAAGAAAAAGCAAGGGAAAAATTCAATTTTATATAATGCTCAGTCCATTTCATCTGGTTCAGATAATAAGCCCTTTATATTGCGTCCGTTCGTTGACACACTATAAATTTTAACGTATATGTACGCGCTCTATTCATTTATTCAAAGATTTATTGGAAGTCGTATGTTTTGTGTTGGAATTTAACAAACGTACTTTGGGTAGGTATCTACAAAACACATTTCTAAAGATTTAGAAAGCAGAGAGATGTCTTGTATTGAATATGTGTCTTCCATTATGCAACTGACGCTTTTTGTCGATTTTGTTGTTGCGTGCCTTCAGTCGTATGTAAAAAGGCAAAGTTAGGTGCAATATTGTAATGGAATGAGGGACATTATTAGAAAGTGCTTTTACAGTTGATTTTGGAACTTCAGAAGTCCAACTTAATTATTATAATGTTTACTACAGAATATTATACTCGTATAAATTTCTTCTTACGCTCACCACTCTAGATAAAAGATGCTCATTTTCAATAATAATTTATTATATTTTTTGAGCAAACCCTATAAATTTTTAGACTTTTAGCCTTCATCACCGGCTGCGAACAATAACAATCTCATTTAGTGTTGGCGTAAAATTTTCGTGCGGTTAATTTTTTACCCCATTAATTCTAATTAGATGAACAACTTTTTTTCCGGGCAGAGCATTAACAGTCATCCGCCGTGTGCATGTTAAACCATACGGCTCTTAATAATGCGGTCGGTGGTTTAGGGCACTTGTAATTTAAAACAACAACCTATACACTCGAAGTAAAATTGATATATACGAAAAAGCGCGTATAGATTTTTTTTGGTTAATTTAATTTACGAACATCAGTGCCGAAGAATGGTGCTTTTATTTCCTGTTAATTCAGTTTTTGTAACTTTTCAGTAAGTTGATGAAATATCTCGCGTGATGTGGTGTAAAAATCGTTTGGAATGAAATATGGTGAGACAGAAAGCGTGTTTTGGAACATTTTAATTTTTTACCAGGGATATTAGTAGGTACATTAGCGTAGGTAAAAGAAAGTTTAACAAATCACACTTTTATCAAACGTCAATTTATGTATTAAGCTTTTGCTGAAATTAAATTATAGTTTAACAAGACTATTTTTTTTAGCTTAGATATTTGTCAGAACTTACCTACCCTTATATTTGAGATGACGTCCGGTATATCCATATAAAAGCCTGTTTGAAAAGTTGGGACTACAAAATGCGCTCTAGTGCTTACTCCATAGGTATTCTCTGTATTTGTGAAGAAAATAAAATAAATATTGTAAACAACGGAAATTGGATCTGAAGCTAATGTTTGTCAGATCCAAAACCACTAGCAGAAATATTTGACACACATATCAGACAAGCATATAACAGTCGTATAAGAAAACGATCACCCAGGAAGTTTAATACTTCGGTTAGCTGGTTGAGAAAGATATTGCAGCACATACTCAACGACACACTTACACTATACATATAATATCAGGGCGATATTCGAAAGTTAACTCTTGAAATACAAAACAAGTTTTTCTTTTATAGAAAAATTTTGATATAAAAACGTGCGTTCTTTCTGATCAGGCCGCTTTTGTTATAATTTGCTTTATCCCTTTCTCTGTTCCCTTTTTGATCGGGAGATGGGTTCTACTCAATGGCATTTTTGTTATTGTTGGAAAAAGAAAATTAGAAATATGTTGAATGGATAAAGTTTTCACATTATAACTTGTAACTTTAGTAATTTCGTTTAGGAAAAAATCCTTACTGCTCGTATAGTTCACGGTTGTGTTATTCTATTAAGCTTGAATTAACGCTGGCTTCAAATTGATAAAATGCAGCTAAGAAAACAAGTTCAACATCAATTCGTTGGAACTTTTGGGCATTTTCTACAGGCCACTAATTTCGTTAGAGTTATAGTTTTACAAAAGTTTGTTTCTATTTTTATTAATTAGAAGCTTCCGATATACTGGGGTGTATAATCCCAACCACCACAATGTAAAATTTAGACCACAGAATAGTAGAAATCTGCGGACGCGGCACTGCCTCCACGCTATAAATGAAGTGTGACTCCAACGTCATACTCGAGCCCGGTTTCATCCCGGCTGCTCGGGAATGTGGATATTAAAATTCCTTAGCAGTCTCGTTGAAGAGCCGCCTCGCCGACTTCGAGAACTAAATGATTTTTAGGAGGTTTTGTGAATTATTACTCGATATAAGTGAGGGAGCAAGTTTAATGTTTTAATGGAATACAAAATAATATCCCCGTTTTTAGTCTGGTAAATTTTTAACGACATTTTCGGCTTGCCAACGTAAAACTGATTTAATTGTTAATGAAATAACAACTGAGGCATTTACACATCAAATTGCATTACTTTGTTTGGGTTTCCAGCAGTCAAAACGCTATTTTTCGGTTTTCATTCATCTGAATTGAAATCCGTTAGATTATTTCGATATAGGATTAAAACAAACAAAAAAAAAGTTTAATACTGTTTTGCGGTCTGCTGTTCGCACTAAACAATTCTCAAATGAAGGCGAGCTGCTACAAACTTTAACATAAAAATAACCATAATAGTAAAACGTTATGTTTCCGTGTCGAATCCATAAATTTTTGCTTATATTACAATTTGTGTCAGCAGTTTTAAGTATCGTCATATCACCAGCAGCATTCAGTATCAGTTTATGTAGGCAGGACCTTTTATCGTTTTTGTAACCCAAAGGTGTTCATGGTACAGAAGCGGCGATCGACATGATTAAAATTCGATTGCGGTCTAAATCTGAGACCGCAGAGAATCAAAAGAAACTACATAAAAAAGTTGTTCTCGCTATTTTACAAATCGCCAGGTCTCTTAGGTCTTTCAGCTATAAATTACGGAAAGTTCTAAACGAACTACCATAAAAAATAGATTTATAACATGTCCTGCAGATAAAATAGAATTCTTTACAACTGATATTTTTTTTGGAAGGAAATACATCCTTTTGTTTTCAATATAATCACGTTGCTTTTATGGTCATGTTGGGTCTCGTAGTTTTACGATGTTCTAGCAGAGCACCTAGACTAAAACCGGATGAAAATTTCTGTTGAATATTACATTATCCTTATATCGCAAAGTTACAACGTGTCATAACAAAATTATAAAACATATTTGCAGAAGTTATTAAAAAGGACGAAAAGAAATCATATATAAACATAAAACTGGTACTCAAATGAGTTTAGGGCTATAAAATTTTATATTTAAATATATTAAGTGTGAAGATTACTTAAAATTTAAATATTTTTAAATATAAAATTTCTACTAACAGACAAAATGAGTAAACTGAACGTCCATCTTACTATTGTACAATGTGGTTTTTAGAACAATTAAAGCTAAGTGAAGAGTTAGCTCAGATTATATTATTATTTCAGAGCTAACTTTAATGTAATGAAGTTTTGAATGATAAACATGAATAGAGTAAATAAACATCGAATATATTGCTATACATTTGGGAAATTTTAAGTCTATTACCAAGTCCTTTAAAGTTTACACAATTATTGTACGAGTCCTAACAACTAAATGTTCGGACAAAAGTTTCAATGACATTTAAGTCCGGATTGGATGAGGGCCATGAAAGCACCTTTATGTCGTTTTCACCGAGTTCCAAAACTGATTTTTTAAAAACAGTCGTTAGAAAAGACGTCACATTTTTCAAGTGCAATTTTAAAGCTACGAAAATTGCCTAAAATCACCAAATTAAGACTTGGGGATTTTTTTGTACACAAAACCAACATCCAGCATTGCAATAAAGTATATTTTACCGAAATCCAACCAGGGGTTCCAAAACTGTGATTATTTAAATGTAGGTATCACCCTCAAAAACACGTTTTTTGAATAGTGAACTGTGAAACACGAAAAAAATTCATATTAACATTTCAGGATTTTTTCAATATAGTACGATTATTGAGCTTTCATTTAAAGGTTTTTTGACACAAATCCACCCAGCGGTTTCAAAACTGTGATTTTTTAAAACTGTTTCTATAAAATTCTATAATTTTTAAAAGTGCAACTTTGAAGCTCCGATAAATGCCTAATGTCACCAAATCAAAATCCGACTACTAAATCCAACGGTTTAAAAATAATAATTCTTTGTTTCTACAATTTTCCCATCCTGCTGGGTTAAAGTGCCACAGTTTTGGAACCGCCGAGCGGATTTTTACGAAATTTACGTTTTATATAAACAAATGTTCGCATTGTAACAGAAAAAACCATCAATATTATGGAAGTTAGTTTAGATAACTTTTGCGCGTATGGAAAAAAGACAATCAAATTTACTTTTGTCCGAACATTTAGTTGTTAGGGCCCGTATAATAATTGCTATATCTAAATTGAAATAACATTAAAAGTTATACTTTTTAAGCGTTTATTTTAAATATAAGAATTAAGCAATTCCATATAATGAAACAGAATGACTAAATTTTAATAGAACCAAAAGTTGCCTTATAAGAAAATCTGGATCTACTTTTAACGCGTATTTTATAGGCAGTCAGCAACAAGTCTAGATATAATAAATTTGAAGAGATCAACTTGCGTGAAAACGGATCCTAACCGGAAGAACATCAACACAGTAGTGTAGTGAATGTTGACGTATGGTTCTCCCCAGGGAACAGTTTGGAACCTACCCTGGAATTTAAATGATTCCCGTACTTATATTTTAATAATGAACCACCAAATAAATTTAATCGTTACAACAAACTATAACGTAGATTTTTAATATTTTGTAAAAAACCACAAAAAACTATTTAATTGCTTTGTTTCTGAAGTTGTGCATATACACTAAGTAATAAAGTTTAATAACTAGGTCTAAAAAACCTTGATAATAAACCACCTTTTAACTACAAAAAAACAAAACTTTTCCAGCGAATTACGCATAATTCTGTCATGCCTTATAACAAAATAATTTACATTTTTCCCCAACCTTTCCATCGTTATAGCCACTCCCGTTCTATTACCGTTTACAACTCTTTTGGGTGCGTAGAAAGGCACTATAAACGTTTTTGATGAAACCACATATATTCCACCGCACCGTTAGCATAAAATGGCACTGATTTAAGTTCAAGTGTATTTCCATTAGATGGGGTGGCAAGTATGGTCCTATAACATTTAATGTTCTCCTTTACCTTGGACAGGATCGCTCCCTGCTCCGGCTTGGGGTGTAGTTGTGCGTCAGTCATACTTGAAGTTAAATATGCGTGACATCGATGCCACCATTTACCTTAGACTACCCTTCTATGTACCTTAACGCACACAAGTTGAGATGCCTGAAGGGGATAACATATTTAATATTAATGACTGCTGCATTAACTTATTATGCTTAGTGGTGCCTCAAATTTACGTAGTGGGGGCAATAAGACACATCAGCTGAGGATTAAGGTCTCTATGTTAAAGGTTTATGCCATGAACTTGGATGCGAGGAATTTCTGTGTAATAACTCAATTTTCTTACAAAAATATTGCATAATAATAAATTATTAGGTTGTTAGTTTGAAATAACCTACCTAGGTACGTTAATTATATTAAAACATCAATGAAGCGTTTTAATAATTTTAAAATAATAACTGTAATAAAGCTCGAGTGGCAAATAAAAAATATTACATTGAGTTGGGGTATAATTTCCACGTAGTTGTTGGCAAATTCAGTGTTATTGGGTCTCTAGTTGGAAATAAAAATTGCCCCTGCTTGTCATAATAATAAAAAATATCACAAGGGATTCAGTAAATTATTTATATGAATTGCGTGAACCTCATATAACACGACATACTTTATCTGTTTCAAAATCACTTTTTTATCACAAGTCCAAGTGATATATGCTAATAAAATTTGCATTGTACACTCCCTCTGAGAGTATTACGCGTTCTAATTTGATATAATCGCGTTTATTTATTAATATCTTCCTGATGGAATTAGCTGTTTTAATGAAGAAAAAATTAATATGTAGTTTTTTCTGTTTTAAGAAACAGGTGCTACTAATGCATCTGACAAGCCGCAATGTTGCCATTAATGCAAAAACTGAAAATAGCACAGGAAATGTATTAAAATGATTTATTACTCTCAAACGGATTCGTTATCTCTCCATTTATAGCTCGTTGCATTTTGGTTTTCATTTTTCTTTAACTGATGCAACTTGCATTTAAAATGTAAATTTGGTGTATAGTATATAGTAAAATATAAAATTCATATAGTGCATGTTTGTCTTTTGTAATACAGATTTTTGCATGTTTACAGTTTGGTGTAGTAATCTCTGCTGTTGGGTATACCTTAAAATAATATAAATATTCATAAGCCGTTCACTGAATTCTAAATAAAGATTACTGTTCGAAGCTTGAAATGTTTCTACGAGTAAAAACCGCATATTTTTACTGTGATGCTCGAAGGGACAATAGCAAAAAAGCACATACTATATGGAAAATAAATTTGTTGTACAATGCTATACTCGTACAGGCGAAATGTATGGATTTGAAATTTGAAATACATTTTAGTCGATTTTGCAATGAAATATTGAATAACATGTAGCAAAAGAGGGCGACATGGTGGATTTAAGAACAAAGTTAAAGTTTTAATTGTCCATGAATTTCATTCCAAAGAATATTGAGTGAATTTACTTGCAATTTTACAATTTCATTTCAAAGCCGAAATATGCTATTGTTCCTCGAAACTTATAAATACTTTACGAAATAAATAACTACGAGGTTCTTAACAAAATTTCTAAATAAAACTGCCTGATTTTTACGTCATCGCTAATCGAACTGTAGAAATGAATGTGTATATTGTTTAAAAGAGGTTAGATCATGAAATAGATTCATTTAAAGTGTTTAAATGCGCCATAAAATTCGAGTAAAATACTTCGAATTTTGGTGGATGCGCCGGTGTTGCAACAATTTTATGGTTCTAAAAATCTAAAGAAAATATTAAGGAACCATAAAGGTAAACGGTTAAAGAATAATCTGCAAATTTGATATAATATTGTCCATTTATTTGTTTTAAATAAAAATTACGCTTTTTTGTTACACTTTTTTTAATAAAACCTTCGTTTTTAAACTCGACCAAATTCTAACAATTAGTTTGTGTAGGTAATTGTTAATTAATGGGCACACGCGTTTTAGTTCATGTTATTAAATACAGTTTTTGCTAGACATGCTACATCTCTAATTGTGTATATGCATATTAAATGAATATTTTCTTTATTAATTAAATTAGTTGGGAACTGAATTTAATTTAGAATTTATGCGTCGGCTTTATACATTATAATAAATGGTGTATTTCTATACACAGTGTATGTATATATATTAACACGTTGGTGAAATAACACGAGTATTCATTTTGATAACAAATTGGAGCCTTTAATGTTTCATGTTTAAACGAGCATTGATAATAAACACAATTTCATGTATGCATCTACTAAATCCCGGTCGCAAAAAAAGATTTCAATATATTATTGAAATTTATTTCAATTTATATTGGATATTACTGGAAATTATTACAGAAAAGACAATTTCTTTTCATGCACAGACGCACACATACACACACATATTTTTTCATTTACTCAACGGAGTGACAAAGCGTTGCTGGAATATGGAAATGCATTAAAGATGAGTGCATGTATTTTGTTAGCGTGATTTTGATAAAATGGTAATGTTCTTATAACACATTTTCTCCTGAGACACATAATATCGTAAAAAGCGCATTTATACGACAAGAAAAAATTACGGCAATAAATTATATAATGTCGTATGACAATGTAAAAGCAACATGATGAATTTGGAATTCCCCGCTTCAAACAAACTACACGTGTATGTATAGGTATAATATTTTGTTGCAAGAAATGTATACTTAAGTATAGATTTTTTTACACTGCACATCAATTTATTAATTTTCTAATAATTTCCGTGGCACTTGGCAGTAAACCGTCGTGTACATATATTGAAAGAGAAACCCATCCACGAAACTCTAATTTGCCCGTCATGGTGAATTTACTGTTGACTGACTTCGATAACGTTTTTTATTGGTTTTCTTGAGAGATGCTGAAAACGGATTAACAGCATAGACGAGTTGTTATTGTTACGCTTGAAATAAAAGTGTACTTGTCTTTTGTAATAAGTGTTACTATGAACAATTTGCGAGTGGATGCAACTTGGACCAGTTTCCACCCGCTTTAGATCAAACTGTTGAGACGCTGGCGAGGTTTAACTTTTTAAAAATTTAGTTTTAATTATAACTAGAAATGTTTTCAGGAATTGCGCTAGTTTTGTGTGCATTATACTTGTTAAAAATTAACACTTAATCTCGAAAAATATTGAAAGAAAATTTATCCGAAGAACTTTCTGTTAAAACATACTGACTTATTTATTATTAATAAGTTTTATTTGGAAAATTTTAATAAACATTATTTTCCAACTACTGATACGAGTTACAAATTTTTGAACTTTCCTCAAGTGCTCCTTGATTATCATGTACCATTTTCTTTGAAGTTATCCAAGAAATAAATTATTAATAATTTCCCGTTCGCTTCGACTTGTAAATTTATGAACAAGCAAAATATAGTATATATAGGAAATATCAAATACAGAATTCCTTATGACAAAACAGAACCCGTCCCCCCGTAAATCCTTTTCATGTTGTGACAGAAACATGTGTTACAAAAAGTCCTACGATATGTTTAAGATGTGCTTATATAATGCAAAGCATAAAATCCGCTGAATACAGCATAAAATAATATAATAATCGTAACACGAGTTTTACTGGGTACTGGGTGTAACCCGAAATTATAATTCATTTGCGTTGTAAATAATGCACTGCATTATATCTAGCTTTAGTTAACGCGGATTAAATTATTAATACCTACACCGCACACAATCATATATTTTTCTAAATAGCTTTTTGGTATCTACTATACACTAACATACTATGTGTATACTAGGTACTTTTTCTTAATTTAAAAAAGCCGGCGGTAAATAATTGTAAATTCAGCTGTACTCGTAGTCAACCCTTATAATCCTCGCAACATTACGTTTTCCCCAAAATACAAAACAAAACAGGTTTATAAACGGACCCCACTAATCCACGAATAGGAAAAATGGGACTTACGGTTTGGTATCTTATTTCAGTCTTATAAACACATGTTTACCTATGCTGTTTGTTTCAGGCAATTTTGTTTGAATAGCAAAGTGAGGTATAAATTATTTGGTAGATTTTGAAGATGGTTTTTTAATATTTTAATTTCTAACTAAATAATATTTTTTGGATCAGCTTAAATCTGTCGTTTCCTGCAGTAAGTTTGGGTTTTCTTATAAAAGACACCTTTTTTAATTGTCTGCTTGGTGAATTGGACACCAATGCTCAGTTTGGTATAAAATATATTTTTGTTACCTGGACTACATTTATTCATTTGAGTGAACAATTTTATCCACTTCATGAATATTATTTTGCTGCTTCTAGACTGGAATATAAACAGATTTGTCCACTTCAAAAATTTTATTATGTTTGTATGTGTTTGGTAATAATAATATAATATAATATTTGGATCTTTTTTAGTCAATTATAATAATTTAAATAATTCATATGCGCACTATGCTCCAAAGTTGTATTTCCTAAAGTAAATTGCAACATATATACGACCCCTAACAACTAAATGTTCGGACAAAAGTAAATTTGATTGTCTTTTTTTCATACGCGCAAAAGTTATCTAAATTAACTTCCGTAATATTGATGGATTTTTCTGTTATAATGCCAACATTTAGTTATATAAAAACGTAAATTTCGTAAAAATCCGCTCGGCGGTTCCAAAACTGTGGCACTTTAACCCAGCAGGATGGGAAAATTGTAGAAACAAAGAATTATTATTTTCAAAACGTTGGATCTAGTAGTCGGATTTTGATGAAACTTACTTTATTGCAAAGCTGGATGTTGGTTTTCTTTACAAAAAAGTTACACAAGTTTTTATTTGGTGATTTTAGGCATTTATCGGAGCTTCAAAGTTGCACCTTTAAAAATGATAAAATTTTCTAGTAACTGTTTTAAAGAATCACAGTTTTGAAACCGCTGGTTGGATTTGTGTCAAAAAACCTTTAAATCAAAGCTCAATAATCGTACTATATTGAAAAAATCCTGAAATGTTAATATGATTTTTTATGCATTTTTTTCGAGTTCCACAGTTCACTTTTCAAGAAACGTGTTTTTTGAGGGTGCTATCTACATTAAAATAATCACAGTTTTGGAACCAGTGGTTGGATTTTGGTAAAATTTCCTTAATTGCAAAGCTGGATGTTGGTTTTATGTACAAAAAAATCCCCAAGTCTTTATTTGGTGATTTTAGGCATATTTCGTAGCTTTAAAATTGCACTTGAAAAATGTGGCGTAATTTTCTAACGACTGTTTTTAAAAAATCACAGTTTTGGAACTTTGGGAAAACGACATAAAGGTGCTTTCATGGCCCTCATCTAGTCCGGACTTAAATGTTATTGAAACTCTTTGGCATAAAATTAAACGTATTCTACGCAATAATCCACCAAGAACCATTGGGGACTTAAAGACCAAAATAGAAGAAATTTGGGACAGTTTCACGCCAGAATTGTACCAAAATTTGATAAATACATTGCGTAAAGTTTACAGTTCTCCTTTCATACTTCAAAAATCTACTTTTGTCCGAACATTTAGTTGTTAGGGCTCGTATAGCCCTCGTTCCACGATAACCAGATACTTCAACGAAAATAAAAATCCGTAAATATGTAACTGCCATAAAAACTCTAAATATTAACCGATTTCGATTCTGCGTGCCGTTTTCTAAAAAAACAGAATAATTCTCCCAGAAATTTTAAACGATGTGAAGTTCCATCAATAATTTCGAATTTTATGATCAAGATTAACCAACTTAAAAAAAAATCTAACTTATAGCTTTAAGTCCATAATTCTCTTAAAAACTCAGCAGATTTCGATTCTGCTGGCAGTTCGTAGACATTCAGAATAATTCTGTAGGGTGAACCCACTAAATCGCTTAGCACACACTTGGACAGTTTTTATTTTGTGGAAATTCTCAAGAACACTGGTAAATGAAAACTAAAATTAGTTTCAGTGGTGTGCACATTTTACTAATGTAGTTTGTGAATATGATGTTCATGGTCCATTTTCTAAAATGCTTTCTGCTTGTGACCGAATTTCTTTATGATAAAGCATAATGAGAATTACTTTGGGCTAGATCCAGAACACTAAATGCTATACAATAAAACAATCTCAGTTGGTTTAATGGATATTAATGATTTAGTGGTTCAATTTGTACGAGATACCAAACTATATATTTTATTTATTATATATTTAAGTAATTTTCCTGTTTGCGCCAAAGTTTCCGTCAGCAATTTAGTTCTGCGCTTTGCGGTTGAAACAAAACGAAAACAAATCTTATCATGCATTGGGAAAATATAACGTAAACCCGCCTGATTTAACCTGTTACACCCATAAGGAAAATGCGGTAAACTCAATTTGGACTTATCAGTTCAAAATAGAAGTAGTTACACATGTGTTTACAACGTGCCTTGAATAGGATACATTCTTTTTCCTGAAAATCCTATACTATGTGTATGTATGTACGTTCTGCTTCCAGAAAAATGCCACAAAGGAATGTAAATAATACACCACCATATGAGATTTATCGCATACAGATCTTTTTATTTGAACAAATGATCAAAAGAATTCTTATATTTATAATAAGAAATTGTATAATAGAAACCCAATTCAAAGGAAATTCAAATATTTTTTGTTATACAGTTAATCTCACTACACAAGGTATTTGAGTCTAAAAAACATTTTTAAATTCCGATTGTATAAATAATTAAATTACTTAAAAACTCCTAAATCATCGCCTGCAGATCTTTTTACAAATTTAATTTCAATTATCCACTTTGGTTTTTGCAGTCTTAACTTTGATGACGTAAGCAGTTTACCTTCCTCAAACCCATCACACCAATCACTCGTTTTTAGACGCTCTCGCGTATTATAAAGAAATACGCTATGAAAATATTTAGCAGTAACCTGATCTTGCAAAATACGTATCTTTTCGCATCACCTACCTCATACATATATTACGCGCTCGATTTCAGTTTTAGGGTTTGCTCTTAAGCCATTTGTCATTTTCGTATACACTGTTGTATAAATGGACCGCAACGTATTAAATAATAATCAATCCATAGGGCTGAAAAGACTAAACTATATGCAAAATGCAAAGTTGAAATTTTAACGTCAAGGGGTGTGTCTCAAAAATGTTGAATAAATTATGCTGTTTGTGTTTAGCTTATTTTATAACAACGCAGCCTAGCGAGAAGAAAGAAGCGGTCTGAGATGAGGATGTAGAAAAAATGTAAATAGCTTGGTGTATTGTGTTACCAACTTTGTCCGGGGAAGTTAGGTTCAGCTTGTCAATATGTACACTGAAAAAATTCTGCAATTTTACTGTTTATTGGGTTGTAAATAAATTAGGATACATTTGGTTTTTTACCAGCTCAAAATCTAAATTAAAATTATTTGATTCTTGACCACTGGTAAGTACATCCTTTCCACACAAGCCACTCTATTCAACATCACATGTAACCTCGTCAAACCTATTCAGTCAGTTTGCCAATTATAAACTTTGTCGAAACATAAGACGTTTTCACTACACCGGACGAACAGATAGTAACTGACAGTTAATAGTTTTGAGAAGGTGTTTATAACTCAATTTGAGTTCTTCGTCGAGACATTAATGCATGTTTCCTGCCACCACCAATTTATATATACTTGTTAGTCTCCGAGTATATCCGCTCACTCGGGTCAGATTATTAAATATCCATTGTGTTCTTCCAGTTCTATAAGCAACTAAATAACCCACTTCAAAGAAACTATGTGTGGGTAATAAAAATGTGCAATGAAGTTTGTTGGCATGACCTCCACCTCTACGTTTGTTTTTAATTAAACTAATTACAGTGCGGCGAGAACATAAAGACAGACCAATATAAAATGTCTTTAATGACCGGAATAGATTGGGGTGTTGCGCGTTTCTATTTGTCGTAAACTTAGTTGGAATTTGCACAACTGTTGCTTGATGTGTCAAAGGTTTCGGTTATTTTGTGCGCGCAACGAAATTTATGCACGTGTACAGTATTAATTGGTAGCATTTCTAAAATTACAACAAATCAGTAAACATTAATTACAATGTATATGTGCGAAGTAAATTATTACTTGCTAATGAGCAGTTCGTAAGTTTATAATGTGGGGGGAATATTAAATGCAGTCACCCACACGCCCCCACATACACAAACTTGTCAGTGACATACACAATTTCTAAATTTGGAATTTCCCAAATGGATTGACGCGCCATACATGTATAACTGTACATGAGGGACTCTATTAAATACATTGCACATCGTAATCCAGTTACTTAATTGTAATCTATAATTACTTGGATGTTTGTTCAATTTCAGTTTTATTGCGATGGAATAAACAAGTCGGTCCAACGCGAAACGGTTCAATAAACTTGTCACATTTCAAAGTCCCACTATTTATTACTAAAATATCTGATGTGCCCAACACATGACTTTCTTATACGGATAGTATCACAGTAATTACTTTTCCTAAAGAAATTAAGTTACATTTCTTGTAAAAATTTTGAGGGTTTTCAGCAATTTTCAAATAGTCTCTGTCGCACTTATTGCAATACGCATAAATCTGTCCTTGTCCCACTCATTACTACCAGATTTTAGGACAAATAAATAACAGAATACTTATCAAAATTCCACAGTGCGAAAAATGCTTGATATCTTTGAATTTGCTGTAGCTAAACTTTAAAGATTTATAAAATACTTCTCAGTTTTGGTCAACGTTTCACTCAAACAAACTGTACAGTGCACAATAATCCTTCTCATCAAAATATTTCGATCTTTTGCCTTTGACAATTGTTTGACTAACAATCTCTTCTTCTTCTTCGTACTTGGATTGCAAAGCAATGTCAAGTTTTTGATGTTTGGCGATATAGCCACTCTCACCAGGATTGGATTAATTGGTTTTCACTTTTTAAATTTTTATAACTTTATTCGAGCTCTTCGTGTGTTTAATGCAAATAGAATTTTTAGTATAAAAACAAATAGATTTCTGTAATGTAAACAACAGCCACTCAGAGATAGATGGCAACACTATATAAATATGTAAATAATTTATAATTATTAAAAAACGGCGCAAAATAAAACACTTTTGTTACTTTGTCGACACGTCTAAAAATTGAAAGAGCATTCACAAAAAATTTGGCGTCGATATCTTTAATGTAGATTTGCATGCATAATACAATTTCACGACTTTATTGTATATATTAGAAAAAATTTTAATCGAGTTGCCATGATATCCAAAACATAAAACCGTAGCCGTTGTAGCCGTCGATCTTTTCAAATAGTAATGCTACAATCGATTTCCTCAACGGTATAGATTTCTGTATGTAAACAACATGTACTTTGTAAATCAGATAGATGGCGCCACTATATAAATAAAATGTTTTGACGGAATTTCAAAAAAAGTTTCAAACAAAATTTGTTCAAAATTTAATTCTAAATCAATGTTAAAGAATAAAAAAATGTCGTAAATTGTTTATTTTTCAAGATATTCCTAAAAAACCTAAAAATGTCTTCAGGTAAGTACCACTTGTGTTGGTGCTAGATGAAAAAGATTTAATGTGGCACCCACAATTTTGTTCAAACTCTTAAATATGAAATTTGAATCAAATCCGTTAAGTCGTTTTTGAGTTATCGTGGATACAGACAGACACACAGACACACAGACACACAGACACACAGACAGACATCATGGCGAAAATGGTCAAAATGGATTCAGGGGCCCTCAAAACGTGTAAATCCATCAAAATCTCGAAGTCGAAAAAAATCACGATTACAATACTTCCTTATACTACGTATAAGAAAGCAAAAAATAAATAAACTTATATTTTCTCTTTTAAGGTGACCATACACGATGCGGCTTACTACTATAAATTCTATGAACATTAAATCCCATCATTTCAACTTCATACCACCACCAAATGTGCGGTGGACATTCTTAAAAATTCTAGGAACCAAAATGAAATTTAACAACACACTCTATTGCTTGTCCCATAAACATATTAACCAGCCCTATTGAATTTTAACGTGCTCTAATTAGCACTTTTGATTTGATTTCCAGTGCATTAAACATTATCACTTAGCTGCCTGAAATACAATCCGGTGAATGTTGTCACTACATCGCCTGCAAATTCCATTAAATGTTCATTATCTGGTAGTTTTCGCTTGTCAGCCTGATCTAATAAATCCCGTTTGTAAGACTAGACGTAAATATCCCTTTGATTCATTAATTAATCCTGATCGTCCACTTCGACGTTTCCCACACCTATTTTAATAATGCATCATAGATGGTTGTGTGTATTGTGAAATTCTCTTCGTTTTGTGCTGGGAAGAAACTGCTGGAAAGGATAAACGGTCAGTTCAATCTTGCTTTCAGTAAAATACATGAAACGTCGGCATAGAAATGGAAAAAAAACGCGGGCTCTGAAAAGGGTTACTGTGACGCTGTACCTTTGACCAAAATGTAAGGACGCAAAACCCTTTGCGGCTTATTTAGGTCATGAGTTTATAAGCAAAACTTATACTCTGTGTATTCAGTATGTTGTCCACAAACATGTTGCGTCAATACCGCAGATATCCTATCAGAATGGCAACTATGCACTTTGTACATTGTCATAGGCAGAATATCTCAGAATAATCCGTTGCTGATTATTATTCAACAAATTTTTCAGTCTCCTGTATCATTTCAAAATAATAGATAAAACTAATCTTTTATATAATAGATCAAAGACTACTTTAAAAAGCTTGAGCTTCCATACATAGAATAGAAAATACTTTTATCGAAAGAAAGAACAAAAAATTATAAAACAAATATTTTTATAGGATTCCCAGGATTTATAAGAAGTCAAAGATCTACTTTCCTTTTGGCATTATGTGCTTGTTTCTCGTCGAGTATCATATTTATTACAGCCGATTTTCAAGAATATATGTGAATGGCGAGGAGATAACTTTTATATTTGGTCCGCGATTTAAACATTGAAGTTAATGAAACATAAAACTTATTTTACGCTCAATTTAAGCGTTCACCAGAGCAGTAATTATAAAAACTAAAGTTGTTTTTTCCTTACTGGAGGACCATTTACGTAGAATGGTTCGGTTAAATTGTTATATCCTCTATTTTACTTAATCGATGCATAATTAACACTAGATTTTCTACTAAACTTAGTTTATTTTTTATATTGTAAATATATTTTGGTTCTTCAATTAAGTTCACATTTCATGCGAATCGGTTACAGATGGTTATGAAGAAGAACCAAAAATGCTTGTTCCTCTAATTTTTGACCTGGAATCACGTGGTTAACGTTATAATAAAATAAATCGGCCATTCAGAATTTTACAGAGCGCACTCCTTTTGTACCATTTGAAATTTAATGGGATGCTTCCTGCAAAACTTAATAAATTTCCAAAGATTTGGGCCTGAAAGCTGTGAATTATGAGTTTTGTTGGACGTAAGTTCAGTGCTAGGTATATACCAATAGGTTGGAATTTATGGTGCTCTGGAGTATTACATTACCAACTAGATGTAATTACACACCGCAATAGTTAATAAATACATTTTATTGCAGCTGGTGTACAAATGGTAATTAGTAGATAAAATGGAGTGGAATAAATAATAAATAATTTTGTAGTTTATTGTTTTATCTGGTAGTGCAGTGAATTTATTTAAAAATGCAGAATGTTATTACGTGCTTACAATACTAATGAGTGTTATTGAGTAATTTATTTTATTATTTAACTCTGACACAAAGTTTTTATTATTCTATACGTAAAACAGAAGTTTCATGTCTTTTAGTATAGTTTTAAAAATAAAAGCTAAAAAGATGTCCGTACAAAGTTACTAATACCTTTTATAAGGTTATATAAATTGAAAAAGAAGTTTTCTTTTTCAGGACTCTAAAATTTAACGGGCGACTTACAGAATAGAATAGTATATCGTCTAGCTTACTCTGCTTAAAAAAATTAAACGCGCTCTAACATTAGGGAATGGATACTAATAATTTATAAGGTATTAACAACAAAACATCGACTTAAATTTAATGACCATTTGATTCATCTACGTCCCTACAGTTCAAATCTTCCACATCATCAACTGCAGTAAAACACTAAGCGGTGGTTTTGTAAACAATAAAATACACACAAGTATTAAACATTCCTGAGAGTTAGGTTAGGTTAGGTTCGTTAAAATTTTATATGCTTTGATTTAAAACCGAACTCTGCAATTACAATTATTGCATCCACCTTTTCAGGCATTTTATTCGCTTAATACCAAAGATAATGTTTGCAAATATAATGTATTGTTAAGCGGCGATTTTTATTCATTACGTACACAGACGACTTTTTCCTTAAACCCTATTTCCATTCTCTACATATAAAGTGCACCATTAAAGTGAAATCCTTCTCAGTCTTTTTCTCTTTTATAAGAGTTTTACTCTCCAATCATTTGATGCACTCGATATCGCCGACATGCGAGCATGAGACTTCCCTTTATAGTTTCTCAGCTTATCGACAATGTAACTGAATACGAAATTTCTCACTTATTGCATCAACGTTATATTAATATTATTAAGTGTTTGCAAGTATATGCAAGTAATTCGTATTGTAGTTCAAGTGTTAAAATAGTGACCCAGTTGAATATTATACAAGAATTTAAGTGGGGATTCTTGGAGATATTCTATGAGAATTGCGTGTTCTTGGAAGAATACCGATGAGCTCTTTTCTTAATCAGGATTTTCTTTGTTTTAAATTAGACGAAGTCGATGTTAACATTTGGTATAAAAACGTGGGTTTTTGATGGCGTTTTAACTTTATTTTTAACATTTCTATTTTATGTTTATTCGTATAATAAAATTAAGAATGTAAAGTTAAAATGTACATGAAACAGAAAAACTGTTTAAAAATAAAATGTTCTTTTCGAGAGGAAATAAAAAAAATTAATGCAATATTACAGATAAAATAAATCTGATTTTATGTATATGCATGAAAATTTTATTACTGTAGTCAAATGTTCATTTGCGAGGGAGAAAGCAAATAAAAGTATCCAAATATTTATAAAACATATTTACGATTCTAAAGTGGTGAGCCTGGAGTAAAATAAAGAAACAGCAATTGTGTTGAATTCTCTTTGTCATTCCTGTAAATATACAAGAAGGCCCTTTTTAAACCCTCGGGTTTTTTGTATTATATAGCCATATATGTGTTCTTTACGCACACTCTGACCTACAATACCACACATGGGACCTTAAATGATAGCTAAGAGATAAGTAAAATAAAATATGAACTAGTTTCCATTTTGCAGCAAAATAATAAATCAGAGAATTTCTTTTATTAAAAATGCTAGAGTTTTGGAGCATCCCATCAGAAAGCGCAACATTTTTTCCTCTTAATTTCTTATATATATATATATAGTACACATACAAAGCAAAAAATATAAAACACCAAAATCCTTTTGTTCTGTACTACTTTGTGTACACAGTTTTTGAATGGTTTTTATATTAAAGTTGCCTCAACTGTAATTGATTTCTACATTATTTCCGTGGGGTTTTATAATAAAATACCGGAAATCTAAAAAGCCAATAAAACTCTTGGCACACTTAAGATGGTGGCTACACAAATGCTGGTGCAAAATCCTTAATTAAAAAGTTGTTTTGAATCACTTACACAAAGAAAAACCGAGAAGTGGCATTTCACGAGCAAATACTCGAAGCCCCACCAGAAAACCCACACTACTACTCTCTTCTTCAAATGATGATTCTGTGGAATAATGTCACAAGTAAATTTTGGTGCAGACACAGTGAAACAATAAAATAAAAAATATTGTTTAGTTGGGTGTTTTTCATTACATATAACAGTCCGGGCGAATTGTATATTGGACAATTTTATAAAGTATAATTTATTGAAAAAGTTTATGGCAAGCGAACAAATTATTAGAACGAAGCCGCACAAAACTGGCTGAAATATTAAATTATCATAAACAGAAATGAACCACACAGTAAATTGAATATAACTATCCTGGAAGTCGGAAACTGGAAATTGTCGTTGTGGGCAGTAAATTACAAAGAAGGTCAACTTCGTCAGGTAGGTACCAACTTAGCTATTTTATTTGTTAGAGGTTAGTGAAAATAAGATGATATTGCACACATTCCACTTTGATTGAAACGTCAATTTAAAAATTGCCTATTACAGGTAGGTATATTTATCGATGATACAGCTAAGTTGACGCAAATTGCTAAAGCACCCCAATTATGTCTAGTGTTGGTAATCATTATTATGTACACAATTTTGTTGCGAAATAATGTTCGTAATTTTCACTCATCATAATTGATTTTGAAAGCAATTAATTACGTTATTGATAAAAGGATTTGTATTTGGAGGGGAGACGCAGGTGGTTTAATATAATTAGTATATAATTTCTGTGTCCAGATCGTTGAATCCTTTTAAATAAAAAACTAGAACTTGCCATGTTGTTTTCGTATAAATTCACAAAATCTTAATGATATAATTGGGTAATCGGCGATTTGATCCTTGGACAAAATATCCTCGACAAAATATCCTTGGATAAAATATTTTTGAGACAAAATATTCTTGAGACATAATATTTTTGGACAAAATATCCTTGAGACAAAATAATATTATACGTTGGTAGTTTTGTTTAGGTTATGTTAGGTTAGGTTTTTTATTTTTCATTTTCAAGTTTTGTTTCAAAGTTTTAGTACTGAACCGAAATAATTAATTTTTTAATGTTTATAATGGGTTAATAAATTGAATTAAATAAAAAAAAAATTAAAAAAATGTTAAGGATATTTCATCCAAGTATATTTTCTCTTAAGGATATTTCGTCCAAGTATATTTTGTCTTCAATATCTTTTGTCCAAGGATATTTTGTCTTGAGGATATTTTATCTCGGATTTTTTGTCGAGGATATTTTGTCCGAGGATTATAAGTCATAGAATCTATAATTGGTATCAATTATATTTATATTCTTTAGATACAATAATTGAGTATTTATTAAATAGTTACAAGCGCATCCAACATAAATTTCACAATCCAAGAATTGGCGCAATCGAATTTACAACAAATTAACAATAACTTAATTGGAAGTTTTGTTTACCCGTCTTAATTGTTACTCCGGAAAAGTCCAATGAAAACAAATTGCTAGACTCAATTTTATGTTTGTTTGCAAAGTAAAAGTTCAAACACTAGAACTAAACACTAAACAGTCGTCCTACCTTAATACATTTTAACAGTATAGAAAACTTTTAAAAAAGTACCGCTTATAAAAGTTAATTATACATTTCTAAAACAATTCTTTTAAAAGTTACTCAATGTTCCTGTAATTCAGTTGCACGTGTTCAATTCCTGCTGAACTGTTGATTTAAAAAGTTTTATCGTGTTCTCGTTTCACATCACAAGCGTTGTTAGAACACAGAAAATGAATACTGTACACTTTACATTTAAATTAAGGTACATCCAATGGAAGTTATCTTATTATTTAATTGAAACCCTCCTCAATTAGTCTTTTATTAAATCTACATTACTTAACTCAGGGCCTTTATTTTATTACAGCGCCAATATAATAATGCAATTTACTAGCTAATTCTTAATTAACGTAACGTAAGAACAAAATTAAAATTGCCGCTCCTGCTTTACGAATCTTTTACGGTTTTTTTTATGGCAGGTGTGCCAACATTAACACAAGTAAAATACACCGACAGCGTTTATGTATTTTGTACGCCTAAGGTAATTTATTTAAAAAATAAAGTAAATAATTTTCTCAACCTGATGCAGCACTTTACCCCTATTATTTTCAGAAGTTTAATTAGTTGACGAAGAAATTTTTGGACTAATTAATACTGCGAAATTAATGTAGTCCTGGCGGAAGATGAAATATTAATGCTTCTTGAAATTCTATTTCATCCATCCTACGTAACTAATATAATCACATAAGTAACTTGGTAAATCTCAAGATTATAAATCAATTTCCTTGGTACCTCATTGCTTAAGTTTCTGAAGCACCCATCCTGATAGAATAACAGGATAATTCCTAATTAGATTTATTCCTATTATCCTGACATAGCGCCAAGGTGAACGAATTTCAAGATACATTAGTCCTACTTATATATAATAAAATTCCTTCTTTATGACCTCAAGAAGCTTTTACCGTAATTAGAGGTAAGAAACTAGGAAGTCTATACACTATGTACCACACACATTCTCCCGTTATTAGCATTATTTAAACCACAATTTAAAGCCTGCTGAAAGCCGGCCTGTTATAACATAACTTTCCAACTCTTGGGTATTATGCGAACACCAACAAATTATTATATTTCACTTTAGGCATAGGCTGCTAAATAAATCCAACATTATATCATAATAACAATATGTTGTCGTTAATTACTTTCCATCTAATAGTAAAACCATCCCAAAATACTAAACCAATTAAGCAATGTCTTTGGAGTTAGTTCGGTTCTCTCAACAATAGAGACTTGGCAGAATTAATTATGTATTATTGTCATGTGCTGTGAAGATAGGAGATGTGGAAATGGCTTGAAATGGCTTTCAAACAGGGATTATAGGGAGAACTTGTGCAATATTTAAGAAATACTGTTAATTATTTATGCGAACAGACGATCTCAACTTTGACATTAAGCAAATGTGTGCAAAAATTGCAGGCTGACGTTACGGGATGGATCGATGGAGTTCGTGCAGCAGCTTCAATTGCAGGAACATCAAAACATATTGCCAATTACTAGATGATGCCGGAATTGACTGTTTGGATTGTTGATACTCTAATCAAACTTTGATAATATTTGAATAAAATATTAATTTATACTAACAACTAAATGTTCGGACAAAAGTAAATTTGATAGTCTTTTTTCCATACGCGCAAAAGTTATCTAAATTAACTTCCATTATATTGATGATTTTTTTCTGCTATAATGCAAACATTTGGTTATATAAACACGTAAATTTCGTAAAAATCCGCTCGGCGGTTCCAAAACTGGGCACTTTAACCCAGCAGGTGGGAAAACTGTAGAAACAAAGAATTATTATTTTCAAAACGTTGGATCTAGTAGACGGATTTTGATGAAATTTACTTTATTGCAAAGTTGGATGTTGGTTTTCTTTACAAAAAAGTTACACAAGCTTTTATTTGGTGATTTTAGGCATTTATCGGAGCTTCAAAGTTGCACCTTTAAAAATGATACAATTTTCTAGTAACTGTTTTAAAAAATCACAGTTTTGAAACCGCTGGTTGGATTTGTGTCAAAAAACCTTTAAATCAAAGCTCAAGGATCGTACTATATTAAAAAAAATTCTGAAATGTTAATATGATTTTTTTGCAATTTTTCGAGTTCCACAGTTCACTTTTCAAAAAACGTGTTTTTGAGGATGAAATCTATATTTAAATAATCACAGTTATGGAACCGCTGGTTGGATTTTGGTAAAATTTACTTTATTACAAAGCTGGATGTTGGTTTTATGTACAAAAAAATCCCCAAGTCTTTATTTGGTGATTTTAGGCATATTTCGTAGCGTTAAAATTGCACTTGAAAAATGTGACGTAATTTTCTAACGACTATTTTTAAAAAATCACAGTTTTGGAAGGTAAATGATAGTAAGATCCACTTTTTCCATGAAAGAGAATCTAATATGAAATTAGCTCTCGCGAGACCATTTCTCCTATTTCCCCTTCTGTCGTGTTTTCCCGCAAATCTAAATGTACAGCACCGTCTTAAGTTAGGGAGCTTCTTACAAGATACTAGACACCATATTTTATTAATTTTCAAACCCATCCTGTATATTTACACTCGATTTTCAATTAGTTACAATTTTTATGGGTACTTTTAAAGTTGTGTTGAAAAAATCTTAATTTCCACAACGAATCACCCAAATGGCGAAGGTTTCAGCCTTTTAAAATTATGGTGGATGCGCCAGTGTTAACATGAAAACACCATTACATGAATAAAAAAATAAGAAAGAAAAACAATAAACAAACACATTAGCGCTGAAAAATATAGAAATAAAACAGTACAAAGTAATTATAAAATATTCGTAGGTAAGGTATAATATTCGCACTAAACATTTGACATAAAACTAAAAAAATATAAAAAAAAATTAAATAAAATAGGATCTCCCTTGTTGTTGTATTTAAAATTTTCTGTGTGATAAAAATGGCTCCTATGACGTCACCAGTTTTTCCTGTTATAAACCTTCATGTCTGCAATCTCATTTAAAATAATGAGCATTGAACTAACATTTCTCAGACACTTGAACAAAAAACCCATTTACTTGACTGTATATTAGATTAATATCTACACAAAATTAATTACTGTATAAAAATAATGAAACTGTCGACTGTATATGCTCTAACCAAAGTAAACATTTACAAACAAACGTAATTTTTGGTTTGTTTTTGTATGTTTACATGCTAGTATACATTCATATTATCAAAGTTGTATATCTTATCAAGAAAATTTATGTGGCACTGTCACAAAATTCACTAAACTACTGTGTTTATCCCCCACACAGCTCAGATTATGGTGAACAAGGGCACAAAAACAACCAACTAGGCCAACGAACGTCTTATTGGTTTATTTCATTTATAATTTTATACACCTCGACTCGGAAAAAATCTAATTTAAGCTATGTTATAAGTTACCAATAAAAGTTAATGTTTTGAACAGCAAGCGGCAATTACAATATTTTTATTTCAGCATAAAAATTCACGTGTGTAGGATTTAAATCTTGTTATATCATTATGAATTTGTCTGAAATCTTTTAACTTGCTTTGTAATCAAACTGCAGTTAAAATTTATGATGGTAAGATAATATGAATTTTTTGTAAATTTTATAATAAGTCTACTTATTTATAGTACGTTTTATAACACAAAGATGTATGTTCCCAAGTGAGATTGTTTCTTGCTCGATGTCTCGTCATTTTATGAAAATCCATAAAATACCCTTTTGCTTTTTCCAGCACTTTTTCGCTACATATTTAGCTTTTCTTATATGTGCGTGTTTTCCATTCAAGAATATTAGTGAGGTGCTATAGAAAATATGGAAAATAATTTTTCAACATTATTTAGTGACAAGAAATCGATGATAAATAAATAAGACAATTTCTCCCAAAGTAAATCCTCATGTAAGCAATGTGTCACAATGTGGCAAAACAACGGCTTTAATGGACCCGTGAATAAAAATGAAATGGGAATGGCCCTTTTTTGTGGAAACTAATCCAATTGAGACTGCAGCCCGTACGTATTTCTGTCGGACTGATTTAGTTACATCTTTAAATTCTTTTCTTGTGTTGCTTGAAACAAGAAAATGGATAGCTGAATAAATGAAAATAGCTTCAATTACGGAATTACCTTTTTCGTTTTGCCCTGGAATGCTAATAATTAATTTAAATCAACGAAACTACTCGAACGAAATGATTTAAATTAAAAAATAATCGTTGTTACAAAGGATTATAAAACACAACACAAATATGTTTTTAATGAAATATATTTGGTTTTAGTACTTCCGCTTTTATTTATGTGCGCAAATTTATATTCGTCAAAAATAATAGATGTAAACCATTTTCCCATTGTATGTAAGTTATGTTTTTTCTTTTATCAGGAATCTTGTAAGTTATGGGACACATCTAAAAGGCGCAACGTTTCACAAATGAAATTTTATTTAAATGCGGGCGTTGTACGCAAAGATATAGGAGTAAAACTTTTTTAAAGAAAAGAAACATTTAACAGTGTTGTTATAAAAAAACCTGCGTTAAAAACTTTTTCCTAAATCTTCGTATTTGCCGTATAAAAAATTTAAGTTCTGCAATAAGTTAGAACCGGACGCGATGGTGTGTGTTCCTTGTGCTAGCTACTTTTTTAGGAAACAACAAATTGTGTTAAATTCCTGCCGGCAAAGATGTGAAAGTTTGATACCTAGGCACACGTAAATTGCTTGTGGTATCTTTCTTCAACTTGTCCTATTAAAGTCCAAAATTGAAAGAAAACTTTTACAAGCTGTTGGTCTCAAATTTATTTATGGCAATTTGTTTTGTAAACATTTCACAAATTAGAATGTATACTAGTCACGGAAACTTACATAATAAAAGTTTATTTTCTCTCGCTTAGAAAGTTTTGTAGTTTTTGAATAGCTTACAGTCTCACTATACTAACAATTGTATTTTTAAAATAGACGCTACATTTAAATTTCTAGATGCAACTCAACAGAGTTTCAATAGAAATAAGCGTCAAACTGTCTGTCTATCTCGCTCTTAAGAGAAGCAAACGAGAAGTAGAGAGAGGAAGAGTTACATATTTACTGAAAATAACTCAACTTTACTTTTAATAATTATTGTACTTCACTACATGTAAACTCGACAATTTTGTTTCTATGCAAAATGAAATTAAACTTGAATATTAATTTACATAAACAAATAGGTAGTTTAATTAAGTAAAGCACAATTACCATTTCCAAGTACAAGACGAAATAACAGAAGTATTACAGGAGTACAAATTAAGAAAAAACAAAAGGCGTTTTTAAATATTACGTAAAATTAAAATTCATTAAGCATTTTATAATATTTTATACAGCATCAAGTACTTTATAAAACCAAAGTAATTAGAGTTTCTCGGATTAAGTTAATTAAAGCTAAACAAAGGATTCATGGCTCTGTTGATTTTCGAATTATTATTCAAATATTCCCTCTGGAGCGATAATTTTTTTTGCTTATCCATTTCGTAAAATATACCAATTATTACTGACAAAACCATCCCTTAAATTTTAATTATGTTTATTTCATATGTGTGCCAATTTAATTTTGCTTTTATGTTTCCCCCAAAAATTGATATGTGGAAACGGTTCTTATACTTCTAGTAATTAAAATTTCGATTTATATTATTTACACACAAGTAATTTTTGTATGTTAAATTCGAGCTTATATTCAATTCAGTCAATATAGTCATAAAATTTATATCGTTGTTGAAGTTGGCGATTGGTCAAAGTTTATTTTATTTTTACAACCCGTTTACATAAAAATATGATTGAGTGGTTCTGTGTTTGACGCAAATATTTAAATAAATTATGCTGCAATAAAAAACCAAAGTCGTTGAACGCAGGTAGGTAAATAAAATTAAAGCGTACTTCTTTAAAAAAATAAATAAAAGCCGTATCAGGAAATAATTTTTACGATCTACTGTGCAAAGTTTTATGACCAGAAATTTCGTATGTGCAATAAAAGTTTAAACAAATTAAATGAAGTTGCATGTTCCGTGAATGAAAACTGGCACATTTTACAACGGAACAAACATAATTGTTTTAATAAAAAGAAGAAAAATAAAAAAGTTTTGTGTTTCTTTAATACATTTCTCGCCTAAAAGCAACATAAAAGTTTTCCATACTTATGCTGACGCAGACTTGGTGGGGGGTTACCAAAATGGAAATGTATGCAGCAATGGCAGCATCGGTTTAACAGCCAGCCAGCATCGAATTTTTTTATTACACAGTAAATAAAAACCGCCTGATCGAAATTTCCATTACCACATTACAAAGTTTCCACTGTAACAAGTAGTTATTCGATCCGAAGTATAAGCTAGAATGTAACTCAGTGGGTAGCGTTAAAACAAAACATAGAAGCTGTTGTCTCCACCCACCCTAAAAGCCCTAGGGAAATATAAAACTTTGGAAGATCGCCGGCCACTAGATTAAAACCATTCGAGGTCTCTGGAGAAACTGTTAAATCGTTAACATGAACAGTTATGGTATATGTGGATGCCATGCTCTGCGTTTCGGAATTGTTGTCATCACGACGTAACGATCCTATAAATGAAATTGCTTATTTCCAAATTACGTGGCTAAATATAATAACAAACATATTTTATTGTTCGCAAACTTCATCCAGATATATGTCAAAATAAACCAAACGTAAGAAAAAGTTTTGTGTTTACTCATCTACAGTAAATTTCATTATGTGTACTGCCACGAAATTTTAGTCTATTGCCAACAGGAAATAAGCACGTAATGTTAGTTGTCAGTTGAATATATTATACACAATTTTTGAACGCCATTTAAAAAATTCAGTACCTACACCACCAGTGGCGTATCATCCAACATTCACCGCTAAAACTACGATATTACAGTAAAAATATAATAAAATATTACTTATCTTAATTTTTGAAATTTCTGAGCCTCTGGCATAAAATTATTTAAATACTCGACATTGCAATCTAGAACAATGCCGTGATCATGGTAATTGGACTCAGAGGATTCCTCAAATATCCACCAAACCACGAAACTGCACTATCAAATGCTATTTCAGGTGATTAGCTGTTCGGAATAGATTTGCACATCAGAGCGAGGCAGACTGAAAAAAAAAAAAGTTTATATAGTTTAGCAATTCATAGAAACACTTCTTTGATTATATAGGGTGTCTCTAAAAGGTCTTTACAAAATCCTACCACAAGTTTTTGGGTTCAAAATAATTCGATTGAACCAGACATACCTTAGTCCAAAGTTCTTCTTTACTGAATTACAGGGCGCTAAAAATATCTTTCCAAATTGTTTTTTAAGTATATTTACAGAACGGTTTAAAGTAGAGACTTGAAATTTGGTGGGTTAATAAGTCTATAAGGACGCTACAATGTGATAGTATTACAACCAAAATAATATTGTTCAGTGTCGTACTTATAGGAGGGGACTCAGTGTTTTTTTGGATATTTTTTGTAGCGTATTGAATTTTTTTACAAAATAACAAGAATTATGATAGATACGCTCAAGACACGTAAAAAAGGTATACTTGTTTGATTTGCGTTAACTCAACTGTTTGCGAGATATTTAACTTCGAAAATTTTTTTGCTATAAAAACAATTTGTGACTTACCCTGTAAAGTAAAAAATATTGGGTCACTCTAATACAGCTGATTCTACGTCTAAAACTAAGCATAAATGGTTGTAGAAACCGACCCCCAAAAATGTTTCGTTACCAAAATACAGGGTGTTGAAAGATGTATTTTTTATTCGCCCTCTATCTTTTTTAGACATATCTACAGAACGGTATAAGATAGAAATTATGCTTAGTTTTGGACGTAGAATGAGCCGTATTAGAGTGACCTAATATTTTTGACTTTACAGGGTGTCACAAATTGTCGTTTTAATAGCAAAAAAATTTTCAAAGTGAAATATATCGCAAACAGTTGAGTTAATGCAAATCAAACAAGTATACCTTTTTACGTGTCTTGAGCATATCTATCATAATTCTTATTATTTTGTAAAAAAAAATTAATCCCCTTCAAAAATTATTCAAAAAAACCCTGAGACCTCTTCGATAAGTACGCCACTGAATAATATTATTTTGGTTCTAATACCAACAAATTGTAGCTTCCTTATAGACTTATTAACCCACCAAATTTCAAATCTCTACTTTAAACCGTTCTGTAGATATACTTAAAAAATTATTTGGAAAAATATTTTTAGCGCCCTGTAACTCAGTAAGGAAGAACTTTTGGACTAAGGTATGTTTGGTTTAAACGAATTATTTTGAGTCCAAAAACTTATGGTAGGATTTTGTAAAGACCTTTTAGAGACACCCTGTACAACATAGTCGATTGATTCAAATAATAGCGTCCGATTAACTATATCTAAGTTGCAAGCTTACTATGTATAATAACAAGGACTGTATAGAAAAATTTAAAAAAAGTCGATATGCTCCTGTGTTGCACTAAGTTGGGCAGAAGTAGTTTCAGGCATTTAATGAGACTACAAAAATAGTAATAATAGTTTAATATGTAAAACTGCAAGGAAGCAGAGGATAACGTTTTTTATCCTGCATCACGATTTGATTTTATTTTATACTGAACTTTCAGATGCGGTTACAATTTAATGGCTTGTGCACCGAAAGGAATATTTAATAATATAATATTTTTATCCTAGAGGATTATAGGTATCAATAACAGTAAACGAAAAATGTACCTGAAAATAGTTTCATATAAACTTGAATGTTCCATGCATAAATGGAAAAAACTGACACAAAATCCAAAAACAAAATTATAATAAGGGCATCATTTCGTTTTAGTCATAAATGCTGTTATCTACTATTATATTGGTACCTGTTTCATAACTAATAAAGTAGGCAGGTATAGGATATTCGTTAATAACACAGAACTACTAAATATTAATTATTTCGTATAAACTTTATGATCCGCCATTCCAATATACGGTCAACACTAACCATTGGTTTATACTTGATTATCTATAGAAACGATTATTACAACAATTATTTCTATGGATATAAACTATTGGTTAGAGTTAACGTGAAATACCGGGCTTAAAGCCTATAACTAAAAATAAATCGATACAATTTTAAAATTTCGGGACCAAACACCAGACAATTATTTTGTCAAAAAAATCCCTAATACCTAAATAGATTTAATTCATGTTCTATTTAATTGTGCCCCTATTCACATTCAGCACATCCATTTCCTGGTGCATTTGAGTAGCTCTGGGATTGCTAACATGAGCAATCCTCCAGGGAGACGCTTATCTTGACTAACTAGCTTGGCTTTGAGACACTCTGTGTAGGTTGACCTCGTCGTGGTAACTTAACCTTTGTGTTCCTAGAATCATATGTACGGTGGTTAAAACATTCATAAACAGGTTCATAATATGTTCTTGATTAAATTTAATTTGCTGCTTGAAATGAATTATTTCGTGGTGCTGGTGTGGTTTAATTTGAATACAAGAGCGCGGATTTTGTATTAAAAATTGCTATAAGTAATAAATTATGGAAATTTTTTGTAACGCAATATCTTAGTTATATCCTCGTTGAAATTAGTTGGAAACTTTGCAGATTAAGTAGACTTTGTTTTGGTGTGAAGCTCCTTTTTTCTGGTATATCGTAATGAATATGTAAATTTATAAGACTAATTTTGATGAGTTTTTCTCGTTTGGCATACAATTATATACTCATTAGAGGATTTTCAGGTTCATGAGTTGCAAAGTGTTCGTGTACTTGTTTCTTATTTAAAAACACTTTTTTCCTCATTAAACTTACAACTTGCCGCTAACTTAGTTCAAATCTTTTTAAAAGGGGAGTATCATGTCATATCCGTTCAACAAAGTGAACATAGTTCGAAGTTGCCCAGTTGTCTCAAAGATGTCGTTAAAACACACACCATTGGTAGTTTAGAAACTTTCCACTTTACTCATCTTTCAACGAAACTTTTATTACACATACATAGGAGAGGGATACGAAAAAATAAAACTTAAAACTTAAAATGGTCGCACGATGGTTTGTCGACTGTATTAAAATCGCAAATTTTATTCGTGCATATTTTCCTGGATTTGCCGAACGATTAATTTTTAAATGTTGGTTTTGTGAAATAATACGGCGATAACCACAATCCACAATTGAGGTATGCAAGAGTGGTAACAGAATATCCCAAGCAGACAAATGTTTGCAATTTAGTAGATGATGCCATTAGGAGTTACTCTACTTCACCCTAATGCAATAAAATTAGTCACTAGTGATTTGCCAACTGGCAAATTATGCTGGATAACTTTGGATAACTGTACATGCTTTTGAGTTGAAAACTTTTAAATTTTAACGTAAATGTCTAAGAAAGGAAATGTAAATATATGTATCTGAGTATATAAGCGTGTTATAGTTCAACTTTCTTGTTAGTTTCGCTTAGTTTATCTGCCAACTTTCGCAAGGAAACTTCCATTTAATACTAAACTATGATAAAACGTATTCTAACCGAAAATAAATATTTTTTACAACGAAACTTTCATTAACATTCACCGAAAGCAAATTTATTGTTTTTCTGACGGATTTATCCTCCTGATTAAAATGTACAACTAGGATCATGTGGCAGACGACAAGTTTATCAAGTAAAGAAAATCGTAACTAAATCACGTTATTTTTCCCACCAATTTCCCAAACCTTCCAGTCAACCAACTGCAAATCCACCCTGAAGTTTCAGATTAACATCTGACATATTTGAACTCCTTTGATTTGCAATTTTCAGCAGCCATTAGCGGCTTGCCAATCGAACTGAGCTCTTTGAGTTTAGAACTTAACCTGTTTGTGTAAAAGCTTCGGAAAAAACTATACGTGAGTGGCTTAAAGAATTTGTTCATTTAGTGACAGTATAATACTTCAAACCGTAAATAAAAGCTTTAGCTTTAATACTTAATAAAAAAAACTGTGCAGAAATAAATTTAATTGGTTTCATGCAAATTAAAAGTTTATAAGAGGGATAATAACTTTTTTGCGCGTTAGCCCGTTTGGTCGCAGATGATTATTTTACAACAAACAGATTTAAACCAAAAGATGTATTTAATTAAATAAATATTATACTTACTTAAGTATCTGAAAAACGTACCGGAAAATTCTCACAGTGTAAAATTAATTAGCAAATCTACCATCATCATCATCATCGCTAATGGAATTCACTTTATTACAACATGTATAAGTTATGATTTAATTAGAAGCGAATCGTTAAAGGTACTTAGTATATACCTAAATAATTATTACAATATGAATACTGCATTTTGTATGATGGCTCCATCGAAAAGCTCAACAGTTATTCCAACTACAGCATCATAATGCAGTATCCACACCTTCCTGTTCATGAAATTTTGATCCCTCGTTGTGATCCGTTTCACTTGGATAACATATGATGCTCACCACAAAAACCAGCATGGTTAAACTGATTGGGTTAGGGATTTTAGTGAACCCTAATAATAGAGGGCTTGTTAATTTTATATTCGGATGGCTTAATGGAAGGGACTATTAGACAATCAATTCTGCGCAAATTTAAGGCTCACTAAAAGAGCAATTTGATGGTGTAGAGTTAATCAAAATTGCGTGCAAAGCAACTACAAGCAATTAGAAAGATTTGTTTATGTGGTGTGTGTTGGGGATTTGTGACTGTGCACAAGTATCAATTATTGGGAGCAGGCATTTTTTAAATAATTTATAACCGGCGCATCCGCCAAAATTTTCATTCGAATAAATTAGACATTTTCTGAATAGGCACACCGTAAAATATCTGATCTGTCCAGCACATGACTTTCTTATACATTGCCATGATACAGTTTTAATCTTTGGAAAGTACTAAAGGGATAAAAATGTATCAAAATCACTTTTTTTTTAAATTACATCAGTTTTTGCTAACTTTTTCCTATAAACTTAGCAAAGCATAAGTGTAAAAATGTGCAGAAGATGCAGCTTTTTAGTCGCTGATTAGTTCTGAAAAAACTAAGTTTGTAACATTTCTTTTTAAAACATTTTTGCCTAAAAAAATACTAACAGGGTTTTTCAACGTATTTTTTGGGTGGCGTTTACATATTTTCAGCAATGACTAAGTTATGGCCGTGAAGTTTATTTAAAGCGTTTATTAATGCCTTAAAGTGGTGAACAGTCGGTAAGGAAAATAAATTACACTTAATGAGGGTTTGAAGTAGGATACGGATTAATCAAGATTAAAAGTTAAGCAGCAATCCTGGGGTAACCAGTTGGCTTGAGGATAAGATAGAATTAGGACGCCAAGCAGGAGTTGTCAGATATTCAACCAAGAGCCGGGACGGGCGTGTTTTGTACGGTACGACACGTCCACACGGCCAATCGATAGCAGATGTTTGTGAAACAATGTACAGACTCCAAGGCTCTCTATAGAGCTGGTTGCTGCTCTTGGTCTACTAGTCCATAGCAGACTATATCACTGGTTACGTTATGGAACCGCTTAGATACAGTTCACTACAAACGGATAAACATTAGGAACGAATCAATATCCAGCGTCCGCACTTCAATCCTAAACTTTATTGCACTGGCAGTTTAGTAACAATGTTGTTTAGACAATACAACGCCCGAATTATGTCCATGTAAGCCTATTACATGTGAACAAGGGCACGCACTATTTATTTTACTGCCTATCTCTTCGTTCGTACTGTAAATATTTGATCTGGCGCAAAACTATCGGTATTTGATTCGTATACTAAGCCCACAAGTTCGACTGTGTTATTTCTTTTAATTAAAACCAAGAATTTTACACTGAATGTTTCAGAGAAGATAATGATCCAAAGTTACACCGGAATCTTTTAAAATATTTTCAACCGGTTTCTGCATAGATTTTTAAAAGTATTGTAAAGTAATTTCTACACTTATGATTTAAAATCCAAAAACTCAAATTTCTAAAGACCATTAGAAAAATCGAAGTATAGAGCTGTTACAATTAAGAGTGGACTTCAGATCGTCATTCCAGAGATGGTCATATTAATAACAACAACCCTGGATTTGAAGGCTCTTTAATAAATAGATATATGTTATATAGTTGTGATATCCTGTATTTCTCTTCTGTTTTTTCCTATTATGTCAAATAATTTCATCATATTTCCCTGTTGAATTATTTACAACCCATAACACAACTTACTCGTACACTGCCTCTTTATCACCAACTTTCTTTTACAAAACCCAGGATGACTGATGTTCGTCTAAAATTGTGTGATTTTTTTGACAATTCTCATATAGCCCACAGGAAAAATAGCCGGTTAGACCTTTTAAGTTTTTTCCACCTCCATAAATTGCACTTTTAAAATAAATAATTGTGCTAGGTTAAGAGCTGAATCATTTGTTTTTTGGACGTTTCCTGATTGGACCGGCAGCACATGACATTGACTGATGGTATAAAGGTTAGGTGTTGGGTCAAAGTTGAGAACAGTGCGGGGCGACCCGCACTGAAAAATAATTGAAACACATTCATGGTTCTTTTTACATGTTGTTGTAAATTCCAGCGAGAAATATTTTCGTATATTTTTCAAGTCCAGGAGATTTTCTGATTGTAGGTAGTTAGTTAAGCTCCTTACCAACATAACAACCGTTCAGTAATCGCTTTTAGTTTGAAGGACTTTCTATATTTATACAAGTTGATCTTTTACTACATACTACATAATATCAAAATGTTTTTTTACTAATATAAATGATTACTGTGTGCAAAACTATCCGTTAGTGTCCCATTTACCCTTTTATTTTATTAACCATCTGCAAGTTGGAATCGAAATGAAAAATAGATGAGTATTCACAGAAAAAGTAGGTGTCAGAGCGGTCGGTCTTCCATTATGCACAAACTAAATTCATTATTGATTTAAAACTACATGTTGCTTCTGCATACATTATCAGGTGGAAGCGTTTTTGAAATCCTGTGTACATCAATTAAAAGTTTTGCAAGTTTCATTTTGAGGTGGGAAAATGTGTTTAAATTTGCATATTGAAGTTCCAACGCTACTTACACTCATAATATAATTTTGCATAAAACATAATACGCATTTAATATTGTTAAATTAAGCAACTCTTAACGTATAAAGGGTGCTCTAATATAAATAATTCTACTTCAGAAGACAAGAGAGAGTTGGCTTCGTACTGTATTATTTGCATAAAACAAGTTTTAGGTGTGATGAAGCTTGTTCAAGCAGCGAGTTATATTATTAAAATCTCCAGTAAGTAAAACGAGTTTCATTATATTTAAACCACAAAGATTTGTCTAACTTATTGATACAATTTCATTTTATATTCGAACTTAACTTTTATCTTCAACACATGGACGTCGTTGTAATATAATACCCACAAGTTTATAGTAATTAAATGCAATTTACGAATTCTCTTCCGCATCACAAATTTTTTATCCGCCGGGATATTATCATCCTGTTCAAAGCCAACCTTAGAAATTTAAGCCAAAATATTTGGCAAAGGTGAATATATTGTCTTTAGGGCATGCCTTTCTCAAAGCAATCTAAACATTCTATATTTACTGAAAGCTAAAGTTGGGTTATTAAACATCTCTGTTGTTTTAATCTCTTTATGGATGTTATAAATGTCGTCTGGGATTAAAGCAAAAGCAACTGGGGATATTGAAATATATGATTTGGGGCGACAGGCGTTTGTGAATTTCATGAGTTTTTTGATGTCTGGAAATTCTGGAATGTTACTACTTTAGATACAAAATGAATTAACCAGTAATTAAATTAATCGATTTATCAAATTCTACTATGTTATACACTGACAGAAAAATTTAGACTAGTATAGGAGAATAGGATTCATTTGTTGTTAACATAATCCATAAAACTAGTACCTATTTATTATTTACTAGTAAACTGTTTAATTACCTTAAATACTTTATTTATTAAAAAATAATAAACTGGATTAAAATTTAATAGTAATTTCAGTTTTTCCTATAATATTTTTCCTGCTGGCACTTGAAAAGAAATCGTAAAAACTGATTCAAGTACACATTTTCAAATGCCATAAAGAATGATCCAACCAATAAATTTTAATCCTCACTACTTGTGCCACTGACAACTAGCCGGAACAATACATCGCATTTAATACAAGTGAAACAAATGTCAGCCTTAAAATCCGAACCACCGGTCAATGTGTATTTGGAAAGGTAAATACACCATGATATACACCACGTCCATGGACGTATATCACAGGTAAACCGAATGGAACTTCTGTTGGTGTTGGTTCTCTAGATCACTGGATACACAACCAAGCCACACTACTAATACACTTAAAGACGATAGACCCATATTACAGAAAATATATATTCGAGTGGAAACTGATTGTAAATGCAAATGGGGAAGGGAGAAATAGAGCAGAGACATTGTTTTATACATTCCGAGCATGGAAAGGATATATTATTAATTAATTGTCGACGCTGATACATAAAGTCATAAAAATGCCCCGGCTATTGTACTTGCTACGAGTGTAAGCTAAATATATGAGGGTCATTTTTCAATTCAATGGGCAACCGAAATAAGTGAGGATGGTTTTTGTGTGCATCAGATTTATCTTAAATTACAAGAAAATTGCATTTAGCTGACATTAACGCTTTATGGAGAAACAGGTTTTAGTTTCAAGTTTAGCGGAGTTGTTTTTCATTAAAAAATAGAAAAAAGGTTACAACAAGTATCGGGTAGAAAAGTTTACAGAATTTAAACAATTTTTATCAAAAATTGTTCCTTGCAACTAAATAACTGCACAATAGAAAAGTTTCGTGTTTAAAAGTTTTTGGTAATAAATATACTCGTACTGTAATGGTAAAGGAGAATAAATATCCTGGTTTGAAGAGCACTTAGAAGCACAATAGATATTACATTACCAACTTCGCTTTATAATTTTTCTATATACTTAAACCTCTTTAGAAAATTCCTTCATCTATTGTTTACTTGTAGTTTGCAATTCATGTTAAGGAACATCTTTTTCTAGTGTTATTTCTGTAAACAGAATATATTATTTAGATTAAAGGAGTGAAAGGCGGTACCTTTTACATTCCAGTGACTCTCAGTTAATACCAAAATGTAATGTCTAAAAAATAACATGCACACATTCTTTTAACCTGGGTTAATTGAAACCATAATTATTTTGCGTGAAACTCTATTCTTCCACATAACAGAATTTACTGAAATGTGAATAAACTGCAAAGCAAAATTCACTCTCGTACATATAATATTCTAGTTATTCCACCTCTGCACAAGAAGCAATTTTAATTATTAAAAAGAAACGAAACTTTTTTTATTTCAAGTTATTACATTGCTTTTGTAACAACATACATTATGCATGGGAAGTGGTGGGTAACAGTTCCTGTTGGTTGGGTGTATTCGTGGTTTGTTGCTTGTCGTTCAGGAATTTGGTTGCGCCATATTTCGTTATTAAGAGAATGCTGCTATAGTCGTCTATACAGCTTTCATGTCGTTGTACTCTTATTAAAAGTTTAAAGGGCCCAACAACAAAATAAAAACTATTTTATCGGTGGTGTTATATGGGCTGGAAGTTTAATTACGTATACATAAATCCTAGCTGTTACAAACTGGTGGCGTATTTTATTTTACTTTTTTTTATTCCTAAAATACCACATATTTCACAATTCAGGTGGTGTGAAATATCTAAATCCATTTTGATTCTTGGCTTCGCATCTACAACTTTCCAGCAAATAGCTCCTTTGTTGTGAACAACTCAGAAATCGGTTGTAGGTATTTCTTATTGAATAAGTGAATCTATATTACATTAGCTACATTCTGAAAATCTATACAGTGTATTCAAGTGCAAATTGAATATAAATATTGCAGTTTTCATGTTATGTTGAAAAATAAACAAATAATTTAAAAATCTGCATGCGATGATTTTTGAATAAATTTAATAATAAACAAATAAATTAAATATACCTGACGTGTACGCCGGTTTTATTAAATTTACTTTGTGGATTACAGTTATACATAGATTATATAATTTAGTTATAGACTTGTTTAATTAATTGAGTTACATTTTATTTACAATAAAAAATATTGGTTTTAAATAAATACATTATTCGAACGTCCATTACAATCAAGCTTAAAAAATTATTTGGAAAATATTTTTGATGTTGTAGCAAGTTTTTTAATTACTTAATTACTTTTTATTGGGAGCCAATTAGAGATTTCCATATCTACCAAAATGTCTTCGGCATTTTTTAATTCTCACAAAGAAATTTATGTGTTCTGAAATAAAGTGCTAGCAGTAGTATTTATTTAAAAATAATTTTGTTTCCAGAAATAACGGTTTGGTTATACGAAATAAATATTAATTTCAAATAAACTTATTTTTCAATATTTTGTATCCACATTCTATTATACTGAATCAATTCCAATCGTAGTTTTATTAAAATCGGACGAAACCTTATTTTTTATTGGTTCTAATAAAAATAAATGCTTCACAAAATGTCGAATTTAATTTTCTCTATATCTAAACTCGCCCGTCTAAAAAATACTTTGATGTTGGTGCTTTTTCATTTTTGTTACATCTGTCGGAATGTGTGATAAAATATAGCTATTTATAGGCACTCTCCCTGTTCTTAAAATTACCTTTCAGTTAGTACTCAGCATGTGTCATGTGATAAACTCCACAATATCTTGCACCATCATTGTAACTTGTAACGTTTTCCTACAGCGCACGAAAGTGTAGTTTATAATTATATAGAAAACCGATATTTTATTTTAACTTTTAAGGAGTTATTCAAATGTACCACGAGAAGAAAAGTTTTCCTTATAATAATACCCTCTAGATTGTATAACAGTTGAAAAATAGTGGCATATTGTTAAAGCAGACACACATCTAAGAATTACTAGACCAGGCTTTTCTTTTATTTCATTCGCCAGTTGTTTGAAACGAAGCATTATTATCACTTACGCTGGCCAACTGTCTCTTAAAAATATTGTACTTTTTTCATATATGTGCGTTCCGGGCTTTTCAGAACTTTGCCAAAGTAGTGGACCATTAGAAGGATTGTCACATAACTTTTGTTTGAAGAGCTAGTAATGCTTCTGGCGGTTTGGACTGCTTCACTTCTGGCTCTTTGTGATGAAAGAATATTTTTAGGCGATTTAATACAGATGGAGAGCGAATGTAATTTTAACCGGTTGCATTAGACGTAATTGCCTAAAGAGAAAAGGCGCACTAATATTTCAGTTTTATTATTATGAACACCATCACCTTGCTAAGTAATATTATCAGGTTACAACCAGTTGAAATTATGGTGGATGCGCCGGGAATAAAAAATAAATTTACAAAACCACCAAAACTAGATTTCATGTGTGATTAATTCGTTTACAATTTTGGAATTTAAACCAACGAAAACTTTATTTAAACAAGATTAATTGAATCATTTTCGAATAAACCAATTTGTTATCAGAGGTTGATTAGATTGATTTATGCTAGAACGTATCGGGTTTTACTAATCAATTATAATTATTTAGAAATTGTAATTAAATAAGTTTCGCCAAAATACGTGTACATAAATTAAACTTTAATTACAGTTTGTCGTACAATTAATTTTATCGATACGTTTATGGTAGTAAAACGATATTTACCTTTAGTTGGAAACTTATGACAGCAATTAACTGCAAAAAATAAATGTAGCTAAGCTAGAGGGTACACGTAGCTTGCAACTATCTTTGTTTGTTTTGTTTAATTAAAAACTTTTTCTAGATTTTATGGTACGCAATAAAAAAATTATATCAGTTTATGGTTATTTTCCTTGCAGTAAATGCCACCTACTACAAAGAAAACAAACGGATGGGTCCTTTAAAGTTTTTCCTGTATATTGCTTAATGGCTAGAGGGAAAAAGCACCAAATTACAAGCAAAAGTTGCTCGTATTTTTGGGGTCATTTGCTTTTAGGACAGTTCAATTATTATGATTAACAATCTTACACTGGGGATAATTAAAATGAAATATAATCGTAACGCTATTTTAGTACACACCATTATCCTCGTGTATACTTTAATAATGCACAAACATTTCCCCTAGCACATTTTCCAATTCAATACTCGAGGTTTTTTCCCATCGTGTAAACCTAACTTTAACATTTTCAAATGAATGTTGGGAGATATAAATAGAAAATAACTACATAGTAAATATTGGATTGGTCGTATACTTATACAATTCATAGATTTAATTAAGGGAAAATAAATTGGATTTTTCAAAGCAGATTGAGCTAATTCGAAGCACGTAGCACGTTCTTTTTTATTATCTCTATCTAAATAATACTGGATGGATGATGGTACGTAAAAATATTAGGACATTTGTATTAGTATTCATCTAGCACGAGAATTTCCTCTCAAAACTTATCAGAATTCTATAAATAATATTGTTGCATGGACCTAAGGCCTTTATTAAATATTTTCTGTCGTCTGCATATAAATTCTCGCTTCCTCTAATATACTGACTGTGTATTCATTTATTAGACATGGAACAACGTTGCGACAGTGCATTGATGCCAAATTTCTGTGTTTAATAATTCAGTACATTTGATTACTAGGAACAAAACTGAAAGTATTTATAGAGGCTATTATAAAAGTGATTTATTCATGTCAAATCACCGTATTTATTTGATTGTTATAGAGGGGTGTCGGCTAAAAATAATAAACAAAACAAATTGTGCCCTAAATTACACATCATAATAAGTACCTACTAGTAATAAAATATGCTTTGGTATGACATACATTATTGTAATAAATAAACCATTTACGACAACTTAAAACCAATTCTGTCAATAACAATAAATTTTACCCAATTAAAAATTTACAATACTAAAATAATTTGTTGATAATCCTTGTACTATTATATAACAAATTTTCTAATAGCTCTATTTTTACCATATGCACCACTAACATACGTAATATAAATACTTTACTAATTATCCTAATCGTCTACTCTAATTTTGCTTATCTTTGTGAAAATGATGGTGTTTATGATTCATGAAGTACATTAACATAAACGTGCTCACCGATCAAGTAATAAAACATGAATAGATTGGCTGATAGAGCCAGTACAAAATGGCCCCTACATTACAGTAAATTTACCACCATTTGTGTAGATTAGATATCTAGAGCAGATGGATTTTTGTTGGTATAGCAAGCCTACGGTTTTCACTACAGGTATGCGATTATTTTTATTTTATTGATTATTAGAAATTATTTAGAAATAGTAAATTCGGGTTTTAAATGAATGACTACATTAATATTCATACGGAATTACACAAACATAGCTAATTTAGGATTTTATTTGTGTGTTCATACGTCATCGATATTACTCGAGAAAACTTTGAATAACCACTCAAGATTAAAAAAAAATTAAATAAAACAATTTTACATGATTATTCTTGTACCTAATGACCATCTCTACAATTACACCTCAAGTAGATATAATTTTTCATACACCCTAAGAAAAATTGTGCTGCATCTCTAAGGAATTAATGTTAACACCGCGCCTGGATGTTCTTACGCCAGCAAAATTTATTTGCATACGTATTTTACTCCAGGAAGCAAATTAGAAGAAATATTAATTACAACAACTTTCCGGGTAGGTACTTGAGTTGCGTGCTTTACCTTCTAAAGTGTACAGTATACAAAAATAACTCCTACTGAAAATGTGATAAAACAGATATAGAAATATGTAGAATATCTATTTCCTCGCATCAAGTTTATAAAAGAGTTTCCCTTTGGATACATTTTCTATATATGTGCATCGGTTTTCTTATTTCGTTGTGTAGCAGACGTAAGCAGACTGACGAAGAGTTTACTTGTTTGTTCGCTGTATATACAAAATTATTAAATGAACTTGAAACTATTTTATTTTTATAAATTGCATTCACACGGGGCGCGCCTCAAGAAGTTTGAACTTTTTACCAACTAGATACGTGCGAATATATAAAATAACGTACTTTTATATAAGCAGGTAATTTATTAGTTTATACGAATACCTACACAAAAAATGTAAATTTTATTCCTCGATACTTCAACTAAACGATTACATACTGGAACTCCAAATATAACTTCTTTTGTAAACAACTAAACCATTTTCTTTATCGGCGACTGATTTACGGCTGTTCTCTTAACTATTACAAAGTTATTTGTATAGTGGTAGCCAATAAAATGGTACTTTTACTTGGTATGCAATGATTTTCCATTTTCCGGCGGCAAAAGGAAGTGGATTACCAACACGCAAGCTTTTCAGGTGTCCAAAACGGAAGCCGACAATTGTTGCCAACGTTATAACGCTCATAAATTTTGTGTAATCGTTGTTCAGTTTAGTTTCTTTGGTTTTCTTGCCTGATTTAATCTTGAGCGGCTTATGCACCTGTTGTTTTACCACATACACTTGCCAAATATACTGTGTTAATCTTTGCGGGGATTACGGGGGTCTTTTATTTCATTCGTTAAACATACATTAATTCAATTTAAATTATTTTTTTCCTGTTGTAAGTATCAATATATTTTTAAGATATAATAAAATTTCTCATTTTGTGAGCTTGATAAAATTTCTGAATATGTACAAGACACATAAAAAAACTCAATACGTTAATGAACAACTTTATGCATTTATTCTTTCGTAGATATTTACATTTCTTAACATTCGTTTCTCAGATACAGGGTTATCCACTTAGGGAAGCCGCTCCATTTCCTGTCTTTTATTATAAACATAAATAACAAGTATATTCAAAGATGTGGTCTTCAGGCATTTTTATAGCGCATCTAAATTTGTTTCTAAATAAATAACCCAACCCCCATCACGGCCTTATATTAAATAACCCGCATAATTTGTCCTCGAAAAATTCATTTAACAATAACGCGATATAATTAGTGTTCACATTTTAATTATTTAACTGGGTGATGTTTAGATCTAGATTGGATGTAATGCAAACACCACCACCAAGTTTTTTGTAATTAACATAATGGTAAAATGAAAGAATGTGAACGTGATTGTGGAACATGTGACATTGTTTGTTAATAATTTAATTGAACAATTTCTAAAAAGCTTTAATGGAAAGAAAACAAAAGTTGAAAAATGAAAAGGCTAGTAAATTTACCCAATGAAATAATGTGTCAACATTGTTAATGGAGTAATTCTAGCATATTTATCAACTGGTTTTACAGTAATAGATTATTAGTATATTATGCAATGAGCATTTAATGACAGCTATTAACACACGAGTGTCTTATTCGCCATTAAATGTCAGATGCATACACTATTTTTTCGAAAAATAAGAAAATAAATATATATTATGGCTACTTTAAAAAAAATCTGCTACGATATACATAGTTATTTTTAATAGAAAAATATATTTTTGTCTTGTATATATTGTATTACGTACCAAAGGAGCTGAGATGGCGGCGTTGTTGAAATAAATAGAACAACAACGATTTTACTGAAACCATCATTTGTTACATTTTAGAAACTGCTTTTTCTATAATACACAGTCTTTGTAAAAACTTTTCTCACAGCGCCAGCAGATTTTCTACACAGAGAATATTGAAGTTAAAAGTTATAGACGCTTGCCCGCCTTGCACATTTTACACAAAAGCGCAAAAACGATCGATTTTGTTTAAGACCCACACAGTTATTTTATTAATTTGCAACACATACAGTGATCCAAGTTTGGGTAGTTAAAAATTAAAATATCCATAATTCTCGTTTTACTATCGTTCAGAAATCTACTTTGCCTGCGAGCAGTGAATATTTATGTTATTATACACTTGACAAAAAAGTTGGTTGAACAAAAAAAATAACACAAAAAGAAAAAGTCGTTTACAGTTTATTCAGGACATTTCATGAACCCTAAAGATTACTTAAAATCTGATTTAATGGTTTTAATGTTCTCCTAACGGCAACTTTTTTCATTTAAACATCTTTTGGTTGCCTTTTTAATAACCAAGATAATAATGGTTGAAAGAGTCAAATGGCTTTTATATTGTTGCAAATAAAGGAATAAGGTTTAAACTTAACCGGCGGCTAACAATATTAAAATCATTGCGCCACCAAATTTAATTAAACTTGGGCCAACGGATACAAGCAACCATTTCGGAAGTTATTTTCAATTATTTCCATTTTTAACAGGTTATTTAGACACCTAACGGTTATAATTCCCAAGGGGCAATTGGCGATTTAAACAGGATATAAAAGAGGAAACCCAAACAGTTTAGATCTATTTTGCGGATTAAAACACAATGAAACTATAAAAGATTAAGGGTATCACTTTCCTGATATTGTCCGAAGCAGAATTGTACAAAATTCTATTATATCCTTGCATTCCAACGTTATTTTAATAATATTTAGAAAAAATCGGATCTTTTGGAAAAATGCGCTTTAAACTAGGGTTCAAATGAATAATTTAATAATTATTTCATTAATGTATTAGTATTATTGATGCAGCATTAAATATATCGAGAAAAAAATTGTGAATATTTAAAATTTAAATATTCTGTTGTTGCTGGGTTGGTAGGTTGTGTCAAGGCTTTTAATGAGACGATTTCCAAACCAATCAAACCTTATTTGTCTCCTAAATGTCAATCACGAATTGTTTTAGTAAGATAATTCCATAAATTAATTATTGTAAAAATTTATTTCAAGAAAATAGTAAATAATTTTTTTCAAGATTAAAAGAGTACTCACATTATAAATATTAACATTCATATTAAAAATGTAGACAATAATCAGAAATTTAAGTTTATTCAAATGTGTAGTATACTACTTCATTATAATACTGTCTATAAAAACAAAAGTATATCGATTATTGTATTAAAATTTGCATAATTAGCATTAATACAAAGTTCGATATTCTACAAAAACTATTAAAAAAAAATCATGAATTAATTTAATTGACATTGACCTAACTGTTCATGTAAAGTATGATACTTTTTTTCTTAAAAATTGTTTATTACTTTTCGTAACCACATTTATTAATCTGAAATATTTTTTTCAGGTAAGGATAACCGGCGTGGTTTCTTCTTTTCAAAACAGTAAGTTTTCATCGTTCCCTGCGTCGTGCCTAAATCTTTATTAAAAAATGGCTTGCGTAATATGCGGCTGAAAATAGATCTGTAACGAGCTTTTCATGAGACATCTGAAACCGGATTTCAGGTAGATATAACGAGAATTGAATGTAACACGACGATATTTAGTAATTAAATTTCAGAAGAGTGGTGCATGATGCGGTCTTTTATTGGTGATTAGATACGAATTCGGCGACGTTGTCGTCCTGTTCTCACTTTTACTTTTGACGAAAGAGGTTGCTAGGGTTATAAATACGTTTACCCGTGGGTCACATGTGCCTCTCCGATTGTAACAGTTCTACCCACGAACCATGTAGCATTCTCACGTGCACATTTCCTCGTTTATCTCTATTACTTTCTCGGCAAACCCCGCGTTCCCAGCTTTTATAAGTAGTACTTCCCGAGGGCATTCATCACAATCATTCTCCTCTAAAATGCCATATTTTTTCTGATTTCTGGCAATTTTCCTGTTCTCTGCACCCCTATCTTTGGCAATTTGCTGTATTCTACTTTATTTAGAAGCCGGGACATTTTTTTCCAGTTACATGTGTTCTTGGCTGGTTGGAACAGAACATTTATTACAACTCCACTACATAATTAATTCCCCAGCACGGGCAACTTTAATGAAATTCACTATTTAATTTATTGATTGCACGTAATGTTTTTTTGTAAAATCTCCTTATTTTTTTCATTTTCACGAAATGATTAATCTCATTCAAACTGTTGCTACATTTTAACTTTATACCAAGTTGAGCACCGATTTGACCAACTTTATGTCTGTTAAGATAAGCGGAATCCCAATGGTAAACCCCAAATTTGCTACACCTAATACACATAACCAAATAATAAAGGGTTTTGGTATTTTGACTATTATCCTTGCATAATATGCGAATACAAACGATATCTCGTAATATGAAAAGGGCGTGTGTAAGGTATTAGATTAAACTGGATCATATTTGGAGTATCTGCAAGGGAAATTTGTTGTCCAGATCTAACATGTATTCTGTTGAATTCTATAGGAAATAGTGGTGGTATTAAATGAAATTCTGTTGGTTAGTTTGAGGCACTAGATTTCGTTGATGGTAATAAAACATAGCCCAGTATGTTAGTTGGCTTAGTTATGAGAATAGTTTGAATGATATTAGGTATAGTTTTTTACACTGTCCTTACAAAGGGACTAGTTGGTTTTACTAGAAAATTAAAAGAAAAACTGATTTTTGCTTAAATTTTTTTATAGTCCGTCTACGCTATACTTAAATTTCAATTAAAAACCTACCATAGAAATCCAAAATACTCTGTCAGTTAGTGAGTGGCAAAATTTAATTTAAACTTAATTTCTGGATCGATTTCCAATCTTACTTGAAATTTACCTGGCGAGCTAAATTGTTTTCAAATACTTTTGCCGTTTAATTTTAATCTAATTGAAACTTTCTCCTATATTTGAATTAGTTCTATTTCACAGGAATTTAAAACGTTGTATTTGTTACTCACCCAATTTAATAATGTTATCAAATTAGTTTTTTGCACATGATCATATTAGGTTAACACGAATGGAAAATTGTGGGCGGTTAAAGTGACATGGAATTCCAATATGAACATCGATTACATCAGCAATAATTTACAGATGATTGACTAACCTCTGTATATATAATTAACTGTAGAATCAAATTGCTGATGTAACTTTGATCTTGTGTGCTGCACCAATTGTAGTCCAATATCGGGCTGGTGTGGTTGGTGGATGTGTGGAGCTGCCAGGTGGAGGAACTACAATTATCATTCCTAATTGGTGGTTTTATAATGTAACCATTACAAATTGAATTTAAATAACCGCCATGTGTCTTCACCACATCATTAATTAATAGATTTCAGGCCAGGTTAATTATTTAGCACATTTTTCGTATTTGCTATGAGAATATTTCAGGGATTGTCAGTTTGTTGATGGATGTATTATGGCTCGATATTTGGGAATTACGCCTGTGGGATTGTTTGTTGAAAACAGTTAAAACATCCCCTTTCAGTATTCATACACATTTTTAATTTGTTATTCGAAAATAGCCACTCACAAAACTTTATGTCCAAATGATAGTAATTGTAAAATACTGCAACACAGATTAAATTTTATTTTATTTTTTTCCGGATTATATGTGTTTCAAATCGTTTACATTTTTGTTTGTTTGTTGAAATATTTGTGTAGGAAAAAAGTATTTGGAGACAACGTAAAAGATCTTAACTTTGCTTAACAAAGTTTTCGCTCAGATGTGACTAAACGAAATTACATTCGTTGGTGTTCACTTCTAATAATATTACAACTTTGAAAATGAAAAAGCACTACTTAACAAGTTTATACTTTGGGAATTCTTGACCACTTTTTTCGCTCTCTTTCAGTTCTTTCCAGGAATGTTTATTCGAATCATCGGAAAATGTTTCAAATGATTAGTTTTCCTACAGATTGTTTAAATTGTTGATGTTTGTCTTAATTTTTTATAAGAAACTCACAGTAAAAATATATCTTTAATTTAATATGGTGAAAGTGAAAGTATCTAAAATTTATACTCGTATTAGTTAGAAAATTTTTGTAATTAAATATTATATTTCGCATCCCTTCAATCTCCCCACTCAAAATCCATCAGTAAAAAGTGGAAATTTGAAATGTGATAAATTTGTTTGCTGAATATGCCACTTCAACCTCAATGAATGCTCGACCAAATTAGGTAACAAAATACATGTTCCGGTAATGGAAGCGACATCAACAGAATATAATTTACTATTTCTGTATTAAGAAAAGAGTGTGTGCTGAAATTCAAACAGCATGTAGGTAGATACTACCAACCATACTTTGACATGGTTTAATATTCTGTAATATCTTCAAGAAATAAATTGAATTTCTAAAATTATTGTTGGGTCTTTTGACGATAACGTAGAATGAGGATAAATTTAATATTTTAGACGACACATAATAAAAAACAGACACTAATGGTAGCTCAGAGATTTCCCATTTTTATTGAATTGTTACACCACTGACTTCTTTATATATATACCGACCTAGATTACAGAGCCGCTCCGAAATTGAATCCATATTTTACAGTTGAGTAGAATACAATTGTTATTACCTAAAGAGATATTGGAAAAAAATCATGTCTATCTTAAAGTCAACACTACACGCGTATATGCTACATCACGAATGTTTGATAACATACATGGTATTCCAATTTTGGACCCCTAAAGTGTAAACTAGTTTTTGTTATCGTAACGTTATTATTGTTTGATTTGAAACTATAACAAAAACACGTTTAATCCTATACCATCATTACCCACAACACTGCGTAATTAAAATGTAAACCCTGCCCTAGGCTTTTAATCGAAAATGTCTGTCAGAAAATAATAATTTATATTCTTTCTTAATACAGCAAATTTTTCCAACCTAAAAACTTGTTTTCGTCCTAAAGAAAATTAATGTCTGCTTTCACTTTATCATGATTATCGGATAAGAATTACTGTTTTTCTTACGCTAAAATAAAATAATACAATGGAAGCTGCGTTATTACATCATGAATAATTCACGATAAAAACAGCCTAAAATTAATTACACGGTATATTATGATTTCAAATAACATCTGCTACATATTAAACTGTAATTTTAGGGTATACAAACTATCAATTAGACGCCTACAATTTTTTTGGCAATTTTTTATATGATAAAGGAAGGAAAATATATCAATTTACACAAATAAACAAACAGATTCCCAAAATTAAAGTAACGAGTATTAAAATAGAATAAATTATAATATTTTCACCTTATTCAGTTATGCAAATCGGAACGCGAGCAATAAAGGAATGCCTTTTAAATTAAAATCAATTCAAGTCATTGAGCAACAACAAGGACAAAATTTAATAAAGTCCCTTGCGAATGCCAGAAGGAATATTTACTTAGAAATTCATGTATTTCAATTCGAAATAAAGCAGCCAGTATTTCATGTGGTATCTGGCACACATGGGACTGGTTTCTACATTGAGGGAACCCCTACAGTGATAACAGTATGGGCCGCCTCACTGCGACCAAAGAGGTCCTTCGAGGATTCAATCTGCCACTATTGAATTGCGAGTTACTATACGAGATGAAGGATCAACCTGGCATCGTTTATTGGAGCAAAGCACCTGTCCCTAGTATATATAAATAGTCACCCAGCACCCAGTCAATGCCACAATTAAAGCTTACATCCTTTTCAAAGCTACCTACGACTAGCTCCAACCAGCAGATATAGGTAAAAGTGTGTTACATGGCGTGTGTGGAATTGTGTCACGTGTATGCGATTATAAGCGAGTAGAATAATAATAATGGTTCGAGAGCATAAGCTGGGGTTGCATTGAAATGGGTATTGTCAGTAGATGGGGGCTACTGCTTGGGGATATAATTATTATCCATTGCGATCGGTTGTTCTACACAGATAATGGTGGATAAACGGGTGATGTACCTAATATGTACAAAAGCGTACTAGATATCCCTTATTTGGAGGTCTTAATCAACTGAAATGATTAATAACCGAAAATTTAAACCTTTAAAGCAGAGTGATCAATAGCGGCATCAATTTTAAATGTGAGACTAGATAATAATAAAAAGTATATTGTTTCCTTTCTAAAATAATGAATATAAAAACGTAAATTTCGTAAAAATCCGCTCGGCGGTTCTAAAACTGTGGTACTTTAACCCAGCAGGATGGGAAAATTGTAGAAACAAAGAATTATTATTTTCAAAACGTTGGATCTAGTAATCGGATTTTGATGAAATTTACTTTATTGCAAAACTGGATGTTGATTTTCTTTACAAAAAAGTTACACAAGTTTTTATTTGGTGATTTTAGGCATTTATCGGAGCTTCAAAGTTGCACCTTTAAAAATGATAGAATTTTCTAGTAACTGTTTTAAAAAATCACAGTTTTGAAACCGCTGGTTGGATTTGTGTCAAAAAACCTTAAATCAAAGCTCAATAATCGTACTATATTGAAAAAATCCTGAAATGTTAATTTGAATTTTTTTTGCATTTTTTTCGAGTTCCACAGTTCACTTTTCAAAAAACGTGTTTTTTGAGGGTGCTATCTACAATAAAATAATGACAGTTTTGGAACCACTGGTTGGATTTTGGTAAAATTTACTTTATTGCAAAGCTGGATGTTGGTTTTATGTACAAAAAAATCCCCAAGTCTTTATTTGGTGATTTTAGGCATATTTCGTAGCTTTAAAATTCCACTTGAAAAATGTGACGTAATTTTCTACCGACTGTTTTTAAAAATTCACAGTTTTGAAACTTTGGGAAAAAGACATAAAGGTGCTTTCATGGCTCTCATCCAGTCCGGACTTAAATGTCATTGAAACTCTTTGGCATAAAATTAAACGTAGATATTCTACGCAATAATCCACCAAGAACCATTGGGGACTTAAAAACCAAAATAGAAGAAATTTGGGAGAGTTTCACGCCAGAATTGTACCAAAATTTGATAAATACAATGCTTGCTAGAATACAGGCAGCTATTAAAGCAAAAGGAGACGTAACCTCTTATTAATGGTCCTAAATTAAAAATTATCCCAACATTTAGTTGCAAATTCATTTTGTAAAGTTTGCTAATTATTAAGGTTAAAATATTGTTAAATCCAATAAATAATTTTCTTCCATGCTTAATATTGTTATTAAGGCTTTATCTTAGTGTATTATTAGGTGTTTACTAATTATTTGCGCATAATTTCCAGTTCTCCTTTCATACTTCAAAAATTTATTTTGTCCGAACATTTAGTTGTTAGGGCTCGTAAAACATTCACGGTTTGTTTCAATGTTGTGCACATATTTTCACTTAAGATCTTAAAATAAATGAGCTGGGCTTAGAAGAGCAGCAGTTTTAATAATGAATAGTTTTAGGTATCAAAACGTTTAATTATTCCAACGTCGTAAATCTTACAAAGTATTAGTCCATTCCAAGCAATTTGCAGATACAAGAATGTCCTTAAAACAATTTACAACAATGTAAAACCAAATAAATTTGAATGTTGTGCCATTTATTTTCTTCACTATTGTGTTACAAATGTGTGAATAGTTCAGACCAACAGGAAAAGCTCTTTAAATTAGCCTAGCTATGCAGCTAACGCCCTCCATAGAAATTACCAAACTATGGTCGCTATTTCCATTTTGTAGCACACTTAAAACAATACAGCAACGTATTTAGACTAAACCACATTATATTAAACTTATATGGTGCTGCAGTTATACTCAGCGTGGCGCGTGTATACGATAACAAAATAATGTATAAGAAAAAGAGAACAGGGAGTACGTATAATGCACAAGTGCCATTTGATGGAGTATCGCTTAAAGGAGCATTACGGTAGGGTAATCGTCCGTTTTGAAGCTCGACTCTAGATTAATTTTAAAGCGGCCGTGCGTTAAAAATTAAGGACTTGTTTATCTTGTCAATTAGGTCACGCTGAAAAAAATATCATTGAAAATTCCTCCACATTACCCAACTTTTAAAGAGAATTTTTCCAGTTACTCACTTTGAAAGCGATCAATAAATTTATGTATGTGTATGCTGCTATGCAAGTGTTTAAACTGGCACACTGGAATGCAGTTTAGTTTGCACAAAGTTTTAATTTAAGTGAAGTGCGCCTGTAAAAAAAGTTGAGCGGGACAAATTCCCCGGATAAAAATTCTAATTTATTTTGTCGATCAGATATGTATGCGGCAGGAACCGCCCCACCGCACACAGAAACTCGCGCTTTGGAAAGGAAGGCTTTTAGCGATGTATGGAGGTGGGAAAAGTTTGGAGTTCCGAAGAAAAAAGCGCAATTAGAAAGTAATAATTTATACTGAAAGAAAACATTATATCTGTGCTGTGGCGGCTTAGAAGCCAAAACAAATATAGTTTTTGTACATATTCCTGTGTCAGTACATAATTTGTTGATGTAATAATAATAAAATACGCACATAAAAGTAATTATTTTATTTAAATTCAAATCTACCTAAAAGTTAAAGTTTTAATGTAAAAATGTTGAATAAAATATGGAAAAGGGCGCGTGTCCTCGAAGGTATACCACCCACGTCACGCTCCAAAGTAAATTTAAAATTAAAAATAAAACATAAATAAAACATGCTCTGTGGTCACTCTCCTTCCCTGTAAGGAAAGTTATTTTGGGCTAGAGGTACATCTGGGAATTCATCAAGATGAAATTTTTTGTTAATTACTGCGCACATAAAAATTATTAAAAAAGTGGCATGCTGCCCTTACTTATAACTGTTTTTATAGAAAAAAACCAGGATAAATAATGCGGGTACTTCAGTTGAACGTTACACAGAGGATATAAAAAATTCTTGACAGGCTTCGTGGAGCTTCAGACGTAGTGTTTAAGAGCGCACTTTACTGACCTAGAAAATCACCTACAAACTATAACAATTGTACAATACACTAACTATAACAATTTTTATAAATGTTTCTTTTGATTGGGACATTATGTCCTACATTATACAACTCTGTCTTTTTGTTTAACATGTTTAATACACGCAAGTCATTTAGCATACAATATAGAAACTCTGTTACCCTCCCACGTAAATTTAAACTTTCAGTCCTGTCAGCAATATTTGCGTTAATAATGTGACTAAAAATAAATCACGTAATAAACTTTTCCAAGAGAAAAATTCGCTTATTTGAACTAAGAATTTGGTTTACGGTAAAATAAACTATATTATTATGGGTTTCACGCACCTAGATGCAGATTATTCCGCAAGATATTAGAAATGTTTTCCGGTAAAGATTCCCTATACCCATTTCTTCCAATTGGATATTCCCAAAGTCCGTTTTCCATTTGAATTTCTGTGTTGGTGTGTTGGCACACAATGGCTTATATAACGTAAAATCTCACCAAACTGATACAGATATGGTTTATTGTGACTAAGTCGGTCACACCACATACATCCAAAAACGTGAGTATATAATATTATGGAATGTAGAACGTTTGAAAAGGTTCGGTTGGCACTGCCGTAACATTATTCGGGTCGCATGTTTTTGGAGGAATTTTCCCGCAATGAACGGCACACCTCCTCCCTTTATATAGGCCCTTTATGTTGCTTTACAGATACATTCATATTTTACACGCAGATGCTTTAAAACACTCTCGGGGGATAGACAAGGTAAGCATTTTCACATGCTACGTGGTGTTTATCAAACGCCAACAAGAAATCGACAGAAATGAAAAATTGCAAAGTGTTCCCAGTTACAAAATGTTTGGGTACACAAACGAAATATAAATTTTATTTGTCAGATTTTGTTCTTAAGCGGTGGAATTTATTTTGGACCTAAAACGAATTGCTTGCATAATTTATTGCATATTTTTAACACAACAACATAGGTACATTAATAATCAACGATTATCGTAATTGGAAATGAAAAGGCAATTTTGCGTCGAATTAATCATCCTGAATATAAATATTTTCCACAAACCTGGAAGAAGAACTAAGAAAATAATCACTAGCTGTATCAAAAAAAAATTCATTCCAGGATTAGCACTTCGTGTATGCTCATAGAGTTTTCATCTTCGATATCCCCCGAAATTTTCTTAAATAGATTTATTTAAAAAGGATTTGAGGACTAAATAAAATTACAGAGTTTTGGGAGATTCTCCTGTAGGTAAATTAGCTTTTTCCTCGTGCATTATCTTCTGTTTTCTTCTTCTTTCTTTAATTTTCTTCTTAACACCCTCCTGCATCTTTATTTTCGAAATCTACACCAAATTATGAGCTTTGTTCTGTGAGCTTAAAAATTATAGCTTCCACAAAATAGCGATTTCCATAACTTGTGGCTTACCTATAATTAATTCAAAAAGTCAGCATACCTTATCCTAGAACATAATAGTTGCTACCCAATTCAACACACCGTCCTAGATATATGCGAGATATCCAAAGGGTTGTTTATAAATTAATGGGGTACATTAAATATAAACATTGCCTTGTTCCTGTAGGGATGGATGATGATTCAAATTGACTTAACCCTAAACCTTTGAATACGGCTTCAATTGATTGCAGCTGCCCCAAGGCTTGCCACAGTAATATATATTATTAGTCTTGGCAGTTCAAATCTGAGGTTAGAAATACGATTTGTTTTTGTGAATAATTGAAATGTTCCTATGCTGAGATTTTTAATATTGCAGCATGCAGACGCTTTTTTTTCCTAGAAAATTCACTACCAATTTATTTCTGTCGACAGTTCAAGTTATATAAGTACACCCTTAAATTGGTGTTATATAGAAGCTGCGATGTGAAAAAAGATCTTTCACAACTTCTTTACCAACGGAATAAAATTCGTTAGGTAATTGAAATAATGACCGTCTATAAGTGTAGGAAGCAAGGCGCGTATTACATTTCCTTCATTATGTTTCATTAAAAATAATTACTTGCCACATTATTTTTTAAATAAAACCACTAACCACACCGAATAAATAAAACAAATAGCGTAAATGATTAGTTTTCCCACTATTCAGTTATTTAATAAGCGTTTTTGGGCGATGAAGAGGAAAATAATGTACTGAAAGTGGTACCACTGCGTTGATGGCGTTCTTCAAGCTGTGTGTAATTTTCATCACGTATACTATATCAGATATTAAGCGGCGTGAAACGAGTAAAATGATATATTGGTCTCCAGGAAACACTTTTATTGTGAACAAAATGCATTCGTGGCTCTTTATTATAGCGGGAAAAGAATTGTCTATTAAATGTATGGAGCAGCAGTGTGGTGCAATCGGAGTAAAATTGCCGGGCGGTGATGGTTTATAGAGGCTTTTAAGAATACGTAGTTTTATTTGCATGTAAATATTGTATACATTGGAGAGAATACTACAACTTCAATCTTTTATAATCACAGGGTAAGTACATTATAAATAATTTGAATTTTCTTAGCAAAATGTCGCAAATTTGAACTTTGAATTTTGGTGGATGCGCCGGTGTTAATATATATTTTATTTTAAGAGTGGTAGGTACCTCAACATATATCTGGATATTATTTATTACAAGCTTAAACCAAATTCTTTTTTTTTTGGCTGAAATTAAATTGGGTCGCCAAGCTGCAATCATCCCTGTAAAAACATTATTTCACATTTCACTTTCCATCAGGCAAACATTTGTGCAAAACTCTTAAAAATTGTAGTTGAAATTGAAAAAGCTACAATTCTACCCTCTATATAGCTTTAATAAAGCCCAGTTTTAAGTTTTTGTCTGGAGAGTGATACGCTAGATAATGCGCTTGATTTAACACAGTACACGTTGACGAATGAGGAAAGTATGTTTTTGTCGTGTGTGTTTTTATCGACTTTCGTTCACTGAATTAAGCACATATATTTCTCTTCAAATATTACAAAAATTTTAAGCTGAATCGGGATTTATTGTTTTATGCAGGATATGCGAATGTAGAATTATTTTTGTGATGAGGATTACGTGGCAATTAATATAATTGATTTTTGATCTCATCCAGATTATTTTGTTGAACTAGGAAAGTTTTATATTTATTTCAATTAAATTAATTATTAAAATTAATTAAAAAGCGATTTAGATTGCCTGAAATTTAATTTTTTGTAATCTAATTATTTCTCAGTTACTTAAAATAAAATAAATTAATTACAAATATTTTTAATTTATGTTTCAGTTTACAAAACTCAAAACTTTTCACAATTTGTGTAAATATATTTAATTTAGTATTTTCAAGGGACATATTTAATTCTACAAAACGTAGGAACACTATTGGAAAACACAGATTATATCATCCAAGACTTTGGGGCCAGATATACTTTTTTTTTATTTATTAAAATGTTTCAAAGAATTCGTTAGTAAAATTACACATTCCCTCGAAAAACGAACGAACCCAATTTTCTAAACTTGTCACAATTGATCCAGTGCAGTTCACCCCATATTTCCCTACAGACAAATACATCACTTTCTTGACCCACTGATCTAGAAAAAACCCTGCGAAAATTCCCAGCGAAGTACATAAATTTTAAAATATTCAACACAACTTTCTGTAGCCCATTTTGGTTTTGATTAAAGGATAAAGAATTTTACGTCGAAACGGATGTTGACATCTTCTGCTATAATTTAGATCGTTAACCAGCTTCACTTCCGGTCAAAGCGAGAGGTGCGACAGTGTAAAACGCAAAAAACCCATATTTTATGTCATCATAACAGTTGAATGTGCACAGAATACGGGGCTATACTATTTCCTCCAAAATGGCATCGCATAAATGTCTATAAAAATGTGTACAAAAATTTTGCGGGGGATAAAATGTAACTTGTAATAAAACATTTTTATGACCGCAGGACCCTAACATATCGTCTCAAACTGTTTCAATTTCTGACAGTCGATAACGTCATGTCATACCTGACTTTTGGCTCTGTTTAATTAAATTTTGTTTCTCACTGTTTTATACGTCAATAATGTATCGGTGTAAATAACGGAAAATACTGACTTCCGTTTGGATAGACGAACATACCAACTTCATAAATATGCATAGGATGACGCATTTCATTTGGCCATGAATGACATTGTTTAAGTAGTATTCCATAAAAATCATCTGAATTGGATTTATTAAATAGTTAACACGCATATTTTATAATAAATCTACCGACATTGCATTAACTTGTGGCACTTTTCAAACACGAGGTATATTCAAATTAATCTTTGATATCATAAACAATTTTTTATAATTTATATTTATCAGTAGGTATTTTAGTTGGAAAACGTTAATGGAAATTAAAATTTTATTTATCAAATAATCCAGAAAATATAATATTGCTTCGGGTGGGATTATAAAAATATTTTCTCTATTTTATAATATGCACATAAAAATAATATTTCCATCCAGTTTCATAAAAGTAATTACTATAATGTGCTTATCCCCGTACGTGCTAAATGCATACCATGTACAGGGTGATCCCATAATAAAGTACAAATAATTTCAGTAGAAATCTAATAAAAAAAAATTTTTTATCTCGTAGATCTCGTACGGCAATACTTACCTTGCGTACCCAGGAGGGCGCCACTGCAGTAAACAACTAAATAAAGCATCCCTGAGCGCACAAATTTCACGAGTTCATGTCATTCCCCTAGACTAGTCATTCCTTGATTATAACGTTATAAATTGACATCATGTACACAACCAAATACCAGAAATACTTACAAGAGTTTCTAAAAACGAAATCAGAAGTTAATGATAGAGATCTACCAATAGCGTGGTACCAAAAAGAAGATGAATACTTCCAAGTGCATGGTAAAGGGAGTAGCATCATTGAGTTTTTTAGGGGAAAATGTGTTTTTATTACGGGGGGCAGTGGATTTTTGGGAAAAGTGTTAATCGAGAAATTACTGAGAGCGTGTGAAGATATTGATACGATTTATGTGTTATTAAGACCGAAAAAGGGAAAAGATGGCGATGTAAGAATTCAGGAGTTGTTTGAAGATGTGGTAAGTGGAAATTAGAATGTTTTTGTTTTTTATTCGAGTTCTAATGAAAAATGTAATCAGGCGAGTGGTAATTTTATATCGAAAATATTCACTATTTAATTAAAACTTACTAAATATAATGTCGAGTACTTTGTAATTTAAAATTCAAGATCAGTGTTATAGGTCAGTGATTATACATTAATAAATTAAAAGTTTGTTTACAAATAATATCATTATGATAAATTTTCTACGTGAAACAATGATAAGGTTTTTTGACGTGTTTTATTTAATTTTTTATTTAATTTAGAAAAAGCTTTGCTAAGCATTTAATTAGCTTCACATAATTTTCGAAAAAAAACATTAACACTTTAGTGGATCCAAAATCTTTAAAATATTTACATAATTAAATTAATTGTTTAAAACATAAAAATTTGCAATCAAGAAAGTTGTAAATATAATGCAAATAATTCCAAAATTTTTTTATATAATTACAAAACTGTGACTATGTTTCCATCGTTTTAACCCCGTATCGTTTCATATTACGTCAGGTTTTCGATAAAATTAAAATTTATTCAATTAAAATTTTGGCGGATGCGCCAGTGTCAAACAATTTATTCAAAGTTATTTATATTTCTCCTGCCAGTCTCAATTGTAATTAAAATTAAAACTGCAGGTGCTCAATTCTGGGACACCCTGTATAATATCTATCTAAATTTTTTATTCAATACTTTCGTTTTTATATTTAAGGTTTTCTCTAAAGTCAAGAAACTCCGTCCAAACTGCCTAAGCAAAATTGTGGCAATAAAAGGCGACATCTCAACTCTCAGTTTAGACTTGAATCCTGAAGACATCAAAACTTTACAGAAACGGGTAAAACCCACCAACTACCACTTTAATTTCTCATAATTTGAATACTGTAGGTTAACGTAATTATCCATGGAGCAGCCACTGTGCGATTCGACGAAAAACTCCGTGAGGCCGTCAAAATAAATATAAGAGGCACATTAGAAATCATCGAATTAGCGAGAAAATGTGAAAATTTACAATCCTTTGTACACATCAGTACGGCTTTTTCCAATTGTCCTAGAGAAGAAATTGATGAATTGTTTTATGATCCACCGTTTTCTGTGGAGGAAATCATCGATATTGTCGACAGAAATACGGACGATACGTTGAAGTTAATGCAGTCAAAGTTGTTAATGATGTTAAGTGAAATTTAGATTTGTAACTATTAAACTTTTTAGGCTTTTGGGAAAATTTCCCAATACGTATTCTTTTACCAAATGTATCGCTGAGAGTATAATTCGGAAAAATAGTGAAGTTTTACCCATTTCCGTATTTCGACCATCAATCGGTATTATGCTTTGTGCTAAAATATTTATAATACTAATAATTAGATTTTAGTGATATCCACGTACAGGGAACCTTTAAAAAGCTGGATTGATAATTTGTATGGTCCAATAGGACTGGCCATTGGTACTGGAGTTGGACTAATCCACACTGTACATTCCGATTTGTCAAAAGTTTCAGATTTGGTACCATGTGATTTTGTAGCAAATGCAATCATAGCAGTTGCGTATAAAACTTCCCAGAAAAAGTCAGTATAATATACGAGTAATGGGCATAGTATTTGATTTTATAGAAATAATTTGTAGCTCGCAGAAAGTATACAACTATGTCTCGTCAGTGGAAAATCCCATAACTTGGGGCTATTTTGAAAAAACAACTTCACTACAGGGTACAAAAACCCCAGCAGCAAATGCTATATACTTCTACTGCTGCTATTATACAAAATACAAACTACTCCATCTGTTCCTTGCGTTGTTTTTGCATTTTTTACCAGGACTGATCGGAGATGTTTTCTTCACATTACGAGGCGATAAGCCAAAGTTCGTTCAGCTTCATTTAATTTTATCGTATTTCTAAACAAAGCATTTTTAGACTAATAAAGGCTTATAAAAAAGTACAAAAATACAATAATTTATTGGAGTTTTTTTCCACTCAAGAATGGACGTTTAAAAATGAAAATATTCAAAATTTGTGGAAGAGCTTGTCCGAGGAAGACAAAGAGGCTTTTACTTTTAGCATGAAAGAATTGGATTGGGACATTTATACTGTTAGTACTTTGCTAGGTTGCCGTGTCCATCTTCTTAAAGAAGATTTGTCTACAATACCGGCTGGTAGAAAAAAATACAGAATGTAAGATATGCAAAAAATATGTTGGTTTTAATTTTCTAAAAATTGTTTCTATTGTAGGTTTCAACTTATTCATTATGTTATAAAATACAGTTTTCTGTTAATATGTGTTTGGAGTCTGTATGTTATTTTGACAAAATGTTTTCAATTTTAATTTATATTCGTATTAAATTTGTTTATAGAAACGTAGAAAAATATTGCTTTTTTATGAACTTAAAACAACAAATATTTTCCCTTCATCGCTTTGGCTCTTTCTAGGTCTTCTCATTAGTGTTATATTAATTCGTGATGGCGAACCGTCGCGCAGACAAACTTATTATCGTCTAGCGAAGTGGAGAGAGATAAAATTGAAAACTAAACGTGTGCGCACGATGGTCCGTCGCCATCACCAATAAATTTGACTGTACCTTCCCTAATATCCATGCAAGGCGCCGTATATCATACACGAATAAATAAAAAATTCTTATAGTGCGTAAGTCATTGAAACGCACTGTGCTAAAGCGACATCATGTACACCAGAAAATATAAAGAATATCTTAATGATTTTCAAAAAACCAAATCAGAAGTTAGTGATGAAGACTTACCACTGGCTTGGTTCCTCAAAGAAGATACGTACCTCAAGATCAATGCCAAAGGAAGTCATATTATTGATTTTTTTAGAGGAAAATGTGTGTTTATTACGGGGGGCAGTGGATTTTTGGGTAGAATTTTAATCGAGAAATTGTTGAGGGCATGTGATGATATTGACACGATTTACATGTTAATTAGAGATAAGAAGGGGAAAGATGGTGATGTACGATTGCAGGAGATGTTTGATAGTGATGTGGTAAGTAGAAAAATTTAATTTTAAACTAAATCAAAATTTTTTATTTAAACGAAAAATTACATAAAACTGCATGTTCTATCAATTTTTTTTTCAATTTGCGAATATACTTACAGTTTTCAAAGTGCAAAAAATATTTATATTTTTCTCTTTATTTGTATCAGCCCTTAAAATTAATAATAATGGTCATAACATAAATTGTTTTTCGTCTAATAATCTGAGCAAGAACATCGATATTATTAAAAATGATTTTTCATAATAATAAGTTAAGGTATCACATGCTTAATTTTTCCAATGATTTAAGGATCACCCATTATTTGAATACAAGTTAAGGTCTTTCAAGATCGTTAAACTTTAACCTTCGGTATATTGCATATCATTATTAGTTAGTTTTCCTGTACTGGTATTTTGGTGAGACTATTTTAAAACTCAATTTACATGTACATAATGTAATGCACTTCGCACTTCCTTTTCGAATTAACACATAATAAAAAGTGAGTGAACTGTACTATGAAAAATTTTTTTTTAAATTATCCTCAGCTTTTTTAAACTATACGATAGTGGCAAAAATACTGTAATCTTTGCCTTTATATTTGATGATGCTATTAGCTGTGACTCTAATTGTTCCTGCTTTCTTTAAGGTTTTTTCAAAAGTGAAAGAACTTCGTCCGAACTGCCTGAGTAAAATTACTGTGATGAAGGGCGATGTCTCACTTCCCGGTCTAGGCTTGAGTACAGAAGATACAAAAATTTTGCAAGATCGGGTAAAACCCCTTATCACTTCAAAACTTAATTATTAACATAAAACTGTAGGTCAACGTAATTATCCATGGAGCAGCCACTGTTCGCTTTGACGCAAAAATCCGTGAGGCCGTCAATATAAACATTAAAGGCACACTTGCAGTCATTGCTTTGGCAGAACAATGTAAAAATTTAGCATCCTTTGTACACATCAGTACGGCTTTTTCCAATTGTCCTAGAGAAGAAATCGACGAGTTGTTTTACGATCCACCATTTTCTGTGGAGGAAATCATCGATATTGTCGACAGGAATACGGATGATACTTTGAAGTTAATGCAGCCAAAGTTGGTTATAATTTTCAGCAAACTATTTACATATTTCTAACTTGGATTGTTTTTAGACTAGTGGGGGAGTTTCCGAACACTTATACTTTAACCAAGTGCGTAGCTGAGAGTGTAATTCGGAAACATAGCGAGGTTTTACCTATTTCTCTATTCAGGCCATCGATAGGTACGTTTTGATGTAGGAATAATTGAAACTATAAAAATATAATATACCTAATATAAAAAACACTACAAGGTACTTAGGTACTTTAGTTGGGCAAAACAACCATAATCATCGAGCAGGCTCATGTCTGGTGAACTTATAAATAAAGAAGGTTCCAATAGTCCTTCCAACTTACTCATTTTACCCTTGATATTTCAGTCATTACGACGTACAGGGAACCACTGAAAAGTTGGATAAATAATATTTATGGTCCAATAGGAATGGCTATGGGTTCTGGAATTGGCTTAGTGCACACTTTCAACGCAGATCTGTCTAAAATTTCCGATATGGTACCATGCGATTTTGTAGCTAACGCAATTCTTGCGGTTGCATATAAAACTGCACAAAAAAAGTTTGTGATATTATTTTTAGCTAACATACACATGACCCTTTTTCTTTAACACGAAGATTTTTTCTATAAAATACATCGTTTTTAGTGCCCCAAAAATATACAATTATGTCTCGTCAGCTGAAAATCCTTTAAGTTGGTTCGATTTTGAAAGGCAGATTGCACTAAATGGACAAAAAACACCATCAATCCAGTGCTTGTACGTCTACAGCTGTTACTATACGAAATATAGATTACTTAATTGGTTCCTATCTATATTTCTGCATTTAATACCTGGTGCTTTAATTGACATGTTTTTTGTCTTAAAAGGCGACAAACCAAAGTTTGTTATTTGCATTAATTTATGATATTGTGTCCTATTTTCAATTGTTTCAGGCTATTAAAGGCATATAAAAAAGTTCATAAATTCAACAGCTTATTGAGATTCTTCTCCACTCAGGAGTGGACCTTTAAAAACGAAAATACCCAAAGTTTATGGAAAAGCTTGTCTGAGGAAGACAGAGAGGCTTTTACTTTTAGTGTGAAGGAATTAGATTGGCATATTTATTGTATTACCGCTTTACTAGGATGTCGTTGTTACATTATTAAAGACGAGCTGTCAACAATTGCGGCTGGTAGAAAAATATACAAAAAGTAAGATATGCGTGCAATTTTTAAGTACCTACATTATTAATTGTTTTTATTTTAGATTGCGACGTGTACACTACGTAATTAAATATACGTTTTTGTTTGTCTGTCTGTGGATGCTTTATATGATTTTAACAAAATATTTTAGCTGGAAAATTGTGGAAAATAAATAAATATTTACACCTCAGCAGTTTTATTATTTAGAAAATATTACAGTAACATCATACGTACGGTGTTTGCTTAAATGAAATAAATTCGATTAGTTTTATATCCCATACCGTAAACAATAAATTTATCCTTATCCTTAATCGTAAAAACCTTATTAGACATGTCTGCTTGGTTGCTTTACGGTATGTCATTAATTTTTAATAATCTAGAAAAAGGTACACAAATTCATCCGAATTAATTGGATTAAGCCCTATTCCAAGGGAAGGCTAGGATTTTAACAGCAATTACGAGTCCAACATAAAATTAATGTACCCAAGGCAAGAGGAGTAACATTTTTAATTGGTGTCTATTTTATCACTTGAAGTTGATTCTGTATATTCGAAGTAAGTATTTCCTTGCTAATTTTTGCGGCGCATTTTGTAGAAAAAATTTGATATACTCTCACAACCACTCAAACAAATTGTGGTATCTAAGAATTAAATAAATATATTTTCTGTTGCAAAAGTGTTTGTTTCCATTGGGCCATTGGCAAATCTTTCTCTATTTGTTACTGTTCGTACTGTTAGCCGCTTTCTGACAAGATGATATTACTCTTTATATTTTCCCTTTTTTTCCATAAATTATGTCGTCATAAAGGAGACAGACCTCAGTAGGACGATGATATATTTGCCAGAACATGATTAGTCTAGGTTATGAAAGATATTCGTCCCAATGCAGAAACATGATAATCCTCATCATGATGACTTTACTTGAAATATGGTATAAAATCTTCGGTATGATATTTAATAATAAAATAATTATGTCCTTTCACCGAACTATTGGTTGGTGATTGCATCATAGAAATGTAATTTATTTTCGGTTAATATTTTGGTATCAAAGGCCACTCCATAATGAGTTATTTTCCTTTTACGCTAGCCGATCTCAACAACTTTATTTCCTTTCTTCAACTTCAATCAATTTGAATATTTTTCCTTGATTAGTTTCCAATGCAATTCCCAGTAAACTTTCAATGAATTATTGATATACAAGTTGTAAGTACTTGAGTTCAATAAAATATATCTAATTGTTATTCGTTCGGAATTTCATACAATAACTTGTAATAAAGCTAATCATAGCATTACAAGTAAAAACAGCCGTCTGACGTTAAACTGAATGTTAAACTTATTTTATTTTAAATTGGACACAAAACGCGCCCATAAATTTCCGAATTGTTAACATTGTACATAAAACCTCAAAATGCGTTGAGTGGTGCTTGTATAAAACGCTTTTAGCAGGTCAGTAAAATTAATTTATCTGGAATTATACACGGATGCCACGAAAGTGAAATAAACCCACACACAAAACGCACACCTTAATGTTTAGAAGTCATATTCACCCCTGACACAATTAAGAACATTTCTGCCATTCTTTAAGGAACTTGACAAACTTTCATAATATTCTACGTCTTGCGGAAACATTCCAGTTGCAATTATGTTGATGACATTAGATTCTTTAGACGTGCTAAAGAAAGACACCTCTTTGTTACATTCCACGGAACAAATATCAATTATAATGAGACATGAAACTTATGTTGCTTTGAGGCTTTGGGTGAATTTATAGTAGAGGGACACAAAGGATTTTTCAGTGGAAGAAAGCAAGTTCTATAAATTATTTTATCACACTAAATACTGGAAATCATTTCGTTTCGCTGTTTTTAAAATAATTTCTAGTGCACTTTCCAAGTTCAAAAAGTGCCGTCTGACTGCCTAAAAGCAATGAAATTATGATCTTTCTGAAATGGGTATCTAAGGAAAAGGCCAAAGTTTATTTATATACGTAATCTTTGGAAAGGGCTTACAATGGCGAAATCCATTCTCATCGTTCCATTTTCTGGTAGTGCGCTCTCAGGGTTAAAAAGACTATAATCACAGCCTTTCATTACATTTATAACGCCATTCTACAACTTTGCATTAGGTCGTTGGTCGTTTTTCCATTTTGCATCACCGCATCTGCATAACTAAACTTATTTGCATGTGGATGGCTCGGTTTTATTTAATCTAGTGACATTTCTAGTTTTTCATTAAAATTAATATTGCAAGAAAAGTATGCGTTTCAAATTATATCTATTTATGGTAAAGTTGGATATGTGACGTATGTTATGGAAATTTTTCTATATATAAAAAGAAAATGTATTTGGTACAACATCACACGCTAATGAAAAATTATATACTGCAGTCACTATTTATACAACATACGTCGTCAAACAAAACTAATTGTGTATGCAAAACCGAAACAAAAAGTATACATTACATGTTGTATTTTCACTATAAATAGCAAATAATTACAAGCAGTTTTTTTCCAAATGAGTCCACACTATACACAGTAAATCCAGATATGGATTTTGTTTACTTTAAAAGACGAATTATGTCGACGTAGCGCTTGGCTTATACTGTAAGCTCCAACGCAGATGGTGAAATGGGTTTTTTGAAAGCAATCTAAGCTTCCATCTGTTGACCGGTGCCGTAAAATTTGAACCCAATAAAATAAAAAAGTTCTAACTGGATACACCAGTAGAAATTGTGCCAGGTCTTTTTTTTTGTTGTGTGCAAAGAGAATTGTTGTGTAATTATTTCTAATTCAACTAGCAAGCGGGAATTGGTTTGGATAAAAAACAACAAAATTGGATTTTGACGATATTGGACCTTATTAGCAATATTATTAGTTTTACGTTTGTATTGCTGCAGTATCGTAAAATATTTAGTCCAAAGTTCCATGTAAATATCTGAATATCTAACAATTAACAGCAATTTATTATATTTTTATTGGAATATTTGCTCACATTGTTAGTGGATTCTGGTTTTGTCATAAAAAATTTGGAACTCTAGAAAAAAGTTAAAGAAAATGAATTTTTGTTATGTAATATTAAATTCCTTAGAAAATTTTATTTAATAATATAAATTGGTGTGGTATCGTAAGATTTCAATTTATTACTTTAATTGTTTGGTCAGATTTATTTGAAGCCATCGTAATAAAACCCGCAATTCATTTTGGGCGTTAATCTGATGAAAAACAAGGCACTTTTTCCCTTATACATCATAAAACATAAAATATCGCTTAGCCAGTTTAAGAAATCAATACCTGTGGAATAATGTAAGCTTTACATTGTGTTTTTCTTATATTACAGCTGAGCGAGGAACTGGGATACGTGCTATATTCAGCACTTGGTTCATTCTACATCCCCTCCTGCATAATGGTGTTTGTGTATATACGTATATACTATGCTGCGAAAGCAAGAGCCCGCAGGGGCATCCGGAAACCACCTCGCCGACAACCCCAGGATGCGGTCACCAGTTTTACGAACACTCCGGGGGAGGTAAAGAATGGAAGTGACGCCGCCCCTGCGGGTGGATCTGTTGATCGTAATAGCAACACATCGCCGCGGGACGGCGATAGACAAATCGCCACAATCGAGGCACACCCCCGTCCCATTCCTATACCCACCGTCACATGTGATTTAGCCTCCGATATTTCAACCAGCGATGCGGGAGAAATCACTGCCGAGGCTTCCGAACAGAAGGATACGCTCAAGGTTTGTATTCAACGGAAATTCTGATCGTCCTGACATATCTGAACATACATTTGTCAGATGCGATCAAGTTTTAGACAAGCTCTAGAAATTTGTGTCGCTTTGATTGTTAAAGTCGCGTTCTATCGGGAGCTTGATCAAATGTTTATATTTTTCTGGATCACAACAAATTTAACAATTTCTTGTAATTATATTTTATTTTGATAGAAACGTCTCAAGAAATCATAAATAAAAATAAAATACGAATTTTTCAGTTTGTCAGTTTTTTTGGAAATTAAAGTATGCAGATTATTTTTAAGTATAATCCTGAACAACTTTTCATTTAACCAATTTTACATTTTCCACAGTAACTATTTCTACACCGTCTAAATATTTAAAACAAAGCTAGAATTATTTTAACAATCTTAAAGGGATAATCCCCTGGAAACCAAACTTGCAAATTTTAAAATTTAATAAAATTCCCGTTTACCTTTCCGTGACAGTTAAAATGTCACTCAACAAAAGAGCATTTGCTTACAGAAGAATGCTTTCAACTTCTGACAACGAAACACAGTTGGGTGTTTATTTATAAAATAAATTCTTATTTTCACAAAATGACATTTATGCGATCGCTCTCGCCGTGATTCCCCTTGCCACAACCCTTAATCACGAGACCTAGTGTATTTTTTACGGTTGCGCCTACTTGCACACAAAGATATTGCAATGTAAAGGAAACCATCAATTGAAGGATTGCAAAGTAGGGACAAGGTAATAGGCTTAAATAATTTCGGAACACGGCGGAAGAGCAGACTAATGTTTACCAATACGATGTGGCTTTGGTGGGTTTGATATCAAGTTTCAAGTTGGTTATGCTTGGGTGTTTCATTACTACTCTCATTCTGTATAGTTCAATATAGTATAGGTATATATAGACAATAATCCCTGATTGTTGGTTTAGCAATTGTGGTTCTGAATTACTAATGGAGTCAGAATTTCTGTGGTTCTGTAAAGATCAAGCCTGGAGAGCTACTCCGCTTGTTGAAATACCTATAAATGTATAATGCAATTTAGTTTCGGATTCTTTAACAACATTGTTAGGTATTTGTGTTGCCATTCCAAAAACAGCATCATCCACCATCGAACTCTTGTAGTAGCATTGATGCAACTAAGGAAAATATTTATATTATTTCAAACTCGTACAAAAATAGTTTAGATTATTTTGTATTCTCTAGTGAGAAATATCCTAAAATGTTTTTACGGTCCTAACACTCATTAAATGAGCCGGGTTTTTTGTTTCTTGTATTCACATAATAAAATTTGGCTTGCCCTTAAAAAAGCAATTGAGCAGTCCGGATATCATCAGACCTCTTAACAGTAAACATAGACAAAAAGGAAAAGAAAACGGACACAATTGAGGTGAAACGAATGGAAATCTTATTTACTGTGTGGGGTTTTCTTTGAAATTGCTTGTTGGACAAACATATCATTATCCAGCTACTTGAAACTAACTTTATTTCAGTTTCTTTTTATTAGAATGCAGGATTAAAGGAAGTTCCTTTATTTGAAAATATGTCACTTCTCAGACATTACATCATTTTGTGGAGTAACTATTAAATTATAGAGCTTCGTAAAACTTAATAGCTCAACAAAGATTTTCGTCACCAGAGATGCAAAACCATTAGAGGCAACTGTACTATGTTACCTACTTGTACTCTATCTACCCAAATAAAATTAAGTTTATGAGCATTGTGAAAAAGGTCTAATTATGATTATCTGGCGAGTAAGGCTACATTAAATTATGTTAATTTGACGATTACAGTTTAAAACAGACTTATCACACTCGTAATAAATTAATTTTATTGTTGTAGAAGTAGTACCTAGGCGCACAATTATTGCTACTAAAACCGTGTCCAATTTACAAAATCATAAGGAAATCCGTCTCTCTTCAACTACATACTATCAAATCTGTCCATTTTTCGAAGTTTTATGGCAATTTTAAGGACACAAACTCGAAAATTTGACAAAATGTTTAAGTGCGTGTATAATAGGCTATAAAAACTGTAATTTTCCACGGATTTTCATTCTGTTTGATATTTTTAATAAAACTAACTTATTTCTTTGTAATAAAGTGAATTTCAACCAAATCTGTCAATTTTTCGAAGTTTTATGGCAATTTTAAGGACACAAAGTCGAAAATTTAACAAAATGTTTAAGTGAGTGTATAATAGGCTATAAAAACTGTAATTTTCCACGGATTTTCATTCTGTTTGATATTTTTAATAAAACTAACTTATTTCTTTGTAATAAAGTGAATTTCAACCAAATCTGTCAATTTTTCGAAGTTTTAAGGCAATTTTAAGGACACAAAGTCGAAAATTAGACAAAATTTCAAGTGAGTGTATAGTAGGCTATAAAAACTGTAATTTTCTATATATTTTCATTCTGTTTGAAATTTTTAATAGAACTAACTTATTTCTTTGTAACAAAGCAAATTTCAATTAAATCTGTCAATTTTTCGAAGGTTTGTGATAATTTTAAAGATACAAAGTCGAAAATTTGACAAAATGTTAAAGAGAAGGTATAACAGGCTAAAAAATCTGTAATTTTCCACGGATTTTCATTCTGTTTCAATTTTTTTATAAAATTAACTTATTTCTTTGTAATAAAGTGAATTTAAATCAAATCTGTCAATTTTTCGAAGTTTTATGACAGTTTTAAGGACTCAAACTGGAAAATTTACAAAATTTCTAAGTTAATTTATAGTAGGCTGTAAAAACTGTAATTTTCCACTGATTTTCATTCTGTTTGAAATTTTTAATCAAACTAACTTATTTCTTTGTAATAAAGTGAATTTCACTTAAATCTGTCAATTTTTCGAAGTTTTATGACAGTTTTAAGGACACAAAGTCGAAAATTTTACAAAAAATTTAAGTGAGTGTATAGTAGGCTATAGAAACTGCAATTTTCCACGGATTTTTATTTTGTTTGAAATTTTTAATAAAACTAACTTATTTCTTTGTAATAAAGTAAATTTCAACCAAATCTGTCAATTTTACGAAGTTTTAAGACAGTTTTAAGGACACAAAGCCGAAAATTTGACAAGATGTTTAAGTGAGGGTATAGTAGGCTATAAAAATTCCCTGAATCGCCAAAATTATAGTTATGTAAACGCAATAATTACACCTTAACATAAGCTAGATATACAGACTTAAAAATTTACAGAAATCAGCTCAAACCTACCTTAGCACCCCAGTTAGAGCCAAGACAGTTTCGCACTTTCGCAAACTAGTATTTTGATCTTATAGAATTGTCGACGATCCATAAATGATTTGTACTTTTACTGTACCTGCATATGACAATATATCGAGACTGTACCAGAACATACAAAGATAATTAGCTGTAGAATCCTTCGCAGGTGTTTGCCGGCGCCCAGGTGGTCCGCAATCCATTAGGCCAGTGCCAGTTCCGAGGGTCCACACTCTCCGTAAATGGGGAGCTGCAGCAGCAGGCGGCGGCCCTAGCCCGCGCCCGCCAACCATCGATGGGCATCGATACGGACATGGTGAGCGAATTCGATCCGAGCAGCTCGGACTCTGGTGTAGTGGCACAATGCACAGCAGTGAAACCATTAAAATTAAGACTATGTAAACCAATATTTGGCCGTAGCAAAACTAATAGTAAAAATACGAACAAAAGTCGTAGTAGAAGTGAGGAGAAAAAGGTACGGCCACCAAGTGAAAAAGTTGTAGTAGAACATGTAGTGCCGCGTGTACAAAAACCTAGAGACCCGGAACGGGAAAAACGACGTATAGCTAGGAAAAAGGAAAAACGAGCTACTTTAATTTTAGGACTAATTATGGGTTCGTTCATAGCATGTTGGTTGCCATTTTTCTTTATGTACATATTAAGACTGGCGTACCACATTCCACCCATAGCCTTCTCCACCGCATTCTGGTTGGGCTACATGAATTCTGCTCTGAATCCAGTTATCTACACCATCTTCAACAAGGACTTCCGAAGAGCGTTTCGTCGAATTCTGTTTAAGTGATGTTTGGCTTATGTGTGCTGCTATGAATGTGTCAGTCGCCGGATTCGTACTGCACAGTACCGCAGCGCACCTAGTGCCCTCTATCGACATTAAAATTTTGACAATCCTCATCTCATGTGTATTAAACTCTTCGATATCCATTGTTAATTCTTGTTACGTATTTTATCGATGCTGTTTTATTGAAACAATCACACTTAATTACGAAGTGGTTCGAATAAAGCTAATCAAAAATTTACTAAGAAAGAAGTACAAAAGTTTAAATTTTATCCGAAATTGCCTGGCTAGTTTCATTTTATCTTTACATATCATGAGGACTCTTAAGGTGATTTTAGTCGAAAAATAAAAAAAAAGTTTTAAACTTTAACACAGAAAATGTAAATAAACAAAAAAATCTTTATAACTAAAACAAATACATTTTAGATTGTGGACTCATCTCATAATCACACATTTCTTTATTTTCTGTTAAATCCCAGACCTTTAACTAATTTCCAGTTTCATCTAATTAGTAAACTTCAATGCTTAAACATTAAATCAAAATGAACTAAATAAATCTCAAAGTGCAATTTCCTTAAGTCGTTAAAAACGTAGAGATATTTCTTGTGATTGTTTCCGTAAAATTGTTTAACTTCTATTTAATAATAATAAATATGGAGCAATGACTACCACTGTGATAATATAACGCTTTCATTCTGGGATTTTATCGTAAGTAATTTGATCTAAGGAATACAGAATACTATTATGTGTTTAAACAAAAAAATATTTGATGTGTAGAAAGTTAATTTTCTTGTACATATATCTATATAATATTATCTTAGTTGTAATAGAATATATAAGTAAAAGATTCTGTGTTGTTTAAATTACAAAGTAAACAGTTTGTTTTTTAAACTTATTGGAACTTAAGTTTATTACATTGCTGGAAGCTGTGGGCGTCCCCTAATCTTTCATTTTAGAATATAAAATTTTCATTTTATAATAATATAGGTACTTAAATTGAAAAATATACAAAACGGTTTCGTTCAAAGTGAAATTATAAACTGGCAACGATTTTGTTGGTTGCCTACAAAAAGGAATTGTAAATATAAAGTATTCAACAAAATTATAGGCGAGGAAACCGCCGAAAATAGTCCTTAAAGTTGTCGACACCAAAAACTCTTCCCGATTTTATTAATGTGTTTGTTTAAACAAATAATGTAGAAAAAACTTTAAGGGACCAAAAGAAAATTTATTCATTTTCGTGGGAATTGAACGCCTATATTATTATGATATTTTTAAAAAAGCAATCTGTAAAAGAAACACTAACGTTAAGTTTCATCTCATGCATTTTGATATCAAAACAAATTAATTAGAAACGAAAATAAAATAATACTCCAATTAATTTAACTTTTAACCTCAGGAGCCGATAACTAAATCTAACCTAAACTAACCTAAATCTCTCATCTAAATAATTGATTGGTTGTTTTCTATAAATTGTTCTCCATTCAGTGCCATTGTGAATTGATTGTACATGATTTCGCTCCAGTAATGTAAAAGTTTTTAATGCAAAATGGAATTATAAGCAGAATCGTTTACTTTCCAAAATAATAAGTGTTGAAAAAGTGCGAGTATGCGAATGTTGAAAAAACAAAAAAACCAAAATAAAGAAATTTTAATAGTTTAGACACCAATATATCAAACCTCTGGAGGCCATCGGCTGTCACCTACTTTGTATTCCTACCCAGTTTCCCCATTATACATTCGTTGCCTTGACGAGGGGTCTCCAGTGGAAGTCTTCCACGAGCTCGCGGGGTCCACTCTTTGACTCCTGACAAACTCTTGCAACGAAACTATGGTGCTATAGACTGTTCGATGGCCAATGTCAGGGACCACACTGTATTGAACCTGCCCCTACCTTCCCCAACCACAATATCCCCTAAGTAAATTAGGCCCTGGCATCGGTTTTTTTTTTGTGCGGCCCCGCGCGGCAGAATCTAAATTCGCTCTGAGCCCGCGAATTTGGATTTTGCTAGCTCTTTAATCTTGTTATGTCTTAGAAAATAATTGTTATAAAACCAATTATAACTATACTACTGTCCTATATTTGTGTGTGTACGTTTTCCGTGAATAACAATTAATTACTATTATAAAATAATATAATAAATCAATATGGATCTATTTTATGTGTTTTATTTTAGACGTTTTTAGCACTTGTACCTTCATCTTATACTTTCAAAGTAATTGGTTTGTCGTTTATTGCTACATGCGTAGTAATTAATTCGAGGTATATAAAGCTTTTAATGAATTACAATGCATAAGATTAGGCCTCTCTATGTGTATAGAAGAGACATTTTAATTACTTGGAGATTTTAACAAAATTAAATTTAAATTGAAGTTGATTTATTCATAGCCGGACTTCCTTCACCATCCAGGCAATAATTTGTAAATTTGAGCACATATAACAAAAACTAAAAAGCACGTTTTTTTATAGAAGTGATATTACTTAAAGAATATTACGAAAATCAAAATCGCTTTGGTATAAAAGTTGTGCTGCATTGAATTTTATAATAAAGAGATCCTCGTGCCAACTAATTCCTAATTTACTCTTCTAAAAAAATTAAAATCCCTCTGGAATACAAGTAGAATCCAAGTAGCTCTTTATACACTAGTGAATAAAGTTACTTTATTTTAATGTCACTATAAATTATCTAAACATTTGTGTCATTGTCAAAACAAATACTGTCAGAATAAATTTATTACTCTGTCGTTATGATTTTACTAGATAATTAAAACATAACTTTAGCAGTCGAACATAAAGCTTTGTAAGCAACTTGTATATAATCTGACTTTATTGCTCGCCCTATTTATTAGCTTCGCTCGCCAGCTCGCTCACCCAAAACAGAGATCCAAAACCATTAGAGGCAACTGTGCTATGCTACTTACTTGTACTCTATCTACCCAAATAAAATTATTTTATTTATATTTTTAATAAAACTAACTTATTTCTTTGTAATAAAGTGAATTTCAATCAAATCTGTCGATTTTTTGAAGTTTTATGGCAATTTTAAGGACACAAAGTCGAAAATTTGACAAAATGTTTAAGTGAGTGTATAGTAGGCTATAAAAACTGTAATTTTTCACGTATTTTGATTCTGTTTGATATTTTTAATAAAACTAACTTATGTCTTTGTAATAAAGTGAATTTCAATCAAATCTGTCAATTTTTCGAATTTTTATGGCAATTTTAAGGACACAAAGTCGAAAATTTGACAAAATGTTTAAGTGAGTGTATAGTAGACTATAAAAACTGTAATTTTTCACGGATTTTCATTCTGTTTGATATTTTTAATAAAACTAACTTATTTCTTTGTAATAAAGTGAATTTCACTTAAATGTGTCAATTTTTCGAAGTTTTATGGCAATTTTAAGAACACAAAGTCGAAAATTAGACCAAATTTCAAATGAGTAGGCTAGTAGGCTATAAAAACTGTAATTTTCTATAGATTTTCATTCTGTTTGAAATTTTTAATAGGACTAACTTATTTCTTTGTAACAAAGCAAATTCAATTATATCTGTCAAATTTTCGAAGGTTTGTGATAATTTTAAGGATAGAAATTCGAAAATTTGACAAAATATTAAAGAGAGGGTATAAAACAGGCTATAAAAATTGTAATTTTCCACGAATTTCCATTCTGTTTGAAAGCTCGCTCACCCATAAAACAGACTCGTCAATAAAGTCATAGATTATATACTTGCTACATAAATAGCTATTATCTATCGTAGATTATTTTTATACTAATGCGACTGTAGATATTTTAACAAAGTTATTATCATTTTTGCTTAAAACGACTTCTATTTCCTATTCATAATTGCTTTATACCAAAGATTAGATAAATTGAGATGGTTAGAGGTTAAAAGATACCCCACATAGAACACATGACCTTTACATTAAGATTAAAACATGAAGGTAGGCAGTATACTTGGGTTATCAACTTATTATTCAATGAAATACTGTACGGAAAGGGCATATGTATTTTCACGAGGGCACCATCAATTATTTCTGTTTCCGATTATTTTCCAACATGTAAAAATCCTTCACCGCCATAAATTTCCGTTTAATTAAATCAATTCTGATTTACCATTGCGCTTCATGCCCCACATCATAGATGCAAATACAACCAAACGTGCGACTACTAGAATATTCTAAAATGTATATAGGCAGCTGACTCTTTAATTTCCATAAACAAGGCGCAACACATTGACAAACACAAATGCATAACATAAGTTCCATATTTATTTGCAAACACACTTCATTAAGTTTGTGTCTTAATTTATTCTGCTAGTCGTTCTCTCACCCTACCACTATTATAGTTGAATTATTTCAAGTTTGGAATAAAGTTATAATAACAACAAACATGGAATTTTATAGACAAAGGGAATAAAGGATGTGAATAAGGAAAAGTCACGTTTCCGGATTCCGTAATTAGAAGCTAGGTGTGGGATTCCATCAAAGAAACATGTGTTTACTTGTGTTTTTGTTTTGATAACACATATATCATTTGGAATGATAGTCATTACTAGTAGAAGAGAGGTCAGTAACATGGTTTTGCTTCATTAGTTGTAGTTGTTTACAATAATATAAATAAGATAAATTTTAATGTGATTTCCGCTTACGATTTCGTTTGGACGCCAATGTAAACAACAACTTTGAATCTAATTAGGCTAGATTGGCAGGCGATTAAGCACCGTGAAGTGCGCGCTTACCAATAAGCGATATGCAAATTTAATTTCACATTTCAATACACTAACAACTTCACCCATTTATCTTATGTTAAAATACAGTCAACTGTTATTACCTAGTGCATTCGTTTAGGGGAAAATCGCTTTTTTATCGGGTAAATCTCGGCTTTTTTCTGAAAAACCATTACACACTCATTAACCCTACAAAACTACTATAGTTAATTGAGCACGAAAAAACGCTAACAAAGTTAATGAACCAGCAAAAATCTAATGAAATTTGTAAATAACAAAGTTTAAATAATAATGATTTGATTAAATCAAAAACTGTTTCAACTAAATTTAAACTCTGCTGAGCTAACGACATAAGGAGCTTCTACAATTTGTTTGAACACTTTTTGAAACTAATCTGGTTTATTTATATTGTCTGTTAAAAATAATATATTGCTTTAATTTTCCTGACTTTTATTCGCGCATTTAATCCTCATCCAGCACCCTAATCTCTTCGGACTATCTCACCTCTCTCCTTTCCGTCTTTTTAATATAAGACAGAGCTCATATTAATGGTTTTTAGTACGTTTCAAAATTACCCTTTAAATTTTGCAATTAATCCATCAGATATCTCCTTTTAGCTAATTAGGTTAGTTGATCCTATGAGTATATCAGTTTTATTATCATTTGCGCACGGTTTTTTTCAGGGTTGGCAAACCAAATAAAAATATGTCGCGAGGGAGTGGTTATAGAGTATTAAGGCAAAGTTAAAACAGTTCATTAAGGGCGAGTTTATATTTTATAAATCTGTGTATTCTTTATGAACCATTCAGGTTCACCATCATATACAACACACAAAATGAAACAACCAACTCACGTATAATTTATAATCATCATCTGTATGTATGTTTTAGGGGCAGGTTTTACGTTTCCAGCGTTGTTATGTGTTTTGTAGATAAGCCACACAATAAAAATAACTCCATGTTGGATCATTTTTACCTACAATTGAATGCATCAGATTTCATTTAGCATTTTTTTAAATTAATCATTGTTCTTTTTAATACACAAAAAAGTTATGCGCTTTTATAGAAATTTAAGGGATGAAAGATACTTATACGCGGCGAGTGCCAAAAATACAGTAGGTACTTACATACTTTACAAGAGGTGACAAAGTTTCCAAATTAAATTGGCTATTAAATGCATTTTTTTTATAATTAAAATTTTAAGGACAAAAAAGTTCCAGAAGGTTAAACACTTTACTTACTTTAAAAAACCATCTTCTTAAAGTTTGATTTCAACAAAATTTTCACAAATTCAAGGTCTTTAGTACTCATTAGCAACTACCAAGAATTGGTTCTTCTCATTCAATTAGTTTAGAAGTTATTAGCAAAAAAAATTTTTTTTTAAACTTCAGGCGCCTATAACTTTTTAGTTATGCATTTTAGCATAACAACTTTTTGCGTCAATCGTCTCAGTTTTAGGGTTATTATTTACAGGTAAAGCATGTCCCACTTATTGCCACTCACCCTGTATTTTGATTGTGCTAAATTCAATAATAGTTCTTCTATTATCAAAATGTGTTCAGTCATTCCAAATTTACAATTTTTAAAACAATCATTTCACAATATTTGAAGCAATTTTGCTTGGAAATTAAAGGCTATCTAACCTAACCTAACCTAACCTAAAAGTGTTAGCTTTTTTTAATAACGTCTCTAATATTGCTCTACGTAAAATCAGATGGACACCAAAGCTCGTGATTAACTAATAATAAGTACACTTTATACGCAATAGAAAAGGAATTGTACAAAAAACTTCATAAATTTTATTGTATATAGAATTTTTTGAAATTCTAGAGTTATATCTGAAAATCATGTGCAGGTCACACCAGATATTTATTTCTTCTCTCATCATTCCACTGCCTATGAAATCAATTAAACCCGTCGAACAGTCAATAATTAGCCATCCCATACGATCAAACTGAATTAGCTTGTTTCAGTTTGGAGCAATTGAGAAGCCCTAGGGTAGAAAGCATGCTTTATTTACAGCATTTGTTGTCGTATATCTGCTATCTGCATACCAAACATTTCTGTTGATAGGAAATACGGACCAGTCGCGATCTAAAGTTGCCGTCATGTGGTGGACAGTGCTTCTTAAAAACTCGTTATATAAACATCGATCAGTGACCTTGATATAAAATCCAAAGTGCCTCCAGGAGGTTCATCATCATCATTAGCACAACGTAACTAAATTTTTTTTATATTATTATTAAGTTATTGTTTGCTAATGGTAATGTTAATGTTAAGTTAAAAAATTTTTTAGGTTTGTTTACACGAATTATTGAATGAGTCGTAATACTATTAAAATAACGGTCGATTAAGTTGAGAGGAAGACAAAAAAATTTACGTTTTCAATTCCGTTGTAACAATTATTACCCATCAATTAGCGAGTAATTGAGATTTACAACAATGTGTTTGTTTAAATTTGTGTATTCTGTATGTGTGTTAAATTATTTAGCAACATTTGTGGGGTTTACTACCACAATGTAAATTACTCATGATGACAATTTTAAATTTTAATTAAATACAATTTTATCTAGTTTATTTTTTATATATAAACTCTGTTAAATTACTTTAATAGTTTTGCAGGCTTCCTGTCATTATTTTTTTTCATTGTACAGAAATTACAATGGTTATTTTTCTGCGAATTAACGTAATTTTTGCAAAAATATTATTGCAACAATAGAAATTGGAAATAATTTGTGTATTGTTCAGTATAGTAAAAATATTCACGTGGTTTTAATACCCAAACACAAAGATAACATTTTTTTGGAGTAGTTTCCCAGCAATAATTTGTGTCTTGTTTCTGTAGAAACACCTCCAGAATATTAAACACTAAACTCAAATAACTTTCTTTGTTAAACATATACAAATAAGAATAAATCCAAGTTTTTCAGTGCATAATATCTTCTACAAGCAAAACAGGAACAAGGTGACCGTACATAACTGCAAAATTCTTAAACAAACTTGCTCTTTAATTCCGGTTAATCCTGCTGCATATTTTACAAATGTTGTCAGAAAACTGCAGTATATTTTTATACTCCTTATTTTTTACGACTGTGTATAACCTTTATACCCTGTGTGATAAACTAATGCACACTTACATCATATTTATCTGAATTCTAAAACTGCATATTGGATAAAAATCTATTTGGCAGGTGCAATGCTGCATAAAATTGTTCCCAATACAAAATGCATATTTGGGTTGTTTGTTAAAAATAACAGATAAATATGATGGATGACTATAAGTTTATTTTGCCAGCGCATTTACGAAAACTATAAAGATAAAAGTTTAAACTCATCATTTGTATCTATAAGTATGACCTTATACAAACACATCAAACTTTGTTTTCTATATCCAACAATTTCTTCTATTATTGACTATCAATTATTATTATGGAAATAACATTATAGGTTTTATATTGGAATAGGATGAAAAAATTATTATGTTTATTATAATTAACTTAATTGATATTCTTCAAGGCCGTGTGAAAAAGGTTTGGATCTACGTTTTATGATTCTAGGTACCCGCTATTGATAGGTGTGACATCTTTTATAATATCCACCGGTTTAAGCTTGGGAAAAGGCGGAGGCTGCGATCTCTGGACCAGTTCAAAGACATGTAAAAAAATGATTTCCATTGAACACTTTTTTCGTATGGTTTCTATAGAAATAATGTCAGAAAAAGACGTGATGGAAAAAAGAGTGTTAATGAGAACGTTAACATATCAACCTCTGGTGTTGGGGCCTTGAACCAGATTTATAGTTTGCAGAAATCATAAAGAAATTTACGATAGCAGCTAAAAGTTATTATTTTTCTTCGGAATTAGCAAATTTAATGTTTACAGGAAATTAAAAACGCTGAAATATATGTAACGTAACATTCTGATTTTACACTCGTGTTTGTTCAGTAAACATTATTTAAACTTATTTGCAGATAGAATGGGAGGGAATCTCCTAGATATAATGAATAGATAAAACAAGGGCACCGGATATTAATATAGATATCACACACCAGAACCAGATCTATTTAGTTTAGGTTAAAATCGCCTCTATTGCTACTGAAAGACTGAAAGAGCTACCTCAAACCTCACAGATCCATTTTATTCTTATAATGACTACTAGGGAACAATATTGTATCCAGTAGATAATCCATTATAATAATAGTTTCGTGGCTGATGTTGGGGGTAGATACATTACAATAAACCCAACATAGAACAAAACATTCATACAAATAATTCTTCTACATCGTCCTCCACACGACAACGGCGATTATTTTCAAATGGAAAACATCGGCAATATGAAAAAAAATTTTAGATGTAAAAACTACAAGACTTCACATCAAATACAATTTTAATTATAAAAGCATTAAAAATTCTATGTAATTTATTTCTGAAAATTAAAACGAATTAACTGGAAACTATTACACGGCTGACTTAAAGAATTAACTGATTAATAAATAAATGTTAAATATGTTTGCTTTAACAAGAAACTCTCAGAAGATTTCGTAACTTACTCAAAAATTAATTGTTTCATTAAGACTAGAAATTAATTCCATTCGATTCTAGACTATTTACATAATGGTTGACCTATTTAAGGGATTCTGTATACTATACGGAAGTATTTACTGCGAAACTAAAGCAAGTCAGCGTAATTGGGTCAATATTAAGAGCTGGAGATTTAAAAAAAATTGTTGGCAATTATTTTGAAGCATCAGTCTAAATGATTATTAAATTTTTAGCACGGATTATTAAACTTTCTATAATAGCTAAGTTACGTAAAACTATTGCCCCACCTAGTCCTCTATTTTTCAGAACTTGGTTTCATAGATAGATTGTAATTATTGTAAATTCAGCCGGATTTGTTCCGGTCAAGTTGCGTTCGCAATAATGTCCATAAAATGAAAATAAACATGGGAGATCTGTTGTGCTGGAGGTGATAAATGTCCCATGTTGATTTTGCTTATAAGTACACACATATACTCGTACAGTCGAATGGAGACTTGAAGTTTACCATGTGGAAATACTGGAGAGAACGCGAACGGAACAAACTTAAATAAACATTTTAACCTTGGCCTCTCCGCAGAGTTACCTATCCAAAGTTTGATTAATAGTCAAAATTTTCCAGAATCACTTTTTAACTTTATCCATAAAATATTGAGACATGTCTGTTTTAGTTTTATTTTACAGGCGTTGATAGACTCCTGTTACAATAAACCGAAAAAATATATCTCTACACAATGCAGAAGGTGCCTTGAGCCTTATTGTGCTTGTGTATATAAAATTTCTATTAAACTTGCAGTGATGTGTTTGGGGGAGGACGTGTAGCTTCGAGCCCTGTGAAATTTTTTGACACAAACCCATTATGGGTTTGCGTGCGCCATAAACTGATGTTATGAAGTAATTATGAGCGACACGACAATTTTTGTTTCCCTCATCACAGTTATTTTTTTTATATTGTACAATTTTCTGTTGGGAAAACCTAATGACCTACGGCAGTTTAAAGTGTTTTTTAAGGAACAAAATCTTGTTCATAAACGAGATGAAAGTAGGTACAACATACTGTGTGTAAATGCAACAATTTACTTACTTATATTTTATATTGTCACTGTGTGGAAATTGCTTCCGAGTCATAACCGCCGCTTTAATAATATCATCAAAATGTCGGCGGCTTCAAGCCTATATTGACATTGTAATAATGCTTAGATTATTTAAATTTTCACATAAGCGAATATTGTGTTCCATTATGAATTCATGCCTTTTACGACTTCATCTTTTATAAGCCGATTAGTTCTTATAGCACGTAAAATGAATCATTAAGCGTAATGTTACATTTTGTTGTCAATTCAATTATTTTCAAATGGTTTTTGTAGTTCTCCAGTTGCGAACCTGTTTGTAAAGCTGAAAACTTTGTATTTTATAATTATTTTAAATTTACAGCTCCATATTATAAATTAATTGTGTTATCACGCAATAAATTCAAAGTGGACAAAAACAAACACTGGCTGAAAATCATTCTCGTTGTCGAGATTAGTATTACTTTTCTGTCTTCTTGCCCGCTGGCACAACAGGATTTTTTTGTTCGTGCATATACACGTTTTTCTCCGGAAAGTAATAAATTTCCCCGGACGGCTGCTGGAATCAGTTTTTCACTGCCGTGCATAAATTTTCTTTATTGGTTATGTGGTATTTTTTAATGACAAGACAAGTTCTTTTTACTTCTTTTTTATTGTATAAGCGTTTTTTAAATCATACTTAGTGGTTGATATATTGCGGTATTAATTTATTGTGGTTTATCCTACGGAAATTTGGTTTTTACACAATAATAAATAATTGATGTTTCAATTACTGTAGCCCAAAGTAAAATATGCACCCTGTTGCTGGCTGATTATTTCCCGTGCTAAATATCTTGATTGTTGTTGGAGATAACCTCCTTACGAAAATTCATGGCATGCGGAAAATTATCCGGGACTTTATCAGCAACCAGTTGAATTAAAAATATATTTCATCTATTTTGCATATTTCTATTAAACGAAGAAAATGCCAAGCTTCTATTACATTGTAAATAAACTAGAGGAAAACTCATGGACAAAATTCAACTTCATCATTCCACAATTTAAATTAAACCAGTGCCGTATTAAGTAAATTTCTTGCACGTTCACCATTGAAATTTGTGAGTACATATTATGATTAGGGCAAATTCGTTTATGTTCTTGCGGTTTGGTGTAAAGCCAAAAGGCAAATAAAATGTTTTGTGCAAAATCGTGGTAATCCCGAAAATATTGAAAAATTCCGTGGAAACACTAGAAATTTCCTATTAAAAGGAATTCATCTGCACAAATTAATTTTGCCATTAGTTTATACCTACATGTTGAATTTTTCTCTTATTTAATTTTTTTATTTTTACAATTTGGGTTTTCCAGCTAAAAATTGCTTTAATAAATTCTGGCTTCCTTACTAAATTATAATAGACAAAATACTTAAATTAATATATTTTCACATGCAAGTCGAATTTTATCTATATATAATCTCTGTTAATAGCATTTATATTACCTGGTGCTAATAAATATTTAAAAGTTACATAACTAATTGGTCTGATTCCACTAGTGACACAGCACCATAAATACAATATTGAAACAAAATATTACCATCAATTTTTAATGGGAATTATTATTCATAGCCCCATTCGCAAAATATTGCTAATAGACTCTGCAAATAAAATAAAAACCCGTTAAAATAACAACAATAAATATGTTAATCTTGACTAGAGTCAACGATAAGTTTTTTCCCACAAAAACTACTCGGTGTTTTTTGGTGTGTATTTTAAATTAATACAAAAATTGTGGCGTAAATTGTTTTTAAAATAGACAGAAACCAATTATATCTTTTCTAATTTTATTATTCTGGTATTATTATTATTATAATATAATAATGCGAATAACAAAACAACAAATTAAAATTCGATTAAATGTATAGTATGGTTGTGTTGTAAAACATCATGTGACTGTTCAATTATTTATTATCTTCTGTTATATTATAGTATTATTTAAACGTCATGCAAAAAAATAATTGATATGCATGTATATAAAAATATGTTAGCTTACTAGGCGGCGGTATAATTACTGTATTAATTTAAACACTTTACCATTTAATTTATAAAGCATTTCATGACTCATTTATTTGCTTAGTTCTATTGAATTTAATTGATACGTATTGTTTTACCATAATCACTACAAGTTTATTGTCTTGTAAACCACAAATGCTCTCTTTACAATTACAAATTACAGGATTGCTCTGGGATTTAATCATGCATCAGGTATTTAATCCTTTCATGCTCAACATGTTTAAAAAACAATTACATATAAATATTTTATTCTGCCTCGCAATGACATCATATTATTTTCCTGAAATCCTGCCGAAATAATAACAGTAATTGTTGGGAACTTTTAGGTTTCCTGGTTTGGACTCCATAACAGCATAAATGAGGTTTTGATTATTAACATTGTGCTTGGTACGTACAACATCCTGCGCCACAGAATGAACCTCAAGTTCATACGACTGGAACTTCCTTCATTCATTAAAAATGCATAATATATACCAACCAGTTGGGTTTGATGATAAAGCGAAATGAAACAACTTTTAAGATGTTGTTTGCATGCTTTTCAAGGACACTACAGACGACCTCCAAAGGTCATGGATTTTAAATATTATTCACCTAAGCAAGAGCACATGACTGGAAAGCATGTGACTGGGTTCCCACAAGTTGGATGATATAAGATTTTTTTTTCATTTAACTCGTCTTCGAAATTATCATAAACAATGTGAACAAACGAACGTTGTGGTTTTACCCAGCACGATGCTGCTCATTAATACTGACACATTGGAATAATATGGGTTGTCAAAATATAATACTGAAAAGTGATTGAGTGCTACAAGGTGCAGGTGGAGACTTATAATGTACGAATTTATCATCATCTGATCATTTATCACCGGCTATAAAATGATGTGAAATTTAAGACACCAAATAAAAGCGTACAATTTTTGGATGAACCAGTTTTTTTTTTGTTTCCAAGTATACCTTTTTTACGTGTCTTGAGCGTATATATCATAATTCTTTTTATTTTGTAAAAAAATTTAATCCCCTACAAAAATTATTCAACGAAAGACCTCTTCGATAAGTACGCCACTGAACAATATTACTTTGGTTCTAATACCAACAAATTGTAGCTTCCTTACAGACTTATTAACCCACCAAACTTCAAATCTCTACTTTAAACCGTTCTGTAAATATACTTAAAAAATTATTTGGAAAAATATTTTTCAGCGCCCTGTAACTCAGTAAGGAAGAACTTTTGGACTAAGGTATGTTTAGTTTAAACGAATTATTTTGAGCCCAAAAACTTGTGGTAGGATTTTGTAAAGACCTTTTAGAGACACCTTGTATATTTCTTAGGAACTAAAAATTACTCAATTAGCGTATAATCTCAAACAAAATTCACCGACCTTAATAAAATGAAGATATTTCATAAAAAGTATGGCTGAATATTAATAGCGACTAAAAATAAATATTATAAAAATTAACCTGTTAAAACTTTCAGCGATATCGACTGGCTTTCAGTGACAATATTAAATTTGTAACTTTCTAATGTATCCTAATAACTAAACTCTTAAAAACATCCTGTATATGTCGAAATTTAAAAACAAATCTGTATCAAGAAAAAACATTAAATTACTTACTCGAAACTCAGCGAATTTTTTATCTCTTTACATGTGACTTATTATCATCCATGAATCATCATATAAATGAAAAAAGTTACTAAATTGAGTTCCTAGTAATCCTTGAACAATAACGTGCAATGATCAACAAAACCGGCGATAACATGTTTTTTCCAAAACTATTGACCGTAATTTTTGGTACGATCAAAGTCCACAGAGTAATGAAAAATATAAACCAGACAGGACCAAACGAGACTTATGTAAAACATAATCATCTAACGGCAGGCGAAATTTCCAAGAAAACAAAATCACCTAAATACTGGTATAGGATCAAAATTTTTGAAAACTACTTTAAGTTATGACAACGGAACACTTATTTTAGAAATTTCGATTAGCTTCCCAGAACTTGGCAATTATTAAAAAAATAACGCTTTAGTTACCCTATTCGTAATTATAGTACATCTACCTGTCCTACAATAGTCTAGACAGACCTTTAATCTCCCCAAACATATTCTAGAAAAATTACAGTTAGTTACCTTTATCTCTGTTATTTAACATTTTCCTGTTTTGTCTAGTATAAAACATACAGGAAGCAATCCTGACTATATTAATACCTCGTAAATATTTTTTGTTTCATTGAAATTTCATCGCAACTGGAAATAACGATGAGATTATAAAAAGTTGTCTTTATCTTTTATATTTTTACAGGTGATTGTCAACAGTGTTCTAGGTCTGTCATCATATCTAAAAATACAACACATTTGGTTAAAAAATCACAGGATATTTATCTAAGCCTGGGCATATATTCAACAGATAAATGATTTAAATTTGAATGAAGAGGAAACATAAATATTCTGATTATCTAGTTTTCGACTAAAAAAATTTAAATGTTAAAGTATAAACCTGCAGAAATACATGGATTTTTTAAACTAACCATTGATCATTCGAGACAACAAGCAATTTTAGCAATAAAACTGTTTAAATATTAATTTAAATTTATTAATTTATCTGTGTTGTGTTAACGGCAATATTTTAGTAAAAGTTTTTAATGTAGTTTGTGGATATAAATAACAAATTGTAAAAATATAACCAGTGTTTATTGGATATGTGTACTTTATACTTCCATTTATATATGATTTAATATTTCCAGTTTAGCAAATTATTACAAACAAAATACGCATTTGAATCGCCCTTTAAACCAATTTCACCTAAAACCTATCGATTGGTTATCGTGACGTCAATTTTGCTCTTTTTGAATATTAATATTGCTTATGCAAATACCCCAACGAAGAAAACTGGGAAAACTGTTTAACAGTTGCAATCCAAATTATACCTGCATTTGTTTTATCTCATATATTACTCCTGCTTTTCCTTAATTTGGCGTTGTATTATTATAAAACATAACGATATACTTAAACGGTTTTAATTGCTAATGAATTAAAATTTATTTGTTGTGTTGCGATTTAATTTAGATAAGTATTAATTGAAATTCTCGACTGCAATGGAAATCCCCGATGTTGGGTAGTATAGTGTTTCTGTTTTGATTAGTGGTTACATAATTAAAAAGTTATATTATTACGTTCATTTGGGAACTCAACCATGTCGATTCCAAAATATGAATGAACTCATCAACGCCGCTCTCTAATAGTTCAAGAAAATTTAACAACCTGAAAATATTCAGTTACTAGTTCATGAGTGAATTTATATGAGGAAACCACAAAAATGCGAAATAACTTCTTCTGGATTAAAGAAACTGGTCGTTCGATTCTTGTAAAAACAGACTAGAAAAATGTAAATGTTGTCGTTTACTAAGTTGTTGTTATGTCCCAGTTTAACACTGGCGCCACAATAGCTTTCCATGTGATATTATTCTAGGTCTATAAGATAAACTGCAATTTCAGGAAGGATAATAATGATGCCTGTTTACTGTAAAATATGTTGTGGTATGATTAGTTCGAGTTTCGAGTTTTTATAATTAGTCTGTATTTGTGTGAGTATATTATGGACACCTCAAATTTCATTATGATAACCCACTAACAATATGCGGAATACAATCCAAGTTCGTTGGCTACGCTATTTATAAAACGTTTAGTTATTTATAGATCAGTTAAAATGATTTGTTTCATAACAGATAAATCAACGCATTTGGTTTATTTGTTTGTCTGCTATCAACTAATTTTTATTGATTAAACCTGCTGCAAATTGATGAAAAACTTACAACCAAAACCTCTACTTCTACACAGTACAATTTTTCTTATTTTTTTGGCGTTTGTCCACAATTGTCCGAGAGTATTATTCATGCCCACGTTATTTCGGACGAATGTTTTGGCTCTCAAATAAAGTTCAATCAAAAGTTATTTGGATTTCCTTGTAAAATTCAATGTAAATAGAAAAGTTAAAATTAGTTTTCCAATGTTGTGCAAAAAACTCAACCTGAAAAAACCGGTTTCCGGGAAGTTTACATAGAATTTTCCACGCATTCGCGAAAACGTGATAGGCTACAGGGTGTTGACAAGAAACGAGAAATCAACAAGGTTAAAGCGAGTTTTTGGCAAAATATTGATTAGTCAGCAGCTGTTAACTTAATCTAGAAGTTACGATTGTGTTTAATTCGAGTAAATTCTCTTAGGCGATTAGGATAAATGCAAGAGTGAATGATTTTTTAATATTTTAACTCTTCCCTGTATATTTATATACATACCAATCATTAATTTATGCGGAGAAAAATAGTTATTTTCTGTCATTCCTATTTTTTTAAACTGTGTTTTTATAGTTTTGTAAATTGCTGTTATATAATTTTTGTCCTTGTAAACTTGGAAATTTGTGCGACTGGTCTGACTAGGACCAATAAAGCTACTTAATAAGATAATTTCAGAAAAATAGTGTATCCATAACAAAACCAAAAATCAATTGTTTTATGCCATCAATCATGCCCAATTTCAACGCCTTTTTTGAAAACTTAACACTTTTGGCAGTAAGTTTATACGACAACTCAAATTATTCTTCTCTCGATTAAAATTTGGTATATCTTTGAATAGCTGATATGGAAAAGTTGCCACTATTCGTAGATACGGTAACGTTTTAGCCTGTTGGGTTTGGCAGCTTTTCTTTTTCCCACTCGGAATTTTGGTAAAAAATAAAGCATAACGCTATGCCATCATAGTCTTTATAAACTCGCTTACAAATGTGGTGGAACTTGTTACGTTTTAACTACCTATAGATATACTGCTTTTTCTTTTCATGAGCTAGATTTGTTCAGTTGCAGTATTAATAGTAACTTGTGTAAGTCAACAGTATGTCGTTCATCTAATTTTAGAATTTTGTAGTGTTCACCTTAGAACTGAAAGACTCTAGACTGATTTCCACCATGCCTCCGGCTCGTGTTCAACTTTTTGTTCATCTTAAGCCAAACAAGTTTCGTCCTAATGTTTAGATCTTGCATTAATACGGGAAAGAGTGTGGATATAATACGGACCCCACTATCATCTCTACCTGAAAGTGTCTTCCAAAAATCACTTCGCAAGTAAACACTATGCGACTTTTTATTTGTTAAATCGCCGGTTTAAATAGCTCTTCACTTTGTTGGTGGGAGGACAGTCCACTGTGAGAACTGTCCGGCGATGAACGGTTTAGTGTAAATAGTATAGTATAGTAATATGTGCGTAAGTGGTTCAGTGGACTTGACCTACGTTTATGGTTTAACACTAGGCTTAACCTTTGTGTAACGACTGAATTTAATTAATAGTTGCGACGGGCTGGTTACATTTTCTAATCAATATTTCTGCGCGTGGCTTTGCACTTCTTCCATACACGAGACTTGCAGCAAAGAGTTTAATGGTCCAGGAGCATTTCCACAATTTGCAGGACATCAAGTACTACTAACTGTCAAGGTGGGAAAAAAAACAACAATTACTAAAATTAATTATAAGTTTAACAATAACTATAACTATACCTGACATTGCAGCAGTTTTGGTTAAATTCCGGTCACTTCTGCCTTAACGATAAAAAAAATAGTCACATATTCTATTTAACGTCACAAATATGTTGCGCTAACAACGATAAAGATCATTAATTAAACAGACTTGTAGCTATTTAAATAAGTACTAGAGGGACCCAAAATTATTTCAAACTTTCTAAGAAGAGTAAAAAATGTAAGACATTTTATGGAAAATTTAGCTTGTAAACTACAAAAATTTGTTATAAATACTTACCAAATTAAGTATACATGACATTGCGGTAGTTTTGGTTAAATATTTATCTAAAGTGTATCCGAATAACTATAATTAAAGTTCATTAACTCACCAACCTTTCTTTGCAACTTTGATAAGTATTTATCTACCATAGCACTTACCTAATTCAAAAAATAGTCAGAAATAATTAACGTCGTTATATAAAACTGAAAAAATATGCTAACTTTTTCGTATACCTTATGAATCACCAAATTAAAAACAGGTTGTTGCTATAGAGTATAGACAGTGTAAAAATTGCCTTTAACAAATATAAACTCCACCAGGTGTATAATATTCATTGTGGATGGTATTATAAGGTATTGTACATATAAAACATTTACTTTATTCATAAATTTAAATAATGCTTTATGCAAATTCAGCGCTTGAAAGGACAAAATACATTTGAAATGACGACATTTAACTGTGGAACGTGTAAACTGACTACAGACGTCACATCGAGTGAAATGGTAATCAATCAAACCAGAAATTTGCAAACAAATTGAATACGCTGCAATTAGATTTAGTAATCATATTAAACCACTGTGATAGTTATTAAGGAAATTGAAAATAATGCTAAGAAAAAGGGTTGGCAAAAAAAAATTATCCAAAATAATTTGTTGGTGTCAGTGAAATATTAAATAATAAACAATGAAACTCCGGTTGTTAAAAATAATTGTCGTAATTTAAACAGGGTAATTTAAATACACTTAAAAAGTTTTTTCAACACTTTTAATAGGTACAAAATTGCAGTATGCTGACGAGTTATTTGAATAAATTTTGAAGGGCGTTAGTATTAAAAATAGTGTTACGTCAGCTACAATTATCAAGCCAACCAATTACTCTCAGATAAATTAATAGTTTTACGGTACTTTATTCTAATATTGTGCATGGGGATTTAGGGGATAGTAAGTACATCCTTATTTTTCTTGTACAAATTTTTACTTATTTCGTAACAATTAGCTACTAACTAAACTACATTGAAAATCACTAAAGGGAAATAAAACACATTGTCAAACATTTTTTACATAAATATAAATTGTCGTTTATCGTAAAACTTATGTTAAACATGGCCTCGTTTAAGAAATTTCCTTGAACTTCGAAATACAGTTGTGTTTATCCTTGCGATCCTGGTTTTGAAATAATATCTATGTGAGTTTCTTATACGATGCGGGTATACGAGCTCTAACAACTAAATGTTCGGACAAAAGTAAATTTGATTGTCTTTTTTCCATACGCGCAAAAATTATCTAAATTAACTTCCATAACATTGATGGTTTTTCTGTTATAATGCCAACATTTGGTTATATAAAAACGTAAATTTCGTAAAAATCCGCTCGGCGGTTCCAAAACTGTGGCACTTTAACCCAGCAGGATGGGAAAATTGTAGAAACAAAGAATTATTATTTTCAAAACGTTGGATCTAGTAGTCGGATTTTGATGAAATTTACTTTATTGCAAACCTGGTTGTTCGTTTTCGTTACAAAAAAGTTATACACGTTTTTTTTGATGATTTTATGCATTTATCGGAGCTTCAAAGTAGCAACTTTAAAAATGATAGAATTTTCTAGTAACTGTTTTAAAAAATCACAGTTTTGAAACCACTGGTTGGAATTGTGTCAAAAAACCTTTGAATTTTTGAATTTTTTTGAATTTTTTTCGAGTTCCACAGTTCACTTTTCAAAAAACGTGTTTTTTGGGGGTGCTACCTACATTTAAATAATCACAGTTTTGGAATCGCTGGTTAGATTTTGGTAAAATTTACTTTATTGCAAAGCTGGAGGTTGGTTTTATGTACAAAAAAATCCCTAAGTCTTTATTTAGTGATTTTAGGCCTATTTCGTAGCTTTAAAATTGCACTTGAAAAATGTGACATAATTTTCTTTTCAAATATCACAGTTTTGGAACTCGGTGAAAACGACTTAAATGTGCTCCCATGGCCCTCATCCAGTCCGGACTTAAATGTCATTGAAACGCTTTGGCATAAAATTAAACGTATTCTACGCAATAATCCACCAAGAACCATTGGACTTGAACACCAAAATAGAAGAAATTTGGGACAGTTTCACGCCAGAATTGTACCAAAATTTGCTAAATACAATGCCTGCTAGAATACAGGCAGCTAATAAAGCAAAAAGAGACGTACCCTCTTATAATGGTCCTTAATTAAAAATTATCCCAACATTTACTTGCAAATTCATTTTGTAAAATTTGCTAATTATTAAGGTTAAAATATTATTAAATCAAATAATTAATTTTCTGCTCAAAATTTTATTCAAGATCTCAAAAAAATCACGTTTTCGTATAAGAAAGTACTTCGAGATATAAATGTTTATAAAATAAATTAGAAATCAGTTATAATGTTGTCGCCATTTACTGAGACAGGAAGATATTGTCGAAATTTAAATATAGGAATGAATTTTTAACTTATCAACTTAACCAGAACATTTCTGGTTTTCAAACGTCACAAGTCCTAATCCTAACGATGTCTTAATTAGTTCTTTATAAAGAAACCTACATACGTCCGAACATTAACATAATGTACACGTGAGAATTAGAATCGACTAAACTGTAAATTATAATCATCATTGAAAAAAATTTCCAACAAAACATATTTATGTGTATGAATAATTATTATATTTATGTGTATTTGAAATTTAACCAAAGAACTTTTTTACATAATATTTTGTATTCTATGGTAAAAAAATCTAAAAATTCAACTCGCCGTATGCAAATTTTTAACCAGTTACATATTGATAAAAAAATCCATATTCATGTTCTGTTCTGTATTAAACAGGATTGGCTTTGTTTAATTCTTTCTGGATAAATATTATACTATACTACATCCGATAAGAATAAATTTTATACTTATATTTCAGTTTGCATAAAATCACAATAAATAGCCAGACATATTACAATGTTAGTTGAATATTTAACAATATTGAGTCGAGTCGTTGAGATCATTACTGAATAAAATTTTATGTTATTTCCATTCAGCTTATAGTATACCTATCCCGAAACGGTTGTGTTATCTAAATTGTTCTATCTATTCAGGTCCATTTACAAGTTTTGTTAGAATTATTCCACAAGAAGGTACTGTATTAGGCATATATTATTTCCCCGAAACGTCAAATTAAATATTCATTATTTGGGTGATATTCTCAAAACTCACTTAAGTATTCATACAACATGTACTGGGTGTTCTAAAAGAATATTTCTCATCGTTGCAAAAATTTCCATGAATTAAGTAAATTGTACCAAAAAACGATTTGGTTCGTAAACTTTTGCTTATTAAATTATTGTTTGCATTTTAATCTGATTTTCAAGTGAAATCCTATAAACACTCATTTTAATTAAATCTCTCCCACTATTCCTAGTAGTAGTAAAACTTCCAAAGTAACATCATCATGATGTTGAATATTTATGCAAACCCAAAACAAAACAATTTATTATCTACTCATGCATTTCTCAGGTAAAGACGCTCACGTGAATTGTTAATGGAATTATTACGACTAACAAAAATTAAATAGAAGATAGTTAAATGAAAACGTGATATTCTAACAGTGAAATCCCTTGGCAAACATTAGCAATAAATGGTATACGCGGGTTGTAAAAAGTTCGTATAACGTTTTTATTTTATGTTTACAGGTTAAATCTGCTTGGGATTAACTCAAACTGTGCCAAAGGTGTCATGAATTAGAAATTTTCCAGATTATTCATGACAATTATTAGTACTGATGTAACTGAAAGTCAAAGCAAAACTGAAAAATATACAAAATGCGAGGTTAGAGTATTTAATGAATAACGACATTAATTGATAAAAGACTCAAAACGGGACTTTAAATTAACCAAAGAAATAAAATGTAGACCACATACATGGTTTTTATTTGAATTTATGAATAAAAAGTTGTTTTTTATCATTTTTGATGAACCAAAACAGATTATACCAAACACGTGACGGGGAATTCCCGATTGTGTGAGTCATCGAAAATGGAAGTTGAAATAGAATCGAGTTATGAGTTTTGATTGACGGAGGTTCGACTACATGTGCTAAAATTGAAAGCAACCTTTCAATTGTAATCTGCCTTATTACATTATTTACAAATAAAATTATCGCCTGACTTGACAATGAAACAAACGAAAGTTCTGTCAGTGGATTTCGAAATAAGTTTCCAAAATATGTACATAAAATTTACTTTAGTACATAGGTAAATTGAAACAGTTCATAAATTTTGTGTAAACTCGTAAACCTGTGATTTATTTCGTAAATTTCATATATAAACAAATTAGTTCAGATCGTTTTAATCAACGTAATTCACACAGTTTCCATTAATAATTAAAAACTGCATGTATTAAACCCCATCACAAGCAATCCAGTTGGATATCCGGCAATTTATTTTTCAATTTTCATTCACTATTTCAACTTGAATCTAAATGAAATCCACCAAAAACAAAGGGCTTTGTTTCAATCGGACTTAGATGAGGTCAAACAGCTCAATACAGATTTGTTTTTGCCTACGTACTTGAATGAATGCCAAAGAACTCAGCTGAGGCTCTTTCACTAGATGAGTACATGTGTATTTATATGAATTTCTGTTGTCTATTTACATTGTGCATGTACCTATTTCCAGTTTTGTGGCACACGAACCCTTGGCACCTTTGTTATAATATAACACAACTGAAATATAAATCAGTGTTAATTACATTGAATTGTTTGATACAGTGGAGGGATAATTTTAACACAAGAGGCGTTAATTATACCAAAAAATCACGGTAATTTGTATAAAAGCGATAAAATTTCCTGTTCAATAACTCGATGTATCTCAAACAATAAAACTACATAAACATTTCATAATAAATAATCATGATCTGCTGCTCTAAATTCAAAATAATAAAACTGATAAACCAATATTTATACTAATAAACACATAAATATTTAACAAATAGATTTAAGTACCTATACGTGTTAAAAAAATCATGCCTAAATTTCATGAAAACGTGACCAAAACGGAATATTCATTTTTCCTGTGGTTCAGATTTTAATTCGATGTGAAAATAAACAAAACAATTTGCTATCTATTAAGCATTTAAACAAGGTACAATGCTCACGTGAATTGTTGATGGAATTTTTACGACATAAGCCCAAATTAAATGGAACTTAATAATATTAGGTAAATGTAAACGTGACAGTCTGATGCTGGGGGAGTCTGTTGTCACAATAATTATTCTGAAATCCCTTGATAAATATTTGGTACATCCTCTGCGCCAAAAAATTAAAGGATTAAATACATTTACGTGAGCAAATTACGAATAAATTCTGTAAGGAATGCCTGAAGTTAAAGAGTCTATGATATTGATTGTTATTTTTATTATAATCATGACCACGACTATAATCAACAATAACAAAATTTATTATAAACAAATATTTATAGTAGATAATAAAATATTACAAGCCGATGGTGGTTTATTATAAAATAAATAAAAAACAAGCACCTGTAAAATAAACTATAATGAATAAATCTTCTTTATTATTTATTATCAAAGATTCTTTCCATAATATGGGGAATGACGTAAACCATTACAATCGGCGCTTAGTTACTTAATAACAAATATATTTACCACCATCAGTAATTTTATGGTTCTAAATTTTTAATATGTTTACCTCGGATTTAACCAATAATATTTCAAGCTAGTAAGGTTGTCCATATAAATTGCTTTTCCCTTAAAATTTCTTTTATTATACTGATTATGTTACAAATATAATTAAAAATAATTCGTAATTGTAGTAAGATTGCAATAATATCTTCCGTGATTAGAGAAAGCGAATAACACACACATTCATTCATATTATTATAAAATTAAATAAAGAAAAGAAATTTTGTATAAAAACTAAAAATGAATGCCAGTTGTTACATTACTACATATTAAATTAATCTGATTCTGTTTAAATTAGGTATTTGGCACAAATTTAAAATTAGAATTAATTAATTTCACTTTTATAATAAACACTTTCACCTTGCCTTACAGTTTTTTTCTTGTTTGATGAACCTCGGAACGTGAATGTTTCTGACAAGAAATGAAATACTGACAGACTATTAAATAATTATTATTATACAAGGAGTTTCGTATTCTATTTTAATGATGAAAATTGCAGTTAAGTGTGGTTGTTCGATGTAATTAGTATTTAGATAGGTGTGTTATTAACAGTAGAATTTCATTTTTAGATTTTTATAATAATTATTATGATTGATAATAATTCTAACAACTAAATGTTCGGACAAAAGTAAATTTGATTGTCTTTTTTCCATACGCGCAAAAGTTATCTAAATTCACTTCCATAATATTGATGGTTTTTTCTGTTATAATGCCAACATTTAGTTATATAAAAACGTAAATTTCGTAAAAATCCGCTCGGCGGTTCCAAAACTGTGGCACTTTAACCCAGCAGGATGGAAAAATTGTAGAAACAAAGAATTATTATTTTCAAAACGTTGGATCTAGTAGTCGGATTTTGATGAAATTTACTTTATTGCAAAGCTGGATGTTGGTTTTCTTTACAGAAAAGTTACACAAGTTTTTATTTGATAATTTTAGGCATTTATCGGAGCTTCAAAGTTGCACCTTTAAAAATGACAAAATTTTCTAGTAACTGTTTTAAAGAATCACAGTTTTGAAACCGCTGGTTTGATTTGTGTCAAAAAACATTTAAATCAAATCTCAATAATCGTACTATATTGAAAAAATCCTGAAATGTTAATATGATTTTTTTGCATTTTTTTCGAGTTCCACAGTTCACTTTTCAAAAAACGTGTTTTTTGAGTTAAAATAATCACAGTTTTGGAACCATTGGTTGGATTTTGGTAAAATTTATTTTATTACAAAGCTGGATTTTGGTTTTATGTACAAAAAAATTCCCAAGTCTTTATTTGGTGATTTTATGCATATTTCGTAGCTTTAAAATTGCACTTGAAAAATGTGACGTAATTTTCTAACGACTGTTTTTAAAAAATCACAGTTTTGGAACTTGGGGAAAACGACATAAAGGTGCTTTCATGGTCCTCATCCAGTCCGGACTTAAATGAAAAATATTTTATCAGGATTCGGAATTATTAGAGTAAAAACACTGTAAATTAATAATAATAATCTTTATTGAACTAAATTATAAAAATTCAATTTAATTCCACCGGCCATTGACCGAGATCCTTAAAATTCGATAAGTTTCAATGATAAGCAATTTTTATGGTGCAAGATATCTGCCTTAACAATATTGTTTCACGTGATGATAATGAAAATGATTTATAGTACAATTCGTAAATTATTAAGAATTACTAAACCAATGTTGAACAAATTACTGTAAATTATTCCTACCTTCAAACTGAAAAAATCAAATGCAAGGTTTTTACGTTTAAAAATTTTAATTGTTGATAGTAAAACGTGACTGCAAGGAACTGTTTGATTTTTTCCTTCATTTTTAGTAACGCGAAGAAGACTTTAAAATTATAGCATTTCCTAAATAATAATAATAATTTTAGAATCAAAAATACTGATATTCGATATTTCTTTATTTAGATTTAGATGTTATTCACCTTTTAGTATTTCAGATACAAATTCGGAAAACTGAAACAGGTATGGCAATTGGCAAAGAAGAAAACCTTGACTGCACAAATGCCGCATATTAATCAAATATCTGAATAAATTCTTTATTACTTATAATAAATGGGACACTGAAATGTGGTACCTTAAAGGAAAGTTACCCTTTTAACGTCATTCAGAATTAAAAACAAAAATATGATTGAGATGAGCGATTTTGTACCTTGCTGAAAAACTGACACGTACCTTAAAGCATTAACTGAATTCCTTGTAATGGAGCCAAGTAATGAACTTAATTAAAGAAACTACATCAAAATTGAAAAGTTTAAAGCACTAAATTAACGAATTTTCCAACAGGCAGTTCTTTTAAATATATTTTTGATTAGAAGGACAATCCATTCCTTAAAAAGCACAGTATGTTGTTCGAATCTATTATCTACCAAAAATAAACATTATCCATTATAGACTACAAAGAATTCTTGGCTCATTTTGCAGAAACACGACACAAGTTTCTGGAAACGTGCGTTGTACTTATATATTTTATATTAAATTCTCGTTCAAATCTTGGATGCAATAAATACAAGCTGAGTTTTTAGGCAATGTGCCATATAAATTATTGGAAAGTTCTCGATATGATATAAGTAGTTATATTGCAAGTAAAGTACGTATTTACGTTTTTATTTTTATAAATAGATTTAAATATTGTACCTACTGAAATCAAAAGGAAATTTGGTAATTTATCTGTCAGCTTGTGTATTCACCATAAAGTTAATTAAGCACTTAAGGAAAATTGCTACAGTAACTACCGACAATTGCTTAACTACTTTCGTAATCTCTTAAGTTTAATTGATATAGTTGTTAAAAACTTTAAATTCAACAAGTAATCTAAAAGACGAATTTGGGTGCTTTGTGTTAATTATTTGCCAATGTTTTGAAAGAAGTTTCGTCAATAGATAAAACTTTCAATGTAGTATCCACAAAATTCATAACAACAATTCGTGATAATAATTTGATTTTTATGAAAGTTTGTCACGTTTTAACGGTGCACTTTCTACAGAATTTTACATGGCGCTTAACTGATAAAAAGAAATTCAGAAAAAAGTGGTATATTTTATACACAATTAAAGTGGGGATTTTATTGCATTAGATAATATTATACATAAAACACGTAAATCTACATTTTAGGATAAATAAATAAATTACAATATTTGTTTACGCATAAACTGGTACACATATCTACTGCTCATCAAACAGCTGATTAATTCAAGGCAGCATAATTAATTGTTTGCTTAGTACATTATTACGTTTGTTTTTATTTATTTGTGTGTGTATTCATAGGATTAGGCTTTACATTGTTATGGAAAAACCCATTAATCACATGGCCCATAATCAATTCGCATCATTAATTTTATTCCACCCTTAAAATGTTGTACCTTACACAAATATACAAATACAAATAACTGTGTATTGATTTCCGCAATTATACAAGACCTTCCATTTTTAGTATGTTTAGTACCGATTAATTAAATTAAAAAACTAGAATTGCACTATGCGACGAAGGCCGATCATAACTCGCAACTCTTCCTTCCTATTCTCATTTCTGGGGAGATGGTGTTATTGTCCGCAAACAGATAAGAGCTTTTCTTCTTGTTATGCACGAGTTAAATCATGCTATTCGCGTGGTTCAATTCTTATCAGTTTGCGCAAGAATTATTTAGTTTATTTACAATCGCGTTGAATTTATTTAAATATATTCGTAAATTGGATTAGTTACTTAAATTCGTTTGTATGTGTGAGTGTGCAGTTCACTATATACTAGATATATGCAGCGTTAACTTTATATTGCTAAGAGATCTGTATAATTTAGTTACGAGATTTAAATTGCTTTGGAAACGTTTAGTGCAGCTTCAGAGTGAAACTTCCACAAGCAACGTACATTTATTCGAACACTCGACGACGGAAAAAGGTGAATTTATTTTATTAATTTTTATGTCGTATAAAGGGGTTTCAAAAATCAGGAACATTATATTATTATATTGTTGTCCTAATTTCTAACTAGTCCAATGGCATTTGCATGTATTTGTATTTTAAACGTAAATTTCCACTACTTAAAGCAATTTCAAAAATAGACTAATGATATTCACTCAAATATTGAAAAACAATTACCCAATCTATAATTACAGATTATTGCATAGGTACCTACATAATTATAATAATTTTTTCTTCATTTACTTGCACAAGATATTCACGTGCGTTCAATACGCGGGTTTGTATTTTTAGAGTTTTTTATTCAAACCAAAGTATAAGCAGACAAGGTACAAGGATTTTGGCACCACTAAACTCAGACATTCTTTAATTCATTTCATGGCAAAGTCCATATCTATAAATAAATAAAATCCGCGAAGCTCTTTGGTGATGATGTGGAAAAATATTGCAAGGAAAATATTATTTCAGTTAAGTTATTTATTTTCTATGCAAATTGAATCCTTGAATTGCGAATTTTTATGTATGTATATTATATCCATCGTATAAAAATAGTGGTGGGTTATGGTTATATCTTTGTGTGTACGCCTAATAATAGATTTTGCAATACAATGCATAAATTATTTAGTATCTATGACTAACGAGATGTCATTAGTAGTTGTGTAAATTTTCTAATCAGACTCCTGAAGTTCGGTCGCGATATACCTAACGGAAATTGGGGGAATCTAACGGAGAAATTTGTAAGTTCTGAAACTATTTTAAATTTTATTATAATTGCCTTGTTATAAGGATTTAGTGCGAGTTACAAACTAAAAAATCTAAGAACAATAGTACTACTGTAGTTTGAAGAGTTGAATAAACTAAAATATATGTCATAAATTTGTATAATGAACTATAATAATATACTGAGAGTTGCGGAAATTGTACGCTTTTGAAAGTTCACTAACCTGAAAAAAAAATTACTACACTTTTTTACACGAAGTAGAAAGAAAGTGTAGTAATCAAGATTTTTTTAACGATAAAATTAAATCTCTCAAATCAGGAAAAATAATATCTGGTAGAAAAATGATACAAGAGATGATAACCTATCCTAACCCAACCTAATCTAACCTTCACTAATATCTAATGATAGGAGATATACAGGGTGTCCCAGTTTATATCGTCAGGATTTCACCAGTCGATAGTTTAGCGAAAATTAAAGGTGGTTTGTCTAAAACTATGGTCGAATGTTGCTTCCTTTTTGATGTACAGGCCATTAAAGAAAATAAATTATTTTAAATAATTTGCCATAAATCAATAACAAAAAAAGTTAGCTTTCTGAAATTTTGCATAGATCTTTTTTTGTATTCTCTTATTAATAGTGATTGCAATTATTTTATTTAGAACACAGAGGCGTGCGTACGGGTTTCTTCAAAAACATTTTATTGAATAAAACGTACGCCACTGGTTTTTTCTCCAGCACCAATATGCAGAGAGTATTTTTCATTCAATTTAGAAACTTTTTCGTATCTTATAATTTTTTGATATCTTAACTTAAAATAACCTAATAGTACAGTAAATAAGGGAGAAAAAAGGCTTCAAATAGACTTTTTTACCCTACAGCCAATTTTTGTAGAATTTTCTAGAGGGTCACCCTGAAAGTTTAAAACTGAGTTTGTGTATTCGTAGATCCCGCCCTTCCTTCACCAGCCCTCAATTAAGGGTTGGATTTTTTTGTTTATTGAATAACTCTTTTCCTATTAAATTTTCGAAAAAAAGAGTCAGTTCAAAGTTGTAAAGAAAGATATTTCCTACAACCTATCTTTTAAACTTTTTTTGATATTGTCGATATTTAAAAAGTTATTCAACAAATAAGTTGAAAATTTTGGGGAAAGAGTAGTAAGTAGTACCTAACTAGAGAAAAATTTCCCTAAAATTTGCAACTTATTTGTTGAATATCTTTTTAAATATTGACAATATCAAAAAAATATTAAAAGGAAAGTTGTAGGAAATATTTTTCTCTACAACTTTGTACTGATGCTTTTTTCGGAAATCTAATAGGGAAGAACCTCTTTAATAAATAAGAAAAAAAAAGTTTACTTATCAAGAAATTGTAAGATACAAAAAAGTTTCTAAATTCAATGTTAAATACTCTCTGCATATTGGTGCTGCAAAAAACCAGTGGTGTACGTTTTATTCAATAAAATGTTTTTGAAGAAACCGGTACGCACGCCTCTGTCTTCTAAATAAAATAATTGCAACCAATATTAATAAGAGAATACAAAAAAAAATATCTATGCAAAATTTCAGAAGACTAACTTTTTTGTTATTGATTTATAGCAAATTATTTAAAATAATTTATTTTCTCTAATGCCCTGTACATCAAAAAGGAAGCAACATTCGACCATAGTTTATTAGACAAACCACCTTTAATTTTCGCTAAACTATCGACTGGTGAAATCCTGACGATATAAACTGGGACACCCTGTACATTTTTATTATGGTTTACTTTGAGAAGAGCAGGGTTGGACTCGATGCTTTTGTTGGAATATTTTTTGATGAAATGCATTAGATTTGTCTGTTAAAGAATTAAAAAAATATTGACTCAAGTTCGAGAACATCTATTGCTGTTCTGTTCATAAATAACTAAAATCAAGTTGAGCAGCGCTAATCAATAATCAGCAAACGTTTCCGATATTTTATTTAAAATCTGTTTCTATTTCAGACACTTTCTTGTGGATATAAAACCCCAACTTCGCCAAAATGTCAAAGGACGCCACTAGTATGGTATGGGACTATCTAGTCTTTATAATTTTTGTAATAGCCAGTACGTTTGTTGCTGTGTATTCGCGCTTCTTTGGCCCAAAAGAAAAGACAAAAGCCGACTATGTTTTTGCTGCTGGAAAAGTTTCTATGGCGGCAATGATGTTAAGTATTGCCAGAGGCACATTAGGAGTGCGGTCCTTTTTGGGTAAGTAAAAAACATCGCTTGCCGCTTGAATCAACTAAATCACAACTTTTTACTACATAATTACATTAACGCGTTCTATTGTTTACTTTTCTCTGCGATGTATTAAGTTATCTTTGTACGGGGTTTGGTTTTTTAAACCAGATGTAAACATTCGCTACTTCCGTTAGTAGACGAGTAGGTAATAATTATATTGTAACTTACAACTTGTTAATTAATAATTATTACAGACGCGGGCGTGTACATACAAGAAAAACTTGGACGAGGCGAAGATAAATCTTAAACACATTTTAAATAGATCACGTTATGAACAAAACTAAACTAGTAGCAAGTTTCCAAAAGGTAATCTTGTTACTCTCTACACCACTACAAAGTTAAAATAGAAGTTGTTTTATTATATTAATGTTTAATGCCTGCTTCTAAGGGCTTTGAATTATATCCTACTCTGTTTTCAGGTTATCCCTCTGAATTATTCTACAGGGGCAGCACAATGTGGGAAACATTGTACGGCATGGTGTTGGCTTATCCCATTGTGTGTTTCATATTCGTGCCAGTGTATTTTAGTTTGGGTATAACATCCGTGTACCAATATTTAGATCTTCGATTCAAATCGCGCCTCGTCAGATGTTTGGCGTCTGGAACTTATATAGTTAGGCAACTATTGAATCAGGGGGTTACTGTTTTCACACCCTGCGTGGCCCTAAACACTGTTATTGGAATTCCTTACTGGGCGTCAATCTTCGGCATTACGATTGTCAGTATTATCTTCACCGTATTGGTAAGTGGAAATGAAAAAGCTTGAATTGTTTTCGCTACATGACAAGTGGATTTGTTTTATTTGAGACTAAATAATACTGCTACAACTTAAAATAAATTGATACTACTTAACTCAACATAAAATTACAACTCGTGCTGTTTAACCTTAGGCTTAGCACGTCAGGATACAGCTATTTTCCAGCGATTAGCAGATTTATGTACCTACATGAAATTAAAATGTAAATTTGCTTATTTATTCATTTTTTGAAGAGAGAGGCGTGCCAAGATTATGTCTAATAACTACAATTTCAATTAGCTTGAACATTGCGACGTGCAAAACTAAACGTATCATTTGACCTAAATGGTTTTTTTTCTTTTCTCTGCATGTACGAGTATGCTACTTTATAAATTTGTTTATCTGAAACTACCTGGGCTCTTTTTTGGATGTTTACTTCATTAAGAGAATTTATTATCACAGATATGTGCGTGTTATTTACCTAATTTGAAATGTAAATTAGCCAGACTGGTGTTACCAATAATTTGTGGTTGGTTTCTCAATGAGTAGTTTAGATGAAAACACACAACGTAGTATAAAAATTTATACAGTGACCGGCAGAAAGTGTGCACCAAATGGGAAATTTTTCTATCTTTAGAATTACCAAATTTATTTTATTGTGGAAAGGTTCTGCATGTCCTTAAACAAAAAAGAGCCTAAACAAAATCAGTAAAAATTGCATCGTATAAAAGGGAGAAGTGAAAATTTTAAATTCACTAAAGAATAAAGTACCCTTATTTTGCACCGTTGAAAAAAAAATTATTAGGAAAAGTAAAATTTCCAGTTCTCCTTTCATACTTCAAAAATTTACTTTTGTCCGAACATTTAGTTGTTAGGGCTAGTATTATGTCTAAATTTTTGCAGCTAGATATTTAGAATTTCCGATATTAATTTAGTTACCAATTGTTACTTTAATATCCTGTTGAACAAATTTGTTTAACTGTTTATTGTAAAGAAAATACTAAGAAGAGAAATCCGGAACTGGTATATTTCGAGATCCTGGTGACTAAGCAAAATAATGAGACTTGTTTATTTTTTCCAGAATATTAAGTACAAGTGTAGCCAAATACTTAAGTAAAAGTTAAAAATGTATATAATTATTTATTAATAATAACTCTTGCATGTTGATAATTCATTCTTTAAAAAAAAAGTTAATTTTTAAAGTTAGTTTAAAATGTAGTTCATAGGAAAAACTTTAATTATATGTTTAACAAAAAGAAATTGATTCTTAGAGAGTAATATTTAATTGTATTTAAGTGATTCTCAGAATGGAGTTTTTTATGGTATAGGTACGTATAGATAATTCCAAAAATTAGTAAAAAAACATTATCTAATATGAAAGAAGTTCAGTTTACCGCGGGTGGAAATTTTATGTATGTTAAATTTTTTGTACATTTTTTACTGATTATCTAAATACAAACTTTCAGAATTCTGTAAGTAAAAAATTGAGTACCAAATTTAAAAAATGTATTCATTATTATTACTCCTGTGTAGCATAAATTAACAATTTTTCACTCGAATCTTTGTTTTTGGGAGTTAAAATTTACTACAAACACATTGTGCTATTTTCTTCGACTTTATATCTTCCTTTTATGTAATTACACACATAAAGCGAGTTGATTGTAAAACGATTCCGTTTCTGCTAATGCAAAAAACCTCAGCAAATCAACTCCTAAAAGCACCATTCAGTCGCACACACGTATTAGAACTGAATTGGTTTAATTAAAATTTTTGCCCCACAAAATGTGTTAACCTAAAACAATTCGAACAATGCGAGAATATAACGATGCTCCTATACTCCTCTGTCCAATCTAGGAAAGGCTGAAAGCTGAAAGTGGCAGTTTTTGATTAAAACACAAGTGAATATCCTGCATGCGCCAGCAAGGATGATGCCGCCAGTTGTTGGCGGGGGTGTGTGCGTTGATCACATTAATTTCACACACGAACACCTTAATTCATAGGGCGCACTGGTGCGAAAATCGCTAGTTCGATTCCCGCTTGGGACGTACGCCTCTGATTGTCTGTTAATAATAAATGTTTCTGCATTGGATCGCTGTTACGTCAGCAAGTTAACATATATGCATTTTGTTGGTGATGACGGAGGTTTCTAGGCAATTAAATTAGAGTAGAGAGATAAATCACTTCAGCACTTCACACATTGCAGTTTGAAGATCAAAGTAACACAATATTTAAAAATAATTCGTATAAATTATCAAGGAATAACTAACGCACACATACACATGTTAATTAAACTGCACACAGTATATGCCATCAGCATATCATCCTAATCGATATATTCTATGTAATTTTTGACTCGCATTTTACTAAAAGCTACATTAAACACCAACTGATGGAAAAACTACCAACAACACTATTTTGTTCCAGATTCATATAATACATTTTCGGTTTTATTTCATTAGATACCTACAAATCTCCAGTTCCATTGCATTATTAATGGACGCAAAGGTAACAGTATATTAGTGCTATTTTTAACGAAAAAATGTTTTTATTGCGTTGCTTTTGGTAGTTTTGTCGTAACAAAGTACACACTAGTTTCATAAAATCAATACAGCAATAAATAAAGTAATTAGAATTTGGGGTGCAGTCAAAAACTATTGATGGCATTATGTACAAGCTTTGTCAATTTGATAATTGGAACAGTGGAAAATATCGACGGGAACGAAAATATTATTATTGATGAACGATTTTGTAACTTTCAGTATGAGAACAAAATGTAAATGATGAAAAATGTAAAAAATTCTTCTACCGTTTATGAACTTTTTCAAAATCGTTATTCCACTTTTTAAAATGTTTTTCGACAAAAATTCAACCGGCGATTCCAAAACACAAATTCTGTGATTTTCCGTATGTCCAACTTGTCCTGATTTTTTCATACATCCAGCTTTGAAATAAAGTTCAAATTCTCTTTTGAATCTTGACCTAACGCTATAATGAGAAAACACAACATCGTCCCCCTTCAATACAAAGCCGGTATAATCGTGCCTAAATAACAAGCTTACAGTGTTAATTATCCAATTAATCACCTTTTGTTCCCGTCAAAAATCACAATGTGTTCATTCTTACACCGCGTAATCAGATTACAAGTACATTTTGAATTATGCACATTACGCAAGTAAGCTACTTTAAACTTTCGAGTGTAGTCAAAACAAGAATCAAGAGGTTAGGAACTTCAAGAAAATTAAGTGGGCAATATTCCACCCTTTACGTGAACTGGACGCTTCTCCTCGCCTCTAAGACTTTAGTTGCTTTAGTAAAACTTTCCAAAGTTATGCACACATAAGTTGCTTGAATATTTAAGTGAGAATATTATACACAAGTATAAAATAGATCCACACTGAAACTTCCAAGAATTAAACTGTTGTGGTGGTGTTATTAATTGTTGTTAAATAAATATGCTTTGTTGGAGGGTTTTGGGTAATTTTATTTAAATACATGCAAAAAGTTCTTTTATTTTCGACAGAAACGCATTGGTTCCCCGGATGTAGTCTTAATTTACCTTTTAATATTGTTTCAACAAAATATAACACACCAGGGAAATTAGAAAAAAGTTGATTCGCCTCTCTCTGTGCAACAGTAATTGTCAATGAAACTGTTTTGTATCCATTTTTCAATTCCACTGCTTAAAAACCCGAACATACAGCTAGCTGATGCCACTGGAGACTAAAATAATTTATTGATCGAATTTCGAACTAAAATCATGTTTCACTGTAGCTTCCTGTACGAAAAATACAATTTATGTCTTAAGATTACAAAAAGCGGTTGATTACAGACGTAGCACACACAGTCTTACTTACTCATTGTGAATTTCCATTTTGTTTTCATTTTCAGGGGGGCTTGAAAGCAGCAATTCTCGCCGACGTAATGCAAGGATTAACAATGATCGCCGTGAGTCTTGCAATAATCTTCCAGGGTTGTATCGAAGCAGGAGGAGTCGGTGCTGTATTCGAGAGAAACAAAGCAGATGGTAGACTTGATTTTCTTAAGTAAGTAATTTAGACAACATTGTTATATTCCCTGGCAAATAACTTTCGTTTTTGCTGTGGGTGCAGAACGTTTACATGAATTATTTTCAGGGAAAATTATTCAAGGGAGGGTTTTTTATAGTGGGAGTGTGAATGCTTTTCGGTAATAAATATGAGTCGCTTTAGTAATCAATTATTTTGTTACGAAGCAATAACTGAAAAAATAAGCGTGGAACATAATGAAAATTCGATTAATTTTTTGCTTGAAAATTAAATTAAACTTGTTTCATTATTATTTTAGTTTAATTTATAATTTCACGGGCATGTTCAAACTACATAGTTTACAAAGGAGCAGTTTTGAACTAAAACTAATCAGATTTTTTTATACTTTATACACTAGTGTATAAAGAGCTACTTTATGACCGCAAACTCAAAATTATGTCATAAACAATACCTAAAATGTTTAAAAATATATAAATCCTAAATTTTCGAATAAAAACACTAATTTTTGAGAAAAAAAACTGAAACTTGACATAATTTGGAGAATTTATCACAATTTGGACGTGAAAATTAATTGCTGCGGTTCTTCTATTTTCCTTTCTTAGAATTGTTATAAAAGCATTCTTGTTAGATGGATTCAGCTGCATAATGCCTTTGTAGTAAAATGCATAATATACAATGCGACTTTCTAGTTAAAACCCGAAATATCATTGTTTCGGCTTTGTAGATGAGCAGAAAATTTCAATAAAACCGAATAACAATGTCTGTTTAATTGTCATTCCAGAAAAACAACAGCAGATGCTGTTTTCATATATTTCGTAGTACTTACTGAAAGTATTCAAAGAAAACTTTGTTTGTAAACATGACACAAAATTTTGCTCAATTTATTGGCACAAATATTCCGAAAAACTGATGGGCGGTACAAATAATATTCTAATCTGTTATTAAAATTCGTCTTCATTAAACTTTGGGTTTGAGCCGTCAACTTTTCATGAAACTTTATTAAAAAGCCCACAGTTGTAACACACAGACTTTTAAAACTTCCCGATTTCGCAGACAAATTGAAATAATTAAAACTTAGTCACAGTAAACCATCAAAACCCAACACTTGAAAATGCTTAATTTTTTATTGTTTTTTTAGAAAACCGTACTTAGAAATGTAGTGTATTGTTAGAGGTTTTAAAGCAAACGCAGACTCTGCGCAAATTGAATTATCATAACTGGAAAACAAACAGACCAAATCTAATATCTTACCTGAAGTGATGTAGTTAATAAAACTTGAGAATTCATTTTAATTATCGATTTTTTTCGTTGTTTCAGTTTCAACATGGATCCAACTGTGCGGGTTACAACGACGTCGGCTCTTATTGGTCAACTTTTTATGTCGCTTTCAATTTTCGGTTGCCAACAAAACTTTGTGCAACGCTATTGTAGTATGGATTCTCAAAAGAAAGTGACAAAGTGAGTAACATTAATTTTTCAATTCAATTTTCTTTCTCGTTACGTCAAGTTAGATTTATGGAAAAACCAAACATAATATTATAACACTACTATGGTATATTGTGTGGGGCTCAGCAACATGCACATGTATCACGTATATGTTGATATTTTTGAATTATTTACAAGCAGTAAATTGTTTCAGGACGTTGATGTGGAACATCCCTGTCATAACAGTATTGTTCAGTTTATCCTGGGTGGTGGGAATGGTTGTCTATGCAGTATATGCCAGCTGCGATCCCCTTTCTTCAGGATACATTGAAAAATACGATGAGGTACTTCCGTTTTTTGTCGAGGACCGTTTTAGCTACTTACCCGGCATACTCGGCTTATTTATGGCTAGTCTTTTCAATGGAGCACTCAGGTGAGTGTTATACTTATACAAATCTATTCCTTATCGAAAAGATAAAGCCAAATTACCCTTAAAGCTCACAAGAGCACACCCATCAATTCCCCTCCCACAACAAATTCGCCCAGTCATAAAATCAGAAACTTGTTCAAACAGACTATTTAAAAATTTCGATGTAAATGAGTCACTTAACTTTTATCGGAGTTTTAAAAGTATGTTCCATTTACTTGAAACCTTTTCCGCTATCCCTAACCTTTTTAACATTATATAAGTCTGCAAAGCATAATAAGATGCGAACGCATTACGCTAACAAAGACTTCCTTCGTTACAGCTTGAATGTATCTAATTTGAATTCACTGGCTACCGTCACTTTCGAAGACTTCCTTCGACCCATACCGGCTCTGAAAGGTATGAAAGACCTGCACCAGTTGTACACTATCAAACTGATTGGCATCATATACGGGTTTGTTATCATGGGAATCAGTTTTGGAGTTGGGCTTTTGGATGGTGTTATAGAATCATCTATGCTGGTCACTTCTGCCACGTCGGGTCCACTACTGGGAGTTTTTATTATGGCCCTGTTGATCCCTTGTGCTAACTGGAAAGTAAGTAACTTTGGCTACACTCAAACTTTTAATGTATTTTTTACATGGAAATGGTTGTGAGACAGTTTTGTAAATGTTTATGTGCTAAAAAGGGTTTTTGGAGTGTGTTGAGAAATACGTAAATGGTCGCCACTTATGCGGAGAAGTTTACACAGAGGACCCATAAATTTCTTTAGGAATTATTAATCATATTATCTAACACTTATTTGACAAAACCTATTTTACTAGCTTTGTTTTATTGTTCATCGTAAGAAATTAAATTCAATAAAATGAAGCATTGTCATATACGAGCCCTAACAACTAAATGTTAGGACAAAAGTAAATTTGATTGTCTTTTTTTCATACGCGCAAAAGTTATCTAAATTAACTTCCATAATATTGATATTTTTTTCTGTTATAATGCCAACATTTAGTTATATAAAAACGTAAATTTCGTAAAAATCCGCTCGGCGGTTCCAAAACTGTGGCACTTTAACCCAGCAGGAAGAGAAAATTGTAGAAACAAAGATTTATTATTTTCAAAACGTTGGATCTAGTAGTCGGATTTTGAAGAAATTTACTTTATTGCAAAACTGGATGTTGGTTTTCTTTACAAAAAAGTTACACAAGTTTTTATGTGGTGATTTTAGGCCATTATCGGAGCTTCAAAGTTGCACCTTTAAAAATGATAAAATTTTCTAGTAACTGTTTTAAAAAATCACAGTTTTGAAACCGCTGGTTGGATTTGTGTCAAAAAACCTTTAAATCAAAGCTCAAGGATCGTAATATATTGAAAAAATCCTGAAATGTTAATGTGAATTTTTTTTGCATTTTTTTTGAGTTTCACAGTTCACTTTTCAAAAAGCGAGTTTTTTGAGGATGCTACCTACATTAAAATAATCACAGTTTTGGAACCACTGGTTGGATTTTGGTAAAATTTACTTTATTGCAAAGCTGGATGTTGGTTTTATGTACAAAAAAATCCCCAAGTCTTTATTTGCTACTTTTAGGCACATTTTGTAGCTTTAAAATTGGATTTGAAAAATGTGACGTAATTTTCTAACGACTGTTTTTAAAAAATCACAGTTTTGGAACTTGGGGAAAACGACATAAAGGTGCTTTCATGGCCCTCATCCAGTCCGGATTTAAATGCCATTGAAACTCTTTGGCATAAAATTAAACGTATTCTACGCAATAATCCACCAAGAACCATTGGGGACTTAAAGACCAAAATAGAAGAAATTTGGGACAATTTCACGCCAGAATTGTACCAAAATTTGATAAATACAATGCCTGCTAGAATACAGGCAGCTATTAAAGCAAAAGGAGACGTAACCTCTTATTAATGGTCCTAAATTAAAAATTATCCCAATATTTAGTTGCAAATTCATTTTGTAAAGTTTGCTAATTATTAAGGTTAAAATATTGTTAAATCCAATAAATAATTCTCTTCCATGCATAGTATTGTTATTAAGGCTTTATCTTATTGTATTGTTAGGTGTTTACTAATTATTTGCGTAAAATTTCCAGTTCTCCTTTCATACTTCAAAAATTTACTTTTGTCCGAACATTACAATTTTATTACATTTACGAGTTTTGTATATTATCGCTTCAATATTCAAGATTTTTAATAAAAACTTTTTAATTTCCAACTGAAGTAAACAACGTGACATTTTCTACTATAAATCGGAAAAATCGTATCCTTGTCATGTGTATTTCTTACGAATTTGTTGTTTTTCCTTTGTATGTGTACAGCAATTTTGTCACGTTTCCTGTAACGCAACAGTTGTTAGTTATTATGTTAACAGAAATAAACTTTAATTTGAGAATACATATAACTTACCTAATCCAAATTAGAAAATGTGTGTAATTATTACCTACCTGTGTCTAAATTTAGAATCAAATCAAGTAATTTTTAATTTTATACAAAAAATTGTTCAATAATCATTAAGTAATGAATAATTATTCTGACGCACTTGGAAGACCCGACTGTTTATTTTTGTATTATTTACAATTATTTTAATCGTGTTTCATTCATGTTGAATTTCTTGTTTGTATTCCGATGAAATATGTGAAATATGTTTTGAAATTGAAGGTTAAAGGCGTGTCTAAAAAACATTTGTAATTTTTCCACAGAAAGTTTTCTTAACCTGGAGGCAAAATTACAGTTATTTTATAGCAGGTACAAATTTATCTAAATACAAATCAGAAAACAACCAAAATAAATTTGATTATTGACACATGTAGATATGAAACAATAAAACAGGTACATAATGTTTATTTGGAAAACTGAAACTAATTTTTTGTTTAATTTATAAAATTATTGGTTTTAAAATACAAACTTTTGGCTGATATTCAACATACAATTTTATTGATTTTTACTTTATATTTCAGTATTTCTCCATGAAAAAAAAATACTTACCTACAATTCAATTCTCCAAATTTAACTGTCTACAAAATAACCGCATCTCCAAATATCCAAGTATCGTAAGCACTTTCAGCAACATTTTTTGTGTACTTATACCTTTTTCGTTTTGCTAACTGAAAAAGTGATGAATACCGCCGTTTGCTTCTGTCATAATCTTGTAAAACTCACGCAATATTTAAAATAAACCTGGAATTACCAGAACTGGAAAATTGAAGAAAAATAGCAAAGCTTCTCAACTGCTGGGCCATGGCCCCTTCAATCTCAATTTCCGGTGGGATAAAACTCGGACCGTTAACTCTCATTCAAAGAAAATAAATGTTTATTTTTATTTCGACGGTCGAATTTTGGGGTATTTGGATAGGCGGATAGGTCTACTATTTATATTTAGTGTAGCTAGAAATTTTTATACTAAATAAGAGTGTTAGATATAAGAAGAGGTTTTATTATTAGTGGAAAGAAACGCAAAGTAAATAAAATCGGAATGAGTGTTGATTTGATTAATTGCTTTCATGATGTTCGGGACAAATTTCCAGTTTGTTTTACAAACTGCAACTACAGGATGTAATATTTTATTTGTTCGATATTCGCGCACTAATTAACTTTTTAATGAAAAATCCCGGATCTAAATAAAATTGAAGATAGATATAAAATTTGATGTAATAACCCGTGACATAAAAAATAGTTTGATTACCTACAACTTTGTTCCATGGTGATTTTCTCCCTTTGTAGTCACCTGCAATGTTAATTAATTGCAGGATATTGTCAGACTTCCTCAAATAAAACAAAAACTTACGTCGAGTTTTAGCTAAAGTAAAGCATACACGTTTCGCATCATATTAAATGTTAGCGTTGTTAATTATTCTGTTTAATAAAAAAAACCCTCGTTCACTTAATTAACAGATGAACTGTAAACTGTGTAATTGAGATGTAATGAAAGCAACTAGCCTGTAGGTTAATATCCAGTATAGTTGTCAATTTGGCCGGTAAATTTATTCACATGGCATAAGAATGACTTGTTCCAGTTTAAACATAATTTAGGTACGCATGCATGAATAGAAACATTGTGTATGGACATTTCAGTTGCAAATGAATTATTAATTCTCACTGTCCTGGAATCTAGTACCATATATCTAAAGCAGAAATGTTAATTTGATTGATACATTCCGGATTAGATTGATTGCTCTTTGAAACGTGAAAATCATTTATGCAATTAGGAAGTTCGTTTTAATCAAACCACAAAATTCGGTAATGTATATTCACCCTATGTCGCCAGCTTGGGAAACTACGAGTAAGGAATAATTTATAAATTTATAAATAATAGAGACCTCCAGCTCTACAATATGACGCATTGCACGACGTGACTGCATTCGCCCAACTTTATCATTTTCTGAATATTCCTGCAAAGTTAACAATAAATTCCCGAATCGGGGAAATAATCATTTTTGTTTATCTCGTGTTTTGCACCAACAACCAAAGTTCGTTCTTTCACTTGCCGAATAACACAATCATGTCTAGCAGTTTATAAAACTTTTCAAAAACTTCGTAATTTTCTTCAAACCCTTTGAAACACGGAAGTAACATTTACGTAGCGGTTTATCACCTAAGTGGACAATCCATATTATTGCTTTTATTGTTTTAGTGGCACTTCCTACAAAACTTCTTTATTGCCAATTTTTTACTTTCTTATACGAAGTAATAAGAAAGTATAGTAAACGTGATTTTTTTCGACTTCGAGATTTTGATGGATTTACACATTCAATGTGTTTCATCTAGCACCAAAACAAGTGACACTTACCTGAAGACATTTTTAGGTTTTTAGGAATATCTTGAAAAATAAACAATTTATGAGATTTTCTTATTTTTTAACATTGATTTAGAATTTTGAACAAATTTTGTTTGAACTTTTTTTTGAAATTCCGTCAAAAAAATTTCAAAAAATAAAACACTTATTTTTGTCGTAAAATTCGGTTATAATGAGTGGGACAAGGACAGATTTATGCGTATTGCAATAAGTGCGAGAGAGACTTCTGAAAATTATTTGAAAATTGCTGAAAATTGAAACACGATTTTTACAAGAAATTTAACTTACTTTCTTTAGGAAAAGTAATGGTACTATCCGTATAAGAAAGTCATGTGTTGGACACATCAGATATTTTTATTAATAAAAACAGCATTGAGGTTTACAAAACTGTAAGCGAAAACTCGGATTTCTGACGAGGAATTTTTAAAGCGGACCATCATTTTGTTAATTTTGTCATAGTGTTAATTTTTTTTTCAATATTTTCAACATTAAATGAAAAAATATCATTTCAGTTACGAATTTTTTTTATTACAAAATGTTTCTGAAAACCAACAATAAAAACTATTTTTTCCAGGGAGCCTCTATGGGCGTTATCACCGGTCACTTGGTGACCCTCTGGATAACATTCGGCGGCCTAACCATCGACAAGGCCCCTTCAATAATCCTGCCGCTCACAACCGATGGCTGCACCAATACATCCTTCAACAGTCACATCCTTAAACCTGAACACCGAACGCCAGTGTGGCCCACAACCCCCACAACTCTACCACCAATTCTAAACTTCACTGATACCCTCACAACAAGAGCCGCACCTTCGTAAGTACTCCTAGCGCCCTCTAGCGGTTTCAGTTGTTAACTCTTAGTTTATCCTGCAGAGATCCCCTGACTCAACTCTACTCCGTCACCTATATGTACTACTCGTTCATAGGATGTTTTATAACGATTTTAATCGGATGGACCGTTTCCTACTTCACTGGTAGTGAAAGTGATTTATACGATCAGGAGCTGATTCATCCTATTGCCCGCAAGATGGCGAACGTGTTCCCAGGGAAGAAACGACGCTACGCTGAAAAAACTACTACACCGGAGGATAAGGCAGACAAAGCGAGTAGCAGGAATGGTTCGTCGACGATCCATCCATCGTCCAGTGCAAATGCTTTAGAAGGAAAATGGAACGTTGGGACGATTAATCCCACGTTCACACATGATGTACCCGTGGTGGAACACACGGAAGTATACAGAACGAAGTTGTGATTTTCGAAGAAGCTGGCGGAAATTTAAGATGTTCTTTAGGACACGCTGTATTAATGTTAAAAGTGCCTGTAACTTAGCATCTGTGATCTCTAGCTAAACAAAGTTGCGAACTGTTTTGTGTGCAATTATATTCTAGTGTGAATGAGTGTGTTAGATTTATTAGTATAAAGCCGTCAGTCCCTGATGGTTTCGCTTGTAAAACTCTTTAGCACTCGCAGTGCTAAAAGCAGGGTTAGTTTAAATCAACAACTAACTCTTCCTTGAGACACGATTTCAGCTTGCAGAAACTTAGGTTTTTGTACTAGAACTAAGAAAATATTTTTTTATGTAGCATAGACTTGTTATTTATTTAATAAATATAGTTTAAACTGAAATACCTAATACTTAAATAGCAAATAATTCTTTTGTAATGCAAACAATAATATCAAGTAGGTTTAATTGTTTTAAGTTAATAATTATGATATTAAATAGGACAATACATGATTTTCGTAGTGTATTAGATTAGGTAGAAGTAGTTATGAAAATTACTTACATAGTAAGAAGTTCCTATGAATATACTCCTAAAATATACGTTTAGATAAACATTTTTGTTTCTTATATAGCAGTATTATGAAAAGAATGGAAATGTTTAAATAGAAAGTTAGAAAGTGTCCTTGCTGCTGGATAAATCAAAGAAAAAATGTGTGAAAAGTTAAATTACAAATATCAGTTTATTATTCCAGTACGTAGCTGTTATAAAATAGATATTTTCATGCTGTGTGCGTGTTTTTGAATTTTAGCCATTTATATTAAATGTATATTTGAAATAAAAACCGAATAAGTATATGTAAATACATAGATTTTTATTACATTTATTGATGTTGTTTTATTTTATTAAATTACCTCTCTGCAACTTCTTTAATAGTTTGAAATGCTTTTTTACGAAAAAACTGTTTTTATGCCAATTGACAAAATTTTACTTTCTTATACGAAGTAATAAGAAAGTATAGTAATCGTGATTTTTTTCGACTTCGAGATTTTGATGGATTTACACGTAACACTTATTTTTGTCGTAAAATTCGGTTATAATGAGTGGGACAAGGACAAATTTATTCGTACTGCAATACGTGCGAGAGAGACTTCCGAAAACTATTTAAAATTGTTGGTAAAAGCTCAAAATTTAAACATGACTTTTACGAGCCCTAACAACTAAATGTTCGGACAAAAGTAAATTTTTGAAGTATGAATGGAGAACTGGGAATTTTCCGCAAATAATTAGTAAACACCTAATAAGATAAAGCCTTAATAACAATATTATGTATGGAAGAAAATTATTTATTGGATTTAACAATATTTTAACCTTAATAATTAACAAACTTTACAAAATGAATTTGCAACTAAATGTTGGGATAATTTTTAATTTAGGACCATTAATAAAAGGTTACGTCTCATTTTGCTTTAATAGCTGCCTGTATTCTAGCAGGCATTGTATTTATCAAATTTTGGTACAATTCTGGCGTGAAACTGTCCCAAATTTCTTCTATTTTGGTCTTTAAGTCCCCAATGGTTCTTGGTGGATTATTGCGTAGAATACGTTTAATTTGATGCCAAAGAGTTTCAATGACATTTAAGTCCGGACAGGATGAGGACCATGAAAGAACCTTTATCTCGTTTTCCCCAAGTTCCAAAACTGTTACTTTTTAAAAACAGTCGTTAGAAAATTAAATTTTTCAAGTGCAATTTTAAAACTACGAAATATGCCTAAAATCACCAAATAAAGACTTGGGGATTTTTTTGAACATAAAACCAACATCCAGCTTTGCAATAAAGTAAATTTTACCAAAATCCAACCAGTGGTTCCAAAACTGTGATTATTTTAATGTAGGTAGCACCCTCAAAAAACACGTTTTTCGAATAGTGAAATGTAGAACTCGAAAAAATGCAAAAAAAATTCATATTAACATTTCAGGATTTTTTCAATATAGTACGATTATTGAGCTTTGATTTAAAGGTTTTTTGACACAAATCCAACCAGCGGTTTCCAAACTGTGATTTTTTAGAACAGTTACTAGAAAATTCTATCATTTTAAAGGTGCAACTTTGAAGCTCCGATAAATGCCTAAAATCACCAAATAAAAACTTGTGTAACTTTTTTGTAAAGAAAACCAACATCCAGTTTTGCAATAAAGTAAATTTCTTCAAAATCCGACTACTAGATCCAACGTTTTGAAAATAATAATTCTTTGTTTCTACAATTTTCCTATCCTGTTGGGTTAAAGTGCCACAGTTTTGGAACCGCCGAGCGGATTTTTACGAAATTTACTTTTTTTATATAACTAAATGTTGGCATTATAACAGAAAAAACCATCAATATTATGGAAGTTAATTTAGATAACTTTTGCGCGTATGGAAAAAAGACAATCATATTTACTTTTGTCCGAACATTTAGTTGTTAGGGCGCGTACAAGAAATTTAGCTTAATTTCCATGTGATTTGATAAAAAATATACGAAAGAATCTAAATACATCGACTTTAGGAAAAGTAATTTCCAAGCACAATATTTTTTTATCCTAAAATCCTAAAATGAGTGGGACAAGGACAGATTTATGCATACTGCAATAAGTGTGAGAGAGACTTCCGAAAATTATTTGAAAAATATTGCTGGAAACGCTCAAAATTTAAACACGATTTTGACAAGAAATTTATCTTAATTTCTTTAGGAAAAGTAACTGTGATACTATCGTATAAGAAAGTCATGTGTTGGACACATCAGATATTTTCATTATACCAAAAAATCATGATTATTTTACAGTCAGGTGGGATGTTTTTTTTTTAAATAAAAATGACATGGGGGTTTACAAATCTGTGGTTTTTCTTAAGAAATATGTAATATGATTTTTGATAGGAAAAATACAAAAATAAAAAAAGTAATATAGCTCAATTATTGAAAGTTAATAAACATATTTTAATGTAAATTTATACGAAAACTACTGCAATTTTTATTATTTTAATTGGCCCCATTTACCACAAAAAACTTCCTTGAGAACTTTTTATCAAAACGCTAACCATAAACTCCGATTTTGATTAGTAAATGACAGTATTCCTGCATAATTTCCCGATAGCAAAAATCACTTTCTGTAACATTGCAGCAGAAAGTGTTACACAAAAGGATTTATTATAATTACACAAATCAATTTAGAAAAACCGTAGGTACGGTATCTGAGATTATAATTTACAACAATTTAAATTATTGTTAGACAATGGCACACCGGTATAGTCACGCCTAACCAGTAGGAGATCCAAGGCTGAACATGTGAATGGAATTTAATACTAATTAGGTACCTTAATAAGGTTAGCTTCATCGGAAGATGGATAATTTATGCATTTATTCACTATTGAAAAACACGCCGAGATCAGGATTTCTCACAGGATAGACAATAAGTTGGGAAAATACAATAAATTCTATAAGTAACGGTTTCCAGAAAATTTATTTTAAAATCAATTATAAAAAAACTAGTGGAATGTAAAGTTTAGATTTATTTGTTTTTCGCCCATTATATCAAGATAACTGAAAAACGATTAGTTTAACATAAAACCTTTAAATATTTAACGATTACCAGAAAATGTGTTTTAAAATAATTGACATTTCCTATAGTAATTCGCTTCCTATAATTTGTTTCTATTAATTATTTAAAATTTAAATAAATATGTAGTATACAGGGTGTATCAGTTTTAATCGAGCAAACTTTAATGGTACATTCTCCTAGTCGTCCTGACTCGGAAAAATGTATATTATATAATCTATCTCGATTCCTAAGAAAGATACAGGGTGTTGAAGTTTACTAGAAAAAATAATTTTTTTGCAATAACTTCTATAAAAACGCTTGGATTCAAACAAAATTTGCATGCCTGCCCTCCTCCTTAAGAACAATTTTATAAAGATATTTTCGATTTTAAGGGGCACCAGTGGCGTGCAATTCGGCCACATCTCAATTATTTCAAAGAAAACAGCATGCCACTGTAATTTTTAAGAAATATTTTTTTATCTATTGAATTCCTTGTTCAATTTGGAGTAAACTTTGCTTTTACAGAACAAAAATTGAAGTTTTAGTTCCAGAGATAATTAGTTTTTTCGAAATTAGTCACAAATCAAATAGGAAATTTATTAAAAAACAAAAAGTAACAAAAAATAATTATAAAATTACAGCAACTGTTCAAAATGCAACCCGCCAGCCTCGATGCATTTCTGACAACGACGAACTAATGAATTAACAGCATCTGTCATCATTCCCGGATTTTTTAGTAATTTCTAGTTAGCACGTCTTTAGAAAAAATTAATTATCTCTGGAACTAAAACTTTAATTTTTGTTCTGTAAAAGTAAATTTTATTCCAAATTGAACAAGTAATTCGATAGATAAAAATATTTTTTTAAATTACAGTGGCATACTTTTTTCTTTGAAATAATTGAGATGTGACCGAATTGCACGCCACTGGTGCCCCCCAAAATCGAAAATACTTCATAAAATTGTCCTTAGGGAGGACAGGCATGCAAAATTTTGTTTGAATCCAAGCTTTTTTATGGAAATTATTGCAAAAAAATAATTTTTTCTTGTAAACTTCAACACCCTGTATCTTTCTTATGAATCGAGATAGAGGTATATGTTATACATTTTTCCAATTCAGGACGACCAGGAGAATATAACATTAAAGTTTGCTCGATTAAAACTGATACACCCTGTATATAAGTTTTGAAATTCGTTTACTGCGATTTCACAATAATTTACGATATTTTATATAATTTTATTGGCTTTCAGCCTAAAATATAAAAAACATCCATAAACGAATTCAGTAGTGTGTTATTTAGAGCCGTTTGTGATAAGAAGAAATTTATATGAAAATTATTCAAATATATCAAATAATTTATTGTATCGATTTTCACGAGCATGCATTAATTACAATAAAATTTATATTGCTATACGCCATATAGATTAGAACAGTTCTACCTTCTATCATAAACTAACTGGCTCAAATTAATATTCATCACAAATAAATATAATAAAAACTTCGCACAAAGGTGTGTCACCACACAATGTATATAACGTAACATCTAGAACATTCCACAATGAAAACAACTAAAAATAATTGATCAAAACGAAAAAAAACTTCTTTACATTGTGGATGAAACATTTATAAGTTTATCAATAACCACACCCAAAAAATTTATTATGTATATTATAGCGGGAATAAATGTTATTTATATTATAATCCAAGGTACCAAATAACACACTCACACAAAAAATAATATAAAACTCTTGAAGCTACTGAGACACATATAAATTACTCCAAGGTTAATTGGCCGTCCTTGCCGGGAATCTTTTACACAACTTCTGCTACAGGTTCAAGACGAATCAATCATACGCAAGTATGATATGGAGAGTGCGGTAAATTTGACGTGGAATGATATATGGACTTGTTAACGATAATTAGTTATAAGGTGGTTAATATCACACTATCTGTTGGAACTAATTGTTTAGATTAGTGCTAAATTAGACAGGATAACAATTTGAATTATGGGCATTTAAATGTTGAAATGGTTTAGGAGAAATTATTTGTGGTCGTTTTTTACAGGAATTAGTCAACATTTTTTCCAAAATATTTAAATATTTTTACCTACTAAGTAGGCAATGAATCTAAAACCGATTTTCACGGATTTTAAAAAAAAATTTTTACCTCCATTTTATTTCTATTCTATTTCTAGAAAAGTTAAAAATCATTGAAATCATTGTAGTTTCCAAAAAAATGCCTTCATTGGACAAAAATTTTGGCTTATAGCATTTTGATAAATTATTACCAATTTCATAAACCGTTCGATGCATTTTACAAACAAACTACATAATTGTGTTAATTAAAATACCCATATTTTAACAGAGCATGAACATTGCACTGACATTATTTTTTCATTTAAACTATTTCAAAAAAAATCACCACATTTACAAACCTCTACCACAAGTTATTTTTTGCACAAGAATGCAAATATTACATCTTTCCTAAAGTGTGGAAACAAAATTTTATTTCTTTTCCAAATCAAATATTTCTGTGGTTAGAAAAATAATAACTAGACAGTAGGAATGTTTATTTCGCGATCTAAATACGTGACGATTATATTGCAAGAGTTATATTCGAATAATTGTTGCTTGTAAACAAATTGGTTTCGTGGGGTGCGATTAGTGTATAACTCGAACTTGCGTACATTAATTAAAGCCCTGTTATTTAAACCCCACAATTTGATGAGAATAAGCGAGCAAGTAAATTGGGTGTTTGCTTTTGAGAGGAATGTAAATATTTTAATATATTAACAATATGCTTCGGGTTTCAGAAATTAGACCCCAATTAGCAAGAACTTTATGATTTATTTATATATTTTGGCTATAAAATATGTAATAAATATTATTAATAACTAAATAATAAAATGTAAAAGTTATGAAACAATGCCAGTGCACAATATGCACCATAGGCATGTCCTTCCCTTCGCATGGGTTTGCACTTCTAGGATATAGCTAAAAATATTCATAACACAAGCCTATATCTATTTGCATTTACGGCTACAGGTTCCGGGATATATTTACATTCTTACATTTTTTTTCTTACTTATAGACAAAGTGTCAACTTAATAAATGAAATCATTATATATAATTTCCTAAATTGGAATTACTATAAAATATATCATATACAATTATACATAAAAGAAATTCCGCAAATACTTAGCTATTATAAATGCGTGTAAACGGCTTTTTGTTACCAACACTTTTTTCTTTATTTTAATGTTAATGTCATCCAATTTGCAATTGAAAAATATTTTATGTGCTACGTATTACATTAAATTACAGTTAGTTAAAATAATTAAGTCATGCTGTGGTGATGTGATAAAATAGTAATTATGCGATGTTATTTATTCATTAATAGTTCTATTTACTACAGAATTACCACCTCTTCTTCGGGCAAATACTAAAAATAATGTTAACTATTTGCATGAGAAACAAACTAGGAAACCCGTCCCTAAATTTTTGTATCCGCTAGATTCGTGGGTAAATCACGATTACATAACCAGAAGTTCAATCTTTTATTAATAATTAATTTTCAACGCCTCCAGAATACTTTTACAAGTTTTTATTGTTAAATTTATAAAAATTTGAGCTGACTTTTAATGGTGAATTAATTTTGACATGTTTTTAACACGCTATAAATTATAATTAATATGGCGTAGTTTAGTTCGATAATTAATAAATTAATAAAACACTTCAAAATATTAAAAATTTAAGCAAGGTAATCCAATTTATTTCAGTCCTGACAAATAATAATCCGCGGTTATTTTCAGTTGGCATAATAATAAATAACAAATTAAAAATGCATAATGGATTATTTCAGAAAATGTCAAACTTTGCATTTTTTAAAGTTATTTAAGAGACATATCTAGATCAACAATATTATACATATAATTAGCAACTGATTTAAATAATTGAAGCTAATACTAATTTATGTTCAACAAAATCGAAATTAAAATTTTTTACATCGAGGATAGTTTAGTCTAAACGGATTCATTGGTTGTTAAAAAACAGAAGTGATTTTTTTATTAGGAAAAGGGAATTGAAGCATGGCGAGAATTACAAAAATTAATTGCAAAATCAGAAATGAAACATGATAATATTTGCCATTTCACAATATGACGTATTATTCAACCGTATTGATTAATTCAATTATTTTTGTTCTGTTTGTGATGTGAGTTTTAAATTCCAAAATGCTCTATAAATTTCTGATGATGAACATAGCAATAATTTCAAGTAAATTGTTTTATAAAATAGATTAAGGAAATAATTTTAAATTTATGCATAAAGGAAATAATTATAATAACATTACTATAATTGTGGAGAATTGGAAATTATTTTAGCTAACTCAACCGCAATTTCCATAAAAACTTGCCCAGCTAATTATCCTCCACCTAAATTAAAACAATAGTCACCCAAATTTTTATTTACACCTGTTACAGTTTTACGACTGAAACCCAATAAATAATTTGGTAACCATTGGGCAATAACAACCAAAAATAATATTCAAATATCTCATTATTATTGTTATTTCCATCACACCTGACTCTCCTTCAATCAAAATTCATATTTTGGTAACATTGACTTACTTTGTCTCGTTCTATATTGATAAGCGTCGTATTTTCTACATCGTTCTTCGTGGCGTCTGAAAACATCCTTCTAGTGAAAGGGACCTTGCTCTTCAGATGGGGAGGCAGCTATTGGGGGGCTTTATATATACCGGGCGGGGCAGAACCCTAATTGTAGTCACTCAACAGTCCTAGTGTCTAGGAGGTAGAGTTTTTGTATACACATCACCATGAAGTTCTTGGTAAGTCAGAAATTATCAGGTGATATACAACTGGTATACTTAGATTTTAATTGTATTAAGTGCGTGTGCGGTAATTGTTGTTGTTGAATGCGGTAAAGGTGTTGGGTTTAGTGTACAGGTATTTAATTTGTGTTTTTTTAGTATGCTGTAGTGTTTTTCATAATCAAAATATTCTAATTTGGTATTTCAATTTATATTTCACTCTTTCTTCTATTTCTTCTATTTGTTCATTTTTATCTTTGTTCATTAACCATTCAACGGATTGATCATTTTTTACAAATGTAAAAATTGTAAAATTTGCGTCTCACTCTTCTTCTTTACTTTTATATATTTATAGTCGTCCACTTTGTTTCATATTTTATTTTTTAGACAAATCTTTATTTATACTTTAGTTTTTATTTTATGTTTTATTTGATAAAAACTATAACAAAGAAATAAATTTAAAAAAAAAGTCTCCTCTTGCTAATCTTCTGTTTTTAATTTTTGCATATTTATCAATATTTCACCTGTATATATTTATCTTAAATTCTGTTCTTCTTCTCAATTTCTTACACGATTTTCTTGGAAATATTTGATAAACTTAATTCATTTCTTTAGAAGTTGCTGTGTTTATTTTATATATTCTAACTTTTTCATATTTTCTTTATAGGCAGCTTCTTTCTCCTATTTTCTACAATCTTTTCTTTCAAACAAAAAAAAAGTTTGAATCCAATTTACCGAAATTAAATAATTCCGCAATTACTATCGAAAAATTAACCCAAACCCTATTTTCCAGATCTTTGTTTCTTGCGTCATCGCAGCGGCGTCAGCCCAATACCCCTACTTGTACGCCCCATGGGCCCAACACGTCCCCGTCATCGGTCCCGGAGGTGTCCCAGTAGAAACCCCAGAAGTACAAGCCGCTAAAGCCCACCATTTCGCCGCACATGCCAGTGCTCGTTCCGGCCTTTCCATTGCCCCCATTTCCCACGTTTACGGCATCCCAGCCATTACCCACAATGCTTTACCTCTGGACACCCCTGAAGTAGCCGCCGCTAAAGTACAACACTACCACGACTACGCCGTCGCTGCCCAACGCAACGGCGTCAACGTAGCTCATCTAGCCCCAGTAGTTGCTGCTGGTCATCCAGTCGACACCCCCGAAGTACAATTAGCCAAATCTGCTCACTTTGCTGCCCATGCTGAAGCTAATGCCCGCAATGGTATTGTCCACTATAGGAAACGTCGTGGAATCTACGCTTACCCCCAACATATTCCAGTGATTGGACACGATGGTACCCCAGTTGAAACTCCCGAAGTTCAATTGGCTAAATCAGCTCACTTTGCTGCTCACGCCGCTGCCCGTAGTGGACACCATATTGTATCCCCATTGGTTTATGCTGCTGCTTACCCCCAACATATCCCAGTTATTGGACACAATGGAGTACCACTTGATACCCCTGAAGTAGAAGCTGCCAAAGCCCATCACTTTGCTGCTCATGTCGAAGCTGCCGGCCGCAACGGTGTGTATTCTCCACTTGTATATGCTGCCCCATGGAGTGGTGGTGTTGTAATTGGACATGATGGTGCCCCAGTTGAAACCCCTGAAGTACAAGCTGCCAAAGCTGCCCACTTTGCTGCACATGCTGCCGCTCGCGCCGGACACTACTAAGTCAATGCCTTTTTTGGTGAATAGTAAATAATGTAGCGAGGGATAAGAATACCATCCCTACATCCAGAGTTTTCTTGTTTAGAAAAATTTCATTTAGTTTTGTAGTATTTTTTCTAAGTAAGAATAGCTGGGTGATGCTTTTATTACAAGCACAGTGATGCTCGTCATCAAATACATTTTTAATACAAAAAACATGTAAATAATTGTTTATTTCGAAATAGCGAATGTTCCAAAATATACAACATTATTAAAAACTACATCGTTTCATTGTATTGTACAATTTTCATATAACAACAAAGAAAGTAACGATTTTATATAACTAATAAAACAATTATCCCAGTGATTTAATATAACATTCCTCAATATTAGGCAATTTACGCACGAGTTCCTCTAACAGTAGTTGCACTTATAGTGTTCAAAATGTAACGCACTATGAAATTAGAAACTAGAAGCTACCAATTCCAAGGCCTTATGTCAGTGTGATTCAATAGACATTCCTGTAGTACACCGAAAAAATACCTTAGTGTCTGACATACACCGCATTAAAGGCTTCAGTTAACAAACATTTCTTGTAGAAACGAAGGTGGAGTTGGGTTTGTTCGATATACCACAAGCACTTTCCCACGTGCGGTAGGTAAAAAATTATTCGATAAGTTATACTCGAAAATTTGATGAAAAATGAAACTTGAGGGCCCAGTGTTGGTCTTTGTGGTATAACGTCATGGTATTTATGTGTGATATCGTTTTAAGGTCATTTTATTAAGTTGACTTCTTCAAAACGTGATTCAAGATTAAAGTTTGGACAATTTCAAATTAAAATAGAATTGTCATATTATTAATTTAATTTCCTTAAACTGATATTAGTAACTGGTGCCAATTACTTGATAATTTTATCTTTTAAGGAACCTTATATAATGTTATTATTTAATAATTAATTATTCTGAGATGATACGAGTAGTATTTATTAAACGACCTTTGTACAACGCAAATTGATTTAATAACACAATTATTCATAAAAATTATTATCAATTTGTTTCTAAAGTAAGTAAATTTATAATTTTGTCTGTAACAAGCTCGCGTGATTTCAAGGGTCATCACTCAAATGATTTCTGTAATAAAACTGATATCATTTAGTAATAATTGATAAATTTGTGCAGTTTAACTAATTAACCTTACGAATGTTAAAGTTTATAAATCATTTATTTAGTATAGGAAATTTTATTATGTTCAAGTTCAAGTTCAACTACATAGTTGTTACTGCTCAAACTTATTTGTCCCACAAAGAATAAAAATGCACAATCACTTGCTCTGGAATTTTAGCATAAAGTAACAATTTTTTCATGGAACAAAAATCGAAAGTGACCTTGATGGTCGTCAATCGTCCGCAAAAACAAACATCTCATCTGAATGCGTCTTTATAACCACTCCCCAACATCAGCATTCAACATAACTTATTATTACAAAAGACATTAAAAAGTCGCCTACATTATTTTAATTGAAATTCGAAAAAAAAACCTGACGACAAACTGGATCGAGATCCTTAACAAAACACGGAACCACAGAAGAGACAACCTTCGATTTTTCAACTTCCCATGTTCGGCACCTGACACTGAAAAATTTTCGGATTAATTTACTTCGTTATAATGTTTGTTTAGCTGTTGGTAACATAGCTTATGTGTGGAAATATGCAAAAAAGTAACTAAGGCGGGGCTGCTATATAAGTTACTAAGGTCATATTTCTAATAGTTATAACGAGTTCTTTTTCAGAAGCGCACAATGAAGTCTTTGGTAAGTTTAAGTTATTTGTGGATTGTCGTTTTGCTTTATATTCATTCACCTTTCGCCTTTAAATTTGCATCACTTGAACTGAATAATAGTGAAATGGTATTCGTTGCATCATTTTATATTATATTGTGTGCTTCAACTTATGCGGTTCAAGGCAAAATCCGGTCGTTGTTTTAATAAAGTGCTCGCAGATTTGATCACATCATGTTAATGGAGCTAATTTGTTCAACAAGATGTTATAATTTAGTTTAGATGATAAATGGCAGAATTAGCACCATATTGTTTATTGTTGAACAAATAGAAAGTAAATATGCGCGTGGCTTTTGCTCGTGTTAAAACTAGATAATTATAATAGAAGTACAAAAGGATTTTACAAAATTTCTTATAGAAACAAATAATTATTAAGTCAAAAAATTTTTGGGGTTGAATTTATAATAACATAAAATAAAGTAGTCACCCTTAAAAACTGCCAGCAACAATTATTTACCTCCTCCATCTATTCTTGTAGATACCAGTGGTTTTGGCAGTGATTTCCCAAGTAACATCCTCACACATCCCAGTGGGTGTTACTGTGGGTCTAACCCCCTACTCACACCCAGTACAATCCCTCTACCACGCACAAGACAACTTTGGCCAATACGTCTACGGTTATTCAACACCTACTAGTAGTAAAACCGAAACCAAAACAGCCGATGGAGTAACCCAAGGCGGCTACTCCTACATCGACTCCAACGGAATCCTGCAAACCGTCCAATATGTCGCAGATGCAGTACACGGCTTCCGAGTCGCCGCTTCTAATTTACCACAAGATCTACCAGACGTAGCCTATGCTAAAGCCAGTCATTTAGCAAATTTCGAAGCTGTTAAAGCCGAACACGCCCAAATCGCTGCTCAAAGAACCGTGCAATATTCTAACCCAATCGCTGTTCCAATTTCCGCTGTTCCTCAAGTAGCAGTTTTACCACAACCAGTCCAAGACCTTCCAGAGGTTGTCCAAGCTCGTGCTCAACATTTAGCAGCTGTACATGCCGCATATGTAACTGGTGGTGTCCTTCCACAACCCGTACATGACTTACCTGAAGTAATCAAAGCTCGTGCCGAGCACTTGGCCACATTCGAAGCCACCAAAGTCAGAGATGCTGCTTTGAGAGCCAGCGCAGTTGCTTTGAGTCCAATTCCCGCCGATTTTTCCGGTTCTGTTATCCCAGTTCATACAGCACCAGTTACACAACAACATGTTACTTTACCAGTAGCCCACGCCGCCCACTATTCCTACACTCCAGCGGTACTCCATGCCCCGCTGACCTCCCAATATCACTCGCAAGATGAGCTAGGTCAGTATTCCTATGGGTATGTTGGACCGCTAAGCTCTAAAAGCGAAACGAAAACTGCCGACGGGGTAACACGTGGTGGGTATTCTTATATTGATGCAAATGGGATTGTACAAACTGTACACTATGTTGCTGATGATGTGAATGGATTCAGAGTAGCTGCGTCTAATCTTCCAGTTGATGGTAATAGTGTTGTAGCTGCGCCTGTGGTACATCAAGCAGCTGCACGAGTTGTTCATGCGCCGGTTGTTCCGGTGCAGCATGTTGCACAGAGGGTGGTGACCAAGACGGTTATTCCTGGGCTGTATTCCACGGAAATTGTTTACTAATTTTACAGATTGTATTTGACTGCCATAAGATTTTATATGTAACTAATTTATAATTATATGAGGTACTTTACATATTATAGATAAATAAATACGTTTTAATTTTAATGAATTTTATTTTTAAGGTGAAGTAAACATTTTATGTTCAATATTTTTCATAATAATTCATTAGCAACATTTTAGATCTTTTTACTTTTTAAATAAAACACAGATTAAATTCTCTTCCTAAAATACTGTAACCCTTTCTGATTACCACGTCATGTTCTGAAATAATTTATTTTTATCAAATAAACAAAAACAATGGTAAAAATTAATGCGTTCAGTGGAGCATTGCCAAATGCCTTACGAAGAGGCTCGTCTTTGCCCTATCAAAAATTCTTATCAGTAAATATGACCTCTAACAGATACAAAATATTAAACATGATTATAAAATAAAAACGCAACAGCTTGTTGTATGAAGTTTAGACGATCATAATCGTCCGCTTAAACAACTAGTATTACACCAACTAATTTATTATTTTAATTTATACCTAACTGACCGTAATGGCCAAACCGAAATTGCTTACTGAAAACTCCAGAACAATTTTGACTACACCAAACAGGGAGATTACCCCTAATAAACTTCCACAATATATTGCAGCGTTTGTTGGTAAGTTAACAATTAAATATTCAAAACCCTAATTAACTAAGCAAATTACATGTAAATTTAATTTCAGCTACATTAGGGGCACAATGCATGGGAATGTTTTTGTCATGGTCGTCACCAGCAATACTGATGCTACAAAAAGAAAATTCGCCACTAAGGATAACTGATGGACAAGCCTCGTGGATTGGATCCTTGATTACCCTAGGGGCTTGTCTAGGAGCCATTCCTGCCGGATCTGTTGCAAATAGCATTGGCAGGAAAAAAACACTACAAATCCTGGTTTTGCCTTTGTTTGTACCGTGGATTGTTATTGCATTTGCGTTAGTTTAACTAGCTTAGATACCCTCAAGGTATTTTTAATAAATTTAATTTGTTTTAGGGGATGGATAGAAGCTTTGTATGTTGCGCGGTTTGTAGCAGGAATAGCTATAGGCGGGATGAGTGTCGCCGCCCCAATGTACGTAGCAGAACTAGCGCATGTATCCCTTCGTGGTACTTTAGGCACGTTTTTTCAGTTTCAATTAACTGTAGGAGTGCTACTAGAATATATTTTGGGTAAGTCAGGGGTTCTGTTAATTTTAACTGGGATTTTAATTTAACTAGTCGCTGTTCTAAATGTAGAATACAGTTTACTTGACTTACTTAGAGTAAGTGATTAAAAGATGTCGCTAGTTATATTTTTGGCGCGGAAATAAATTTGGCGCCAAATACTTAATTGGAGAGTGAAAACGGGATAACAAGCTGAAACAGAGTAATTCGGAACAAATTAAATTTGGCTTTTAATATTCTGATATAACTTAGGTACCTCATTAGCATTGTAAAAGTTTTATATAACCCACTTAAAGCTTTTCCGTTTTCAGTACCTACTTCTAAAAGAATATTTAAAGTTTCAATAATTACCATTATTTTAAACTTTGCTGCAGCTTTATAAAATTATGTTATATCTTGAATATTCTTTTTGTTTCAGGTGGTATAATCAGCGATTTTAAAACGTTAGCTTTAGTCTCGTCAGCAATACCTGTTGTTTTTCTTGTTTCTTTATCGTTCTTTCCCGAATCCCCTGTGTTTTTATGTTCTAAAAACCGTCAAGATGAAGCTAGAAAAAGTCTGAAGTTATTCCGAGGTAAGAATCCTTTATCTATACCCAATATTCGAGTATACTGAAAAAAAAACCTTGAGGGAAACATAAATTTTCTAATGTCAGAGAAAAAGCTTCAAAAGCTTATTCAAACTTGTACTTATAATTTTATGACAGCATAATGCCGGTAAAATAAAACTGAAAGGTGCTTTTTCTTAACATGTAATTAATTACGTGTATTGTTTTTCCCATAGAATAAAATTGTTTTGTTTTGTACAGGCGAAGATTACAACAGTGAGGAAGAATTAGGTAAAATATCAGAGGCAATAAAGGAAGCTAGTGCAAATAAAGCCCAGCTGTCTGATTTGATTAATTGCAAGGCCACATTTAAAGGTTTAATTATCTCCCTTGGTTTGATGGCCTTTCAACAGCTCAGTGGAATTAATGCCGTTCTTTTCTACACTGGTAAGATTTTTTCGGAATCCGGCAGCTCGATGAGTCCCAACACGTGTGCCATTTTGATGGGGACAGTCCAGGTGAGCCAAAAAAATACTTTTGTTCGTGACGAGTCAATATTTACAATGGTTTCGTTGCGGTTATTTTGATTGAAGACTTAATTAATGTGAAATGCAAGCGGAATTGTTGGAAACTCGCTGGGAATTTAAAAATGTAGAATTACATATTTTAATGAATAATTCTGAAATCGTTATGAATCTAATAATTCATAAATAAAACTCGACTGGTATTAAGAAATTAGATAGGAATTTAATATTTAAACCTATATGCAAATAATATCATTAATTTTTGTATCAATTATCGTAATCTACTTTTGTGCAGTTATATTCGTAATAACTTTATAAATTAAATGTTAAATAAAGCCGTAGTTTAATCAAATTTATTTTGATTGTTGTATATGAACAGTGAGCATTAATTTAACCAGTTGGTTATTATTTCTGGTTTGCAATATTATTTTTAGCATTATTTATTTGCTACGTTGTTCTATCTGCTATTTATACTAGAGATAGATATGGAAAATTGTTTGGTTCATTTATAGTTTCATATTTACAATTTTTTTATTAATACTCACTTTTCATTACAACATATCATTTTTTCCATTTGTTTAAAAGCTTTGTTGCATATCTAATTTTCCATATTCACTCTCAGTCCTGAAATTATTATTCTTTTCTAAATGAAGTATCTAGATTTTAGGTTTTTTGAACATATTTTCCCTGAAATCAAACCATAAGTTGTAGGTACATATATTATTTTTTCGCTAGGACAAAAAGTTTTGCCAAATTCAGCTGCAAAATTAAGGAGCTTAATCCCAACTAAATCCATCCTTGTACGGTTTCCAATAATTTACTTAACATTATTATGTAAATACAGTATCCAGTTTCATCGTTTAGTCTGTTGGCCCATTAGTTTCGCATAATATACTAGTGCAAATTGAACTTTGATTAACCAGGTAATTTTACTGCTACTTATCAAATTGGTTGCTTCAGAAGTTCAATTTGCATAATTTAACAGGAATTATACGATAAATTTTGAATCAATTATTATTACTAGGGCATTAAACGAAAATTTTTTAAATAATTATATTTAGTGGTATTAAATTAAAAATGTGCACCAGTCGGAATTATTGTATAATTAACGGTGTAATTAACGTTTCAGTTCAAAACTTCCGATCGTAAGCTTTAATTAAAAATCATTTTACTCGTTATGATGAAATTATCCCGTTTTATATTTTTATTTTGTAAGTTTTCCATATAAAATTGCAATAATATTCCAGTAGTAGAGATAACAAAATTACGCATCAGACACACTTTTCCCTAGTCTACCGCAACTTAACATTATTATCGCATAAAAACACTTCTACAGTATTAAAATTTGTCTTGTCAGTTTTCCAGGTTTTTTAATGAGCTACCTGTATTATATCTACATAATTTACCGGCAGGTATTTGCATCCACATCAAATAAATAAATGTACTGTGCATACATTGGGGAATGTATCAGACAATGTCATCTGGTTAAAAGACCTAAACTGTTGACCTGAACATACAGATAACCACATAGGGCCTCAACGGGATTTAACAATGTATATGTACAAACAAAACCTCAAATCTCTCATTCAGCAATTTGAGCAGCGTGAATTCTCTCGTCCCGAATAGTTTATATCGTTGCAGTTTTATTTCATTCACTTAATTTATAGGTGTAATAATTGAATTTTATATAGTTTGTTTCCGGGCTGTGATGAACTCAGTCGTTAAATTTTATCAGCGTTTTTAACTTTGGTATTTGAACTACGGCACAATACAAAATTCGCTTTAACACATTTCTAATTTTTTGCTAGAAAAGTCCACAGTTCAGCTGTAAGTTGCGCCCCATTGTATCTTCCAGTAAGTTTCAGGCACTTAACTAGTACTCTGGTACATACTTAATACAAAGTACACAATTTCTTTTTAAAGTCATTGAAGATTAAAGATTTTGCATTTATGTGCTTATTTTTGAAGGAAACTTGTAAAAGGTTTCTATTGTTACATTTATTTCAATTGCTGAATATTTCTTTCAACTTAAGTGAGCCGCTGAAATCCTCTTTATCCTTAAAGTTGATTTATTAGAAATTCGTATTAATAATTTATCAGTTGCGCGACAAATGATAAGACAATAATGAGTCCTTTCGGCCTAATACTGAGTGGATGATTTTCAGAGAAAATACACAAACAGAATTAGTCGTGAAACTAGACATCTTTTCAATTAGGGAGAAGGAGAGTGTGATGTACATATTTTCATTATCTCTACAGAAAGAAATTGCAAATGAATTAAATCTGAATTATATAACACCACTTTGTTTATTTCAGGTTTTAGCGACGTTCGCCTCCACCATCCTGGTAGAAAAAGCCGGCCGCAAACTCCTACTACTCATATCCGCTTCAACCATGAGCATATGCTTGGGCACCCTGGGCCTATACTTCTACGTGAAACAACATCAAGATGTGTCACATTTGAACTTTATTCCTTTGGCAAGTGTGGCCATCTTTATAATTGCATTTTCAATAGGATTCGGTCCGATCCCTTGGATGATAATGGGGGAGATTTTCACTCCTAAGCTCAAGGGTGTTGCCAGCTCAATATCGGCATCTGTCAACTGGATTTTAGCATTCACTGTCACAAATCAATTTCAAAATATGGCCGATGGCTTAGGCATCGGCATTACGTTTGTTATATTCGCTGTTATATGTGCGATTGGTACAGTCTTTGTTGCCGTATTAGTGCCGGAAACTAAAGGGAAAACTGTTGAGGAAGTTCGAAGGATATTGTTGGGGGAAGAGGAGAATAATAGTCTTATTAATATTAAAAGTTGTCACAACGCCACTACGGTTGTTTAATATTAGATATAATTATTTGCTTAAATTTAGGTTTGTTTTATTTATATTTAGCCAATTAAGTGATTGTAGGTTTTTTTATTACGATGAAATAAAATTGATGAAATTTATTATTTTTTCCTTAATACAACTGAATTGTGCTTGATAGGCGAATAAACCGTAGGGGCATTTTATTTCGAATTATAATTATAGAAGGATCAGGGCAGACGAAAGGAAAAACCATCGATATCGACTAAAATTATGGAAAGGATCTGTCTAAAGTAATCGTTTGGATTATCATCCCCTCTTGTCTTTTCAATAGGATTTGTAGACCATCCGATTACAATAGGATTAAGGTCGTTCTATTTCATTGGTAAAGGTTTTAATAGAACTTGTTTGTATAACGTGGGCACAGAAAACATGAGCAAATTAATCCATAGCTTAAGTGTAACTGTGGAAATAACAATTTAATCGAAAAAAGCATGCGGTTGCAAGCAAGGAGGATAAACTTAATTTTTATTTGGGTCACATAAAGATGAAAATGTTTGGAATATCGAGAAGGCAAACGAATAATGTTCCTTTCCTTTGAATTATGCTTTCTTTTAGCTCAACACAAGGTTGAAATATTGGATTCCAGGAAATAAACCATAAAAAATTCATGCTGTTTTTGGCTGCGAGTCTTATCTACATAAAATACTTTTTGGTGTACTTTCAATAACACAAAAAAAACATATATTCATGACTTGTATATTTTACATTGTTACATTGAGGTTATACATTTTATTTATAACATTGTTCAACAAATATTGGATTTTTTTTGGCATATGTTTACAGTTTACATTGTTCATGAACTTTAGGCTTTTTTGTTTGGTTTCATATTAATTTATAAAGTATGTAAATTAAATCATAAATATGTTACAACTAGGTACTTGTTTATTCCATGTATTTTTAGATTATTATTACATATATTTGAATAATGTATGGTTTATGAAGCTTTCAAATATCTAAGAGAGAGGAACATTGAGTATTTGGAATCACGAGTTAGTTGTTTATGTACAAACATACATGGAACAAACAATATTTGCTGAAAAATCATTTTTTTCAGCAAAATATAAATTATATATTATTTTTAGATAACATCTAATATTTGGCTACAAAACACAGCCTTGTTTTATGCGTTTAGCATTTATCAGCGGAATAAATTATATTAATAAAACTAAAAATACAAAACTTAAGTTCTGAAAATATAGTATCCATGTATCATTTAGGTAATTTACAAGAAAACATTGTGGTTAACCATAAAATTATTTTTTTGAATAGTTTGGTCGACTTATGGCAATGTGGGAAAAATATTTGCTTAAAAATATGAACGAATGTCTTTGTTATACTTCTATCATTTTATTCAAATTCTTTTTCTGTCAAAAGTAAAAAAAAATGGGAGTTTTCTGGGTGATCTCACTCAAAATTTATGTTGCGTTTGCTTCAGACATCCTGTAGTAACGAGCCTAATTATAAAACATTTTAATTCAACTAATTTAATTAGCGCAAAAAAATTTATCACCAAGAATGCGTTTACTAATTAAACATGTTACCGCTGATTTATACATGTGGATATATGAAGGATTATATTTATGACATAACTATATATAAACTAGGACATTTTAATTACGCTGCGACTCAAACGAATTTCAAAAAAATAAATTTCTGTGAAAGCTTCTCTATTGTACGTAAAAAATTCTGTGATATACCTAATAACATGAGTGGCACGAGTATTTATAAACTGTTGACATGATTAATAAAATAAATTTGGGTGACAATATACTATCATATTTTATACAAAACGATTTAGGAAATAACATTTATATAAACAGCTATATCTTAAATATATTTATAATAATTTACATCTAAATATTTTACGTTAGTTAAGTCGTTAATCTTTCCCTCTCCAAATGTTAAGTGAACAATTGAAAATACGTCGTTAGTAAAATGCTAATAATTAACGTCTTTAATAGGGGGTTTGGAAACAGGGGACTAACCTAGATTGGATGAGTGCCAAAATTTGTTATTTTTATTCCGCACATTGACAACATTTACGTTGGTGAGTTCGAATCGTAGTGACTTGAAAAAGTGTCCCAAAATCACGTGAGGACCTCTTCACAAGAAAAAATCTTAATACTGGACAACCAAAGCACTATTAAAGTTTTTCAGTATGCATGCAGAGAGCGTTATACTAAATAATTTATTTTATTTGTGGAAAAATGGATTATGATATTTTGAACATGACCAGAATATTGGAAAGAAATCAGCGTATAATCGTGAAAATTTAAAAAAAATGGTGACACAATTTTCGATTTATTGAATTATTTGGACATAGTTTCAAGCTATCGGTATTCATCGAAATAACTGCAAAGTCGTCTAATATCTCAGGCAAATTTTAAATATAAAAATTTGTTGAAATAAAATTTTACGTGTAAAATCTTAACTGATGAAAATTCTATTTAAATCACATATTTTAATAATAATGAGCAAAATAAGGTCCATTCAGATTTGTGTACGTTGTAACAACAATAAATCTTGGCATAGTCTTAATGATCCACTTTCGCTGCTGAGCCTTTTTGGCTGCCACTGCGGTCCTTATGTCAGCCATACAAACACATGGCAACTTTGAGAACATTGTCTTTTTCCAGGTACATTTGAGCTACAGAATGAGGTCGTCCTTTCTTCTTGTTGCGTCACCTCGAATCCGAGGGATCACACCCCGGATCGCTTTCTTCGCCAAGAGAATTCCCATGTTGTTGTATATTATAACTAGGAGATCGAAATTGTCTACCCTGTAGTTGTGATCCGTCAGAGCCCCGTCTGGACGAGTCCCGACCCTTGCAGAAACACTTACAAATAATCCGCTTAAAAGCGAATCGGAAGTCTTTCGAGAAAAGTGCATATATTAAGGGGTTGATTGCACTGTTGCAGTACCCCAACCAGAATAGTATCGAAAACACTAATGGGTGGATGCATTTTGGGCAAAATGCTAGTATAAGGTACATGGTGAAGAACGGTAACCAACAAAAGATAAAACCACCCACTATAATACCCAATGTTTTAGCAGCTTTGGTTTCCATGCGAAAGCGCTTAACTTGCGCTTTGATATTTCTTTTCCCCATCCGTCTGGAAATCACTTTGGGTTTGCCACCATCCTCACAAGCACTGGGACTGGGACTAGAGGCTCTTTCACCTGTGCTGTCGCAGCTGCTCGATCTTCTAGTCGAGAGTCTTCTATGCGACCCCAGTCGCTGTACTCTTAAGTGGTTGTCCCGTCTACAGAGACTTGTGGTTGCGGTATCTTTACCATTAACGGAGTAGTGCACGGCGTATGACGCGTGGCCTGTCGGCGATGTCGGTGTAACAGCCAGTAGATGAGGTGATGGATGAGGTGACAAGTTTTCACTGGAAGGATAACTAACACTAATTTTTACCCGTTCGTGTCTACCACGGGTGGAAGGACTGGGACTGGCGCTACCTGTAGTGGTAGTAGTGCTGTTGCTGCCATTGCTATGGGGCGAACCGTGGTGTCTTTTACTAGATGACCCTCTGCCACGGTGAATGCGTAATGTGAGGCGTTGCTCGTCGAAACGATTGCCCAAGCCCCGAGATCCTGGAACAATAAATTACAGTTTTATTGCGGTTTTAGAAAGCATTAAACTAAAGTTATTCAAGCCTTTGCGAGTTTAAACTGTTTAATTTAACAGATATTATATTGCGACCTGCCACTTTAATGACCTAATTAAATTAAAACCAGAAAAATACACGTAAAATTCACACAGCACCTAAAGTTTACTACGTTTACTACTCGAGTAAATTTATTGGTGCATCCACAAAACTACACAGAAAAAAGATTTCTAAAACCAATCATCATCTGCAATCTTTATTTATAGATTATTCTATTCCGTTTTATACATTGTTACCATCATGTGCGAAGCAAAGTTAAAAAACTAAAAGTGGGCCAATTTGTTATAAAAGTAAAACTTTGTCCCGACAATGATAATATGCTTTAGCACAACGAAATTGTAGAGCCAGACGATTCATAGATTAGCCAGTTGTACACCCGGTGCTGTATTGATTAAAGATTTTATCAGCTCTCTAGCATAAAAAAATTATTAAATATATCTCTAAAAAACTTCATATTAACACCACAATAAATTTCCTGCTCAATTCGAGAAATAATTACTTTAATTTACATACATCTTTCGCTTAAACCATATTCTAATGGGTTTAACGCGATCTATTCCGGTAAGCTCGTATTATAACCAATTGGCTAACAAGTCATATATTTATTTTATGTGTTAATAAATCCTCTCCACATTATGTTCATCGCCAACCACTAACGTAATAGCGCACTCAATAAATGTAGAAAATTGTTCTTTAAAACATACACGAAACTTTATCGTGGGGTGCACGTAAAATATTATTATTGGATGAATATATGTTATTACTGTTTCTTAGAGTCTATTTGTGTCGTTTATGAGACGTTATAATGTAATAATGATAATTGGGAGAAAAGTTTGAAAAAACCGGCGCATCCGCCAGAAATTGAATTTTATCTAGGGTTAATTTTAGTAGACATATAAATATTTAAATATGTGATTTTAATATTTGAAGCTTTGTCATTTACAAGTTTATTCAAAATATTATCATCATTGTCACGTTGAAAATAAATTCAAATTTCCACCATATTTTTTTGGTATTTCTATTGATTTTTTAGGTTTCCCGTTTGAAATCTGACCCATCCTTTTTATTACGTAAATACGTATTTTTAAATATACTACTATCATAGTTCCTTCAAATTTCATGTATTTTTCTGTTGTTTAAAATGTTAAATATACAGGGTGAGTCGCAATGAGTGGGACATGCTTTACCTGTAAATACTAGGCCTAAAACTAAAACGCTTGACGCAAAAAGTTGTTATACTAAAATGCATAATTAAAAAGGTATAGGCGTTTGAAGTTTCAAAAAAAAAATAATTTTTGGTAATAACTTCTAAACTAAGTGAATGAGAACCAATTCTTGGTAGTTGCTAATGAATACCAAAGACCTTTTTTTAATTATAAAAAAAATTGCAATTTTTTTATAATTAAAATTTTAAGGACAAAAAAGTTCCAGATGGTTAAACACTTTACTTGGTTTAAAAAACCATCTTCTGAAAATTTGATTTCAACAAAATTTTCACAAATTGAAGGTCTTTGGTATTCATTAGCAACTACCAAGAATTGGTTCTGCTCATTCAATTAGTTTAGAAGTTCCTAGCAAAAAAAAAATTTTTTTAAAACTATAACCTATAAATTTTTAGTTATGCATATAACAACTTTTTGCGTCTGAGTTTTTGGCGTAGTATTTACAGGTAAAGCATGTCCTACTTATTGCGACTCACCCTGTATTATTTGCATTAATATAAAATTATTTTTGTATTCATCTATTTTTAGCTCTGTAAGAGAGACATAATGGTGGAAGATAAAAGTTATGTTCCTGTAAAAAGGAAATTGAATCCGATTTAATTGTCCTTTTAAATTTATCATTACATTGATTTGTGGAATTTATAGCTTTGTGTTATTTTGTACGAAATAATAACATTATATTTATTAACCTAAAAAATTCTAGCATAATATAATCATAAACTTTGAATGATATAATATAAGGTAAACCTTTGTTTTCTTTATTTCTACCTTTCGAATTTCTAATGCGAATAAAAATGATAATTTTTCGATTTGTGGGTTAATAAGCCATTGGAAATCACAGTAACTTTTACGTACAAATAAAACTGAAGTATTTTTGTGCTGAAGTTTTCCGAACCTGACTAAAAGCTTTTCAATAGAGTTACTTATATTGCGAAGTGTTAAGGATCACTGTCAATATCAGCTGCTATCGCCCTTAACGAGCGATAAAATTATGTTTTTTGGTTGTTTTTATCTTATTAAGATTTCCTGTACCTAAACAAGATTTGTCTGCAACATTTGTATCCTCCAAGACACATTTAAAGCATTTCATAAGAGTATATATGTAGTATGCAAATGGTATAATCAAGCTATTCCCACGCTAGGTCAGATTGTCCTTGTCTGAAAACGTGCAACTAAAACAAGGAATAATAATTGATAAATGGGTTAAATTAGATAAGAAACAAACTGTGTTGTTAAACGAACGAAAAGCAAATCAACAATAAATTAAACCCGAAGTTCTGTTGTTATCGCACGCGGTTTGTGCTTAATGTCGATCGAAGATTTTTCACAAAAAACTTTAAATTGATAGTAAACAAAGTGCTAACCTTTAGTAGTTCTAAAACCCTGATTAATAGCTCTTGTGGTTCGCACTGCTGCTCTATATATCCGCCAATAGAAAAACAGCATAACAAACATTGGAATGTAGAACGAGCCTAGGGCAGAATAAACTACGTATCCCGCCTCATTAGTAAGTTCACACTTCCAAGGGCAATGGGGATCTTCGGGTAAGGTTGTGTTTGTTTCAGCATCTTCAGCCTGAAATAAATTAAAACTAATTAATTAAATTAGCTTTAAGGGGATATAATTAATGCAGCTGTGACTAATTTGGATGGCAACACAAAATCACTTGCTTTAGCAGAGGGTACAATAACATATCTGCGTGACAGGTAAAATCTTAATAACAATTAGGGGTTTTGCAGCATTTAGGGAATTTAATTTTAGTTGATATAATGTACAGTGGCGCAACGTGATTTTACTTGATTTAGGACTTGACTACAGTTTATTATACGAACATAATATAAAATGCAGTTATATTATAATAATTTTTGTGATCAACATTAAAAATCCCCGAAATGAGCTTATTCTAATTTTCTAATAATCCGGTAACATTTTAATATTTCCAAACTGCTGCTGATTATTTTTTGACAAAATTGTCCTTGCTTTATAAGTATTATTTTGTTTGCATTTTCAATTCATTTCCAGTTGCTGTGATCCGCCTCTGAATACGTATGTCTCTTGTAAACATATACGATGCATTAAAATCTTTCCTCTTGCACAAATTCATATCCCACTCACGCCCAGGCTGACGTTTGTAAAATAATACTCTTTTGACGATATTTTTTCACAAAATAATATAAGCTAGCGTTAAAAAATTGCATAATGAAAATATGAACAGAGGATTTTAAGCACGGAAAAAGCACTGAATTTTTTATAACGTAACTAGTTGTATATTATACAGCTATAAATACGCGCAGCTATAAACGAAAAGAACATGCAGGTAATATTATTTAATCAAGCAAGATCTAAATGGCAAACATAAGGCTTTGAAGTTTATAAACTGCACCAATGAACTTAAGAAATTGTGCTTTTTCAACTTGTACATCTTAATTTAAATGTGACAATAAATTCTTCTGCAAATATGTAATTTGTTACACAACACAAATAATAATAGTTACCAGTAATATAAAAGTCAATTATAAAGTACTTTTTATTCATTGCAACAATTTCGAGTAAATTTCGTGTGGGAAAACTTTTAATAATTTATGTGGTGGCTTCCAGACATAATAAATTATTCATGAAAATTAAAATTACTGCCTAATAATATTCTTTCTGCTTATTGGAGGCAAAACTTTCTTATATAATTCCGTCTTGTCTTTCTTGCGATGTGATCTGCCAGCAAATAGCTACATTGTTAAACATTAAGCTGTAATATTAGTACATATTGTATTAAATTGATTATTAATGATTTTTTGATTACATATTGTGCCCCGTGCTTCTGCAATATTATACTGAAAACTGAACAGTTCACTTAGTAATTTTACATGCAAATGACTGTTATGATTTATAAGCTTCTGGTTCTTGAGCGAAGGAACGGATGGAAAGGGTTCGTTCATAGATTATGCCTTGCATCATACGGCTATAGAGAAATATTTTTCATGGAGCTGTATACAGTGATTTATTATTTTTTGGTCCATCTAGTGCAAGAGTTAACAGTGAGTCTGCTATATAATACCTAGAATGCTTAATCTAATACACAGGGGTGATTATTTATTTGTTTTGAATTATCTTTAAATAATTCTGTAGAGTGAGATTACTTTTCTACGAAATTCTGAGTAAAAATCCAGCCGATGTTAAGGAAGATTTTCATGATGTAAAAATTTACATTCCTCGATTTGAAAATAATTACTAGATTACTCTTTAAAAAAATCCTACATAATAATCCAGTTTTACACGTAAATTCTAAAAAATTTCCTGCACCGTAAGCGCACAAAAATAAAATATTAATTCCCCAGCTTAAGCTTTCCTCATCGCGCTGAAAATATTAACGCACATTTTTCCATTTTATTATTTTTTCTGTTTTCCTGCATGTTGCAGACGCTTTCATTTATATCAATATAGTCAACATCACGTCCCTACCTTAGTATCTTTCCATCCAACAAGCGGTGGAAAACAAATGACGAAACTAAGCACCCACAGCCCAGCGATTAAGAGCTTGGCACGAGAATGTGACATGATGCTTGGGTACGTTATGGGTCTTGTAACAGCTACATAGCGGTCCAGGGATATAGCGCACAGGTTTAAGATGGATGCCGTACACATCCAGACGTCCAAAGCTAACCACATGTTGCACCAAACGTCGCCGAATATCCAAACCTGTAATTAAATAAATGAAAAATATTACTGCAGTGGAAAAGTTAGTTAGATTGTACTAAATTGTATGCTGTACGAAAATGACAGTAAGGTTTTTATTCTTTGCACAGATGGTGTTGGCGGGTGGTCCATGAAATAAGCGGAAGCTGTTAGTTTTCATGTGGGTTTTTGTTTGGGGATTGATTTTTCTTGGACACACTTTTAAAGACGCGATATAAGTTTATTTTATGGTATAGCCAGCGCACAAGTGTCAGATGATTTAGTAGAAGTAAACAACAACATAATTAAATATTTATTAAAATTGGTTTACAGGGATTTGCTTTCATAATTTGTACCCGTAATTAAATTGGGAGAGTTAGAGTTTGGGAAGAAGTTGCGGGACTTTAGGTGATGCCCAACAATACCTAAAAAACCGGTATTTCAGAATTTGTTCTTTTGTCAAGGTTAATTCTACACATATATACACGATGAAATTTAGGATCCATGTAGAATACCTCGAATTTCTGTAGCTCTTGTAAATTTACCATGAATTCAAATTTTGACTCATTTACACCATTTCACGACCTGAAAAAACGCATATTCATGTTGGTTTTCGAGTACAGAGGTGAGTGTTTCATTTATAATATCCAAATCAAATATTTATATAAGCCGACATATTGCACTTTATGTCAACATAGAAAGTTTTCATATTTGCTATATGTATTCGCGAGATTTGTTGTAAAAGTTTGTAAAAATGTTATATTAACTTCATTCGCTACTTTTCGCTATTTACTTCGCTGGCTGACGTCAATAAATCCGGAAGAGAAATAAAAATAATCAGCAATTATAATTACTTAAATACAGGGTGTCCCAGTTTATATCGTCAGGATTTCACCAGTCGATAGTTTAGCGAAAATTAAAGGTGGTTTGTCTAATAAACTATGGTCGAATGTTGCTTTGTTTTTGACGTACAGGCCATTAAAGAAAATAAATTATTTTAAATAATTTGCTATAAATCAATAACAAAAAAATGTTAGCCTTCTGAAATTTTGCATAAATTTTTTTTTATTCTCTTATTAATAGTGGTTGTAATTATTTTATTTAGAACACAGAGGCGTGCGTACAGGTTTCTTCAAAAACATTTTATTGATTAAAACGTACGCCACTGGTTTTTTTGCAGCACCAATATGAAGAGAGTATTTTCCATTCAATTTAGAAACTTTTTCGTATCTTATAATTTTTTGATAACTTAACTCAAAATAACCTAATAGTACAGTAAATAAGGGAGAAAAAAAGGCTTCAGATATACTTTTTTTACCCTACAGCCAATTCTTGTAGAATCTTCTAGAGGGTCACCCTGAAAATTTAAAACTGAGTTTGTATATTCGTAGACCCCTCCCTTCCTTCACCAGCCCTCAATTAACGGTTGGATTTTTTTGTTTATTGAATAACATTTTTCCTGTTAAATTTTCGAAAAAAAAGAGTCAGTACAAAGTTGTAAAGAAAAATATTTCCTACGACTTATCTTTTAAACTTTTTTTGATATTGTCGATATTTAAAAAGTTATTCAACAAATAAGTTGAAAATTTTGGGGAAAGAGTAGTAAGTAGTAGTAGTAAGTAGTACCTAACTAGAGAAAAATTTCCCTAAAATTTGCAACTTATTTGTTGAATATCTTTTTAAATATTGACAATATCAAAAAAATATTAAAAGGAAAGTTGTAGGAAATATTTTTCTCTACAACTTTGTACTGATGCTTTTTTCGGAAATCTAATAGAAAAGAACCTCTTTAATAAATAAGAAAAAAAAAGTTTTCAAGAAATTGTAAGATACAAAAAAGTTTCTAAATTGAATGGAAAATACTTTCTGCATATTGGTGCTGCAAAAAAACCAGTGGTGTACGTTTTATTCAATAAAATGTTTTTGAAGAAACCTGTACGCACGCCTCTGTGTTTTAAATAAAATAATTGCAACCACTATTAATAAGAAAATCCAAAAAAAAAGATCTATGCAAAATTTCAGAAGACTAATTTTTTTTGTTATTGACTTATAGCAAATTATTTAAAATAATTTATTTTCTTTAATGCCCTGTATATCAAAAAGCAAGCAATATTCGACCATAGTTTATTAGACAAACCACCTTTAATTTTCACTAAACTATCGACTGGTGAAATCCTGACGATATAAACTGTGACACCCTGTATAGGCGAAAATTAAATATTTTCAGGATTTTAATATTCCGATGCACTAAAACCGTTATTGCTTCGCCCATGTTATACTGTCGATTCATATTAAAATAAGCTATAAGTGTCAAAACGTATACCTGTTATAATTTGTAAAATTCAAAAAATAAACTTGCATTTCTCCAGGGAAATGTCTACCTTGTGTGTTTCTGTTTAAAGTTTCCAGTAAATGTAATATCGCAACAATGACCGATCAAATATAATCCCTTTGAAGATATTTGAATACAACAAATGTGTAAATTTAATTTAGTTGATGTTTATTGCTTGTCTAATGTATTGTAATAATTCTAATTAATATAGTGCAGGGTTGAAATTAAATTGGTTCTGAAACGCATATTATTCAATTATTATTTATTTTTGCTAACGAAACACAAGTTCTTTAATTCCACTGATATAGAAAACTTTAATAATTAAAGTTGAAGGCACAACTTTACTCAAGAATTTATTGATTTGTTAGCAGCTTAGCCTGTGTAAATGAATCTTAATTTCCATTTACACAAGTGGATTTTTTCAATTTAAATTGAAATCTCCTAGGCAGTTATTTATACTGGCAAAGCAAACAATTCCAAAGTACTCTCTGGGTTCTTTGAAAACTATAAACGCTCAGTCCTAAGTGTTAATTTTAATTTTTCGCATGCAGAAGCGAATTTATTTAAATAAGCTTTCAACTAAAGGGTACTTAGATTGGAAAGTAATGATTAAAATTGCAACACCGGCGCATTCGCCAAAAATAAAACCCACAGCTAAAATAGTTCCATTTCTTGATATATTTCATTTTATTTTATTTCCAGGAAAATAGTGAAGCAGCATGACATGCGGAATACATTATCGGATATGAATAAAACAAAGCCTCAATTTGCGGTTGAAAAGAATATTCCATCAAAATACATTAATTCGTAACAAAAGGAGCAACTAAAGTATTACTTCAAACACAATGGAACAGTTTAGTTCCTTTTAGATATTACTGAAGACAGGAAAAGTTTTTAGTATATACTTTGTGGAAGGGGGCAGTCTTAAATATTACGAAAAGTTCATCTTCAAACTGAAATATACAAAATAATCCTTTGCTTTTAGAGTATATACAAATTAAAGTGAAAAGTTATCTACGAGTTTGTTTGGAAAGGGAGAGCACGAGTTAATAATTGAAATGATATTAAGGCTATCTGGAAAGATTGATTTAAGGTAGTTTGCATAAAATTTGAAAGTTTGTAAAAGTATATAAATATTTGAACTGTACTTTGGCTTAATTTGTTTCTGTAAAAAAGCATCATTAAAACACTTAAATAAATATTTTAACAGGCTTTTCACCTACATCTTTATGCAGTAATGTCTGTAAAATAAGAAACAAACCTTGCGTTATTCTACCGTTATATATCCGGATGAATCATACTAAGCCAGAAAACTTGTCATGATTTTATTTTATTTCTGGATGAGTAATGGCACACAGTCTACATATTTAATAGTCAAACAAGTCGGTTGTTTTGTAATTTATCATAGAGAAATTGTCAGTAGCTTAGTGTGGTATAGTTGGGAGGTCCAAGTTGTGTTTATTTTTGAAATAAAGCCCCTAAAAAGACAATTGTGTAAAACTAAGTATTGACAATTTGTAAACCAAAAAATATTAAATTTATTATTAATTTTGTAAGAAATGAATTCAAATTATGGATTCTGTATAATTTGAAATGCAGTAAAATGTTTTACCTATTGATTTTCGGACATTCTGAATCCAAGCTCCATGGTTTCTTGTAACTATCGAATTACAACGCTACCTTTTAAACCGCTTGCTTCATTTACCCGATGGTACTTAAAACTTGAATGCAACTTGCTACTGTTACATAATTATAATGCTCATGCCTCACACCTCATGCTATAACATGTTCTTATTTGAATAACATAAAAACAGCTATAAACTATGCGTTTCAAGGACTCAAAATCAAAATACTTTACCTAGTTGTTGTATATTCTGATTCTGAATGATGGATGTTTATAATATTATCGAAGCGTTTCTCTACAAATTTATGCACTTATCCCACATATCCGTTCAAGGAAAAACTAGGTATACGCGGGTTATTCACCGCTGCTAAGTTATTTAAAGGCAGCTTGGACAAATCGATTCTAGATAAATAGTTTAGATATGATTAGATTTCCCTTAAGATAAATATTGCTTGTTCCTGCTCGTCAGATAAGTCAAAAAGCAAAAATAGTTTCTATATGCGGAGTGTCAGAATATAATTGCTTTAAGCTTCTCGAAATATCCTTATCACCATGTACTTTTCCTTGTTATACACAAAATATACACTTGAGTTGGATTAGTTTCTATGTAGGAAGCAAGAATTGACGTAAGAGCTGTAGGTATATTTATAGTATTTTTTTTCTGTAGTTAATATCAAGAACAGGCTTTAGATAAATAAATAAACAACACGAGGACAATACATTGTACATCGGATATAATAAAATATTGTACAACAGCTTTATTGTGACGCGAAATATAATACCAATAATAATCAGTTTATGTTTTGAACAACACAATGAGCTTTCGAGTTTTTATTTGTAAACAAGCAAAATTTCACATTTTACCTCCTATAATAAAAAAATATATCGTTTATTGTCCATAATATACAGTGATTTTTTAACGGATTCCAGTAAAAATATGTTTGGGTGACTGGGTTACTTTTCGATTTGAAGGGATGAGTTTTGGTGCTATCGAACCCAACGGTATTATAAACTTTGACGCGCACCCTGATATTCGGATAAATCATCATATGAAAAAGTGGTGTTTGGTTTAGGCTAAAAAACTGCTGTTATATAGAATATTCCAACGATGAAACAGAATTCATTTGGTGGTTAGTTTAGCGACTAAAATCTTAAGTCGTTATGAACTATTTTAGTAATTTTTTAAAATTATTTAATATATACAATAACATTGCAATATTTCAAGATTTTTATGTACGAATTTTTTAAGCCGTTATAAAAATATTCAAATTACCTTTCTAAAGCTTTGTGCGACAGTTATTACACAATATAGGATTGTTTACAGTTTTTCTGAAAATTATTACCCGCAGTTGTTGAAAGAGAAATCTCATTTATTCTTTACGAGTATCTACATGTTTCTGATGTAATATGATAGAAATAAAATATTCTAGTACCGAAAATATCGATGCAACAATTTAGATATGCATATATGCATATCTATATTGGGTATAAAATTACGTTTTAAAAAATCCAGGTGAACCAGCAAAATGGATTTATAGGCCACCAGGAACTGCGTGCTCATTTCATTCTGCTCTGTTTCGCTTACAATTGGCTACCTCGTATATTTTCTAAATGTAGTTCTGAAATTGACTTTAGTTAAGTTTTTTCACTATTTCATATATTTTTTTCTAAAATATCCATAAAATTGTTCTTTTCTTGCCTCGGTGAGGCATTGTGTGAGAAACAGTAGTTAAAAGCACCATCCCCTCCGATTCCTACTAAATTACGACTTCCGTTAGGAGATTTGCTATAATTACTTAAAAAGAACTACATAGTTCACTAGTGTGTCTTCATAAATCGATACAAGTTTTAGTGAACCATATTATTTTGTTAATTTTTAAAATCGGCAATGTATACTGAGGCCCTCTAATATTTATACGAAAATCCTCCCAACATTCACATAAATTTCCTGGAAACTATACAAAAATCTATCTACTAGCAATACAACTAAGACAAATTTAGATAATAAGCGTGTCGTGATGGCAAATAATAAATAAGCCAGAGTTTCGTGTGATTTTTATACAGTTGAGCCAGCGATAGTAACACGAACTTGAAGTAGCTCTAATATTTCTTCGATTCGTTCTTGACCTTTGGATAACACATTTTTCTTAAGTCACACTCACAAAATCGAATTTCTATATGACAAATATATTGTTAGTAAAACGAAACTCAATTTCACTGCGTTAAACATATTTTGTGTGTCGGAAACAATAAATAGGCCTTGTTATTTATGTGTTATAAAAGCCTGTCCAATTTCCTCTTATACAACCAGAAGTCAAGGTGAATTTAATTTTATATAACATATTATTGATTCTGTATCTTGTATAGAGTTAATTTTAGATCTGTAATTATTCATCGAAAGAAAATGTTTTGTGGAAACTAACAATCAATTAGTTTCTTTTCTCCAAGTTCTAAATTGTTGAACAATTTTACTAGCTACACTTAAATACGAAGATAATTATTTAGACGCAAGCAGCATAAAATCCTTTAAAAATACTTATCCCAACGTCCAACGGACATTGTATTCGTGGTTTAGTCAATCGTGCAGTAATATTTTGTAGTACAATAGTTTGTGGAAGATACACAAAAGCTAAAATGTCGTTTCGCTTCAAAGGATCTTTTATTCCCTTGTAATTTAAGTATGAAGGGTACAGAGAGACACGAGATGAACAAAATATAAGATAAAATATTTACAACCGTTATAATCACATGTTAGGCTTTGTCAGGTTAAATTGTGGCTGGTATTAAAAATTGACTAGAACAACCGCGAAATTAAGTATGAAGGTAACTTACTTAACTTTTATGTTGGGAAGTTAAAGTGGGAAAGTGTAAAAAATGAAAAGTTGCCAGATATAAATCCATGAGTTTCGTGAAAATTACTGGGTACTTTAAAATAAAACAGTACAGGTGCTTTCTTTCGTACACCACTATAAAAATTAGATTAAAAATTTATTTAAGTACAAAAAATTTCTACTAATTTTACAGCAATTTAGCAGCAATTTGAAATTATTTTATTGTGGTTAATATCGGTCTATTATTTTCAAATTTTATATAAAAATTATTAAGAAATTGTAAAATACAAAAAAGTTTCTAAATTGAATGCTAAATTGGTGCTGCAAAAAAAACCAGTGGTGTACGTTTTATTCAATAAAATGTTTTTGAAGAAACCCGTACGCACGCCTCTGTGTTCTAAATAAAATAATTGCAACCACTATTAATAAGAGAATACAAAAAAAAGATCTATGCAAAATTTCTGAAGACTATCTTTTTTTGTTATTGATTTATAGCAAATTATTAAAAATAATTTATTTTCTTTAATGCCCTGTACATCAAAAAGGAAACAACATTCGACTATAGTTTATTAGACAAACAACCTTTAATTTTCGGTAAACTATCGACTGGTGAAATCCTGACGATATAAACTAGGACACCCTGTATAAGTAGATTTATTATGCAAACTTCAATGGTTATTATATTGATATTTTCATGTAATAAATTTTGACTATTGAAGGGCTGCGAGATATGATCGTATATATTGATTTGATTTTACCAATTAAACTACTCTAAATTGTAGGTGATTATTATTAGTTTTTATTCATTAACCAAAGTGTTTATTGGTAGTATTGATATGGTACAAACAATAGACTTTGATAATCGGAATATATGGAAGTATAATCCATTTGCCTCTGAACTGAGCAATAATCATTACACACAATAATATTTCACAGCGATTATAATCTATATAAATTTCCAGTTTCATTTACATAAAACACAGCACGACTAGTTCCATGTGCAATTCCAAATTGTACTAAATTACGAATTATAATCCCCATGGTGTTATAACCATACTGGTATATGAGGGTTTATTACAAACTTTAAGGAGCATTTAAACGCCACACCGAATTATAAATGTGGTGTTTCCTGCTAATTTAATATAACCGCAATTATCACATTGTGTGTAAATCACGGCTGTTTAATTGACTTTCTTTAAAAAGTGTGTCCAAGTAATTTAATTTAAAAGTTCTGGAGTGAAACGTGTGCATCCGATGGTCGTCGAGATTTTCTCCACTCCCAACAACATCAAACGTCCTTTACGTGTAATCGTAATCGCAAATGCACTTGTAATTGTAATTGTGAAGTAATTAAATTAAGACTGGGTGTACAAAATGGCTATAATGACTTACTTCAAACACCTCCCTTGTGGCGGCAAAGGGAAGAACAGCAACACCAACAAGTAAATCGGCAACCGCCAACGAAACAATGAAGAGATTTGTAACAGAGCGTAGTTTCGAAGAACAGAATACAGCTGCTATGACTAGACAATTTCCAACAATGACCATCACATTTATAAGAGCTAATATTGATAAGGATATTAGTAGTTGAGGATCGCCCCAATTAACATCATCTAAAAGAGCCGCGCACGCGGATGCATTGAGTGTATTTCGCATTACATTCGAGCTTATTTATTCATATAACACTACGGAAAATCGTTTTTATCACAAACACATATAATACACACTTAAATTTTAGTTTTGTACACTTTGCTACTCTAGGACAATTTAATTTAACTATTATGATGGTTGGGTTTTGTTACATTTTCACTGGTATTTAATGTGAGGGATATTTTTGCCACCATCGGACGTTTCCGTTCTTGGAATTAATATGCAGAGTGTTAGATGTGCAGTCGTTTTAATGTCCGGTGTAAGCTCCATTTTCCTGCAACAACAACATAATGTTAGATTAAATGCTTAAATAAATACCGTAGGTCACTTTTGTATATGTTTTACATAATGCACGTTTTGAAAAGAACATTTTCGTAAAAGGAATTAAGGATAAGAGTTATAATTCAAATATACACAAATTAAAAAAATATATTAGCTTATACTCGTATCTTATTTATTTATATTACAATAATATATTATTACATTCGGTTAATAAATTGTCATACTTTTAGACACAAAAATAAGATATTTGAGGCTTCTTAGCCAAAAATGTAGGAACTTACTTGAAATTTATGAGGTTAAGTGAATTTTACCCTAGTAAAATTTTAATCTTCAATGATAAGTTAAACTAAAAATGTACTAAAAGCCTTTCAGCATGTTTCAGCATCTACTACTTTCTCGATATTTACGTCTTAGTTCCTGATTGTTTGCTATTTTCATTCGGTTATATCAAAAATAATAACATAAATCTTTGCGAAAGTAAAGTCACATGTTCACGAATTCAAGCGATTATCCCTGCGTATAGGCCATAAAATTATTATGGTCAATAAAAATTTTAGTAATTTGATTTGATATTAAATATTGGTTTACTTCAAATAAGCTCTTATGTATAAGAGCCATATGGCCAATGTCATAAACACAATTTCAGAGGAAAATAAATTATTACTAGATTTTAAAAACTGAAAAATGGATTTCAATAATTAAATGATTAAGACAAGGTTTGGTAAAAGTCTCAACAATTTCATGAGGAACTGAAATGAACGCATCAAGAAAAATTTGAAATTAAATTAATTATATTAATATGTATATGTATGAATTTTTTCTAGTGAAATACTGCTACATCAAAATCGAACTTTTCTGTTCTCTTCTAGAAAATTCGTTGAAATAGCTATTTATGTAACATGACTTTTTTGACGAATCTGTTTTATGCCCGAGCGAGCTTACGAGCGTCAATTTATATACGAGTCCCATACAAAGTTATAAAATTATAAATGACACAGTAATAAATTTATTCTGACAGTATTTATTTTGACACTGACAGCAGATGTACAGATAATTTATAATAAAGATAAAATAAAGTAACTTTATACACCAGTGTATAAAGAGCTACTTTATGACCGCAAAATTGAAGAAGGTTCGCATCAGTTTCCAGAATCAAAGTCTCGGCTCATCGAAAATGTGGTTAAAACTGCTATCAAACCTATTTGTTCGATCCTAATATAAAATCAATGCATTCACTCTAGACTAACTGCAATTTAATTAATTTTAATTCATGGTACTTTATTGGGAAACAAAATAAATTTGTACATTCAATATGTATCTCAATAAAGCTTATTAGAACCAATCAAATTACTGAAATATCTACTTCAGTACCTTCTACCTTCTATTATGTGAAACTGGAATCGGAAATTGTAATTCCTCGTTTGTAAATGCGATATTGTTAGATGATTAAATGAACAAACAGAACACAGCAAAAGTAATAAAATATTTAAATATAAAATCCATTGGTATCGATTTTGCATTAAGTAGATATCAAATATAGTTTTTTATATCTTATTACCTAACATATTATTTATTAGATCCATTTTATACCTACAGTAGTGGATGATTTATTGGAGGTATAACATACTTAAAGCAAAGCTATCTTTCATTTCGCATTTCCGTAGATCTTGCGACCTTTCGTATATATTTAGATGACTCTATTCCCTGTGGTGGTGGCTTTGGTGGAATAATTTCGTCTATTTAAGCAAAAAACGAAGCCAAAGTTGTAAAAATCGTTTTGTGGTTTTGAATTTGTTACAGAAGCTTGGTTTAGTATAATAGCGTAGTTAACCAACCATTATATATAACAAACAAATAGTTTTACACGCCTATAAACACTGTTATAAATTATAAATAATTTTATATAGCAGATTAAATGTTACATATGATTATTCAATTTTAATATGTTGAATTAGACATGCAAATCATCACGAATAAAATTCCCAGTAATACTTGTATTCCATTACAATAGCGTGTTAAAAGAGCATAAATATGTAATAAATTAGTATAAAGCACACGTATTTAAACAGTTAATTATTTTCTGATTTATTAATGTGTTATGCAACGATTTTCAAATGAGCAAATTGTTCAACAACCCGAACAAGCGCAATTATGTTCAGAAAATTCTGAAAACCTGTAGGTGTACAACCAAAAAAAAACAACAAGAAAGTATAATATTGAAGTTGAACTAAAACTTGTTTTTTCCCTGAAATATCATAAAACTTTTCATATACTTTGAGTTATTCAAAAATTTCTCGGTCGATTTCCAACGACAACCAGAGAGATCGTATTATTGTTTGCAGAACTAAAAGTTTCATATGAAACTAAAACTTAAGTAGCCATAAGCTAGAAAATATGAAAATCCTCATAGTAGTATAAATACTTGTTACTTGAAAACTAATAAATTAAATTTAGCTGCTTGAAAATGCTAAATACAAACTGTTTACAAAGAGCTTTCTTAAAACCTCAAGAGCACCATAAACTATCCAAACTCAGTTAAACATTAAATCAGAGAAAATCTCTCAAGTTTCCTATGAAACTTTAAGTGATGTGTGCGTATAAGTAAATTACAATATTTACCCTATACTTAACTAAACTTAATTGCGAATCTCACAACTCATTCATTTCTAAATTAAATTTCTCTCTAGCGCTTGTAGCTCCGAAGCAGAAGCAACTACACGCTTATTTCCTGACACCAAACAAGAAATAAAAAGATTGCGATGTAGACAGATTGTCGTTATTTTTTTAGTAAACATTCTTTATAAGATACAAAGCGACAAAAGACGCACCAATATTACGAACATCATCAGGAAAACTTTTAGTTCAACTATAAATATCCGATAGAGCAAAGCGAACCGGTTCGAACTGTTTTTTAACGAAAACAAACAGAAATATAATATGGTCGTTACTTAAAATGTTTACAGGCTGTTTGGGTCATTATTACAGAAAAACTGAAAATAGTATACAGGGTGTATCAGTGTTAATCGAGCAAACTTTAATGCTACATTCTCCTGGTGGTCCTGAATTGTAAAAATGTATATTATATACCTCTATCTCGATTCCTAAGAAAGATACAGGGTGTTGAAGTTTACAAGAAAAAAATATTTTTTGCAATAACTTCCATAAAAAAGCTTGGATTCAAACAAAAAATTTTGCATGCCTGTCCTCCTCCCTAAGGACAATTTTATGAAGATATTTTCGATTTTGGGGGCACCAGTGGCGTGCAATTTGGTCACATCTCAATTATTTCAAAGAGAAAAGTATGCTACTGTAATTTTAAAAAAATATTTTTTATCTATCGAATTCCTTGTTCAATTTGGAGTGATTTTGCTTTTACAGAACAAAAATTGATTTGTTACTAATTTCAAGTTGGCACATCTTTCGAAAAAACTAATTATCTCTGGAACTAAAACTTAAATTTTTGTTCTGCAAAAGCAAAGTTTACTCCAAATTGAACAAGAAATTCAATAGATAAAAAAATATTTCTTAAAAATTTCAGTGGCTTGCTTTTTCTTTGAAATAATTGAGATGTGGCCGAATTGCACGCCACTGGTGCCCCCAAATATCGAAAATATCTTCATAAAATTGTCCTTAGCGAGGAGGACAAGCATGCAAAATTTTGTTTGAATCCAAGCTTTTTTATAGAAGTTATTGCAAAAAAATGATTTTTTCTTGTAAACTTCAACACCCTGTATTTTTCTTAGGAATCGAGATAGATGTATATAATCCGAATCAGGACGACTAGGAGAATGTACCATTAAACTTTGCTCGATTAAAACTGATACAGCCTGTATTATGCAACGAGCATTTAATGATAGCTATTAAGACACGAGTGTGAGAATTACGAGCCGTAGATGAGTGTCGTAATTAATTCGAGTGTCTTATTAATAGCCATTACATGAGAGTTGCAGACACTATTTTTTCTACGACTATAGTCAAAATAATGAGAAATAAGAAAATAAATATTCTGGCAACTTTATTATAAACTCAGAAATGTGAGAAAATCAAAATGAACTGCCAATTTTTAAATTTTAAATCTGTTAGATGTTCATGGCAATATTTGATAGTGACGGAATATTGCTGTAATGTTGCATTTCTATTGCATCGTAATGAATCTCATTACAGTACAGGTAGTAGAAAAATTATAATATGAAACGAAAATTTATATGTATTTTTGAAAATATTGAGGACGTTAAAAAAATTTTTTTTTACTAAAACTGAAACCTTTCTAGAACAGATGCTTCTATAATTACCATCATCTAACAGAAATTATTGAATAGTTCCCATAGTTATTGATAAAGTGATATAATATAAAGTTGGAGCTGAGGTTCATCAATATAATTTCCAAAAAATCTAAAACCAATGCTCAATAATTGATTATTTAATTTTCTGGTCTAGATATAAAATTGTAGATATTACATGAAAATTAATTTTCTCTGATATTTAACATCAATAATGGAGCTCCCGTTCTATTGTGTGCTTGCAAATCCATCAATTTTATCAATAAACTAAATAAAAAGCATTATTAGAGAATTAATACATTAATATGAAAAAAAACCGCATAGTATTATGCGCATTATCTATAACGGATTAATTACGAATAAAACTAAACAAAAATTTGGAGTAAACACAATAAATACGCTTATTTGTTTTTTTCCATGTTACATATTTCGGTAAGGCGCATTATAGGAATAAACAGTATATTTAGATTGATAAATAAATTAAAACGAGTTTATGCAGCTATAAAAGAAACCTAATCTGCGACTGTGAATATTACCAAATAATTTATTGCATTATGTCGATTTTCAAGTGAACGAAACAAGTTCGATGTTTGTTTATTAACTACTGCTATTACTAACAGCATACAATTCATAAATCATTACAATATTCAATATAATACTAAGATACTACAGCATAATCAATCAAAACAGCCATTGTTTATAGACGCGGAATTTGCTTTTTGGTGCATACTCTGTTAACGGTTAATTTAGTACAAGTGAAGTGGAGGAAAAAATTTGATTATTATATCATTAGAAACGCAAAAACTTTTTGGTAAATGGTTAAAAAAAAATCAATTTAATAATAATTAGCATAACAACATGAATAAAATATATAAATATTATAACAATATTTTACAACTAATCATAAACTTTTTATATTCGTTTTTTATGAATATTCACTCAACCACGTACATTTATAAATATAAAACAGACAATTAATTACAGTCTTACTATAATACGACTTTAATGATTTATCAATAACAAAAACTAACCATGCTTCATAATCCCCTTCAGTTAATGGTAATTTCAGAGTTACAAAGCTTCGGCTATATTTTTATAACATCGAATTTAGCTTGAATTATGTTAAAGCCCAGTGAGGCGACAGTACAAAGATTCACACTACAACGTGTTAGTTTTTGCTTATCGTAATATACCTATAGCGTAAAATTATCTATAGAAGTGTATTAAAAAATATCAGCGGTTTTTTGTACCGACAGGTTTGGGTAAAATTTGGCCTATTGAATTAGGCTCAAGGTAAGCTAGTCCTTTTGTCCTTTGACAGAAGTCGCATATCGTAAAATGACTTGTCCAATTTTACTGTATACTACCAGTGGTTTAATCAGTGTTATTACCGTGTCTCATGCTATACCAGTAGTGTAATAAAATTGAAATTTTCTGGTAAACGATGTAATCATTAGGTACATTCTAAAAATAAAAATCTATAAAACCATGAATATATGAATATAATCCCTACACTCTGTGGACTAAAACACTAATTTCCAGTATACTAATTAATTAATAGCACCATCTAATAGTCAATGAATTAGCTTAAATTATTAGGACCACACCACACGTGATTTCATGTTAAACCCGTTCTATTATTAACCCGAAACAATTCTTTCTAAATTTAAAGTTCTGTATGAGTAACTAAACTAAACTGACAACGTCCAATCAAAAATAGCTGAGTATCTGAATTTTTATTGTGTGAGGTGACAATAAAGCCAGGCCACCAAATCGTCCCCAGTAATTTTTTATTGTTGATTGTATGTGCCAAGAATCACACATCACATAAAACTAAGTTTTTTGTGTGCAATTCCCAAAATAAACTATTTTTATAGTGATGTAAAACATGATGGATATTTTACCTTCGCTATTAGCATTGCAGTGTTATGAATTGGATATGGTTTTAATCACGAAACGCAGCAAGGAATGAATTCAATTGGATTATGTTTACATACTAGGTGCAAATTTTAAAATAAATCATATAATACACTGTACCTTATTATTTTTTTAAGCTCAACCATCATTATATTTATCGGGTGACTGAGTAGATGATGCACAATTTTATACAATGCATCGTTTGGTACTAAAAACTGTGTACACAATTTCGTACCAAATCTTGAGTAATCACCTATTATAACGTGAATAATGGAAAAGATATGGTTAAATTATCAATTAAATTCGTTATGTCAACAGTACTCATGCGCGTATTTAATACAACAAATACTTAGATTTTTCTAGGTATAAAATGAGCAACCAAATAGTTAGTAAAATAAAATTAAATGGGAAATAAGAATATTTTTGCTAGGAATAATAAAGAAATGCAGCGAATGTAAACAATAGAGAGCAGTGCAAACAGGTGTGTAAAGAAAATTGTGAGGATTCCTACATCAATAATAATTTGCTACAAGATGGTGGATGCTTCATTCATTATTTTGTTTGGGAGTGCATGTTTATTTATGGAAAATTTTAAAAGTAGATATAGCGGAATTTAATAAATATTATGCATTAAATTGGTTAATTTTTATACGAGCCCTAGCAACTAAATGTTCGGACAAAAGTAAATTTGATTGTCTTTTTTCCATACGCGCAAAAGTTATCTAAATTAACTTCCATAATATTGATGGTTTTTTCTGTTATAATACCAACGTTTGGTTATATTAAAACGCAAATTTCGTAAAAATCCGCTCGGTGGTTCCAAAACTGTGGCACTTTAACCCAGCAGGATGGGAAAATTGTAGAAACAAAGAATTATTATTTTCAAAACGTTGGATCTAGTAGTCGGATTTTGATGAAATTTACTTTATTGCAAAGCTGGATGTTGGTTTTTTTACAAAAAAGTTACACAAGTTTTTATTTGGTGATTGTAGGCATCTATAGGAACTTCAAAGTTGCACGTTTAAAAATGATAAAATATTCTAGTAACTGTTTTAAAAAATCACAGTTTTTAAACCACTGGTTGGATTTGTGTCAAAAAACATTTAAATCAAAGCTCAATAATCGTACTATATTGAAAAAATCCTGAAATGTTAATATGATTTTTTTTGCATTTTTTTCGAGTTTCACAGTTTACTTTTCAAAAAACGTGTTTTTTGAGGGTGCTACCTACATTAAAATAATCGCAGTTTTGGAACCACTGGTTGGATTTTGGTAAAATTTACTTTGTTGCAAAGCTGGATGTTGGTTTTATGTACAAAAAAATCCCCAAGTCTTTATTTGGTGATTTTAGGAATATTTCGTAGCTTTAAAATTGCACTTGAAAAATGTGACGTAATTTTCTAACCACTGTTTTTAAAAAATCACAGTTTTGGAACTTGGGGAAAACGACATAAAGGTGCTTTAATGGCCCTCATCCAGTCCGGACTTAAATGTCATTGAAACTCTTTGGCATAAAATTAAACGTATTCTACGCAATAATCCACCAAGAACCACTGGGAACTTAAAGACCAAAATAGAAGAAATTTGGGACAGTTTCACGCCAGAATTGTACCAAAATTTGATAAATACAATGCCTGCTAGAATACAGGCAGCTATTAAAGCAAAAGGAGACGTAACCTCTTATTAATGGTCCTAAATTAAAAATTATTCCAACATTTAGTTGCAAGTTCATTGTGCAAAGTTTGCTAATTATTAAGGTTAAAATATTGTTAAATCCAATAAATAATTTTCTTCCATGCATAATATTGTTATTAAGGCTTTATCTTATTGTATTGTTAGGTGTTTACTAATTATGTGCGTAAAATTTTCAGTTCTCCTTTCATACTTAAAAAATTTACTTCTGTTCGAACATTTAGTTGTTAGGGCTCGTACAAACAAAGTACAACAAGTACATCTTTATTATTAATTAAAAAAAAAATTTATTGTTTTATCTTGATTTTATTTCCAACACTCTTAAATGTTTCTGGATATCATGTAAAAAAATCAACAAATGACCAGGAGGAACTCTTCATTGCGTGACAGACTAACATAAATTGACTTTACATTTGTTTCTCAGACCTGGACAATTATTATTAGACATATCTTTTAAGTTAGATGGCAATTTTTTAAATAAACTAGTATAAACGAGGAGGGCCAAATTTTAAACGAAAATTTATTCGAACCCTTCTTTAAAAATCGTGAATAAAAATAAAATAAAAAATGTTGTTCAAACTAAATGATTGTAAGCAAAAGTTACAATATTTTTTATTTGTAGCTGTCTGATACCATATTTAAAGTAATTATCCCAGCGATTAAAGTTGTGAGTGTAAATTTTACATCATGTGCACTAAATATTATTGCATTATTGAGTTATATTCATAAAACATTAAATATATTAGAGGAGTTGGTCCTGCAGATATAAAAATGAAAAAAATTCTCTCGCGCTGAAAAAATAATAACCATCAGTTGTCAGTTCTTCCTACTTCTTGAAATGCTTCCTTCTCAATTATAAAAGAAATTATATCCACGAACTTCTTTCGAATATATTTTATTCCATTTTGTTATAGTTTACAATATGGATTGTATTTTATAAAAGTTCATCATGAAGTAAATATTTCATTCATTTACATTTAAATACGTACTTAAAACAAAACAAAATTACATTTAGTGTGTTTTCTGTTGTTACTAATGCACACTAATTGCAATATTATACTTTAAGTATTTAGTTTCTTTTGACCTCAGTCTGGAAATATTTTATGAAAATGTTTCCTTGAAAACTAACTTTATAATAAAAGTATTATTTTCAAATGATTTTTAACAAGTTCACATAAATAAAACAAACACAAAACAATATTTATTCAACAACTAATAAAAAGTTACCTAATCTTCGATCATATTTTTTTAAACTACACTATAGATCACTGAAAGCTTCCACAAATATATTCTGAACCAGTCACAAATAATAATAATTATTGTCACATATCTTGTTCGAACTTGATTTATAATCACCGGAACGAGTTGTCGCGATACATTTGAGTGTCTGGTATACAGTAAGTGAAACGAACACTTACAGCGTCGCCGACATACTGAAGCGCCGTGGCGCCCACAGATGCCAGAACCGCTCTCCCGGTTTACCCTAGACTTTTTGCCTCTCTGTGCTTTATTTCAGCAGTGAAGCAAAAACCAACTTTTTTTTGTTGTTCATGTCGTCGACTACGACTACATTATAATTACCTATCGACGGTTTTTGTTCCAAAAAGCTTATTCAACTATAACAAATCTAGGTTTGGGGATGGAAAGAAGTGTGCAATTAGATAGTTGGCCTCAATGCGTTCGATTTGCACCTTTAAGGGGTGGTTGGCATATTTTAGATTCATGATGAACACCTGGTCGGAAAAGATGGGAAGGAATTAGCAAGAATTAACTATATATGCATCTCATTTGATTTATTATAATGATGATTCTGTTATGGTCTACTAAATTTGAACTCTGATATTTCAACGTTAAAACCTCCTCCTATTATTTGTATTGAAATTAGTTTTTTCATTATGCACTAGCTACTGGTAATTTTTTCTTCCATAAATTCGCCACCCACACTGTCTGTGATGAATTTTTTTAACAAAGTGAAAATTTTATTTGAAATGTACACCAACCGAGTGATTTGGTTTCACGCTAAAAAATTTACCCCATCAACGTAAAGAAAACAGAGCAAAGAATTGAACCCAGCAAATATTTTGTTACAAAGTAAAGAACTACTTACCTATTGAAAAAGTGAGTATATGGTGCGTAGCGTACATTCTCCTGGGCACCAAAGTAAATGTACAAACACTGTAAAGGTGCAAACACCATTACTAGAGTGTTAACTCGGTTGTTTTGTGTGGCACACGTTTATTTCCACGTTATTTTCCTTTGTTGTAATCAAATCTAAAATAGTGTCTTATAATCCTGCAAGTAAACACTTCAACTACGTAACATGAATACAATAACCAATTCTAAGGGATGTGTAGGTATTTGTGTACCCAACAGTTTCGTTGTATCTTTTTTATGAATATTTTATATTAACGGATATCTTCCAGTATTATTCCGAGGGGTCATTGAATTGAAATGCGAAATCAATATCCATTCAATCACAAAACAAACAGAATGGTGTAAGCAATGGTCATCGAACACTTAACGAAGAATTACTTTCTTAATATTTATTTGGAACACAATATAAATTGTATGTACATTCAGTGGAATAATAAAAAGTAAATATTAGTTGATGTTAATGTGCAAAAAGGTCATGATGGGTGGTCTAAAGAACCTTATTTAGAAATGTTTTTTCTAAGATTTAGAAATAATGTCTTGATATTTGAAATATTTCTAAATCCAATATGAGTCACGGTGCCATTAAAAAATTTCAAAGAAACCAAGAAGAAGACAATGAGGATTTTAGATTACATGGAGGACGTTGAATTCGATTTAAATTTAATTCTGACCTAAATCTCCTCAAGCTATCTAAAATATTTGCAGTCATGCCACTCATCAGATTTTCTCCAACATTTCCACTCCTAAATCTGCACTCGCTTCCCTATAAAGTCTAGGTTGATATCCCAACACCCAACACTCGTCCATAGGTCAGCTACCCTAGCACTTCTAAGATATCACATCGCTCTTTGAGTTTCCCAGAACAATCCTGGCAGCCATACAGAACAAATCCAACCCGGACTAACTAAAACCTGTGGGCTGCGGAAAACACATGGTGCAGTCGTATTTAACACAAACGTTAGAAATCGATTGTGTTGGTTGGTTGGTTAAGGAGCAGACAGAGCCTTGTAGGTGGTGATAGTCTATGCCAAGAGGATATGCGCTTTGGTGTAGCCTGGGTAACTTGAACAAATCTGTGTTGGCGCTCTTTACGGATTTCGATTGCTGCAGATAGCACAGCACATAAAATGCATCTTTGTAGGAATGGATATCCGTATCTGGAGCAGGTTCCACTTAACGGGAAAATTAATCTGGTTTTTATAATTTTCCACAAGATAGTCAGCTACTGGGTTTAATCTTTGTAGGCGTTTAGATAACTATGTGTTGTTGTAGAACTTGCAGAAATGACTAAGAGGTTTTATGAATATGATTAAAAGTTACAATTCAATTTAAATAATATTTACATGAAATTTTCGTCTGGGTTCATTAAAATACGCGACTAACTTCTAGAATTATTCCGCTGTATCAGTTTAAAATACTGTATAATATAACAAACTTACTGAAAAATAATTCAACGATTTAGAAAACATTTATCTCAGTTTCAGTTCATAGAGATCTGCACTATCACATTGTGTGACCGCAGTAGAATCTCGACTTTGAAATATTAGTTGCAAAGTTAGAAGCATATAAGGTTAGGGGTTAAGGGAGTTGCTCTGTCACTCATAGATCCTACTTGAAGGATACAACTCACCTGCTTCAAATCATTGATGATGCGTCAGCTGTCTGGCATTTAAGGTGTGCCTCTAGGATCAGTGTTGATGAGTATAAGTTAATCACGAATCTTCATAGAATAAAATAAAGCTTGAAGTTTTGTGTTTTGGAATTTATTCTTTATATTTTGTAACAGTATGTTGTGTAAATTACTAAGAATATTGCTCCTAAACATTCATTGTTTTCTGTGAAATAAATTTTGTTTCATAAAGTATGTATTCCATAACATCCGGTAAAAGTGCATTTTATTCAATTGCTAATTTAATTTACGTTTACTCAGAATTTATTGTTGAAATTTGACTCATATTATCCCTGAGAATATACTAAAAGCACGTTAGTATATCCGGGACACAAATAGAACTATCACATCATAAAATTTGCTTTTAAATATTGGAATTTATTCATTGATTAATATACTGTAAGAAAATAAAAGAAAACCGGCAGTAGCGAAAACCCAATATTCTTCTGAAAAATCAAAATAATTTTAACTTGTTATCGTGTACCCAAAATTTTATAAAAATTTGTTTATTTTAGTGTTGAATGTCTAATTTTAGAACACCCTGTACTGATATTTTTGTTCTTATATTAAATGCATCTCCACTTCAACTTGGGAAATTATTCCGCCTTATCATGATATTCAAAATTACACCCAAAGAACAAAAATTCGCAATGTCAGAAAAATTACCGTGATACCACTTCACCAACTGTCATTTCCGAGTAGGAAATATTTTTAGCTTTGGCATAACAAAAAAAAAATGAGGAATTAAAGTGCGAGACGTAACACGGTTTTTCCCCACCGTCTTCGTTTTGTGGGTGGGAATACAATCATGAAACGTCTGACTTTCAGATGAAAGATCCTCGTTGCAACGTGCGAGATGTTCAATAACGCATCATTTCTCTTCTCATTGCCAACACAAAGCATTTTTATTGTTATACAGTATAATGTATTGCAGAAATAAAAACAAAAAGGGCGTTTGTCATGACGTTTTCACATTACAAGCCTGAGGCGTTCCGATTCGTGTTTGGAAATGTTAAGTTGGGTCGGCAGAACAAGGCTTACGTGTGCAAAACTGCAGAAAACTAGTTGAAAAATTGTGTACATGTGGGTAAACTTAAACTCACGAGAGAGTTATCCGTGCCCGCTTTTCTTTTTTCTTCACCTTGACCTAGGTTGGTTATTAAAGCACACACAAAGATATCATCGCGCACCCTTCTTTCTCAGCACGTTCCTTCCTGGTAATTATATTGTAGCCACTCTAAAAATACTGATTAATTACTCTTATCTATTTTTACCTCAATCACACTGTGATGGTAGAAGCATTTTTTGAACAAATACCCTAAGCAAAGTTTGGTTCAATTTAACTTTCAGCTGCAAGTTTTCTACAATAATTAAAAGCTCCCGTAAATAGTTTTGCCTAATGAGTTTCCTTTTAGCATCTAAATGTTGTACCTGAAACAAGACCATGTCTTCGAAACTTTCAGTTAGTTACATCGGTTCTGGGCGCATGGAAACATTAATTGGTTTTAGGTTTGGTTGAAATATCACACATCAATACTGAGATTATTCAAATCAAATAATCCTCATCTACTCTATTATAAATTATTATCATGTATATAAAGAGAATTGTTAAATAAAATTAATACAACACATCGAAACTCAATATCTACTAAATTTAATATAGCAACTAAATACGAAATCAATATTATATTATATAACAATTTTAATGAAATATATGTAATATTTATGAAAATCCTCTGTTATAATTAAATAAAATTCTTTGTGGTAAAGGTATAGGTATAATGCCAAAATATATTAATTTTAAGAGATGCTAAACGATATTTCTCATTTTTATTTTGTAATAATCTAATAATCGTGATTTTAGTGGAATTGCCCCTGAATCTATTTCTTTGTCTGTAAATTTTTCAAATGTATTAAAGTGGTTCCACTATGAAACCATCGTATAGTTCCTAAATTTCCCGTAGCTTTAAATTTTTGCGTTCCCCTTCCAATAGAATATTTTTGCTATTTGTTTCCATCAAAACAAATATCGCATCTTGAAAATTCCATTTGTTCGATGTCAATATGTAAATAAATAAAACCTTGGTAATATCTGCCATCACACAACCTGTCGATGGTCATAAAAATATCGAAAAGAAATATGTATTTCAATAATTCTATTACCAGAGTCTAAGGTCCAGGGAAAATGTGAACTTCAATTCAGCTAAAGTGTTGGCCTAAAAACCACAAGGAATTTGATTCAATAAAATTCCTCTCAATCCAACACAGATACAATGTTCACTTTTGTCCGATATATCTTTTTTCCCTTTTATTTTCCGTTTGACTTGAATTTCACAACGCAGCTAACAGTGTATATAAGCAGCCATTTGGGAAAGCCATAAAACACAGTTCTCTCGTATATAATATTATTCAAATTACTTTTTAGATTAATAAAAATAAATGATTCTTTGTAAGGACTTGCCCCAAGAATTCACAGCACCCTCTTGAGCTATTACACTAAGTTCGCTGTGCTTTTTTATGCCATTCGACAGTTTAGCCTAAACAGTTTTTCCTGAAATCAAGACAGATCACGTCCCAATTCAAATAATAATTATTTTATTTAAAGCTTCTACAACAGATGTTATGAGGGGTTTTACACAGCATAAAAAGCGTGTTGAATAAATGAAATTTTAATATATACCGAATAATTCTTTGTACCTACAGAGCAATATATAGGGTAATTTAAAAAACCGGAATGATATTTCCTTCAAAATGAACTCGTACAGAAGGCTTTTCCAGCGCGTCCGTTTGTATGAAAAATAGAAGGAAGTTTAGAGCTGACGACATTCAGAACTTCATGAAATATTATTCTTATATAAAAGTCACATAAATCCTTATCACATAAATTTAAATTTCGGATGTACAATATTTAAATAATCATAAAACACTTCATGCTGATTCGAGATTACTTTGGTTTTAATATGCATACGTAAATACGTATACAAAATGTTTTTACTCTTAATCTACTAGAAAATGTGCATGTATCCAATTGCCCATTGAGCATTAGTACTTAAAGTTATCAAAGTTCCAAAACGCGTGCATATATTCTTAATACGCAACGACACGTTTATGGTGCCCCTGTTCATGTTCATATCTATCAAAGTAGAATTATAATGAGGAACAAATATTCAACTGTATGTGAAGACACGTGCTATTCTTATGCGCTTAGTGACCGTAATAGTACGGTAATAAAACTTTTGCACTCTAAAATTTAAAACTCAGTATTAAACTCCTATAAATTTAAAAATATGTACCTAATAAAAAACTAGTAGCGTTTTTACGATTGAATTATAAATTCTTTATAAAAATGTTACAGCTAGCTGGTTATCACTAAAATATTTGAAATAAATTTTATCAACTATTTATTATCTACCTTGTACAAAATAATTATGGTTTAATATAATATATATATAAACATTTCGAGTCTATTTATGCAGAAACATTTTCATTTTATAGTTGAAAGTTTCAAGAAATTTTGCGAGCATATGTGAGTGAACTGTACAATAACAAACTGAAAGTGTCGTAAAAACGCTTTTATAGCGCACAATACCCGCCAAATATTGCTAATATAAAGCGAGATAATTGTAGTAAAAACATCGAAAATTAATACATGCATTTATAAAATATCACGAGCTTTCCACTACTGGTGATGATAAACTATCCATCTAACCTACACGAGCTTTAACACATTGCTGACATTGCTATTAGCCCCCGCAATGTTACATTTTCGCAATACGAACATTTTTCGTGATCAGACTGTAACATTGGCAGATATTTTAACTCATGACCCATATTCAACTTGTCACTACGAGTATGGAATATTTAGCACGCGATTTATGTTTTTATATACCTTTAGGCAATCGTCATCCAACTTGGTAAAAATTAAATTTTTTGTTGTTGGTGTTGTGTAAGTATAATTCTGCAATTCCAAGGGAAAACTTGTGGATTGCGTGAGAGGATATCAGGTGAGTTTATTTGAACATTAAGGGAAAATCGGTAATACTGTGTAAGGGTGTAAAGGCTTATAAAGTTTTGCACCCACGCGCGCTTTAGCTTTAGCTTCAAATCTCAACACAAAAACCAGTTGCATACAGAATTATATGGTAATCGAGTTAAACGGAAATAAATATTTCTTACGTACTTAGTGGAACGAGTTTTATTACAGTGTGAAATAACGTATTACTCAAATTAGGTGTTTTATGTAATATTCACACTTGGGTAAACATTACATTCTATAAACGTTTGTAAACTACATACTTGAATCTTCGAACATTACGAGCAATAGGTGCTTAATTTCGAACAAGATTCCTTGGAGAGCAATTAATTTTACTTATATGATTGAGGGGATTTAAGCATTTTTGGCTCATTTAACAAATTTGGGGATTTTATATTTGATTACCTATAAAGAAATAATTTATTTTGTGGCGCGTACTTTTCAAAAATTTTCATGTGGCAAATGGAATTATTAAAAATTATGTTATATTCGAAAAAGTATTTAGATTTAATTAAGGCGAAGTCTGGAATTTATTTATTGGATTCGTGTTATAAACCAAAATAATAATACTTTAATTTATTTAATAACTATTAAAGTATCTGTCGAATATTTTACCCCTCAAAAAATAAACATTTTTGGTAAAATAACATTCCACTAAATGGAATGTTGATAAACTCGTGTAATTAAAATCAGCAAAGAGACGACTGTAAATGCTGCAGTGAGATGAATGGAATACACTCGTGATTGAATTTCCTTTGATAGACTGGACAGGTACTAATTTTGCAAATATAGAAGAGATAACATCAATTAATAATCCAAAACTCACAAAATTTACGTTATGAATAAATAATGTTAAGGGAATTAATCTAACAGTTACACAAGCGAAAATCTTTTAAAAATATTATGCGTTTTACAGATTTAGTTTTGAGGTTTTTTATGCACAGACATTAAGTTTATATTTAAACAAATTTCTTGGAAAATTCAATAAACCGGTGGTGATTTATTAACATGTAATTTCGACCAAATTAAATTGTATATTAATTACACGCCATATTTTGATTAGTAGAAATATATTAGAAGCTATTTGGCACTGATTTTGATCACCGATTTAGAACAGATTACTGACATTTGAATCTAATTATAGAACCCAGTACATCAACCAATCTAATACCAATTAATCGTAATGAATATTAAGTTTCGTATTGTTAAAAAGATTTTAAGAAACTACCAGACAGTTTACATGAGCATTTTTTTGGAAATAATCCAATTACGCTTAGAATATTCCCCAACAACAGTAAAACTTACTCACTTTTACTATTTTATAGCTAATTTGCAAAGAATAGAACAACTTTTTCTAGGGTTGGCTAGGTTACAAATTGACTTGGACCAGCAAGAGAAAAATACTCTCTTTAAAAATCGTTAAAATATACAAAATATTTTTTTTGTGATTCAAAGCGCGAGCGTGGTCTAAAAGCCTGATAACGAATCAAATTAAACTGGCATTTTTTTGCTAAAGCCCCAACAGATTTAATTAAATTCTAGGAAGTTTCGTTTAGGACATAACAAAAAATAATTGTATGGATTGGATGCTATACAGTATAATTGCACTTGGTTTTTTAAAGTAATTTGTCTGGCCTTCAGGTAGTCCTTCATATTTATATTATAATGTTCTCACACGAAGGTACATAATATAGACCGTAGTCCTCTGGACACAGATGCCTCTTTGACTTTCTCATTCCCCTAATGTACCATAGACAATTAGTAGTATAAACAGGTGTCTAATTTTTAGGATAACGACATAGGACTTGAAGGGACATTAATAAAAACAGACCAGTTGATTCCCTCCTATTAATCTAATATACGAGCCCTAACAACTAAATGTTCGGACAAAAGTAAATTTTTGAAGTATGAAAGGAGAACTGGAAATTTTACGCAAATAATTAGTAAACACCTAACAATACAATAAGATAAAGCCTTAGTAACAATATTATGCATGGAAGAAAATTATTTATTGGATTTAACAATATTTTAACCTTAATAATTAGCAAACTTTACAAAATGAATTTGCAACTAAATGTTGGGATAATTTTTAATTTAGGACCATTAATAAGCGGTTACGTCTCCTTTCGCTTTAATAGCTGCCTGTATTCTAGCAGGCATTGTATTTATCAAATTTTGGTACAATTCTGGCGTGAAACTGTCCCAAATTTCTTCTATTTTGGTCTTTAAGTCCCCAATGGTTCTTGGTGGATTATTGCGTAGAATACGTTTAATTTGATGCCAAAGAGTTTCAATGACATTTAAGTCCGGACAGGATGAGGACCATGAAAGAACCTTTATCTCGTTTTCCCCAAGTTCCAAAACTGTTATTTTTTAAAAACAGTCGTTAGAAAATTAAATTTTTCAAGTGCAATTTTAAAGCTACGAAATATGCCTAAAATCACCAAATAAAGACTTGGGGATTTTTTTGTACAAAAAACCAACATCCAGCTTTGCAATAAAGTAAATTTTACCAACATCCAACCAGTGGTTCCAAAACTGTGATTATTTTAATGTAGGTAGCACCCTCAAAAAACACATTTTTTGAAAAGTGAACTGTGGAACTCGAAAAAATGCAAAAAAAATCATATTAACATTTCAGGATTTTTTCAATATAGTACGTTTATTGAGCTTTAATTTAAATGTTTTTTGACACAAATCCAACCAGCGGTTTCAAAACTGTGATTCTTTAAAACAGTTACTAGAAAATTTTATCATTTTTAAAGGTGCAACTTTGAAGCTCCGATAAATGCCTAAAATCACCAAATAAAACTTGTGTAACTTTTTTGTAAAGAAAACCAATATCCAGCTTTGCAATAAAATAAATTTCATCAAAATCCGACTGCTGGATCCAACGTTTTGAAAATAATAATTCTTTGTTTCTACAATTTTCCCATCCTGCTGGGTTAAAGTGCCACAGTTTTGGAACTGCCGAGCAGATTTTTACGAAATGTACCTTTTTATATAACTAAATGTTGGCATTATAACAGAAAAAACCGTCAATATTATGGAAGTTAATTTAGATAACTTTTGCGCGTATGGAAAAAAGACAATCAAATTTACATTTAGTTGCTAGGTCTCGTATTTCTCATTAAATTTTGGATTTTTACTCAGATTGCAAGAATATAAATTAGGTTAGGTCCTAATAAGAGTGTCATGTGTTGGCTACATCAAATATTTTATTACATACAAAAATTCTAGTTTTACAAGCACATGTTTAAAGTAAACTGCGTTCCCTACTAATGGGGAGAGGCAAAATTGCACATGTTCAACGGTGAGAATCCAAACGCGACATCCGCTTATTCTAGTTTAAATTGAATCTACTATGGAGGCCTCTACACATTTATAATTATTTTATTATCAAATTTCTCTAATTTATTAGCCAGACGAGAAATGCTGCCTAAATTCAAGCGCAGTTTTAATATTTTTAAATGTTTCTTAGGTATAAATTTTCAAGTAAATATATAAAATTGGTTTAGCAAATTCAAACAACCTGTTAACCGTCTGCAGTCAATTGCTAACAAAGCGTGCTTCTGTATAAGCTACACGCTATACAACACTAACCAGAAATGACGAAATTTATTCAGTACCCTTCATTGCACCGCTCACAATGTCTTTATCTGTAAAGCAGCAAAAGCCGATAAATACCCATACCAGAAACAATAAGCCTGGATTATTAAAAACAACTTTCGCACTCCCCAATCAAGTATATCTACTGAAAATACCGAAACAGAGAGAAATATAATGTTTAAATAACTCCAGTATTCTAAAATTTCCATTACAGACGATAAATTCCTAAGCAAGTCAAATACCTTAACGACCCCACAATCCAATAATTTTGTACGTCGGATATTTACATTGTGCGACAAAGACAGTGAAAAGTTATTTTGTCGCTGTTAATTCTTTGAAAGCGACAAAGATACTCGAATCTAGTACGTAGGTATGTAAATACCTAATGGAAATAATTTTACACTAATTATATTGAAATCTGACAAGAAGTCTATACAACAATAGCACAGTCAACAATTTCAATAGATTTCAGTATTATGATAGCAGGATAATAATTTTTATACAAAAACATCAAGGCAGCATGTCGTGCATCCATCAAGAGTATTCCTCGAGGAGCATGTTCTCAATAAACCGCCCGCCTGAAAACGCTCGCGTTCTAGGCAATACATGTTTCCTGACAACCTTTGAACCTATTAACATTTCAATCAAAATCACATTGTTAATGTGTGTTATTAAAACCTGACAATTATTTCTAGGTATTTATAATAAATTGAAAGTTAGTTTTTCTGTTAAAGTTCATAATAAATTATTGCTGAAACTTCTCCAGATTAAGTGTAAATTCAGTTATCGTTAGCAGCTCGTAATCATTTATAATTCATATATTATATTTCTTAGCAAACTTAATTAACGCGCAAAATATTGGATTATTTAGGCTTATTTAGAACACGCTCATCGATCATGTTATACAACTTTAATGCAGATGTTGTACGTCAACAAAATCACCAGGTACATGAAATGTAATTAGAAGTTGGTTTAATTTTCATCAAATCTTTCCTAGGAGTTAAAACCGATGTGAAAGTTTTCAGGGAAAATAATTATATTTATATTAAAGCTGCACCTAATCCAAAAAACGTGATATCATTGTTATATGGAAAATTTAGTCGGAATTCCAACTGTAGCTGGGTAATGCATCAGCATTTTCACGGAGAGCGAAAATCCGATAGCTTTTCGATAAGCCCTGTGCGTTTGCGGTATTTGGTTTAGCCACAATCGGTTTGGATTTAGATCAGCCTTATTAGATGTTTATGTTATGTCCGGCCGTGGTCAATATTTTGGTATTTTGCGAGCCTACCCTTCGTTACTAAACTAAAATTTTAAATAATAAATATCTGCAGTACATCATTTTTTCCACAATAAAAAATCGCGTCGATTGTACGTTTCCTGCTTTTTTAATCAATGCTTTATATTTTTAAGGATTTTTCTGGAATTATTAACAAATGACTGCCTTGTAGTTCATTAAATTACAGAGAACAAACAGTTTGTTAACTAAACTAAATTACAGAGCAAAAAGTTGTTTGCCGATAAAATAACTTCGCCTAGGTAGGGTAATTGTATAGTAAGCAAAAACTGAATTATGTCTAAAGGTCGTAAAACAAAAAAACATTGTTAAATCAAATCTTTAAAATGTCCTTTTATTTCATTAATTCAGTTACAATATTGTGATTTTTAAACCAATTTTCAGCAACCTTTCACAAACTTCCTCTAACAAACTTAAGTATAATATTTAGGTGCTAAAAACGTTTTCACCCTTCATTGATTTATATACTTTTCTGGGGTAGCGATTAGATGTGTTGCGAATCAGTATTTCCACGGGTAAAATTTTATCTCTCTTAAATAGAATTCAATTGGAAACGAAAACAAACGGAAAAAATAAAGTTGCGCCATGTGAAAAGAAAACATAAATAATTTAATAAAATAGTCCGTTTTTCCATTTATAAATCACGTTTGGAGGTGTTATATCGGTATTTTCCGATTGGTCATAAATATATAAAACGTTAGGGACTTTTCTTTTACTATATTTATTTCAGATTTTATGTCCGCTGTAGAATATATTTAAAAACCAAAAATTATCTTTAGATTATTGTTTCCGCATTTTGATCCACGTTAATAACTGGGCTACCCAAAATTTAATAATGCACCACTACGCGATTATTGATACGATTTATACGCAATTTCCGTCCTTGAATTATACATTTTACCAAAGCACATCGTTATTACACCCCAAGTTATTCTATATGGGGCTACTTTAAACGCCAAGCACTGCATGAAAATCGTTTAGGCAATCTGATGAGAGGGAATCAGAGCATAGATGCTGCTGCATCTTGACTTCAGAAGAGTAATATCCTGCGTCGGATAAATGCAATTACATTAATATTTAGTTAACTCGGCCTTTTTTGCGTTATTATTATTATTGTGCGCTTTGTAAAAGAGACACAAAAATTTATAAATACAAGTATCTGCAATATTATTCTAAGAAATTCCGTGCTTAATATAAACAGCACTGAAAATACGAACATTTTTTTCCAGTGACTTTGAGCGATTTTTTCTGCACGAGAATGTATTCGAAATAAAAACGGCTGGTTTACTGGAAAGATTATACAGCCGCTTAAAGAATCGCTGCTTTGGATGGAGTCGAGTGTAGTCACACTTCTAACTGCTAACCTTACCCTGTGGTCTGAGGTATTCAATCTTGTAGATAGACAAGCGCCTCTATCTTGCAGAAACTTCTTTTGAATACTAATACCTACACCCAGAAATATTTTTTGTGCCCCATGTAAAAACACGCAATTTTAGCACGTTTTTACGGTTTGTTGACTTTTGTGTTTGAACGCTTTCACCGGAAACAACATAATATACCTACGAAAAATATGTATTAATAAATTGCAATGTTTTCATTTCATCGTCACAATAAATGTCCTGTGATATATGGTCGGTTGTACGTTAAGGAAATGTCATATTATACACCCCCAACAAATCACATTGTACTTACGCAAAATAATGCAAACCCCACGCAGAAACGGATAGAGGAAAACAGTACATTTAATGTTCTAATTTATATTATAAGCAGTTCTGAACCATAACAAAACACTCCCACGTTCGCATAAATAATTTCACATTGACTTTGGAGCCTGTTGAGAGAACCATCATCAGATATCATGCACATTAATGTTTGTAAATAGTTGACAAAATATCAACCATGCAAAATAATTGCGGATATTAAGCGGTTTAGTTCCATTAAAAAGAATTACATCATTTCTGTTTCATTTTCGTTGATTGTTTGTTTTAGTTATCTGGAATATCAACGTTAATTAAGGAATGCTTTTATACATGGCGATGAGCAAAAAATAAATTAGCGCCAATTGTTTTGATTATCATTACTAAGTACATATTTAACTCAAATCAGAAATTAAATTGTCAATATTTATTTATGTTTTTGAGGGGAATTATGGAATATCCTAAAGCGACCATATAAAAATTTCCTGAAATTTATCACCGGCGCATCCACCAAAATTTTAACAAATTTCTTAAATATGTTGTGTATTGCATAAAATTTTATTACGACTTGGAATGAATGAAAATTAAATGAAATATCAAACATATAAACCAAACTTAGCAACCCTTTAGAATATTAAATTTCAGTAGTTCAAGGGAATCCAATGTAGCAAAAATATTTCATAATTCTTGTATGAAAATAACGAAAGTAAATTATGTATGAACTTGTAGATCTTCTCTAAATTGGCTCCCTTAAAGTTAGACTTTAAAATGTACACATATCCACAGATAAGTAGATATTGTGCTCCTGCCAAAATTTATCGCCGGCGCATCCGCCAAATTTGAAAAATGAAATTTATATAAATTCATAAAAAACCTCAAACTTTAGAAATCCACAAAAATACTTAAAATGTTAAAACTTATCATGTTTTAAAATGATAAACAACAAACGTATTTGAATATGCAGAATTATTATTTCCTAATATATTTTGGAAAAACTTTATTATTCATAGTTTCATTTGGTTTAACATGGAAATCATTAACATACAAATTGAATTTGACTGAGAAAAATTAATGTAAAATGATTATAATTGACATACGCAGTATCACTTTGATAGATAATTAATTAATGTGAGAGAGGTACTTTACACGGAATAATGAAATTACACCAACATGCAAAGTATATTTAATGAAACATTATGGATCAAACCTTAACTTCAATATTATAATTAGGCAGTATCAATTCATATCGTTTTATTGACTCATATTACGTGATTTGCGTATCGTTTTCACCTATTATATTCAAAATAATATCAATTTCATAAAATACTTCTATTATGCGTTCAACTGCGACAGTAATTGAAGCAATTATTAAAATTGAGTTGATGAAATATCAATTGTATATACCAAAAATAAATCCAGACATCGCGTAAACCAAACCCCAGACACAAAACAAAGAACTGGTTTTGTAAATCCTTGTCGACAAGCTTCTGCAGGTGTAAAATTATACATTCAGACAAATCTGCGAACGAAGGTTCCACAAAAGAATGCAAAGCAGACTGTTGGATGGGTTTTTCTTGCTGGATTCATTATGCGAAAAGTGTTTATCATTCTGTTAAATATGTTGCTGATGCTCCTATAAAGCAGACGATTAGATGATTTACTAAATGAATATTTATTACTCTTGAGACTAACTTATTTAAAATATCTTTACGTTGAACATAGACCACCACCCAAAGCGAGATATAAAACTACATTTGCGATTTCAGTCTGTGTCTTCAATAATGTATAAGAAGATGATGATTATAATTAAAACAGAAGTACAAGAATAATTTTTACTTAAAAACTTATTTTATTTACTACGAGTCGTAACAACTAAATGTTCGGACAAAAGTAAATTTGATTGTCTTTTTTCCATACGCTCAAAAGTTATCTAAATTAACTTCCATATGGTTTTTCTGTTATAATGCCAACATTTAGTTGATATAAAAACGTAAATTTCGTAAAAATCCGCTCGGCGGTTCCAAAATTGTGGCACTTTAACCCAGCAGGATGGGAAAATTGTAGAAACAAAGAATTATTATTTTCAAAACGTTGGATCTAGTAGTCGGATTTTGATGAAATTTACTTTATTGCAAAGCTGGATGTTTGTTTTCTTTACAAAAAAAATTACACAAGTTTTTATTTGGTGATTTTAGGCATTTATCGGAGCTTCAAAGTTGCACTTTTAAAAATGATAAAATTTTCTAGTAACTGTTTTAAAAAATCACAGTTTTGAAACCGCTGGTTGGATTTGTGTCAAAAAACATTTAAATCAAAGCTCAATAATCGTACTATACTGAAAAAATCCTGAAATGTTAATATGATTTTTTTGCATTTTTTTCGGGTTCCACAGTTCACTTTTCAAAACACGTGTATTTTGAGGGTGCTACCTACATTTAAATAATCACAGTTTTGGAACCACTGGTTGGATTTTGGTAAAATTTACTTTATTGCAAAGCTGGATGTTGGTTTTATGTACAAAAAAAAGTCTTTTTTTGGTGATTTTAGGCATATTTCGTAGCTTTAAAATTGCACTTGAAAAATTTAATTTTCTAACGACTGTTTTTAAAAAATCACAGTTTTAGAACTTGGGAAAAACGACATAAAGGTGCTTTCATGGCGCTCATCCAGTCCGGACTTCAATGTCATTGAAACTCTTTGGCATAAAAGTAAACGTGTTTACTAATTATTTGCGTAAAATTTCCAGTTCTCCTTTCAAACTTCAAAAATTTACTTTTGTCCGAACATTTAGTTGTTAGGGCTCGTACTAAAAATTCTTGTTTGGGAAATAACTTAAACGTATCTGAACAATTCCACTAAATTTATGGCATGGCTGCTGCAATTTACATTCAAATCATCCGACACAATAACAGTTTTGCAAGATCACCGAACAAAGCTTTTAATAAACTCCACAAATATAATAATTCGATAGACAACAAGTGTTATTGTTCTTAAAAGTTCAACGTGCGAACTGTAATTCTCATGATGGTGAACCCCTCTGTTTTCAGATTGTTTGATTTTATGTGGTGTGGAGGACTTGGCGACAAAAGCCTCTTAATATTATTTGTATTTATTTGTTCCGGAGACGACCATTTTCAGTTTATAAATTGGGGTGAGTAGTCTAGCTGGGTCATAGAGAAAATTAGTGAGTTGGAAGTTGTGCCATAAATAAAATATTCTGTCTGGAGACTAAAATAATAGCGTAAAAATTGATTTATTAGAAATTGAAATGTAATTGTTTATTACCATTACAACATTTTTATACAAGTACTAAAAAGTTATTGAAAAAGGTATCATTTCTTTTCGTTGTTCCATTTTGATGTAAATATTTTATTGTATGTAAGTAAATCGAAAAAACTTCACCTTGTACTCGAATATCTGAAACACGATCGTTGCAGACGAAGAGAAAATAAATTATCAAGAATTTATGGAAACTAATCAATGCATTTCTGCCATTGACATTCTCGTTTGACGTCACTAAAAATAGAAATGAATACTTGCATTTTACTCTGACGCAAATAACTAATGTAGTTGAAGAATTTAAATATTTAGTATCGTTATTGATTTGAGCATATCGTATACTGATCTAGAACTAGTTTGATAACATAATAAAATAGTCATTCATAATCCTCAAGTTTTTCTGCGTAACTGCTCAATTAATATTCATTGGAAAGTAATTAACTTTTCAAGTGGGGAAAAACACATTGTTTACATCGAGTGCGGTGACACAAGCTTTTCTGCATGTCTCTACGGCGCTCCAGCAATAAACCAAAGTGAACAGGCTGAAAAGGGGGGCAAGGCAGTCGTAAAAAACGCTATAAATAAAAACATCTTCCCGGTTTGGGCTCCAGATTTCTTCCAAAACTAAAATTGTTTATCAAAAGGCTAGAGATAATCGATTTACATAAAAAAGTTCCATTCTTTGCAAATGCCAAGTCATCCCTCTTGAGGGATAGTATAGTAGTGCGTCTATAAATAGAATGGTGAAGATTGTTTACAAGACCTTGAAATCTCCAATGGCTGTGATATTTTTCCACACAAAAGGAAAACAAGACAGTTCTAATAATATAGGATGAACAATTTAATATCTATAAGTATACATGAGCAAGCTCTAGTTACTTTAGAGATGAGTTTCGCAGATTGCTATAAATTTTATTTATTAGTTTTTGCTTTTCTAGTGTTTCTAGTTTTATTGTTATATCACCGTTTCGCCAAGAATAATTCATTCATTTATTACGGGCTGTTTAAAACATAATATGAATTATAAAGCATCATCACGTTTATATAACAGCGTATACAGTGGAAGAGCAAAAAGTGAAGTCTAAAATAATTTATGATTTTCCGCAAACAGAGAGAAAGAGCGAGAGACTGAATAACTATCATTTACAAGTGTTTACCCCAGAGCCCGAGGGGGTGTTGAAAAAGTTGCAAAAGTTAAAATCTCACTTAACGGCTTAATTTTCGCTGCAATTAAAACAGCTGTGAATTAATAGTTTTTAATAAAAAGATATTCTGCCTGCTTATTATATTTCCAAAGGCTGAGTGAACGTAACGAGCCAGCATTGTTCCAGATACAGGTACTTTCTCGGATTTTAATGCAATTAGGGACGTGCTAATTGTAGCGAGAAATATCCTGCAGCTAAATTGTCTTTTCTAATTCTTATCGCTACCATTTTTAAGACAATTCCCTGCACCAAATTGAATCAGATTAAAACGAATCTGCTCTTTTGATATCAGCTGGTTATTTACATACAACGAATATAATATTTTATGGGGTTGGTTTTTTAAATTTAAATAAGTCGTAAATAAGCTTATCTGCTTTCATCGTTTTATGAGGCTCCTCTATCAAATTTCCTCCATAAATATGATTCTAATCTTCTACCAGCAGAATCACTCACGTTTCCATTTTAATGCAACTACAGCCAATATGATCCAATGCCTCAATAGAAAATCTAGCACAAAATAAACAAACTTAGTTTGCTTCCTTTGCGTGATGTTAATTACAATATTTATTATTAAGACATAATATGTGTATGTATTTTAGTAAAGTTGTAAGTTTCTATGTTATGTAGTAGAAAATCATATTTTTTTTTGACTTGATATTTTATGAGATATATTTTAATATATTTTTTCTTTGCGTATAAAATAATGTAAACTTTTTTGCTTCTACAATGTACTGCATATTTATAATTCTTGTGTCATTAAATTAGACCATAAAATGCAAAGGTTGTGCTGTAATGAACATATATGTTTTGCGTATATAAGAGTTTATATACGGAAAAATAATATTAAAGCTAATTAAGTTAAAAATCCCGACAATTCATTCTAAAAATATCATATTTTGTAATACTGTACCCGAGTTCACTTTTAATTAAATAAAACATGTTTATACATCTGCACATCTAATTAACAATGAAGAATGTACTTGTATCTAATGAAAATATACGAGAATGTATAACAAAGCTTTTAAAGCCCACCATAATTTAAACCATCATGAACAAAGCATCATTTAAAAGCGTTTTTTAAAAGTCACAAAAAACTGGATATGTAATTGCCTCGATTTAGATAATCAAATAAAAGTGTCTAGTTTAGCCTAGGGGTTTGCTAAAACATCTATCTATACAATGATTTATCGTCCGGTATCAATCACATGCACCAACAACGGCAAACCACCTTCCTCATCGATTCCACATTTTCTTTCTCACGTCAAGGCCCCAAATACAAAAAGTGATCTGATATGGAAATGTGGATTTCGAAGCAGTGAAATGTAGAAAGGTATTCTAGCTTTTGTATTGTATTTTAAGGATAATTATAATATCTATAAAGAGATAATAACGAAAATTTTAGAAGAATACTTATAATTTTCAACGTCTAATAGAAACGATAAAAGCAAATGAACTGTCAAGTAAAATATCATTAAAAAATTTCATTATTAAATTTATCGTCCACAATCATCTAATTGTACTTGTTCACCCAAGCAAACTTTTAGCTGCCTTACAATTTATAATTTTATTATAAAAATTCAAATTTATCCACAATTATTTAATAAAATTCCCCGACTTAAAGCCGTTTTGTCACCCAATTGTTCTACCATCACGAACGTTCCACTTGTCCAATAGCCAATAATCTAATCAGTTCTTTCGATATGTATGTGGGCGAAGCTCCCTTTGTGTACTCGTCTGCTGGTGCTGGTCCTGTGTCGAATAATTAGTGTGCTTGACACAATGTGACCTAATCAGTATGTTGTTGGGGAATGTTGGGACAAAAACAGAAAGAACAAAATCAATTAAGCAAGTCGGATTACGTACGTACAGCTAAACAAATACGAAAAGCGCGAACGGCAATCGGTGACATTCCGAAAGTTGAATTGAATTCCGAGCACATTCTTGGCGAAACCCAGATGAATACCTTACAAACGTCGATAGCCAATATATTTTCTCATCATTATATTGACACATACTTGCATATCTATGAATACGGAAAATATACGCTCATATATATAAAAGTACGCGTACCGTTTTATTATTATAGTTTTGTTGTATTTCTGCTATTACAAAACAACCATCAGGTTATTTTCAAAGTGGGGAAAAATGTTGGAAAATCTGGTCAGCTTTGCTGTCATCATGCTCGTCTGTGGTTTGTGGTTCTGGAAATGATTGCTACTCAAAGCGTGGGTGTTATTATTTAAAATTTCTAGTTTCTGCCAGAAGTTAAAACAAAACCGCGCCCCAAAGTGTACATAAACAGATTTTGCAACTCCGCCTCTCCATATGAAAGAGGTTTTTCCTTTTTATTTCATGTAAAATTGTTATTACGGTGGTAATTTCCCGCGGTTTTATTTGCATTATACTCTTTATCCGCTTTAGCAAAATAACGAGACATTAAGTAGGTAGTGTATTCCACTTAGGATTTGAATTGCTTCCTGTACAAAAATGATAAAACTTTCACAATTATTTTGTGAACGGGAAAAAGATGCTGCAACGTAGACGAATATTGTCAGGTAGAAAATAAAAGTTATATATTTTTATTATTTACTTATTTATTTATTTATTTATTTATTCCCAGTAGCATTGCCAGTGGGGGTGTAACAAGCAGATATGAGATGTTTGAGGAGATGTCGGCCTAAAAATGTTCGAACAGAAGTCAAAGCGCTTTGTATAAAGAACCATAACTACATTTCCTACATGCGTTCAATATTCTTGTCATTTTTATTAGGAAAATCTCTTTATATGTGGGCTCCATACATATCTATGTATATATATTTCATATCAATTACACCTTTGCCCGTATATACAAAAAAAAACTGTCGCAGTGAGTATAATAAACTAATTTCTTCATGGCAGCTGGAATTTGAAATAAATATGACTTACACCAAATTATACTTTACACAAAGGTTAATATATACATATTTTATTTGAAATTATAGCTGTTGGCGAGCTAATAAATTGTAAATTAGAATATTTCAGCAACTTTCTGATTTCATTTCGTTCAATCATTTCTGTTCATTTATATGTAGATACCAATTTTCTGCACTAATATTAGATGGAGGATGGTGAGAGTAAATTTCGAAAAGGCCTTTAATGCATTCATATTATTCAACGTAGGTCTCACCAAATACGAACAATATTAATATTCAACATGCTAATATTAGTGTACACTTAGATAACCAGCTGGTATATACCAAGATATGAATGTCAAATAAAGACGAATTGGATAATATGAAATTACAGGTGAGTTTTCATGCTGTCTTGGGCATGTTTTAGTTGGAGGCTACAGATAAACAACAACAGTATAGTGTATATCATAGACAAAATAAATCAAATGCTGGTCAAAACCAACAGTTGTGTGTGTGTCATATAACGAAAATTTTTTAAAAAAGTAATAACTACTTTACATTATATTAAATAATGTTACCAATTAATTCAAATATATAAAAGTCCGTTTACTTCGCTACAAAATTTAATTTTCCTCACACACACAACAATTAATTTGAAAGTTCATTGTGAAATTTCAGGTACCTGCATGCTCATTTTAGAGAATTTCTCTGTATGTAACTGGCAACCTCGTTTACACATTTCACCATAAAAGTTCGCCCTGTAATATGGAATTAGAAAAAATTCAAGCTTTACTGTCCAAGCTGTTTAATTTACTCCTTTCTGTATGAGGGAATAAATTAAATTACACTACTTTACTTTTTTGTTGTCAGTGTTCCATTAAACAGTTTGCAAACTAAAACTAACCCACACTTTTAATGATGCCATCATTCCGGATCTGCCACTGTAATGTTTAAGCCTAGCTGAAAATAAAAACATATTTACGAATATATCTCCCTAAACCAAAGTTTTGGTTGTTTGGTATTTTTACGTCGATAATATAATCGGTACACTTTCCGGCGAGTTTTGTTTGTGGGGGCACAAACAAGTTTCTGTTAGACAATTTAGATATTACAATGTGCCTTTACAAATAATTTATATCCGCTCTTTGGGTGCCCCCACACAAAAATCTATATAGTCCTGTTATATGATCTTGTTCGTGTCCTTTAAAAGTTTTATACGGTCAATGAATTGATCCGAAAAAAATATATATGAAACATACCATAAATTTTGTGGTTTAAAGAGATTAGCGAAAGCATTACCAAATGTGGTGTGATTTTGCCTTGTGAGTGATTTTGGTATTATTTTCCATATAAATAGAAAAGTGACAAAGTAACTTATCATTTTTTAAGAGATTTAGAAAGTTTTTCAGCCTACGCGCGCTGACTGGGATTAATGACTAATACGGATAAAATATTTTTTGTCTGGCGATGGCGTACGAATTCATTACTACAAATTATTACAGTAAATTGACAATAACAAATATTTTCTATCTACCCACAATATAAAAATCGACCGCATTTTATTAAAATACATTTTTGCGTGAGGAATATCAACACTTAAATTGTTGTGGTCGCAATTTGGATGTAATGAATGAAAAATAAGTGGGTATTTATAGTGTTTGCATGATTTATCTGATAAAGGTATGTAACACGAAATTATTTCTGCCATAAGCAGTATTTTGTTTTATACAAAAATACTACTAAATATAGAAATATTGATATGCATCTAGAATATGTTTGCTTTGAATTAAATTTATCTTACAAGATTTTTTAGGGTCATTGAAACTGAAACTAAAAGGTCTTTACAAAATCCTACCACAAGTTTTTGGGCTATTTGGGTAATTAGTATAGAATGGAGATTTTATTACGTATTGTTACTAGTTCAGTACCAAATTTGAGTCTTCCTCCCCACGTACCATGTCTAAAAATTCAGTATACAGTCTGTATAAATATATATTCACATACTTTCAAAGCACAATAAAATAAAGACAACAAAATAATGTTCAAACCTTTTTAGAACTTATATCCTTAATAACAATTAAAGAACAAAGCATATGAAAGATATAAAAACAACTTTATCAATCGATGTAATAAAACAAAAAAATAAGTTAACCATAAAGTTAAAGACAAGTGGAATCAGTTCTTTGTAAGAGGAATGATGATATAAAAAATATATAGAACGAAATAACTGACATACTTAGGAGAAGTAACATCAAGGAAGAGGTACCTAAGTGAATTGAAAATTCTACCTGTTTTATTACACATACACAAGAGACTCCAGTAATAATTATACGAGTACCTATATACATCATACATATAAATATCAACTTCTGGAATAGTTTCAACAATCACATTCCATATCCTAACATTAAAAATCGCTTTTCTGACATGCATAAAATAAAAGTTGTTTTTGAGCTTTTCCTGGAAAAAAAGAAATTAACAGAGGTCATTTTTATTTGTTCGCATTTTACGTCTTACCATTTGCTGCTATTTATAGATCAAATGCAAATTAATTGCACTAAGCTGAAATATTGTGTATTAATGTAATTCACAAAGCACACTGCTACCAATATTATTTTTATAACTGAATAACAAAACAACTTTATGTATTTTTGTCGTATAATAAAACCTAGAATGAGTGTTCAGCATTCTGGAAAAAAAATTCATTAGCCCAATCAAATATTTTCGTCGTCGGCACACAAATATATTCTGTTCCAAATTGGAGTTATGAAAATTACAGCAAACAAAATTTAATTTACCGACTGCGATGGGGAAACGCTATGCATAGAAAAAATGTATAACAAAGCTTGATTTATTTATTACATCATAGTATGTACGATTTACATTAGTAATATAGTAAATACAGGTGTAGAAAGCTTATGTTAAATTAATTTACAAGAGTTTCTGCTTAATTTAACTTGAATATAAATGTATGTAGTTTAAGCCGAGCTGCCTTACTCGATAAGCATATTAGATTTGCGTAAATACCAACAAGAAGCTATATCTCGGCTTTATAACTTTATTTACCTGAAATTAATAATTCCACTTCGCAAATTTAGAAACGGGTAATGCAATTATTGCTGTAACTAGTCGTGGAAATTTATTTGGATCGAAATGCAGGCAAGTACACATTTTTTCGCTTGGGTTAAATATTGAAAAACACAAATTAGAACATAATTTTGAATCGTTAAAAGGAAACCTTGTATACAGCATAACTGCATCCTGTTTACTCTGCTAAACAAACATTTCCGTGGAATAATTAAATTCACCCTGTCACATTGTTAAGCACAAAGTACTAAAATAAACATTTTAAAACCTAGAAACTATGTCTAAGAATAAACCTAGCGGATTTTGTATTAATCCCCCACATATACACACACAACAAATTCAACTAAAATACTCGCCATCATCAACAGAATTTTTTGTGAAATCCTAGCTAACAAAACAGCCTGTAATTGAATTTGGTGGTATTTAAATAAAGAGTCAAATTAAACTTTTAAATGAAATAATAACAAACGAAACTTGGGAATGCTATTTGCATGTGATGTGAAAATACTCGAAAAGGCAGTTAACTGACAGGTAATGCATATAAAGCACACATAATGACATTAGCTAAACCATAATTCAATCAAATGTCAATGTGGTAATCAAAATAATCAATAAACATTTAACCTTGTTTATTACCCCACTTGTAGTTAACATTGTTTTGTACGTCAATTTCCGGTCGCTATTTCCTACTTGTAGAACACACATTGTTTGAGTTTAATCTTTTCGAAGTATGCATCGTTTGCATATTAATTTAAATAATTAATTATACGTTATACAATTATTGTTATATGTTTGATAGCGATAAAAAACACTTTGTACTTTGCTATAATACGCAGGATATAGCGAAATATATCAAATATCTAATATAATAGGCAATGAAATGACATAACGATTTGTATTAGTTTACCTTATAATAACGATTACGCTTTCAAAAGCAGGTGATATTGGTTTAATGATTTTAATTAAATTTTAATTAGAAATTTATTTGCAATCTTTTATGCCTATCAACACCCGAGGTAAAAAACGTTAAGGATTTTTTGCTGTAGGTATATAATTTTAATTATCAAGCTCTTAGGATAATTTTTAGCTTAGCTGTAAAATATGGCAAAGTCAAACTACAAACTAAAAGCAGTGTCATTTTTAATAAAAAAAATTAACAAACAGATTACATCGTGTCTGGTGTAATGTTAATGAAAATTAATGGGCTATTGTATGGAAATTATTTTCCCAGTTAGTTTGTTCTACTATGAAAATTTATATTCATCACATCTAGAAATAATTGAATAACGCACATAAAATAACGAAAATTCTTACTTGGCATTAATAAACAAAATATCCATAATCCACTAACACAAGTTCACGAAATGTACCACAACCAAACTCACAAACGATAAAAATTCACTAGATTTTAGTTTCAAAATAGCGTACCTAATTTCTTTTTAATTACAAACACCACCAGCTTAATTAAAACATAAATTAGTCTTATTTCTAACATAGACACGCGAAACTCGCTAAAGAAACCGCGACTTACTGTGTCTTCTGAGCATTTGCCTTGGCCCCTCTTTCTGTTTTCAGCAACAAATCCCTATTTAGCTGCTAAATACTTTGTGAAACAACGTCCACCCAGCACTGTGGTTTTTGCTCTAAGGATAATCAAAAGTTTGTCAAGTTTGTGCTGTATTAAAATTAAAATACAGTTGTAAGTTAACTGAAATTAATAGCGGATCAGAAAATTACGTACAAGGACAATTTTATTGATTTTGGAAAATAATGACAAATTATACGAGGTTTTTCTTTGGGTTATATAAATAAATATAATGGATAGTCCGCGTATAAAAAACGTTTTGAAGTGTGATTAATTTATGGAAAATATATCGTTTCGTTTGGTTATTCGATACATAAACAAATATTAAAAACACATTTAAAACTAATTAGGTAATATTTCTACTAGGAAAGAGTTCGATATTTACATTAAAAACTAGCAAAGCACAAGCTGTCGTGTTGAATAAATTAAGTTATAATTTAGAACAATTTCTAACATATATTGTGGATATTTTCAAAAATATAATGATAATGATGTGAAAACGAGTTGTAAGAATGTTCTATTCTATAGAACTAATTATCCAAATTCTACACAAGGTCAATAAAATCAGGAGACGATATTGAACCACGGGTAAACAGTGGAGCATTAAACCTAATTTATTTTATTATACGCACGATTTTATTTGGTCGGGCTGAAGAGTGGGCGCCGGATTAGTTTTAAAGCGAATTTATATATTTGTTTCTAAAAATAAATACGCGTATAGTTAGTTATAGCTAATGGTCTACATCTGCAGTACTACAGCATGCTCATGCTCATGGTATCTCTTTGCATAAATTTGCCTAATATTATAGTTTAAATAATTACCCGGCCATAAATAAACAATAATGTTACAAATTATTTACGATCCATATTCGGCGACAATACTGAGACAATGATTTGCATGCGTGTTGCTTTTTATAGAAGTTGGGCGCTCAACACAACTGTTGGTTACTGGTACTTCATATCAAATTATATTAATTAGGCTATAAAATATTATAACTTGGCTTAAAATCCATTAAAAATGACACACAGTACAGCAGTTTGCTAAAAAGAAAAGGTTGATGGTTGTTAGTTTTATGCAAAATATTTTACTGTCGAATTTTTTATGACTATTAAGCGGTTCTGTGGGGAATACAAAATATGTATACATAAGTAGATGTTTCATCCAATTAAAATGTGTACGTGGAGACGTAACACACAGCAGTCCTTATAGCTTGTCGAAGATTTTTCACACAAAAGAATGGTGAGTGAGAATCAATAGTACTTGTAAAGATGAAACAAGTGTACATGCAGCTTCTTATTATGGTGTTCTATTATGGTGAGTACAGTTTGGGTTTCGGTAAGTACTCGCTTGTATAGGTGCTCTAACCTAACCACGGAAATAACGGGAACAAGCATCTGCGTCTTTTCTATTAGAAAATCATTCAATTTTATATCAGTGATAAAAAATTTTGTAGCTATTTTAACAAATATATTAAATTTGCAAATCCATGTTACAAGTAGTTTACTTTATGTAGTCTACTAAATAAATGCATTTTACTGTTTAGTAACAAATAAATTACCTCTATGATACGCAACAATTTTAAGTTTTTTGAATGCGTATTATAATATTTTTTCAAGGAAATAATTGACGTCAAATTAAGCCTGTACTCTATCATACTTACAATTCTTTGTTAACCTTTTTATAAAAAAAGCTTGTAGCTCGTCTCCAGCATACCTTAACAGCAACAACGACCCCTAAACTTTAGTTGACATTTCAGAAAAAAGTACATAGCAAAAAAGTTCATATCTAGTTATTAATATTCGTATTGTTTAAGTCGTACTTCGAATTTGTACTGCGGTCATAATGCTTCACCTACAGCTAATTTTTCAGTGTTATTTTATTCACTGTGGGAAAAAATTCAAAATTAGTAGATAATATTTTTGTCTAAAAAAATTCCTAAACTATTACTAGAACTATTAACTGGGGAATTTTGATTCGTAAAAAAGCTTCACGTTCAACTAACCACTCTTAAAAAATACGCTGATGCAGTTGGGCATTATAATACGAGCCCTAACAACTAAATGTTCGGACAAAAGTAAATTTGATTATTTTTTCCATACGCGCAAAAGTTATCTAAATTAACTTCCATAATATTGATGGTTTTTTCTGTTATTATGCCAACAGTTAGTTATATAAAAACGTAAATTTCGTAAAAATCCGCTCGGCGGTTCCAAAACTGTGGCACTTTAACCCAGCAGAACAGGAAAATTTTAGAAACAAAGAATTATTATTTTCAAAACGTTGGATCTGGTAGCCGGATTTTGATGAAATTTACTTTATTGCAAAGCTGGATGTTGATGTTCTTTACAAAAAAAGTTACGCAAGTTTTTAGTTGGTGATTTTAGGCATTTATCGGAGCTTCAAAGTTACACCTTTAAAAATGATAAAATTTTCTAGTAACTGTTTTAAAGAATCACAGTTTTGAAACCGCTGGTTGGATTTGTGTCAAAAAACATTTAAATCAAAGCTCAATAATCGTACTATATTGAAAAAATCCTGAAATGTTAATATGATTTTTTTTGCATTTTTTTCGAGTTCCACAGTTCACTTTCCAAAAAACGTGTTTTTTGAAGGTGCTACCTACATTAAAATAATCACAGTTTTGGAACCACTGGTTGGATTTTGGTAAAATTTACTTTATTGCAAAGCTGGATATTGGTTTTATGTACAAAAAAATCCCCAAGTCTTTATTTCATGATTTTAGGCATATTTCGTAGCTTTAAAATTGCACTTGAAAATTGTGACATAATTTTCTAACGACTGTTTTTAAAAAATCACAGTTTTGGAATTTGGAGAAAACGACATAAAGGTGCTTTCATGGCCCTCATCCAGTCCGGACTTAAATGTCATTGAAACTCTTTGGCATAAAATTAAACGTATTCTACGCAATAATCCACCAAGAACCATTGGGGACTTAAAGACCAAAATAGAAGAAATTTGAGACAGTTTCGCGCCAGAATTATACCAAAATTTGGTAAATACAATGCCTGCTAGAATGCAGGCAGCTATTAAAGCAAAAGGAGACGTACCCTCTTATTAATGGTCCTAAATTAAAAATTATCCCAACATTTAGTTGCAAATTCATTTTGTAAAGTTTGCTAATTATTAAGGTTAAAATATTGTTAAATCAAATGAATAATTTTCTTCCATGCATAATATTGTTATTAAGACTTTATCTTATTGTATTGTTAGGTGTTTACTAATTATTTGCGTAAAATTTCCAGTTCTCCTTTCATACTTCAAAAATTTACTTTTGTCCGAACATTTAGTTGTTAGGGCTCGTAGTACCAAAATATAAAGACATTTACTTTTTTTCTTCGAAAATCGATTAACTTTTTGGCTATGAGAGGATTAATACTGATTTACCCAAATTTATCTCTATAAACTTTTAACTTAAATTCAAGTTAATGTCGAAAGTGTGAATTAAACTTGAAAATCGATTCCGAATCTATATGTCTTCGGCATCTTCGACAATAAATGAGACATCATTATTGGGCGTTACAGATATATACTTAAATGTAAAGTAAGATTCCCTTTTAAATTTAGAATAAATAGTAATGGAAATCCACCCGAAAACTCTCTGATAATCTCAGAATTAATTATTGCTTGTCAACAGAAGTTGCACATTAACTATATTTAATTTTCTGTTGCTAAAGGTAAAATACACGTATCTAAATCCAAAGAATTGTTCAATATTAGGTTAGCTTATTGCAAAGTGGAATAGTTTTCCAACAAAAGGAAAGTGTAAAAGTATTAAGTGTTCTATTGCCTACGGTGGAGAACGAATGCTGCAGGCGACACCTTGGAGATCCTTTGAAGCCAATTTCATGCTTTGAGAAAACAATATTATCGAAGTATAACGCAGTTTTTAATATTTCAATAACACTGTTTCAAATGCAACTTTTATTAAAGTTCTAAACATTGTTGCGGGTATAAATTTACAGCAAACTTGCAAATTGAATCGTAATGCTACTTATAACGAAGGCACTAAAATTTTAAGTTGAAGTTTATTATTTTGGTGGATGCGCCAGGCACAAAAGTTCTAAAAAAATAGAAAATTGTAGTATAAGTATAAATTTACAGTAAAATTGAATACAGAAAGTATTCGAGTACTGTTGGGAGGCTCATGCAACTTTTGGAGAATTCGCCAAAAAATAGTTATTTTACTTTAATTTATTATTAAGTATTGCAAATTTTTTTGAGTTTTGGTGGATGCGCCGGTGTCACAATTTCTTAAAATTTCTACTAGAAGTTTGTTATTTTTTCAAAACAGACGGTTACGTTTTAAAAAATATTACGTTTCCTTCATGTTGAACTTAACCTTATATATCTGCAAAACTTTATTATATGCAATAAACCTACAAAACGATTCATTTTAGTACCTAGTGATTTATTTATGAACCAAACAGAAATATTTCCAAATACACAAAAATAAAACGTTTGATTTACAGCTCGGTTGCAAACACGCTTCTTCAAACTTTAACCTTTAACCTATGTACAAACACACACATAGGTACCGACAATATGACAAAAAAAAAATCAATTGATCCTCCCAAACACAATATTTTCCCAAATGACATCAAAGAGAACACAACTTTTGTATGATGTGCACCTTTTTTTAAACAAACTACAGTATGTTTTTCATTAACAGAAACTGAAACACAGTTTGAAGTTGTAAGTTCATTCAATGCCTGGGGGCCCCCTCGTCCGCCAACAACTCGAAGTATAAGGGAATTCCATGCTCTATAGCTGTATATCATTTTCAACAGACAACTGCAGGGCTTGCTGCCAAGGTTACGACACCAACACATATTTGGAGATATATGGAGACTTTGCAACAAATCATCACGCCCTATATTATCTATGTCCTATATCTAGTTTGTACTGTTGCCAAGTTTTATGGAGATAAATTAATAATTTAATTCTGTTAATGGAGATCTGAGTCAGCGGAGGCTATAATGTGGTAACTCTAAGGAAATTTGTAATCAATACCTACTGTAATTATTATACACCATTAAATTTTTACTATTTCTAGCTTGGGTTAAGTTGTTTTTATTATATTGCCACCCACCGTTGAGATTTTTAAAAGTTCAAATGGTAAAGGAATATAAATGTAAATCAATCTGTAGATATTTCAGAAGTATGAACACGATAAAGCTTTTATTGAAATTGAAGTTTGGTCGTGTGAATTATAAATTTATCTATATATTAAATTAACCTGCAGGTCAGACTTTTAATTAAGTAAATATAAAAATATTTTATATGAACTTCAGTCATTTTTCCAACTTTTATTTACATTTAATATATTTTTATTAATAACGAATTTTAAATTATCGAAAAAACTAACACATTTGCTGAACGTCAGCTAAAGAAGGGACTCAACTAATTTAGGAATAAAATAGCCGCTTTCAAATAATTCAGAATAATTACTTCGGGCTGCCACCAGACAGGATATAGGTCAGAACAACCCCGAATTCCAACAGTTTTCGACTTAAACACAACAGTTAAACAAAAAACCTTTTTTTAACAAAGCAATCAATAAAATACCTTTTTGTAACAGAAAGACAAATTTTAAGGGCCCGAGACAATAAAGACAATAATCCCTGAGGCTTTTATTTAAAATTGAATTAACTCGGCAATAGCAGACCGCAAAGATCCTTTTGTCCACATTACAGCTATTTTATCGAACCTTTGTGTAAAGCAAAGCGATAAGTAAAGAGACTTTTAGGTATTATAATTTAGTTTTCATTAGAACCGCTAAAAAAACCAAAGCGCGGTCCATTGAACTTTTATAGATATTTTATGGAAATTTGCGATATAGTTCGGCACGATCGATTTATTACACAAAGTGTTTGGTTAGTAAATATTTATGCAATCAAAAATTAATTAAAAACTGAAATGATACAATGTAATTTAAGCTACACTTCCTAAGGACAATTTTTATAAAGTACATAGCAAACAATAATTATTACAGCTTCTTTTTTGAACTTTGTATTGTTTTCGCCAGAAAAGTTTTAGCGAAAACTTTACAACGTGTGGCAAATATATACATGTCTTGGAACTTTACAAGATCAAAAGCATACTGAAATATGTATATATCTATGTAGATACAGAGACAAACGCGATGTGAATCAACAACAACTTTAAACCCCTTTAGCTGTAAATACTCAGGATACTTACTATACACAGTTTAATTATTTTTATGCATGTCGCTCGCGTAGGTTTAGCCGAACCTTAAATATTTTTGTATATAACCATCAGTTCTTTATTAACTATAGAAAGATTTTTTTTCCAGAAATCATTAAGATTTGAAAAAACTATTTGTTTAGAATACGAAAACAAATTAAAAGCAGTTGCAAAAATGTTCTTATATAAGCCAATAAGACATTTTCATGCATTAGAAAACCCAATTTAAAGGAGAATACACATACAAACCCTGGTTTTGTATATCTGAGTGAGATTCTCAAATACTGCTCTGTATATTTCCATTTAAATAGAAATATCCTTGCATGCACTGCTTATATATATTTTTATGTAATTCCGCTGCCATTTAACCATCACGAAAAAATGGATCCAGATCATCTCTTTTTAAAATAAATTGTGAAAATAGAGATCTAAAAGAAAAGTAATCGTCTGTCCCAAACGCCTATAATCGCATTAATTAATAACTTTTCAAGTGCTTCTAAATAAATCTTATTAGAAGACAAAACGAATTAAATAATGATTTAACCTTTTATGACCTTTCAGCTTTAATTGCCATGCCTGAAAGGTCAAACCTGAGAAATGAGTTTTGTAAAAAAAGTACCTATGTTAACCAGTAATATTAAATTTTTATTAAATTACTCTATAGTGTAGCTTTGTATTTTCCCAACCGGCAACAAGTTTCCACACAAAGAAATAATGAAACTGCATTAAAATGTGCTTCAGATAGCATCCGGAGCTAAGCTCAATTAAATGAAATAAATCCTCCGGTGGCACGTTGGCTCCCAGGCAGAAACTGAAAGAATAATAATTATTATAAAACTGAACAGTAACCGAACCTTTTCATTTTAATTCGTATATAAATCAGTTCTGACCTCACGGATATGCATAAAAGAGGAAAATTCGATGTACAAGGGTAAACCTCTGCTATACCAAGAAACCTCCAATATCGCGCGCGTCTTGCGCTTTTCAATATTTTGCATGATTTGAACGCTAAGAAACCCACTCTATACGGGATATTAAAATGTATTGAGTGATGGTAGAGATCTATGACGGAAATTAGCTCGTTTTTTTTATCACACGCCTATTATTTGTGGAAAATCGCTTCAGAGACGAAAGAAGACTAAACGTGACACGGATATCAAATAAGAGCATGTTTATCTGGGATTAAAAAAATGGAATTCAGTTGACAGCGGGGAATTTTCATGTAATGAAGGCTAGAATAGAAACTGAGGGAAATTTCAACATGTAGAGGTATAATTATAACAATTCTAGGGAAATTGCACTAGAAATGTTACAACTACCAAACTTTCATTTAATTTGTGTGTTGATTAATAATAATTAATGAACAATGATTGGTAAAACATAAATGCATTACATAATTGAAATTAGCACAGTGGAAAATTAAACATAGATGAATTTGACACATAGGAAAATATAAATATTTAGAACCAAACTCGTTTTAATTTTGTAGTGGATAAGAAGAAAATTCGTAGTACCTATAATTATATTAAAACTTTTTATACTTTTGGGACTTTAAATAACATTTCAGGAAACATTTTTATTTATTTTTTCCATTTATATTCTTCGACTTATTCTAATTCAAATCCAAATATCACTATAGAATTTTTAATAATTTCTAATAATTTTATGGAAGTCCACATTTATTGTGAATTTTTTTAAAACCATTAATTTTAAGTAAACAGAACCTTTATTATTTTATACTTAGAATTTATCAAAGAATCCAACAAAAAATTAAAATATACAGGGTGTTGTAAGTTTTCACTAGGATTAACCATAAAAAAATATGGTGGACTGTATACTTTTTTACTTTTAACTCCACATATATTAATTTCGACCCCTATACTTTACTACTGATACATTTTACATCACGATATCAAACTCCATTTGATCTGTAAAATCAATAGCTTCTAGTAAAACTTGAATTCTGCAATATATTACAAACATTCAAACTTTCCCACTTGTAATTTAAGACTCTCACACACCACTGATGCTGCCAAAATTTATTTACAATATATTACAAAGTTTTTTCTCCTGCTGGCATGAGGTTTAAAGTCGCCCAGTTTATAACTAAAATGGAAAGGCAATCTCCCAACGGTAAATGTTAATATATACAAACAATGAAAATTGAAACCGAAAAATAATACTGTTAAATTTTTATAACGTATCAAAGATTTCGATAATAATAATAGAAATATATTTGTTCATTTTATACAATATTCAAAGCCAGTGTCGTCTGGGGATTTTTCGGGTCTATTGGCTTAAAATATGTAACAGGATCGGGCTCCAGCTGACACTTCAGTGAGATAGAGCCAAATAAATTTTAACACAGAATTAATTTCTTAAAATTACGTTAGCTACAGGATTTCACATGATAAATGCTATTAAAAATGAAGCTTTGACCTAAAAGTCGCGTTGGCTAAATTGTGCAGAAGTATTTACATCAATTAATTGTCTAAAAATACAATTCAATCGATAAAACATCTACACTGAATAATTATTTCAAGTGCTGTTATTTTAGCGGGAGTAAATCTTGATTTAAACCAAATAAAGTCGCATCATCTTTTATACCTGTGCATATAAAGCAATAACGAAAGGCAGTAAAGAAAGTGACTCATAAAACTGAAATGTTTTGAGGTAAAGTAACGAGATTGGAATGTTGCCAAGAAGAAAATTACTTAAAAGAATATGTTACATTTAAAAAATGTGATGTTCGGAAACTTATCGCTAAAAGTCTGTGATGGCGCACTGATGCTAACAGGTAATTCAATATTGCGGTTTAAGAGAAGAGGAGACGCTGTGTAGAAGATTCATAAATTTCGCAAATTTCCCGTAATAAGTTCCATTTAAGTATAATCCATTGACTTGGGTTTTGTGGTGATAATGCGCTTAAGAAACTACATTTTTTTATGCTTACAGCTTTTGAAGAATTTTACGATGCTGAGTATATCACGGATTTAAATGTAGGTACAGGTTTTTTGTAAAAAATATCTATAATACATAAACTTTTATTGTCTTAACTGAATGCATAATTATCATTTGAATTGAACTTTTCACGGTACTTCGTACTTCGAATATGAAAATTATCTTAGTAATTCTGTCGCTGACAGCGTTTTAAATCGCTTTGATTATAAGTTTTATCTCCGAATGGATTTAAATTCGGCTATAGAAAAATCTTTTAGTCGATGAAATGGTCTATAAAAATAACAATAATGCTACATATTTGCACAGTATGGGGGAATTGTGAATGGTTCATTATATCCACATTTCAGCATTATCTCACATACACACCATATTCTGCCTTTTTTCTCTCTAAATGTGTGCACGCTGAATTTTCACATTTAGGTATCACGTTTGAAATAAAATAAATTTGAATGAGGAACCATTAGAGTCGTTTTGTTATTATAGCCACAGCAGTTCTTGTGGTTGTTAACACAATTGAATATAACATAATGTGGGAGTGTGGTTTCAGGAAAACGTGACTTAAAACTGTATTGTGCAGTGAATAAATTTCTAAACTACATCATTGAGTGCATTTGTGTTTAATTCTAAGAATAGGTTACTTAGATAACGAGAATATCTAGAGATATTAACTATTTATAATTTTAGAAAAATATTCTAGCACAAACTATTTTTACTTTTTTACTTTTATAGAAAGCAAGTTATCGAACTATTGAATCACTCTGTATATTCCAAAAATATTCACTGCACAGAAGGGAAATATTAGATACATATTTAACTTAAAATAATGCTTCCCTAAAAATTTCCTGTATAATTTCAAATAATTATCTAAATTTTTGATTTTGGTGGATGCGCCGGTGTAAATTTTTCCCAACCATTTTTGTGTTAATTGTATAATATTTCAGTCCCTTGACACAAAACTGTCTCAATATTAATTTGTACTGATGCACATTTGATTTCATTACTATCCTGCCGGATTTATTTATGAAAAGTACCCTTGCATAAATTTTTAAATGCAAATTTCGCGTTTCATTAAAATTCCACAACCTTCACCGCACATGAAGAGCACCAAATTGTTAATTAAATTCAAGCCTATGTTATTAATTTAGTGCAAACTGTCCCCATTATAAGAGACAGTATTCCATAAAGCTTCAATGTTCACCAGAAAATCCCCATATTGAATATCGAGTCTAACAAAAGCCAAAACGTAATTTCCTTTATATATAGGTAACATAATATAAAGTGTGAAAACCAAAATCCATTTTAAGGTTAAGATGTAGGTACTTGTGTACCAGAATGAAAAATAAGTCTTGACCGTGGACTTTTTAAGTGTCACCTGCAGTCTTCATTATAAAGAACGAGAACAGCTCCAGCTACAGCGAACGTGTCTTGTTAGAAGGTCCTGATTTAGAGTAGATATACTTACTCAATGTGACCGCCGTAACCGCTGCTTTACACTGCCACTGTATAATTGGCATTTGTACGTGCCCTACGTTCCACTTTAAACCCAAATTAAATTCACAATTCTTACTATATATAATACAGCATGGAAAAATTAACTTTATTATATTATTTAGTTTAGTTCTTGTGGGTTTTGAGCTCGAGGGTCCTTTACGCCTATTATAATTTGGAGTAGTTCTAACACATTTTACAAGAACAACATAATTTACATACTGGATTAGCATACGGTGTAGTGATCAAAGAAACCTTGCGTTGGTGATGCTCCTTCGGGAAGCTAAGGACAAATTTAATTTTAATAGTAATTTAAGCGAAAGATTCTGTCAGTCAGTTTAGGTACACGGGATATTGCAAGAAATTTTGTTTAAGCAAAAAAATCACACACGCATATTATGCAATTTGTACTGGAGTAACAGCAAATGTGATTTGCTTTATATCCTTTTTACTTTTACGTGTTTAGAATAATATTTATACGTTTTTTCTAACCACTTCGGTGCTCCAAGTATATAATATAATATTATGTTGGAAATTTATTTTATATAGTTATAAATCGTACAAAATTTTAACCACCCACGTAAAAATACCTCAGATTTTGTATGAAATTTAACAAGAACAACAGCGATATTGTCCTGGCTTATATAAGGAACAAACACCGGATTGATGAGATTAATATAAGTGTACCTTTTAGGATGAATATTGAATATTCCGTATATTAGTCGGCAGCATGTAGGTTGTAGGCGTCTCACTGTTTTTCCTCGCATAAAACAAACAAACTTAATACAGGAAAACAATTCCAATTTAACGTTGAACAAAAGATAATTACCATTTGAATTCGAAACATCTTCACATTATTTGTTTAGTTTACAGCGACGCGACGACGGGTGTATTGAGGTATATTTGGTTATATTTAAATTCATTATGTATATAACAAGAAAGGGAATTTGCAGAGGCTTTACAAGGGTTAAACAATTTCATTTTCAAACTATATTAGTTTGTACAACCGCCTACTTACGAAAAGAGTTAAGTAATTATAATAAAAGCTCTCATTCAAAAGGTTATGTAATTAATAACTGGTGTAGTTAAGCCAGTGTTTCGCGAGCTGGATAATATCCACCACCTCCAGCGTATTTAAACATTAATTTCATAATCATTTTCCGGATTGTATGTTTTGGTGGGTTATTTATTTGAGCGTACGGAAGATGCTTATGGGGGGGTTTTAAGTAGTTGCTGTACACAATTTTGTTTAGTAAAAAATAAAAGTGACAAGCCTGACAAAATTTATTACTCATTAATTTAAACTTTAAACTAAACTACATTAACTCTTGAACAACAATTTCGTTGTTTAAATTACCAGTTCACTGATTCTAGGATTCTATCATCAGAATATATTGATGTACACTCTCGAACATACTCAAGCTAATGAATTAGCTTGGCATTAAATACACATACAAAGCAAACTGCAATATCAGTCATATCCACACCAGCTTGTCTACAAATTTCACTACAGAACGTTTAAATTTAATATGGCATATTACACCTCGGCACATCTTAGTCATCCTAAATGCTCCTTTCAGATAATAATAATTGTATTAGTGCATGAGTTATAAAGACAAGGATTAGCCAGCTGCATTTCCACACAGATGCATTAATTAATTTCAGAGTAAAGTCTATTGACATTAATTCCTAAAGCATCAAACACTGATTAAAATAGTAGATTTTCTATATAGTACAGTCAATAGGGAGTTCAAAATGACCAATCTGTGCATTTTTGGAGAGGACTCCAAATTCAAATTGCATACATCGAGACTAAGTTAAAACTCGATTTGCGGGACTGAAAAGTCGGTGGTTCGTCCGCCATCTTGGAAAAAAGAGTGAAATGGTTTTTCCACTATATTCCGAATTCTATTAACTTCATGCAAAACTATAAGAATAACTTTTGGTTGGAAAAAAAAAGATACACACTTTTTGTATATCACTTTTTTCCGGGCCATGCGTATTTAAAAAGTTATTAACAAATACGTTGCAAAAATTAGTGGTAGTTTTTCTTTGACGACCGATATTTCGCGTACGGTTGATTTCACGGAAAATATACTTTTTGTAGAGCAGTTTTCGATGAAGAAGTTAATGCATGATATTTAACCATCTGTATAATTGACAGCCCTCCAAACGCAGGTATGTCCAGAGAAATAATGATAAATGCATATGTACAGGGTGTTCCATACCGTTATGTTCAAATTTTGGGAGTATGTATAAAATAGACTTAATTCTACCACTAAAAAATGCAAAAGTGGTAGATAGGTCTATCTTCATTTGTTTTAAAGTTACAGGTTTTTGAAATTATTAACAACAAGTTTTTTTTTCAGTTATATCTCCGAACCCGTTCATTTTACCGGAAAATTTGTTGAGAGCAATTTTGTAGCAAAAGAAAATCTGCACATTTTTTGTTTAAACAATTTTTTTCTCCAATCAATTGTTTAAACAATAATGACGCGGAAAGTGAATAATGCGGTGCGGGGTGAGTATTTATTTGTTTAGACAAAATGTGCGGATTTTTTTTTGCTACAAAATTGCTCTTAACCACTTTTCCGATGAAAACAACGGTTTAGAAGATATCACTGAAAAAAGAAAACTTGTTAATAATTTCAAAGGCTTGTAACTTCAAAACAAATGAAGATTGACCTTACCACTTTTGAATTTTTTAGTGTTAGAATTAAGTCTATTTTATACTCCCAAAATTTTAACATACGGAATTATGGTAGATGTATTCCATTTATTTATCATTTTTTCTGTATTCTACATATTCAGAAACTCATAAACAAAAATTGCCGACAAAAGTGGCTATTTTTCTATATCGAAGTCAATACTGTAAGTGATAGAACAATATCTGCTGTTTTAGAGACGATTCTTTTCGTTTCTTCAGCGGGATCTTTTTTTGTCTTCGTAAAACTTCGTAAAACATCATAACAAGTTTACGAAAGCAAATAATCGCCTCCCGTTTTTGCTGGTCGATAATAAGAATGACATTCCCGTATTTTCTTTGCAATTGACCTTTAATGGTCCTGTTATCAGAAACGAGAGTACTTTTGATTTGCTTCACTAAATCCGAAAATTTTAATTAACACGCTTCAGAATTTTCTGCAAGATAAACTGTAGATAAACTCCAGGGCTGTTTCTATTTGTTCTTTTTTCTTCGCGGGAAACTGTTTTCCTGAGCCATGTTTTTGAGAATATAAATGTATAATATAATATAATACGTATAAATGACGATGAGGACGGACGACGGTTATCTGCAGCTGTATTCCTAAAATCAGAGTAATTTTGCGAGAGGCTTGTTGGAGATACCTGCGTTTGGAGCACAATCAGATCCAAACCAATTACACAACTGGTTAATACTATACACCTACTTCTTCGTCGAAAACTGCTCTACAAAAAGTAACTGATGTATATTTTTCGTGAAATCAACCGTACGCGAAACATCAGCCGTCAAAGAAGAAGTACCCCTAATTTTGTATTTGTCTATAACTTTTTAAATACGCATATCCCGGAAAAAAGTTATATATAAAAAGTGCGTATCTTTCTTGTTCCAACCAAAAGTTATTCTTATAGTTTTTGCATAAAGTTAATAGATTTCGGAATATAAGGGAAAAACCATTTCACCTCCTTTTTCCAAGATGGCGGACGAACCACTGACTTTGCAGTCCCGCAAATCGAGTTTTAACTTAGTGTCGATATACCCCACAATATGCAATTTGAATTTCGAGTCTTCTCCAAAAATGCACAGATTTTTCCCTATTGACTGTACTAATGTATGCCCGGCGCATCCGCCAAAATTTGAACTTAAAAATGTTTAAAATATTTTCAGATTGTTATATACACAAATAATTCAAGGAGTGTTATTTTTAGGTTTTACCCGAACAAATTTTTAAATCAGAACCGCCACAATCCATTTTGACATTGATGAAATAAAAATATCGCATAGTCTATTCATTATTCTATTCACTCTTTTTACCCTTTTGTCGATAACAAATACCTAATTTTTCATCTGTATGTATGATTACGTTGTCCTCTCTTTGTTTAAAATAATCAAAGGGTATATTTTTCATGCAAATGTATTAAATCCACACTTCGCCACTGCCGGTTAGTCAATTTGTTTCAACACAACAAAAAATATGAAATCAGCTAAATAGAGTTAAAAAGTAAATATATAAAATCAAAAATGTTAATTCATTTGGATTTAAAAGCGGAAAATATGCACATGTCCGTTAGATTTATTGTTATAGATATTTGAAAATGGAAATATAATGAATCAACTTAACTTTTCTTTTCATATTCTCCTGCATTTTCTGAATTTTTTTCTATCGTAATCATGTGAATATTTCACAATATTACAGGAGACACTGCATTATAAGCCCCAGCATACATTTACTATAATAGGAAATTGCGACTGCGGATAGCGGATGCACCACTGCTATAAATAATATTTTTTACAAGAGCAATATATTACCGCGGAATTCAGCGAAAAAAGATATTCCCATCAAAAAAACTGCCAAATTAGCAGAAACGAAATTTAATTTAACGTATTATATTATCCAGCTCGCGCGACTGTATTTCGAGTAGATGTGGAAAGTTGTGACCCAAACCGCAGCAAATGCAAAATGTGATAAATGATAATCATTATTCACCGGTAAACGCGGACCAGCGTGTCCATTGAGGATGATAAACCCTGTCACTTAACTATGCATACAGCACACTGGTCCCCATTGCTAAATTGTACAGCCACCAGCCAGCACACTAATGTAGTTTGTAGTTTGATCTTTTAAGCTCTTGTTACCTAAAGCAGTTTACAGATTTATCGCTTAACTACACTTGAGGTAGCTAGCACATCAATATTTATGTGTCTTGTTTTAGTGCATACAGATTTGAATAAGTATTTTTTTTCTATTGTAGCAAATTCCACAATAACTTATTTCTCCCCTAATAGAATTCTGTAATCTATGATATTGTTTCTCCAAGAGGACATTCCGAAAAAATTCTAAACACGTATGTCTGTAAAGATAGCCCAAAGCTGCAATCTCTTGGGCGCTTTAAATATTAAATAACTTTTATGTGTTTGATAAAATGTTGTGTTTACACTGTCCAAGGATCCTTATTCAGTGACCACATAGTGAAGAAAACCTGGAATTAAAACCCTGTTTAGTTTTCTAAATTTAGACTAGGCAACCTAAAACTGCAGCTGAAAGAATTTCATTTCATTCCTGCTTTAATATCAAAAAAGTTTTGATAAAATTATTCTCCAAGGGAAAGCAGCTAACTTTTATTTTATACTTGGGGTATATATTACGTGTATTATTAAGCTCTATTAAATGGGCTATTCATAGCCCCTCTAGAGATCTATTAATACTTATCACAGTTTTTTCTTTTTACCAAAAAAGTTATGAAAAATATCCAACCGCGCTCGTCGCCTCAATTACCCCGTCTCTACAAAATTTAATAGGTATAATTTACAACGTAAACTTAAATTGGACATGATGACAATAACTTGAATTGTGTGCAGAAAAAGTGGAAAATAAAAAAGTTGCGATATGCGCCATTCATGTCGATTGGGCTATTTTCTGTGTCAGCTCTTTGTTGTCACTTTTATTCAGAATCTAAGCTATTCGAGCACGTCTTGTATGAATTGAAATGAATGTGTTGTTACTGGTGTGTATAAGAAAGAGGTGAGAAGAAAAATCACCTCCAGCATGTGTGGTTTTAAGATAAATGGTTCGGGTGGGTGGTGACATTATAAATCATATTAGGAAATTGTGTATAAATTAGTTGAGGATGATTTACGGGGGGTTATAATTTTTCGAATTTAGCATTTGATACAAATATATCGCATTGCTCCAGGTGAAAATTCAATTTTGGATACATTCCATTTATCTCAATAAAAAAGACAGGAGATAGTAAGTGATCCACTTACCGCACACATTTCCATACAATTTTAATATAATTCTCTTAGGGTCGGTTTCATCGCCAAGTGCTAACTGAGCAAGCAATGATTAAAGTTATATTATTACCCTTCAAACTGAAACTATTTAAACTACATGCAAATCCTGTATCTAATTCTTAAGTAAGTAAATACAGGGTGTTCGCGTCAAGTGGCTCACTATTGCTAACTTCGTTATTATTGGAGCTACAAAGTCGATTGACCATCTGGTTTTCGAGATATTCACTAAAATAACATTTTTTTAAATGGAACACCCTATATATTTTTGCAAAAATCGATGACGAATTAAATTCTGAACAAAAAATGTTCTTATGCTTTTTTGACAATTATTTAAAATAAGCGAGTTATTTTGAAAAACATTTTCAAAGTTTTAATATCAAGTAGCCATGAAATTATAATTTTGTAAATTTTCAATATTTCCGTAATTCTTTCAAGTTTTTTTCAACTTGCTTAAATTCAAAATTATGATTGTTTGGTTTTAATAAATTACTATTCCGTTTTATGGCTACTTGATTTTAAAGAATTGCAAACTTTTTTTCAAAATAACTCGCTTATTTTAAATTATTATCAAAAAAGATGAGGACTTTTTTGTGTAGAATTTAATTTACCATCGATTTTTGCAAAAATATATAGGGTGTTCCATTTAAAAAGATGTTATTTTTTTGAATATCTAGAAAACCAGATGGTCAATTGTTTTTTGTTTTCACCTTTGTAATCACCGGAAAAAATGCTACTAGTTTGCTAATTTAACCGACTTTGTAGCTCCAATAATAACGAAGTTAGCAATAGTGAGCCACTTCGCGCGAACACCCTGTATATCAAATTAAACTTTTAGACCATAATCCTCGTTATGCCATTTAATAAAGTGATAACCTGGCATGTCCTTTGTTTTTCTCACTCAAATTTAGACAATCATTTCATGCATACGCAGCAGATGTCCTCCTAAAATCCTAACAGCGTAAAGATTCCTTGCTCGTACTCGAACTTCTCTCTATTCAACTTGGTGGTTATAAGATCGATCGAGCTGACCCCCCTGAATCTCTAGGGTGGTGCACCTGCATTTCTACAATCTAATCTACTTATCCGCTTTAGTATTTCCAGTTTGGGCATGCAGATGTAATTATGACGTATAATGACTAGCGTACATAGTAAAATTTCTCCCGCAAAGTAAATTCGAATAGGTATGAACGATAATAGATCGTACATGTATGAGCATTTTATGTTGGGCCAACAAAATGTACAAATTATGCAGATGAGGGTTCATAGAGTTAAAACTCGCTTTGTTTTTAAAAAAGTACGGTTAAATAAAACATCAGGTTTAAAACTAAAAATATATTTACAGTAGAAATGAACATAGGTACATGGCAGTAAATAATGGAATAAATGTAAAAAATTATACTCTAGCAACCAAACAAAACAGTAAGAAGACCTAATTGATGTACAATAAAATTGATATTCGAATACACAAAAAGTAAGCAATTTTGAAGTAGAAAAGATTATGAGATCGGGATCACAAAACTTGTTAAAGACTAGTTGATCCATTCAGTACACAAGAGTGATGAATCTTAACCTCTACCCAAAATAATTTGACAAAAACTTAATAATTATTAAATAAAGTTAACAAATTAATGACTTTTGAAATAGGAGATTTCTATCCAAGGAAACACATTGTATAAACAGGCCTTCTATACAAATATTACAAAAAACAACTCGATATAAAATAATAAATAAATTTCAGTCTCACTTAAAATATACATACAATATATTAGCATACACGCGTTATTAACTAATATAATAAAATTATGTAAATAAAAAACAAATTGCAATGGAACTTAGCAGAAGCAAAATAATTTGTTATTTAATATTGCTGAACAATATTGCTTAAACGCATAAAAGAAAAAACCAGTGTAAAATATTACACATATAATTCTAACTACATATCCACAATCAACAAAAAAACTAATTATATATATCTTTATATCCATAACATGTTACACTGAGAGTTTACGACAAATTAACAAAATAATACACAGAAATATTTTTAGATCAAGACTGGACAAAAATTGGCGGACTTATTATCTTGGAATTCTGTATCACAATTTGAAGAGTACTCACTAATTTCTAAAGTAACAATAATACCAAAATCAGGTCTAGGTTCCAAAACAAGAGGAATGTAAATGCGTACAGAAATTTATTTTATTTTAGTTTAAGTTAAGTTAAATTTCGAGTAGGTTGTTTTATTTGAGTAACGAAAAAACTTTTGTTCTAAACAAGTAGACCTTAGTTTGGTATCAAATTTAAATATTAAAAAAAATACCAATTTATAGACAACTATCTGGATGTTGACTTTGGGATTTTCTCGATTTACCAGTTTTCGTTTCAGTTTTAACTTGATCTATGCTCATTTTCCTTGGATTGCCTAATGTTACCAAAGCACTGGCAATAGCAAGACCTGCTGATTGTCCCTTTGCCGTATACGCCTCACCACCAGTCGGCAATCGTACCAGTAAACTAAGAACTGCCGCTCTATTGCCATAGCACGGTTCTAAAGCAATTGGACTGGGTGCATCCCGTTTTTTGCGTTTAGCATCAGTGACTACAGTTATATTATTATCAATTTCTAAACGATCTTTTAATTCTAATTCTACTAAAACTTGGGAAAATGGACGTGAGGCCATCTGCTCCATTTCGACGAATAATCGCTGTCGTCTTGTGTACATGTCGTATCTTTGTTTGATTTTCCATAGAATGGCCGCTACCAGCAACAACATTAAGAAACATCTGCAAAATAATCGAAGAACAATTTAGATAATATGGCAAACTTTACATTTTACTTTACACTTACGATGAAAACGTGATGAAAAACTGTTGCAAATTCAATTTCGGATACTGCGAAAACGAAATCTGTATCCACAAAGGCGGTTGGAAATCATACACGTATACATAAAAAGTAGTCAACGTAACATTATCCTCTGTTCCAAAATTATATTCCGATTTAGCAAACTTTGTCCGAAATGTTGAGCAATTATGATCAGTATAAATAGCTTTTTCTTCCTTGGAGTTGCCTCTTCTTATTGTTATGTTCATTTTGGATGGCACTGAACATGTTATTGAAAAATCTGCATCAATATCTGCTTTTCCTGGTGAATTCCTAAAGTTTATTTGAGTATAATGTCGATCTTCTTTCTTGGATAAGTTAAAGGTAAATTGGTAATCGATAGTTAAATCATCTGGAAAAAATAAAGTTATAAATTTGAGATTTAGTTCAGTTATTAAAACTTACAGTAACACGACTCCTTGTTGATAGGATCGGAATGGTAATGATTAGTTGCGTCGCACTTCTCACAATGATCTCCAATTAGTCCCTTAGTTGTGCAGTAGCACTTCCCAGTTTCAGGATGGCAATTATCAGCCTGTTTATTGCACTCGCAAGGATGACACTTGCCACCATTCACAGGATTCCCAAAATACCCCTTGGTACAATGTTCACAGTGATTTCCCGTTGTTAAATTACTGCAGGCCAAACAGCTGCTTGTGTTGCCTATGCAACTAGAATGTCCATTACACTGACAAACCGGACATGTTGTAAAATGCCATCGTTCCGGTGGGCAAGTGCTCGAGGGCAACGACTGGGTATGCAGAGTGGGACCAGCGTATCCACCCGGCATACATTTACCTAAACCAGTTCGGGAACCATCGTCACACCAGCCACAAGCTGGATCATCCCGACACTTTCCGCAGGTGGAATAGAAACTACACTGCGAATTCTCGTCAACTCCGCGTGTGCGGCATTTGGTTCCCACCGTTGTCCATTCACGACATTGCCCGTAGGGGAAGCTGGAGGTATACGCGTTTTTATCCACACAACGTCCCTCATTTTGACACCAAATACACTCCTCTTGGGTGCAATTTGTACAGGAGTTATACTCGGAACAAACCTTCTGACATTGGATAGGCTCGGCAGCTTCAGCTGTTAGATTTATTTGGGGGTACGTGACGCATTTCGCATGTTCAAAGCGCCATCTACAGAATGGTTGAGATGTACAAGCGGTGCACGTATGTAATTGTTTACATATTGGAGCAGACTTCAATTCGCACTGTTCCAAAGCAGCGATTGGGTCCGAGCTATTTCTACATTTTTTGTCGTGCGAACAGGCGTTTCCACACCAAACACAATCGCTAGTTGTTTGAACGCAGCTGAAACAATCCTCCATTTTCTCACACTTTTCCGTGTTCTGTATCATCAACTGAGTATTCAATGAGCGAGTTACCTCTGGACATTGTTTAATATCACTATCAAGTCGAATAACAGTGTCTCTGGGTATACTAGAAACTGAGGAACAACTTCCATTTTTGAGATTCCATAAACATTTTGCCCCAGGTCGAGTATTAAGACAGCTGTTTTGAGTGGTAAAAGCTTCGCATTCACCTGGAGTATATTTTAACATATCAGATAGCATTTGTCCATCAAATCCACCGTAAATATAGAGAGCATTTTCAAATACAACAGCGGAATGGCCAAATCTTGGCAGATCTGCATGGATGTTTGGCACTTGTAATGTTTGCCAATTATCACAAAGAACATCATACGCTAATAGTTCGGCGCTGTAACATTTTGCACCGAAACTGTGTGAAGTATCATTATGAGTATTCCCTCCAAACACCAACATAAGTCCACGATTAATAAAAGTAGCAGAATGCAAAAATCTTGCTGAAGGAGAGTCAGCTAGTAAAGTCCATAACCTCTTATTTGGTTCATACGAATACAAGTTTTTACTGAGGTACTGTGCGGATTCGCTCTCAGACACAATACCTCCATATACATAAATTTTCGCTGTTAAAGAATCCCAACTTGCAGTGTGGCCGTATCCACCTTTCACTGGATAACCCTTCGTGTTTACTATGTGCCATTCACGTGTACCAAAATAGTACTCTTGGATCGTATTCAAATAGCCCAAAGTCGGGGAATGGCCAAATATCACTATCATTCTGTCGGCTTTTTTATTGGTTGTATTGATTACAACAGTGGCTGTATGCCCGGCAGATTTTAATGGACCACACATTAAGAAACTACCATTGCAGGATTCAACTTTAACAGTTACATTTTCCCATGTTTTGGCACTGATGTCGAAGGCCCATAGTTCAGAAGTGGGGCCACGGTTACCTAAGACACCTCCATATAAAAATATTTTGTCACCGTAGATTACAGTTGAATGGCCGTAACGCTGAGACGGGCTTTCTAGAACATGTGGGCGCTCCCAGATATTTCCTGTAAAGAAAATTGAATAACTTATTTCTGGTTCCAGGATTCGCGAATGCTCGCTCTTACAGAAATTTCGAGGTATTTTTGCGTAAACCAATAGTACTGGAGCGATATCATTATGTAGTTCTATTTTTATGTTAATAGTCGCGAAACAAAAGCAGCGTATTCCATCAGTTTATATCCTGTTAGTAATTAAAGTTCGTAATCGTTATACACATATCAACGTGAAGGTTCCGAATTGATTATAATTTAAAGTGAGTCAAGTGAAAAACAATCATACTAATAATAGAAATTATATTCATGCATACGCGTTTTGTTTTTACAGTCATTAATAGTTATCTAAATATAGTACTCAATTTAAATTTAAATTTAAAATTAGTGCAATGGAAACCTTATCAATTGTTCAATTAAAAACGAATTAAAAATGAGGAAGCATCATCGTTTATCTTGCTCACTCCTTTTGTCATTATTTATTTAATATTTTTGTTGCAACCTACCATTAAAATCATAAACATAAAGCATGGCAGGTCGATTGTAGTTTTCTCCTCCAATAACATACATAGAATCCCTCCATACCACAGCACCATGCGACGCCGAACCCACTGGTGTATAACCATGCGGCGACACATTCTCCCAATAACCATCACTAGCATGCTGACTGCAATCATCCCCCCTAAATTTGCCAAGACATGAACATCCCGTTTCTGGCTCACAAAAACCTCGTTCTGGTCCACTACAATTATTCGGACACGTCTCTAAATGACACGCATTTCCACCCCATCGTCCATCACACGTACACACCCCTTCAATGCAAATTCCATTACCAGAACAATCAATGCCAGACACTTTTGATGGGCAAGCATTCAGGCGGTATGTCATATTGAAACCGGACATGTTGTATGCATCATCGCTAAAGAAATGTACGAGAGCTGAGCCAGAATGGGCTACAACTTCGGGAATTCGTCGGATACGGTATGAGTCTTTGTACATTAATCCACTGAAAACTGCTAGGAGTTGGGAGTCCACACTGTCGCCATCGAATATGTATAAATGATCCCAGCCACATTCTGTTGCGAATTCCTCGAGGTGAAGAGTTATTGTTGATTGTGGGGCGTCGATTAACCAACTGCATTTTACTGTTAAGGAGTAGTTTCCTAGTCCATCGTGGATTGTCCCTGTCTTGTTTCCAAGTCTGCAAAAAATTTAAGAAATTAGCAAAATATTTTGTGGGATAAAATTACTCTTTGCATAAGTTCAGTTAACACCTTAAACTTTATTTGAGCCATCGAAAATTAGATTTTTTTACTAAATTTGTGGGTTTTTCCAAGAACCAATTTATTTTAATTGACACCTCATAAATATTACAAAAAAAATTTGGAGAAAACTTTATGTAATTGTAAAATTTATTTATTACTCCTACAAATACATAATTTTTATTTCGGTTTATAGGATAGGATCGAGGGGAATGCCCTTTAGAATTATTAAATCAGCATGGACATAAAAACATTATAAAAAGATTACACATCCAATTTGAACTACAATTTGTTGTTCTTTCTAAGTTCACAAAATTAATCAATATTTGCATTAATTTTCTGAAAATCATCAATCATTATAATATCTCTTATCTACTGGGCAAGTTCTTTGTTAGTTTCTGATCGATCTAAAAGTTCCAACATCTGATTTGTCAAAAATATTACGATTACTAAATTATATGAAAAATTAACTTTTTAATGCCAATTACCAAATCCTGTACTAAACTTGTAGTTATGACTATGCACATTCAGCAAAAGTATCTCGAAAAAATATGTTTTTAGAAATGCAGTTTTAAATCTAAATTTTAATAATTTGAACGGTTTAAAACGAAGCCAATTTAAGTGGAGAAATCAAAAATATTTTAGTAAATCTGCCAAAATAAATCACACATCAGAAAAAAATTATACAGGACAATGCAGATGTATTCAAGAATCATACCTAAAAATATTTCGTGTCTACTCCTGATTCCTGGGACACCCTGTATAAGATAATTCGAAGTGTTCGTCGTAATGTGTCACCATTATTTTTTACTTCTGCTCATAAAAAATGTAATTTACTTATAGGATCTCATTATACTGCCAATAATTGTTGTAAAACCTCTCAATTGACATACTTTTTGTCTAATGTGCGTGCAAGTTTTGTCAAAGAGTTTCACTTTATTTAAATTAATCTTCCTTTTCTTTAAATAAATTTCCCTTGCTTTTCTGCTTCCCCAAATCTTAAGACACAATATTTTTTAGACAAGAAGTTCTGTTCTATATTTCGTCGATCCGGAAGAATTTTGGGGTGCATTTTACAAAATTAATCATTAATGAACTTCTTGTTTCTTTCCTGAGTAATATAATAGTAATCATATCTGTGTAATAGCCTTTAGGTATCAAATAGGAATAGAGGAAAAAAATTCCAACTACCTGCTTATCTAAACTATAAATAATTCGAAAAATAATACAACAAAAACTATAAGTATAAATAAATAAATGAATAGCATTTATGTGGATGTTTTCTTGAGGCTCCAGAGTTCACTCCATTATTTACAGCATCCATGTAAGTATTATATTATCAAACAATCTGTATAATAAATGATCTCATCCCATAAAATGTGTATAATTTTCCATTTTTTGTGGCATGTTTTAACAAAGACAAATGTGTAATAAAAAATAATAGTCAGATTAAAACTATATGTACTTTAAATTAATGAACGTTTATTTACTGAAATAATAGAACTGTATTTAATTTACTTTACTCAACACCACAATAATTTATCTGTGGCTGGAAATTCCATTTTTTATCTTACACAGCGTTTCCATGCAGAAATATCCGCATCTCTTTGAAAATTAGCAATTTTTCCTGATTAATTTTAGGTACCTAATAAGAATTTGTGGAGAAATTTGACCGTGCGGTGCGAATTTTTGGAGCAATTTATACAAAAAATCTTCTAGATTTTACATACTAAGCATGTAGTTCTCGTTCTGTGGTGAGTACTTACCTACTGAAAAAGCTAGTTGCTTTAGAAGTGTATTAACTTGTCTTACCTGACTTTTCCTCCGCAAAATTGGCATTGGGGGCCCTGCCATCCATCATAACAAACACAAGTGTCATTTCTACACACCCCATTACCTCCACAATTTGTGTCCTGACACTTTGCAGTAGTCAATGAAAAAGCACCAAAAATCACAATAACACACACTAGCAGCTGCCACATGAAACATTTTCGGCGGTATTTGGACTTAAATAGAAATAAGAACATTTGTAGAACTTCTAACATATTTCTTCTGCCACCATTATAATTTACAGTTGCATTGTCAACGTTGAAATAAAACGGTAATTTGTTTACAACCAATTTAAAACCACTTACACAATTAAATTTTTTTGCCGAGACGATTTATTAATGTGCTATTTGTGTGGTGTTGACGTATAAAATTATTTTTGATTGAAATGGTATTGGAAAAGCTTTATTTTCCATATTTTTTTGACATTTACTTCTGGCAAATGTCATTAAACTTTCTGCTTTCTACCAACGTTCGACAAGACGAGAAGAATCGACGATGATGCCAAATGTAAAATTTTGATTTTGGCGGAACATGATTTTGTATTGGCGCGGTTCGATACGAATCACAATACAAGATACCTACTTGAGATTGATAAGAAAATCGCGGGTGAACACATGTGTTTTCGTGTTTAAATATTTATCTAAACTCTTATCGATTTTAGCTTCTAACATTGGCAACACTGAGTGAACGCGCACTACATCTATTGGAAGAATCAATAGATAGGTGGCATAATTCTTGAATGTCAGAGTGACAGATTGTTTTGTGGTTATTGTCCCCATTTTTAGGTTATAAATTTGTGGAGATATGTCGGATGTCGGTATTTTATGCTGCCAGTACATTCATTTGAATAACTGCAATCTTTATCTTATCTGTTTTTTATCTTTAGTGTAATGGAAAAGTGTATGGGGTGAGTCTTTCTGAAATAAAGAAATTTTCAACTTCCAGTAATTTATCCAGATCATAATGGACAGAGTACAAATGTAGACAAAACAAGGCTTAAATTATGTTTTCCCGTTATTTAATTTTCGCAATAATTCTTCAGAAGGTTCATATAAAAACACTATCGAAATTGGATGATTTTAATATCAAATATAACAAAAATTATATAATTCCCAAAACTATGCCTAATTTAATTTAAATTTGTTTAATTTAAAATTGTAACAAACATTAAAGAAACGGTCTTCCTGCGGCCATTCCCAACATAGTATAAAACTGTTGCATATTCAAGTTTGGAGACTGCGAAAACGCAACCTGTATCCACAAAGGTCCACGAAAATTGTACACGTACACATAAAAAGTAGTCAACGCAATATTATCGTCTGTACCAAAGTTATATTCCGATTTAGGAAATTTTGTCCGAAATGTTGAGCAATCATGATCAGTATAAAGAGCTTTTTCTTCCTTGGAGTTGCCTCTTCTTATTGTTATATTCATTTTGGATGGCACCGAACATGTTATAGCAAAATCTACATCAATATCTGCTTTTGGTGGTGAATTCCTAAAGTTTATTTGAGTATAATGTCGATCTTCTTTCTTGGATAAGTTAAAAGTAAATTGGTAATCGATAATTAATTCATCTGGAAAAAATAAAGTTATAAAGTTGAGATTTAGTTCAGTTATTAAAACTTACAGTAACACGACTCCTTGTTGATAGGATCGGAATAGTAATGATTAATTGCGTCGCACTTCCCACAATGATCTCCAATTAGTCCCTTAGTTGTGCAATAGCACATCCCAGTTTCAGGATCGCAATTATCGCACTCGCAAGGATTACACTTGCCACCATTCACAGGATTCCCAAAATACCCCTTGGTACAATGTTCACAGTGATTTCCCGTTGTTAAATTACTGCAAGCCAAACAGCTGCTTGTGTTGCCTATGCAACTAGAATGTCCATTACACTGACAAACCGGACACGTTGTAAAATGCCATCGTTCCGCTGGGCAAGTGCTCGAGGGCAACGACTGGGTATGCAGAGTAGGACCAGCGTATCCACCCGGCATACATTTACCTAAACCAGTTTTTGAACCATCATCACACCAGCCACAAGCTGGATCCTCCCGACACTTTCCGCAGGTGGAATAGAAACTACACTCAGAATTCTCGTCGACTCCCCGTGTGCGGCATTTGGTTCCCACCGTTGTCCATTCACGACATTGCCCGTAGGGGAAGCTGGAAGTATACGCGTTTTTATCCACACAACGTCCCTCATTTTGACACCAAATGCACTCCTCTTGGGTGCAATTTGTACAGGAGTTATACTCGGAACAAACCTTCTGACATTGGATAGGCTCGGCAGCTTCAGCTGTTAGATTTATTTGGGGGTACGTGACGCATTTCGCATGTTCAAAGCGCCATCTACAGAATGGTTGAGATGTACAAGCGGTGCACGTATGTAATTGTTTGCATATTCGAGCAGACTTCAATTCACACTGTTTCCAAGCAGCGATTGGGTCCGAGCTATTTCTACATTTTTTATCGTGCGAGCAGACGTTTCCACACCAAACACAATCGCTAGTTGTTTGAACGCAGCTGAAACAATCCTCCATTTTCTCACACTTCTCCGTGTTCTGTATCATCAACTGAGTATTCAATGAGCGAGTTACCTCTGGACATTGTTTAATATCACTATCACGTCGAATAATATTGTCTCTGGGTATACTAGAAACTGAAGAACAACTTTCATTTTTGAGATTCCATAAACATTTTGTCCCAGGTCTAGTATTAAGACAGCTGTTTTGAGTGGTAAAAGCTTCGCATTCACCTGGAGTATATTTTAACATATCAGACAGCATTTGCCCATCAAATCCACCGTAAATGTAGAGAGCATTTTCAAATACAACAGCGGAATGGCCAAATCTTGGCAAATCTGCATGGATGTTTGGCACTTGTAATGTTTGCCAATTATCACAAAGAACATCATACGCTAATAATTCGGCGCTGTAACATTTTGCATCGAAATTATGCACGGAGGTAATCTCAGTCTTCCCTCCGAAAACCAACATAAGCCCAGGATTAATAAAAGTAGCAGAATGCAAAAATCTTGCTGAAGGAGAGTCAGCAAGTAAAGTCCATAACCTTTTATTTGGTTCATACGAGTAAAAGTTTTTACTGAGGTGCTCTGTGAATGTGCTGTCAGACCCAATACCTCCATATACATAAATTTTCGCTGTTAAAGAATCCCAACTTGCAGTGTGGCCATATACACCTTTCACTGGATAACCCCTCGTGTTTACTATGTGCCATTTACGTGAATGAAAATTGTACTCTTGAACCGTATTCAAATAGCCCAATTCCGGGGAATGACCAAATATCACTATCATTCTATCGCGTTTTTTCTTGGTTGTGTTGATTACAACCGTGGCCGTATGTCCCGCAGATTTTAATGGACCACACATTAAACTACCATTGCAGGATTTAACTTTAACAGTTACATTTTCCCATGTGCTGGAACCGATGTCGAAGACCCATAGTTCAGAAGTGGGGCCACTGTCATTTAAGACGCCTCCGTACAAATATATTTTGTCACCGTAGAGTACAGTTGAGTGGCCGTAACGCTGAGATGGGCTTTCTAAGATACGTGGGCGTTCCCAATCCTTTCCTGTAAAGAAAATAGAAATAGCCTTATAATTTTGACTTTAAAATTTGCAGCTGTTGGCTCTCAAATACATTTCGAAGGTCCTCCATATAGCTACTGTAGCAAGACAAAATCTGATTCTTTATTGTTGCTAATATTAATGGAGTATTGGTAAATAAAATTTGAACTCATTTACGTAGACCTATCAATAAAAATACTACTGCTATTGCAACCTACCTTTAAAATCATAAACGTAAAGCATGGAAGCTCGATTATAGCTTTCTCCTCCAATAATATACAAATAATGCCCCCATACCACAGCACCATGCGACGCCGAACCCACTGGTGTATAACCATGCGGCGACACATTCTCCCAATAACCATCACTAGCATGCTGACTGCAATCATCCCCCCTAAATTTGCCAAGACATGAACATCCCGTTTCTGGCTCACAAAAACCTCGTTCTGGCCCACTACAATTATTCGGACACGTCTCTAAATGACACGCCTTTCCACCCCATCCTCCGTTACACGTACACACCCCTTCAATGCAAATTCCATTACCAGAACAATCAATGCCAGACACCATTGATGGGCAAGCATTCAGGCGGTATGTCATATTGAAACCGGACATGTTGTATGCATCATCGCTAAAGAAATGTACGAGAGCTGAGCCAGAATGGGCTACAACTTCGGGAATTCGTCGGATACGGTATGAGTTTTCGTACATTAATCCACTGAAAACTGCTAGTAGTTGCGAGTCCACACTGTCGCCATCGAATATGTATAAATGATCCCAGCCACATTCTGTTGCGAATTCCTCGAGGTGAAGTGTTATTGTTGATTGTGGGGCGTCTATTAACCAACTACATCTTGTTGATAATGCGTAGTTTCCTAAGCCATCGTGTATTGTCCCTGTGTTGTTTCCAAGTCTGCAAACAATGTTATTTTATTTATTTATTTATTTACAGAAATCCTGTTGTAGATAATGTATAATAATAATCTCAATTCAAATATTCCAAAAATACTTTAATTCTTAGAATCAAGCTGGTTAGATAAATATGTAACTTAGGTCATAGTTTAAATCGTAAAAAACAATAACTGCTAACTTGTTGAGTTTTATTCTGTTAAAAAGCTAAAAATTTACATTGGTGCTTTAAAAATGTGTTAAATTGTCATACCTGACTTTCCCTCCGCAAAATTGGCATTGAGGGCCTTGCCATCCGTCATAACAAACACAAGTGTTATTTTCACATATCCCATTACCTCCACAATTTGTGTCTTCACATTTTGCTTCTGTTAATGAGAAAGCACCAGACAGAACAATAAAACACAATACCAAGTGCCAGATCAGACATTTTGGACGGTGTTTGGACTTATGAATAAATACCATTTTTCTCTACTAACGCTCTCTACTAACACTTGCATTGCAAACGCAATAAAATGGTAATTGGATAATTTGCGCTAATTTGTTGTTTACATCACTCGGTTTAAATTAAAGCGATCTCCGACGTCTTCCGATTCATAATCTGTCTGTTATTTTTTAGATAACTCTTTCCATTTTTGATCACAACCTTGTGTCATTACCATTACTGCCTAATACATATACAAAGTAACTAAATGTTATGTTCTAGTTGTCATAAGAGTACCTACTTACCCATACTTATTTTGTAGCATTTTGTTTCTCCATGTTTAAAACACTTGACCATATTTAAAATTAATATTTTCAGAATACGAGTAAATATTGACTATTATCGATATATGATAACTGGATAGTTTCAGTTGCTTACATCATATTTTCAAATATATTTTAAATAATATAGTTAAAAGATAATCCTTCTTTACCCCATAACTTTCTTCAGACTAAACCTGTTGAATGCTGTTTGCTCTTTCTTATTTTAATCTTCACTTTAATGATGTATTTAATTATTTTAGTTTGAAAAGCTTTATTTTTCATATTTTTTGACATTTCTGACAAAATTAACCTCAAAACTGTTCCAGTTCTACCAACGTTCAATTTTATAAAGCACCATTTGCTTACGATGATGCCAATAGTGAAAATTTTTTGCGAGAACCAAAAATTAATTGTCGCCATTCTATACAAATTATAGTATAAAATATCTGCTTGAGATTGATAAGAAAGCTGCCCTAAACCATGTGTTTGTGTTTTCGCTTTTTAGTATTTATTAGATTCTTATTAAATTTTATGCTAACATTGGCAACACTGAAATCAATAATCTTTTCAGGTTTACAAACTTAATATTATTTCCAATTTCCAAATAATAACAATCAATATAATATAATTTCATTAATTTAAAGAGGCAATTTAGCTTATTTCTTTACAGTAGAAATAGTACATATTCGTATTATATTTAAATAGGTTTTAAAATTCATATTTTTCATTTATTTTTATAAGTTTACAACCCTGTTCACTATTTTGTAAACATAACCTGACTTTAAGATGAGAATCATAATAAAAACGAGACATTTTCTATTATTTATGCACTAAAATGAAGAGACAACCACCACAGAAACTCAATATATTCCACAAGCCTATAAAAACATACGCTCTATTTACAACATTTTTCGCAATTTTATTTATTTACCTCATCTGGAGGAAACCTTCAACCGATATAAAATCTCACAAAAAGGAAAATGTTAATTACATGTACAACGACATCAATACCTACAAATCCGAAAAACATACGGCGTTTGAAGGAGACAGAATTGTTCATTTGGATTTGAAGGGAGCACCACCAAAAATCTCGTATTATACAAAGTTATTTCCACTTTTAGTTGAGCTTGGTGCTACAGGTTTGTTGTTGGAGTATGAAGACATGTTTCCCTATTCTGGCAGTTATTTGGGTAACATATCAGCACATAACGCTTACAGCCTAACAGATGTTAAGACTATTAACAGACTAGCCAAAGAGAACAAGCTTAAAATTATACCGTTAGTACAAACATTCGGTCACATGGAGTTTATCTTGAAGCTACCCGAATTCAAAGATTACAGAGAAGTACCTGGTTATCCTCAAGTAATTTGTCCAACGCACGAAAACTCGCTTAATGTTATACTAGATATGATAGAGCAAATTATTCAAGCACATCCAGATTCTGATACAATTCACATTGGCGCTGATGAAGTTTATTATTTGGGAATTTGCAATAAATGCACTTCAGCTATGTCGAAGTACAATTTGACGAAAAATTTATTATTTTTGGAACATGTTCGCTCAGTTGTCAATATGATAAGCAAAAAGCATCCGTATATGAAAATTCTGATGTGGGACGACGAATTTCGCTCGATTAATCAGAAGGAATTGAGACAAATTGATTTGGGACCTAATTTGCAACCTGTGGTATGGAAATACACCAAAGATGTGTACGAGGAGCTTGGGCCTAGCTTGTGGAATATTTATGCTCAGATTTTTCCGAATTTGTGGGTAGCTAGTGCCTTTAAAGGAGCTACAGGTCGGTGATGCGCTTTATGTTGAGAGTAAAAATAAATTTTATATATTAACTTTTTCAGGTAGCAACCAGTTTGTCTCTGATGTAACTCACTATGTACAAAACCACCGCAGCTGGTTATCCATAATCGCAGAGCACAAAACCCGCGTAAATTTCCAAGGAATAATTATCACAGGCTGGCAAAGATATGACCACTTTGCCATTTTGTGTGAACTTCTACCAATTGGAATCCCCTCCCTAGCCATGAGTTTAAGATTATTATTAGGACACAATGACTCGCCCTTGAGCCCTCCAACTCACATCGCTAAAATATTAAAATGCGAACAACCCTACGGCTTAATCGGCTCGGTATTTGGCACCCCAAAATGTTCATATCCAGGAGGAAACATACTAGAAAGTGTACTTCACTTACAGCAACTAAAACAGGAGTTTGAAGTGATCCAGGACGATTCGAGAACTCGAGGATGGTTAAGCGATTACAATATAGCGCATTCGTTTTCTAGTCCGCAGTATGTGGAATCTGTCACGGCTCCCTTGTTGAGGATAAGGGAAGAGTTGTGTCTTGTGGACATTGAAGTTACTTCAGCGTTGGAAGAAATTTACGATCGTTTTACTGTGGATGAGTGGAAGGAAACGCATTTGAAACCGTTTCAGAAACAAGTTGAGAGGTTGTGGAATGCCAAAGAGGAGATGTTGGAGAAGGAGACGTGGCCTAGACGACCACTTCCTGGGGGAACTGCAGATGAACTGTGAATTTTTTTTTAATTTTGTTTTGTTATTTAGTAGTAAGCGTTTGTTTGATAATTTCAATGGGTAGATCTAAGTAAATACACGATAAATGTGATAATTTTCCAAAGATTTTTGCAATATTTTAATTATTTTACGCGCGAATACTTAATATATTGTCACAATTTTAACTTAGTGGTCTTACTATAATATATTAATAAATAAAAACTATTTTTATGTTTGTTTCTAATAATAGACACCTTTTGACCCTAGGAAATATTACAAAATAATTGCTACTCGCCGGTCCAGGTATTAATTTAAACTATGCGCGCCATCTGTCGTATAGCGCGAGGTCACTAACCTACGACAAATACATTCCATTAGAACAGTTTTGCTTTAATTAACACCTATAAAACAAAATAAAAATTCAATGGATTCGTCACAGTATATTTTAAGCTCGCTTCGGCAAGATATAACAGAAAATAATTTACAATTAAAGGCTATTATTCAGGTAAAACAGTAAAATCCTGTCAAACTTACACGTAATCTGACATTTATTTCAATTGTTTTGTTAGGATATCAACGCATGCGCTGGTCCATTGGCGGAACTACATGCTTTGAACAGCGCGGGACGTTCAAAAATTTCAAAGCTGAGGATATTTATTGATAAGTTTGGTAATATCGCTAAGGACAATAAAGAAGCTGATTTGTTGAAGGAGGTGGTTCTGCAAAGGGAACAGTTAGCTAGGTAACAAAATGAGTTTGTAATTTGAATTTAGTACTTAGAATAATTTTTAGAAAAAAATAATAAGATTATGTCAAAGGGAATTTATTTTATTTTTTAAATATTTAAGTATGTAACTAACTGGTCTGTTTATCAAAAACTCGTTAATTGTTCTTTTGCTATTTTTCTGTGCTTTTTTGGGGCCTTTAAAGTACAATTAGAAAAAATCGCGATTAATTAGTTAGTTCGTTTTGAATGACAACAGTTTTGTAACCGCTGGTCCGATTTTCCTCAAAGAAGCTTCATTTCAAAGCTGAATGACCCTTTTAGTTAAAAAAAAACACCAGTTGTTTATCCGAAAATTTTCAGTGTATTTGTGAGGCTCCAAGTGGCACTCTTTGAAAATCGTACTTGTCGTAAGTGGCTGTTTTAAAACCTCACAATTTTGGAACCACTGGTCGGATTTCAATAAAATTTGCTTTAATGTAAAGCTAAATAACCGTTCTGTTTAGAAAAATCTCGCTATCGGTCTTTTCGCTATTTTTCTGTGCTTTTTTGGGGCCTTTAAAATACAATTTAAAAAAATCGCGATTTATTAGTTAGTTCGTTTTTAATAACAACAGTTTTGTAACCGCTGGTCCGATTTTCCTCAAAGAACCTTCTTTAAAAGTCGAATGACGCTTTTAGTTAAAAAAAATCACCAATTGTTTATCCGCAATTTTTCAGCGTATTTGTGAGGCTCCAAGTGGCACTCTTTGAAAACCGTACTTGTCGTAAGTGGCTATTTTAAAACATCACAATTTTGGAACCACTGGTCGGATTTCAATAAAATTAACTTTAATGTAAAGCTAAATAACCGTTCTGTTCGCTACTGGCTTTTTCGCTGTTTTTTAAATAGTCACATAAATTAAGCATCGTGTCAAACGGCTTAAGTTTATTTTTTGTGTTAGAACCATTTTTTTTCTTTTTAGTACGATGGACGCCTTTAAAAAGGCCAACTTAAAATCCATGCTGGCGATTGAAAGGGGAGCCAAAGAAGAGCTCCTGAAGCCAGTAAACGAGGAAACAGCTTTACGCCAACGGCAAAAACGAGACAAAGAAAGCTTAGTAAAAGTCAGCTCAAACGTAACCGATCAATTACTGTCGATTAGTCGACAATTAGCCGAAACAACTCAAAGAAGCGCCGATACATTGGACACTTTAGTTACATCCTCTGATAATGTAATTGGGACACAGGAAGAACTGAAACTAACTTCCGGTGCGATAGGTCAATCTGGTAAATTATTAGCAAAGTATGGGCGAAGGGAATTCACTGATAAGATTTTGATGTTTTTTGCATTTGCGTTTTTTATTGCATGTGTTTTGTATATTGTTCAAAAGAGATTGTTTTAAGGGTAATCAACTAGAAGTATTTATTAAGGGAAATAAAATTTAATATTTGAAATGATTTTGTTAGTTTCTATTTTTAGATGCTAAACGAATCTTCATTAATTTTGAAAAAAATTGTGACTAATCGTTAAATAACTGTGAACACATAAAAACAGTATTACAAGGATAAATATTAATATATTGCTAGTTTTTTTGTAAACGTTGTTATGGGCTCTACTTAATATTCTATTTAAGTACGCTTGAAAAAAACCCAGATTAATTTTTGTTTCCAAATTGCCGTATGTGTCACCCCCCGGAAAAAATCCCGTGAATTTACGTCTGCTACAACGAAAACAAAACATCATACGGAACCTTCAAGAATAAAAAGACTGAAAATGACCTTAACACTGGCTACAACAAGAAAAGAATAACAAAGAGATGATAATATTTAATTTAGACGCGCTTGCGTCCGTTTTGTATAAAATCCAATCTCCAACGCCGAAATTTATCACAATTCTTCTGGAGACCTTTACAAAAGTGTAGTCCAAAGAATTTTATCATGTCGCAAAAACTAATATTATGTTTGTTAGTGTTAGTCAGTGTGATTATATCAGCTGAAGCTTTTTCACCTGGTTTTATGAAACTGTTTGGGTCCTACGACTACGAAGGTGGAAATGGTTACTATCAGCAGAGGCCCAGGTATAATTATGGAAGGAATTATGGACATAACAGCGAAGGGGGCAACCGGCGATATAAATCCATCTGCAGAGTGCATGCCATTGATTCCTTAGCGTTTCCTGGCAGAGTCGGAAATCCGGTGTGTCCATATTAAATTTTTTTAATATAATATAAGAGACTGTGATTTTTGTGCATTAATTAAAATACAAGTTTTTGATACTTTTAGTTACGTGTTTTTGTTTAACCCTTGAACCGGAGATTAAATGCAGCTTAGAAAATTATTGCATTATAATTTAATCTACAATAAATATAAATATTTTGATTATATTAAATTTAGTGTAAAAAAAACTTAATCAAATTGTTCCAGTTTTTCCTAGTAAACTTTCAGCACGTACACACAATTAAAACAGTAGAAAATATTACGTACGTGTTTTATTTAATAAATTTCATTAACTCGCCTCTTCCACACAAGCAGTTTCAGTTGTACTTCAACTATGAACAAAGCAGTTAGTTTCTGAAAACTTACATTCAAGAATACGAATAAATATACTGAAAAAATGAATTTTCTCCAACTATTTGTGTCGGTGTGCTTCCTCATGATCTGGATAACGCCTGCTGAACCAACATTCTATTTCCTTCAAGGGCTTTTACCACAAAGAAACCCAAACAAAAGAAGAAATGTGAAAAAATCTACAGCAGACGAAGATCGATATAAAAGTATATGTAAAACACATGCGAAAGGAGATATGTTTCCCGGAAAGCTGATTTGTCCTGTATAAGAAACTGGATGGTATTTATTAATTTTTTCCAAAATGCGAACACAGTTTAAATTTAAGTCACTTTATTTTTATAAAAAACAGCACTGTGTTTTATTATTTAATTAAAAGTACATAGTCTATAGATAGTAAATAATCCTTAGAATATTTTCAATCACAATAACATTGTTTAGGATACAGGAAGCTAAAAAACCGTTTATAACAGAACCACTGATGTAACTTAAACATGGTCAAAATAAACGTATACAAAATAAAATTCGTATCTATGTGGGGGAGAAGCATGATGTATAAAATCACACACTTATTAAAGATGATTTAGATTATATTAATATTACGAAATTTATAATAAAAATAACATAATTACGCCTTATGGTAATGTATTTAAACAATATGTAGTGGTACTTCTACTAGTAGACTTAAAATATAAGTCCATTTATCCACCATGCCCTCATCAACCCCAAATTCCCTTTCTACTTCCACACCTTAATCACCCCACCCATCGACGCCGAAACCAAAAAGCATTGCGACGCCTTACACAGCACCATATCAGAAATACTACTAAGATGCCCCGCTGCCGGTGGTTCCGGTCCAGCCCTCGGCACCTCCTCATTAGCCTTCTCAGCCTTTTCAGCCTTACTTACATCCTTTTCAACTAGTTCTTCATACACCACCTGTACCCCATCAATGGATCGTTTCGAGTACCGCACACTACTCGTGGCAGCTGTATCGGCACCAGCAGGAATGGCCAGGTAGGATTCAGTCGGTCCATCCAAATTCCAGAAGCGTATTCTTTGATCCGTACTGCCAGTCAGTACGAAAGGTGAACGGTCTATACAGCCGCTTACCGCTGCTGTTATGCTGTCTCCGTTAGGCTGTCAAGTTCAAGGAAGTTATTAAAAATAAGTTGTTGGCATGTGGCAGAAGTGAATGAGTTGAATAAATATTAGTGGTTTGCATACTGGTGTTTACTGTATACATGGGATGCATACGAAAGTTGCAAAACAAAGGATAATGAACGCATTTACATAATTTGTTGTTATTTCATTGGGATTATTTATAATCTATTTTTATATTTTATAATTTAATATGTTTCAATAAAACAAGGAAAATTAAGAGCTAAACACTGAAACAGGTCAAAAATTTAAATATCAACTTTTAGTATGTTAACGCAAGATTATTATAAGCGATTCTATCTTAATCCAGGTTTTTACAAATATTTTCCACTGGAATAGTTCGATAATTATAGACGAGTTTCCATTATAAGTAGACAAAAAAAAACTAAACTAATAATAATTAAGAATCAACGCGCATAGCTTTACTCGTGAACCGATTATAAAGGAGTGTCAACAAAACAGTCTATTAAATATTCAAAAATAATAATTTTGGCGCAATAAAAATAATATTATTCTCGCAGTGTTTCTAGCAACAAAAATATATTGTATAAACCGTTTTATACCTGTGGTTTGGACAGTGGCGGCGCCAAACTCCCCCAGAGAACGGTAGTTCGACCACCTGACTCCAAATCCCACATGGTCATTTCATTAGTGCCTTGAATGCTGGATATAATCCACTGATTATGCGTTGGATGACATATTACCTTTCGAATTCTCGCAGCGGGTTCTTGTAAAAAAAAATTAATTTTGTTATAGTTTGAAGAATGAAACAAAATTATTTTGTACAAAATTATTACCTTTATCTTTATGTACAATAGAAGTAAGAGGCAACTTGAACCTCAAGTCCCACAACACAATCATACCATTACTCGTCCCCAGCCCTAACCAATTTTGTTGCCTATCCACACACATGGTAGTAATGTACCCATTCCTAATATCGTTTTCTAATCGCCAGGCTGTACCCGGCGCCCTCAAATCCCATCCAACCAACGACCCATACAAAGTTGCGTATACCACAACACTTTGAGATCCAGGATTCAAACATGCTACATCCACGGCGAAACCATCTTCATCTTCATTCAGCTTTCTAGTCTGGATTATGTTCATTCTGAAAAACAAAGAATCCCAGTTCAGTTTCTAAAGAGGAGCTCATATAATTTTTGCATACTTATTGCTAGCACGGTCAAGTCGTAATATTTTAACGCTGCCATCAGATTCTATTGCACACAGGGAGTTTCCCCCATCACAAGATGTTATTCCTAGAACATTATTGGACGATTTGTAGTGTTGCTTAGACCTATTGGCAATATTTTTGCCCTCAATTCTAGAACAGTCCCAAAGGCGGATTGTACTATCTTGGGAACAACTGGCAAACATCGGAGATTCGCCTATGGTACAAAGTCTGTTTACTGCTGCTCGGTGTTCGTGTAAATGGGCCACTAGAACACCACGGAGGCGCCAACCTGGAAGCGGCAGTTGGAGCTGCCAAGTTGTGTAGTCGACATAGTCCTTGTTTCTGAAAGAATTATATAAATAAGTTAATTATTACAGAATTTTGAAAATTAAATTTGTGTACAGAAACACCAAAATTTTTACTTTCTTATACGTAGTATAAGGAAGTATTGTAATCGTGATTTTTTTCGACTTCGAGATTTTGATGGATTTACACGTTTTGAGGGCCCCTGAATCCATTTTGACCATTTTCGCCACGATGTCTGTCTGTGTGTCTGTGTGTCTGTCTGTCTGTCTGTCTGTCTGTCTGTATCCACCATAACTCAAAAACGACTTCTCGGATTTGATTCAAATTTCATATTTAAGAGTTTGAACAAATTTGTGGGTGCCACATTCAATGTTTTTCATCTAGCACCAAAACAAGTGACAGTTACCTGATGACATTTTTAGATTTTTTAGGAATATCTTGAAAAATAAACAATTTATGAGATTTTTTTATTCTTTAACATTGATTTAGAATTGAATTTTGAACAAATTTTGTTTGAACTTTTTTTTGAAATTCCGCCAAAAAAATTTCAAAAAAAATAAAATTAATTTTTGTCGTAAAATTCGGTTATAATGAGTGGGACAAGGACAGATTTATGCGTATTGCAATAAGTGCAAGAGAGACTTCCGAAAATTATTTGAAAATTGCTGGAAACGCTCAAAATTGAAACACTATTTTTACAAAAAATTTAACTTAATTTCTTTAGGAAAAGTAATTGTGGTACTATCCGTATAAGAAAGTCATGTGTTGGACACATCAGATATTTTTGCATAACTACCTGCGAGCTTCCATGTAAAGTTCCTGCTGCTTACGTTTCAAGTTAGCTAGTTCAATAGAACAGGCGGATTTTCGATCTGAAATTAATTAATTGTGACAAAATTAAGTTTTCGAATTTTTTTTGATAAAAAATTTACTTACACTGGATGTAGGAACGTTCGTGCAGACTCATATTCGAAGTTGTGTCACTACTAATAAACTGACTGTGTATATCCGAAGGCGGTGTCGATGGTCTACTAGTAGTAGACCTCGACGGGGGCCCACCAGAATTAGTACTCTCCGACTGACGATTTAGCCCATCTGAACTATAATTCCAGTCAGAATTAATATTTGTTTCTATAGAACCCGACGTGTTTGTTCTATGAAGAGACCTAAAAACATGACCATCAATTTCAAGATGTAGTTGAAGAGGAATTCTTCATCACTTGCCTATTGGGAGTAAAATCAACCTTGTGCGATTCATCCAAATTAAACACATGTCCTCGCACCGTACTATTTACGGAATCGAACTCGAGTCTTCCGTCTATATCCCGTTTTTCTGCGTCCATATGGGGTTTATGTGTTTTAATCTTTTTTAAATGATGCGACATTCTTAACAAGTGAACTTCCATTTCGGGTTTTATGCCGTACGCATCCAATCTTCTAAATTCCTGCAAATAATTGCTTTAATATTTTCTTAACACGGCTCAAAACTTACTATTAGTAAACTGTGACTGATTTCCGATGATTCCTTCGTAATTTCCAATTTCCCTTTAGCAGCCATTTCTCTGCTGATTTGGCGATCCATAAACGCATCCATCAACATGTCAATATCCGGACTGGCGACAACGGCATCGTAAACCCGTCTTGGTATCGGTTTTTCCGCTACTGTTAACAGCAACTCCGGTTTATTTATCTGAATTAACGAATCTCGCAGATATGGTTTCAAAAGCGGCATTATTTTACATTGCACGTCTAAATCACTCAAAATTATCGCTGCAGTTGACACAAAACCAGCAACTGCTTGTCTCACCCACAAATTAGGGTGCAGCAAAAAACATGCACATTCCGAAACCAAATCGCATAAATCCGATTTGTTCATCAAACCCAGCTCGGTTAGGGCAGACATAGCGTTTATACTCTTCGCAGTAACAAACTCGCAGCTGTCAGTTACACCCTAGAAAAAACGGGAAATGTAAAATTGGTTTTATGGAAATTCGGGAGTAATTTACTTGTAGTAGCAGAGGTTTCAGGATTTCGGAACAATGCCAACCAATGTAAGCTGCAACTCCTACTATGCAATCGAAAAATGAACATCTGAGATCCTTGTCTTCCTTGTCGTTTAACACGGTTATGAGGTGGGACAGAATTACATCGTTTGCTGAAATTATCACAGGAAAATACATTTGGCATGCCTAACACGACTTTAAAGACATCTTTATACGATTTCCTACCTTTATTCTTCCCAAAAAACACACATAGTTTAGCTATTCCGCTCTCCATCAGCGTCTGCTTAACGGTCGGTTGTGTATCCGTTAACAACGAACTAACCGTCAACTGAATCATTTCATGGAGGGCTTGCAACTCCAATGCGTAATTGAAAAACGTGACCTCCTTCTTTTCCCTAATTCTCTCATACCAGTCAGTTTGCGTCTGATCCAAATACCTAAGCGCAATTTCCGCTAATGTTGCTATATTTTTAGCATAAGCGACTCGAACGCAGGTGTTTGGATCTGTTGCAAGAGGTGCTAAGCCTGGTAGGACATATTCCGGAAACACATTGGAGTCTGATTGTGGGATTTTTCGTACCAGGTTCAAGCATTTTGTCATGGTGTCAATAGCACATACTTTTACTCTGGCAGTGCTGTCGTACTGAGCTAAATACATCTGTGGAAATACCGTTTTATTTTTGTGTTTACTCTAATAGTAGTTACTTACGATGTATGGTAGAATTCTGTCTAAAATTGTCTCATCATTAGCATGATTTGCCAGCTCTAACAATATTTCCAAACTGTACAATTTGGAGACACAACTTTGCAAACCACGTATACAAGATGTTACAAGCGATGTAATAAAAACCAGACCTTCACACTCGCCTTTCCCAATATTCTCACTGTCCGACTTGTCGGAATCTGATTCATCAAATTTAACAGGTCCCAAAAATTTGAAAATATTTCCTATGTCGTTTTTCAGTCTTATGATTTTTTCGTCTGGTGTTTGCGTGGGGTTGGTGGAAAATATCAACATGTAGGATTGAAGAAACGAGAAGAAATATTCTGGAAATAGTTTGCCACGTTCCTGAGCTAGATATTTCTCAGCTGATAAACGCTTGCTGGGGTCTATGTCTATCATACTGGATATTAATGAGCGTAGTGATGGGTCCTCCAGTTTGTCTATTTCATTTTGGGGTGAGTATTTTCCCATGCGGTATGCTAGCAATTGGGAGTAATCGAAGGGGGCGTGCAGCTCATTCCACAGCTCCAATAAAGCACAACTGGAAAATGTTGAACATAAATAAATGAACGACGTACAGAACCTACAAACTTAATTATGGAATTAAGAGTTAAATTAGTAAAACTACAGCTACATATTTTTTAAGATAATTTTAAGGAGTTATAGGGAATCAACTAATAACACGAATTAATATCTATAACTTACCCTGCTGAAAATATATCCATTGCCGGTGTCAAATCGTCATACTCCAGGGCAGTGTCCGGAACCACTGGCGCTGGCGCTGTGTTGTCAATCTTCATGTTGAACCGTTCTGGAGCAATATAACAAACCCTCCTTCGTGACGTATCAAAGAAATAAGAGTATTCCGCAGGACTATCAAATGGAAGAAAAGTCGGTTTGAACGAAGCGAAATCCACAAGCAACACCCAGTTCCACGAGGTGACTGTTATATTCTCCAACTTGATATCACCGTGTACAACCCCAACTTTGTGACATTGATGTAGGGCGTATAAAATTTGGAACGTTATCCAACGCTTTTCAATGTTGGTCAAGAAGGGACGAGTGCTGATGCGGTCGTACAAACTGTATTTAACATACTCGCGCATTAGAAAAGCTTTGTCAGCCTCCTTGTTGTATACGAGTAAAATTTTCTGGAAGGGTATGCAATTTACTGCGGAAGCTAGTTTCTTTCTAACATCTTCCAAGTGTTCTTTGTAGTTTTGCATCGGCAGCGTACTGTCATTTATGCCAAATACTTTGACAACTATTGGACCTTCCGGAGAATCAGCTCGGGCTACTTTTAGGAATCTAGTGCTTCCCAAACTAGAAACCCAGAATTATTGTTGAGTCAAAGTAAGTGTTGCAAAACTTACCTGCTGTGAAATTTGTATTCGGGAAAATCGGCTAAGCAACTTTTAACTGTGATAATTTTCACGGTGGTGCCCACCAATTGATTACCCATTCTTCCGCTATATTATTTACAAGTTACAGTCGTAAGCAACGGTTTTTTACATAAATAAATCTGAAAACAGCCATGCAACAATTTACCCAAACAAATTACAGCTGAGATAAATGACAGGAGTAATTTGTCTACGCAAGTACCAACTGAACAATCAGAAACATCGTCACGAGGTGCCAACGGAATAAAATTACCGTATTTATTAAATCTAAAAAAAGAAATCCTAACATTGATTAGTTGAAGTATATTTACATTAAAAATTTCATGTGTTCATTGTATAGATTTAAATCATACATAAACTGTGAGGTTTTCTAATTTGCAGGGAGTCTATAAATTATCATTTAGATGTGTAAACCTGACTTTAACTGTTACCAACTACTTTTCGTCTTCTTCTTCTATTTTTCAAATTTAAATTTAAAAAGTAAAAGTTGATATTTTTCGTTTTATTATGAATTAACATACAACGAAATTCTATATAAATTTAATGATAAAAAGTGCATGAAATGTAAGTATTTTATTTAATCTGCTTATAAAATTATATATTTCATGCTATTTTTCAAGCAAATTCAAAAAAATGCAGTTTTTGGAAAGTTAGCAGACTTTAGACTAAAATTTCGAATTTCTACTGAATTATTATTAATAATTATTAAACTTACCTAGTTTTTGTTAATTCTATGCTTCTATTCTACGAATACATGGACAAATAATAATTTATTTCTCTCCCTTATTCAGAACCTTAATTTTGAGCCCTTCAGTTCCACATTTTTTTACAGTACTTGTCCAAGACCTCTATATTTTGTTTTGAATTCTATGATGTTTATTTTATCATTTTTGACAATGTTTCATTCTAAGTTTACAAAAAAAATTATTATTGTCGATTTTTAACTATACAAAACTGCATATAAACTAAACCTTTACTTATGGAATTTATTTGTGGTGGTATGGCGGCGGTTGGCGCGGCATTCTTTACAAATCCATTAGAAGTACTAAAAACCCGGATGCAATTACAAGGTGAATTGGCTGCAAGAGGACACCATGCAGTTTACTACAGAACAGTCCTGCATGCTGGTTATATGATAGTGAAACATGAAGGCCTTTTGGCGTTGCAAAAAGGGCTAGTACCTGCACTTCTTTCCCAATTTATCATGCATGGAATAAGATTAGGTTTGGCATTAATTCCTAGTGTCAAACCTCCTAACCGGTTTATTTTAAGGCATTATAGATAAGGCAGTGGCCAAAGGGTATGAAACCGACGCAAACGGCAACATAATTTTTTACAAATGTGCTTTAATTGGAGGTGTAGCTGGTGTTATTGGTCAATACCTAGCTAATCCCCTATTTCTGGTAAAAACTCAAATACAAGCACAATCTGCAGCCGCTATTTCTGTAGGTCATCAGCACAAATTTCATGGAACACTGAATGCCTTAGTGATCATCTACAGTCGTTATGGGGTGTATCTATACGTTTAAATTTTTTCCAAAAATTTCTAAATGTTTTTCGTAGATAAAAGGTTGGTTTCGTGGAGGAGTCGCATCGATACCAAGAGCTTTTGTAGGATGCGCCACCCAGATAACTTCGTTCGACTACGCGAAAAGATATATAAAAAAATTCGAATTCTTTCACGACAAGCCCATCTCAACTTCGTTTTGGGGGAGCATGGTTGGTGGGGTTGTATGTAGTGTTATGGCGAATCCTTTTGATCTGGTTTTAACTAGATTATTCAATCAACGTAATTAATTAGTTCGCTTATGATATAATGCCTAAATTTGTATTTCTTCAGCAATCGATGCGAACGGAAAGGGAAAAATGTATAATAATTATATGGACTGTGTTGTAAAAATTTACCAAATGGAGGGAATCTTTGCGTTTTATAAAGGAATTTGGCCCATGTATTTAAGATTAGGACCTCACACTGTGCTGACTTTGGTTTTTTGGGATGAGCTTAAGACGATATTTGAGGAAGGTAGTCACCGACTTGATTAGGGTATTGGGAGGAATGTAAAGTGAATTGGATAAACTGTAAAGGGGTGCTGTTTTTAATAAATATACAGGGTGTCCCAGTTTATATCGTCAGGATTTCACCAGTCGATAGTTTAGCGAAAATTAAAGGCGGTTTGTCTAATAAACTATGGTCGAATGTTGCTTCCTTTTTGACGTACAGGCCATTAAAGAAAATAAATTATTTTAAATAATTTGCTATAAATCAATAACAAAAAATGTTAGCCTTCTGAAATTTTGCACAGATTTTTTTTTTGTATTCTCTAATTAATAGTGGTTGCAATTATTTTATTTAGAACACAGAGTCGTGCGTACGGGTTTCTTCAAAAACATTTTATTGAATAAAACGTACGCCACTGGTTTTTTTGCAGCACCAATTAACAGAGAGTATTTTCCATTCAATTTAGAAACTTTTTCGTATCTTATAATTTTTTGATAACTTAACTCAAAATAACCTAATAGTACAATAAATAAGGGAGAAAAAAAGGCTTAAAATAGACTTTTTTTACCCTACAGCCAATTTTTGTAGAATCTTCTAGAGGGTCACCCTGAAAGTTTAAAACTGAGTTTGTGTATTCGTAGACCCCGCCCTTCCTTCACCAGCCCTCAATTAAGGGTTGGATTTTTTTATTTATTGAATAACTTTTTTCCTATTAAATTTTCGAAAAAAAGAGTCAGTACAAAGTTGTAAAGAAAAATATTTGCTACAACTTATCTTTTAAACTTTTTTTGATATAGTCGATATTTAAAAAGTTATTCAACAAATAAATTGAAAATTTTGGGGAAAGAGTAGTAAGTAGTAGTAGTAAGTAGTACCTAACTAGAGAAAAATTTCCCTATAATTTGCAACTTATTTGTTGAATATCTTTTTAAATATTGACAATATCAAAAAAATATTAAAAGGAAAGTTGTAGGAAATATTTTTCTCTACAACTTTGTACTGATGCTTTTTTCGGAAATCTAATAGGGAAGAACCTCTTTAATAAATAAGAAAAGAAAGTTAAGTTATCAAGAAATTGTAAGATACAAAAAAGTTTCTAAATTGAATGGAAAATACTCTCTGCATATTGGTGCTGCAAAAAAACCAGTGGTGTACGTTTTATTCAATAAAACGTTTTTGAAGAAACCCGTACGCACGCCTCTGTGTTCTAAATAAAATAATTGCAACCACTATTAATAAGAGAATACAAAAAAAAGATCTATGCAAAATTTCAGAAGACTAACTTTTTTTGTTATTGATTTATAGCAAATTATTTAAAATAATTTATTTTCTTTAATGCTCTGTACATTAAAAAGGAAGCAACATTCGACCATAGTTTATTAGACAAACCACCTTTAATTTTCGCTAAACTATCGACTGGTGAAATCCTGACGATATAAACTGGGACACCCTGTATTTAAGGAAATATCTATTTTGGGTTAATATACTGTATTTTTTTGACATTTTCGATGTACTAAAAATAATCTGCGACATGTACGCTGATTTATATATATTTACATACTACATAAGTACTGCTAGATTACTTGTAAATAGGAATTTGTGACTTTCACGATAATTTTTATCGCATAATCCTAGCAGGAACTCATCCAGCTAAAACTATCTTGTCATATTTACCAATGAATCAACATCCTTAAAGCTTCCAAATTAAAGAATAAAATAAATGTTTTGTGTAGGTAGTACTTTAATACAAAAGTTTAGGAGTGGTACAATTACATACCTAACATAAATATTTGGTTTAGGTTACTAAGAAATAATTTATATAATTTTAAATTTTACCAAAACTTCAATGAACACAACTATATTAAGTAATTAAATATACAACATGTGACTTATTGAAACTTGTTCTTATAAATAAAGTGAAATTAGTTTTAAATGTTGCACCCTTCTGATTTTTTACCACTAATGTTTATTTAAAAAATCTATTGCTTTTGGATTATCTAACATTTGACTAACATTGTTTTTCAGCACATATTCCACGTTTATCTGATTCAGCTCCTCCTGAATTCTAAGTTTTATCGGCTTCTCCAACGCATCCATAATTTGATACCTCAGTAAATTTGGCAACACATTAACCCCCAATTCAATTGCGTAATCTATGGTCCCTAGTCCATCATATCTTACTTGAATATTCCCGAGTTCCAGCTGAATGTCATCCAGATTTGGTGTTTTTCTTGTATCCATACTTTGACTCGCTGCTATTTGTACCTGAAATAATCACAATAAATTTTACAATAAATAATTATAAAAGCAAACTAGCTTACCCTAATATAATCCACACTGAAGGACACTGTTCCAGCTCTAGACATCATTCCAGCAACGAATGAAATCTCCCACTGACTTGTTCCTAGTAACTGCTGGGTTCCAACCTCCAAGAGAGTGTGAACAGTCTTGTTCCTAATTTCAAAAATTATATCTTTGGTCCTGTGTATAGAAGAAAGTCCATAAACCCAAGTATGGCGCAAGTAGACATCAAGCACTCCCACACTGTTATTGTAATCTGCCATCTTGTACGGATCATAATTACTCTCGCGTATCTTCCTCCGAACCATAGCCACAACTTGGTCAAAAGGCGAAATGGAATTTGGGAACTTCTGAGGAAACTTCCTGACTTGCACGTTAACATCATTTCTTAAATTGGTGTTGACCTCTTTTAATATAAAAGGCTTAATGGAGTCAAACACAAACGTTCCAACTGAATTCATAACACCTTGCAACATATTAGCTAAGAAACCCAAACCTTCAAAATTCATTTTTATATCCTGAAAAGTAATATCCATGTTCATTTCTTGTGCCTCCAGTTGACCGTTTCGCTCCACTTCTAAAGTTGCAATTGCAACTACGTAAACTTTAGTTAAATTTGCGGTAAACGGACCATTTGCTCTGGACAGCCAAGTAATTAACGTGTAATTACCAATGACTTGTAAAGTGTCGATGGTAAGAGCCGCTTCCACTTTCATTGCTGCTACGTCAGCTTTGACGTGATCGATGCGAAATTTTTTCAATCCGTATAGTTGCACGTCTTTGAAGTTCATTCTGCCTATTGAGAAGGTGTGTGTTAGGGGTGGAATAGGTAATGGATCGGGGATGGGAGCTCCTGGTATTCCGATGGGGTCTTCTTTTTTGTAATGTTCCACGACTGTCATTAGGTATTCGCTTAGTTTCTTTTCCTCTTTTTGGAGGGTTTCCTCGGGTTCTGGAGGTACTTCTGTGGGTTCATCTGTGGATTCATCTGGGAATACATACGTAATGTTATTAATAATTAAATTGGATACTAAATTAAGAATTTTTATTTCTATCGAATTATTAATACATAGGAGTTTATGCCATTAATTTTTATCTAGAATATAATTTTAATTAAATTGTGCTATAACATGACTATATAAATAAGACAACGACTAAGATACGACTTATACTTGGTAAATAATCCAGTTATTTTTACATATTAATCAAGTTATAATTCTACCTTCACACTGTACTCCAATAATTGCCACCAAACACAACACAGTTAAAACGTAAAGCTTCATTTTTGTCATTTTCAATTAAGATCTAAGTATGGTGGATGGTGGTACACTTAGATCCGGCTGCGACATAAACTGAGTTAATCTGATTTAATTCATTGAAAAGGAAGTCAAAGTTCATGCAACTTATCTGAATATTGTGTTATTGGTTTAGTTATCTGAGTACAATATTTTGAAAGAAAGCTCTGCAGTTATTAAATAGTAATTAAGAGAGGATTTCTTTGGAATTTTATCCATCTTTTTGAAATTTTTAGTATTTGTCATTTCCAAACTATAAAAATTTTACCAGAAGGTTTAGATTACATAAGCCATAATAATAATAATAATACTTACATGCTTTCAATTTTGACTTTTTCAGCGATTTTAAAAAAATGAAACTTGAACCATGTGGCACATTTTGAGATAAATAGTTATTGGTGGAAAGAAATATTATTTACTTTGTTATAGTTTTGCAAAATGAACACTTTTTTGTTTAGGTAATCCTATTTAATAAATTATCTCTATTATACATATAAAAGAATTTAAATCTGAGGAATTAGTACAAAATTAAAGGAACTACTGAAATAATACATGCTTTCAATTTTAAGGAAATCTAAAAAATTGGTGGAAAGAAATATTATTTACTTTGTTATAGTTTTTCGAAATGAACATTTTTTGTTTAATCCTATTTAATAAATTAGGTATCCCTAATACTCGTACATATAAAAGGATTTAAATCCGAGGAATTAGTACAAAATTAAAGGAACTACTGAAATAATACATGCTTTCAATTTTGAACTTCTTCAGTGATCTTAAAAAATTAAACTTGAACTATGTGGCACATTTTGAGATAAATAGTTATTTTTTCAACTAGGGTGGACAGTGATAACTACTTTCCTGAAAGAGAAGGTGGATAAGAAAATCTAAAAAATTGGTGGAAAAAATATTATTTACTTTGTTATAGTTTTTCGAAATGAACGTTTTTTTGTTTAATCCTATTTAATAAATTATCCCTATTACATATAAAAGAATTTAAATTCGAGGAATTAGTACAAAATTAAAGGAACTACTGAAATAATACATGCTTTCAATTTTGAACTTCTTCAGTGATCTTAAAAAATGAAATTTGAACCATGTGGCACATTTTGAGAAAAATAGTTATTTTTTCAACTAAGGTGGACAGTGATACCTAATTTCCTGAAAGAGAAGGTGGATAAGAAAATCTAAAGAATTGCTGTAAAGAAATATTATTTACTTTGTTATAGTTTTTTGAAATGAAATTTTTTTCTTTAATCCTATTTATTAAATTATCCCTATTACATATAAAAGGATTTTAAATCCGAAGAATTAGTACAAAATTAAAGGAACTACTGAAATAATACATGCTTTCAATTTTGATAACTTCTTCAGTGATCTTAAAAAATGAAACTTGAACCATGTGGCACATTTTGAGATAAATACTTATTTTTTCAACTAGGGTGGACAGTGATAACTACTTTCCTGAAAGAGAAGGTGGATAAGAAAATCTAAAAAATTGGTGGAAAGAAATATTATTTACTTTGTTATAGTTTTTCGAAATGAACGTTTTTTTGTTTAATCCTATTTAATAAATTATCCCTATTACATATAAAAGGATTTAAATTCGAGGAATTAGTACAAAATTAAAGGAACTACTGAAATAATACATGCTTTCAATTTTGAACTTCTTCAGTGATCTTAAAAAATGAAATTTGAACCATGTGGCACATTTTGAGAAAAATAGTTATTTTTTCAACTAAGGTGGACAGTGATACCTAATTTCCTGAAAGAGAAGGTGGATAAGAAAATCTAAAAAATTGGTGAAAAGAAATATTATTTACTTTGTTATAGTTTTTTGAAATGAAATTTTTTTCTTTAATCCTATTTATTAAATTATCCCTATTACATATAAAAGGATTTTAAATCCGAAGAATTAGTACAAAATTAAAGGAACTACTGAAATAATACATGCTTTCAATTTTGATAACTTCTTCAGTGATCTTAAAAAATGAAACTTGAACCATGTGGCACATTTTGAGATAAATACTTATTTTTTCAACTAGGGTGGACAGTGATAACTACTTTCCTGAAAGAGAAGGTGGATAAGAAAATCTAAAAAATTGGTGGAAAGAAATATTATTTACTTTGTTATAGTTTTTCGAAATGAACGTTTTTTTGTTTAATCCTATTTAATAAATTATCCCTATTACATATAAAAGGATTTAAATTCGAGGAATTAGTACAAAATTAAAGGAACTACTGAAATAATACATGCTTTCAATTTTGAACTTCTTCAGTGATCTTAAAAAATGAAATTTGAACCATGTGGCACATTTTGAGAAAAATAGTTATTTTTTCAACTAAGGTGGACAGTGATACCTAATTTCCTGAAAGAGAAGGTGGATAAGAAAATCTAAAAAATTGGTGAAAAGAAATATTATTTACTTTGTTATAGTTTTTCGAAATGAACATTTTTTTGTTTAATCCTATTTAATAAATTATCCCTAATATATTACATAACAATATTATGCCATTACTATTTTATTTTATTTAAATTACTTATTTTCCCTTCTCTAGCTACTGTAGATTTATTCAAATTTCAAATTTTACTCGGAATCGACTACGAAATATGCAACCAAGTCTGCATTAGATGCAAATTAGTAAATTACGCAACACATTTATAAACACGTGGTCGTGACGGTTCCTGGTTTATCATCATCGACACATACAAACACAAGAGAACATTCTATTTTTCGTTAATTAACCACAAAGCTTTAAAGTGATTAGTTTATTTGATTTACACACTTGTGTTATAAAATATGCTATAATAATCTAGGTAATTACGAGCAAGGCCAATATGCACAAATTTGTAGAAACTCATCCATTAGATTACTGAATACCTAATCAAACATAGAAATTTTATTAAAAGAAAGCACAGCACAGTTGTGTTTTGGGACAAGATAAGATAAAATGTATCGGACAGTTTCATTAACGCAACTAGTATAATGTAATAAATAATATTTTTAAATTTGCTGGTGTTGTGCAATTTTCCGAAGATTAAACAACCAACATTCGTAGTTAGTAAAAAATTTACACAGTTATGGAGTTTTTAATCGGTGGTGCAGCAGCTGTTGGTGCAGGGTTCTTTACAAATCCCTTGGAGGTGTTGAAAACACGCATGCAATTGCAAGGTGAATTGCGTGCAAAAGGACAACATGCAATCCACTATAAAAACGTGTTTCATGCTGGTTATATGGTGGCGAAGCATGATGGAATTTTGGCTTTGCAGAAGGGATTAGTACCGGCACAGCTTGTACAGCTAGTCATGAATGGAATGAGATTAGGTAAGAATGTTTTCATACTTTACGATTTAAAAAAATATGTTAGTTGTAAATGTAACCTTGAGGCCTGAGTTGTATAATGGGTTGTCTATGGATCGGTTCTGCAGGAGCAGGATCAAAAAGCGCGGGAAAAAATTAGTATTTAAGAATAAAACTCCGCAAATTTTTTTTTGTACACCGTCCCTAAAATAGCTATTTTACGGACTAATTTCAGTCTGGTTACTATGATAACATGTTATTTAAAATCCGAAGTTCACTATTTTTGAAATAAGTCCGTAAAATAAAAATAGTCCGTAAAACAAAATAGTCCCGAAAAGAGCCATTTTACGGACTGAAATGAGTCCGTAAAATAGCTATTTTAGGGACTGTGTACAAAAAATAACTATTTCATATTTGTCTAATAATTCATAAAAAATTCCCTCTTTTATTTTAAGGAACTTTTCAATACGCAGTATCCAGGGGCTATCTAACTGACGACAAAGGCAACATAGTATTTTACAGAAGTGTCCTAATTGGTGGCATAGGTGGTGTCATCGGACAGTACGCTTCTAGTCCTTTATTTTTAATCAAAACCCATCTACAATCACAAGCTGTGGCAGCTATCGCTGTAGGCCATCAACACCAACATGAGGGTTTGTGGAAAGCTTTGAAAAAAATCTACAAAGCGCAAGGGGTACTTATATAGAAAAATCACTACTTTATCCATAAGGATACTATCAAGTTTTTTACAGATTAAAGGTTTGTTTCGAGGAGCAGGCGCTTCAGTACCAAGAGCCTTCGTAGGCTCCACCTCACAGTTAACATCTTTCGACTACGCTAAACAATATCTGTATACTTTTGAATATTTCAAAGACAAACCTCTGTTGACTTCGTTTTTGGGGAGCATGGTGGGTGGTGTTGCTATCAGTGTAATGATGACTCCTTTTGATCTCGTTTTAACCAGACTGTACAACCAACGTATGTTATCGTAAAATTTTTGTAGGTATAAGTATATAAAATTTTTGAAATTTTCAGCAACTGACGATAAAGGTCGAGGAAAAATTTACAATAGCTACCTGGACTGTGTAAGGAAAATTTATAAAACTGAGGGTGCATCGGCTTTTTATAAGGGCGTTGGACCAATGTACTTAAGATTGGGACCGCATACTGTGTTGTGTTTGGTGTTTTGGGACGAGTTGAAGGCGCTACATGACAAGTATTGGGGAGTGGAGCCTACGTTAGGATGAATTTTTAGTGGATAAGTTTTGTTATAGCAAGAAATTATGAATAAATATTTGAGGAGTAGAATAAAATGTTATTTAAATCAAATTTGGAAAAAATTTATTATTTCTGGAACTAAAACTTCAATTTTTGTTCTGTAAAAGCAAATTTCACTCCAAATTGAACAAGGAGTTCGATAGATAAAAATATTTTTTTTTAAATTGCAGTGGCATACTTTTTTCTTTGAAATAATTGAGATGTGACTGAATTGCACGCCACTGGTGCCCCCCAAAATCGAAAATATCTTCATAAAATTGTCCTTAGGGAGAAGGACAGGCATGCAAAATTTTGTTTGAATCCAAGCTTTTTATGGAAGTTATTGCAAAAAAATAATTTTTTCTTGTAAACTACAACACGCTGTATCTTTCTTAGGATTCGAGATAGAGGTATATAAAATACATTTTTCCGATTCAGGAGAATGTACCATTAAAGTTTGCTCGATTAAAACTGATACACCCTGTGTAATTAGCTGTACAATTTAAAAAAAATGTTTTAGAAAAATGGCGAAGGTGCCAGTGTTAACAGCACAGAAATTCTTATGAAACCCTATGTAAAGCTGGATTTTTGACCGGCAGTGACTCTATTGACCACAGAAAACAAAAAACAATCTTTTCCATGCCCACTTTATGAATTTTCAAACCAGGACCAAATTATACACTATATTATAATTATAAAATTGATAAGTATTTTTCAATAAATTAATTTGTGACAGGGACAGAAATACGTTTTATATACATATAGATAAACTACTTGAGGATGCTAGACATGATACAAGGTACACATTTTGCAATAATTATGGAAAATATAGCACACCACATTATAATAAGCAAAATAAATAATTCCTTGTAGATAAGTTTTTATACGTCTGGTTTAAGAATCGTTATCGCTTACTTGTATATTAATTTATTAATTACTCACCCACACATTCTGTTTACATAACAGCAAATACTAAAAAATTGGGACATTTTCAAATTTTAGATAAAGATCATAAGATACCTACAAAACTATTTCGTAATACAAATTTTCCGTTTTGTATTGACTGACTATAAATAGTTAATTTTCGTGGAATGGAATATCAGAAAAAATTATTATGTTCAAATATTTTAACTGCAACGATGATAAAAAGTATATTGCATATGGTGCAAAACCGCGAAAAATAATAAAAATTTTTAAGCAAATATTAAAAGGTGTGTTAAAACGCTAAAGCTACAAACAAATGTGTGCCATATTTTTTTAAAGGGTGCACTGTGAGACAGATTATTGTAGATTGTAGGTACACAATTACATAAAATTAAACAAAAAAAGTCCTTTTATGTTTATATATTTTTTAATAATATTGTATAAGAGAACAAATATTTTAAAACCAGTACAGTTTATTCAAAAGATACAAAATTGATTGTCATCAAGTTAAAATTATACTGCATCCTTCTGTTAGTTCACCTATTTGGTTTTAATATTAGCAAATTTAAAATATTGTTGACTTTTACATAACGAGGAAATCCACTGGAATCAGTATAAACCCAAAATATAGACCGGTCATATCGCGTTAATTAATTCTTTAAATTACAATCTTACAATAATTTTATATTTTTTCGAGTTCATATAGCAATTTTTTCATTTTATTTCCACTTAAGGAAAATACCGCTACAGCAATTCTTTCATAAAAACACATAAATATCGCACATATTTAATAAAAAAATTCTACGGCGGGATTTATTTGCTAAAATTAAGATTAAGGGGGCAACAACCAAACTAACCGATGGATTTCTCCTGTTCACGAATTGAACGAATGAACGGTGGTTTCCAACGTTCTCTCCTCTATGAATAGCCGTTGAAGAATTTGTTTTATTTCAGGTTTGCTCTTCGTCCCCTGACCAACTGAAAAATTTCCCATACTTTTTATACATACACCTACTATACGTGAAAATATTTTCCCAGACAATTTTGGTTAAAGTTCGCATTGTAATCAGTAGAAATTACTTGAATATGTAAATATAACTGGGAATTGATTAATCGGGTTAAGTCTAGTACAATAAACTGATGAAGATGTCTACAGGACAAAGATTCAAGGTCCATGTCCTGTATAGGAGGTTTTATTCTAATAATTATGAGCGGAATTAGTTAGAAATTAATAAAATTCCGTCAATTGTAAATATTATTGTTTATTACTGTATCGAGATTGTAGTAAAAAATTTCCTATAATGGGAAAATTGTTTGCTGATTTGTTAGAAATAAAATAGCAAAAAGTTAAAATTTTCGAATTATGTGAAAAATAATAAAACAGTAGCTGTTAATTAATTTAAAAAATCAATAATAATTGCATGGAAATCATTTTCCGAAAAAACCGAAGATTTACACGCAAACATTTTTTGCAAAATCACGTGATCCCCTAGCATCCAGACATGGATCATTCACAGCACGAGTCTCAAATTTTCCATATCGTCCACTCGCTCATCTGGCTGATAACCAAGCCTCTTTTGCAGACGATAAAAACTACTCCCACTCAAAAAAACAATAATAATTTATAATTAACCACCACTAAAAAATGTATATAAAGTAATACCGCCATAGTCTTTGGTCCACTCTTACTGTTTCCTTGAAAAAGCGCACAATTATGGAGTTTGTGATTGGAGGTTTGGCGGCGACTAGTGCGGGTTTTTTTACTAATCCTTTGGAAGTGGTGAAGCATCACATGGAGTTGAATAAGAAGAGTCAGTATTCGGATGCGAAGAAATTTAAGAATTTTTTGCATGCTGGCTTTAATGTGGCGAAAAAGGATGGGATAAAGTCGCTGCAGAAGGGGTTGTCGCCGGCACTTGGAGCGCATTTGGTTAGTTATGGTATGAAATTAGGTAAGTAGAAATTTACGTTTCAAATTTACAAAAAAATTTGTTATTTTTTAAATAATAAAAAAAATTAGATTAAATTAAATAATTCTTATATCTTATGAATTTTGTTTTCATTAATAATGATGAGGTTAGCTTTAGATAAGTTAATTATTAAATTTGCAAAATTGGGGGGTGTACCACAAAAATTAAATTGTAAAAAATTTCTGATTATTTGTCATGAAGGTACCTACCAATTTGGACAAAACCGTGGCTTTACAACAAACAGTCGAGGCGAAGTGGTCATACCAAAAAGCATTTTAACTAGTGGAGCCGGCGGAATTTTAGGCCAATACCTCTCTAGTCCATTTTACTTAATTAAAATCCAACATGAACTTAACACAATGTCAAACAATCCAAATAGTCCAAACTCAAACAGTGGCGAGAAAAAATCAGACGGATATGCTAACACTATCCGTAAAATATACAAAGAAAATGGGGTAAGTGATTGTTTTTATTATAAACCAGACAACCAAGCGTCAAAATACCACGATTTATCTCTACTTTTTGACCCCACAGATAAGAGGCTTCTTTAGAGGAGCCACAGCTTCTTTGCCTCGAGCCTTCATCGGCACCTCCCAGTTGACTTCCTTTGCTGTCGCCAAAGAAAGTTTAAACAAATTCGAGGCATTTCAAAGTAACCCTCTACTAGCCACTCTGCTAGCTAGCACTGTAGCTGGATTAGTTCTTAGTATGGCAATGACACCTTTCGATATGGTCCTCACGAAACTCTACAAACAAGGTAGTAATAATTCCAACTTTTTAGTTTAGTTTTATTTTGATAAAAATATTCACAGCTATTAGTCCTGGTGAAAAAGATAAGATTTACCAAGGGTTCTTGGACTGTATCAAGAAAACTTACATGCAGAATGGATTGAAGCCGTTCTACAGGGGGATGGGTCCGATTTATTTGAAATTGGGACCACATACCGTTTTGTGTTTGGTGTTTTGGGAGGAGTTCAAGGGGATATATGATACACAAATACACAAATCAACGGAAAGTTTCTATGAGAATAACTTTGGATTTGGTAAATATAATAACAGCGAGGATTTGGTTGAGTTGCCTCTTTGTCAATACCAGGAAGAGCTCAGTTTTGATTATGTTGGACCAGATGATAGGCGTCACGATTTTTATTGGAATTAAATAAGCAAAGAGGATATTAGGTAGTAATGTTAATAATCGCTTGTGATTTAGTGTTTTGTTGTAGAAATACTGCAAATTTAAGGTATTATATGTGATTTTACTCGGGGGCAATTATTATTTAGTAGCCATTTTATTAGTTGAATAGTTGTGAAAATAAAAAATTAATTTTTGCTTCAATAAAAGGCTCTAAATGAATTTTGTCTGGGTATTTATTATTTATACTTATGCATACTTAATTTATAACAATTATTTCTTTGTGATGTTTGTAAAATATTGGATGATAAAATTAATGTGATATTTTTATACTATTCTTGTTCTGAATAAAGTTATTTATTAGTTAAAACTGCTTTATAAATTAAAATATCGTATATAAAATTATTTATTTTCCATAAAAACTCTTATACTTAACAAAAATCTGACAAATCTTAAATTTCCCACATTTTTTCGTTTTAACCCTGCTTCAGAATAGCAGTTGAATTTTAGGGTGGAAAAACTAAATCATAAAACGGTGAGGAAAATATCCCATGGATTTTCTAGATAAAGGCAGCACTGTCTTTTGTAATAATATAAATTTGATTGGAATCCCACCAGTAGTGCCAAAATAATGACAATTTAAACAATAAGCCTATTTATAAATTATCTCGAATTAAAACAGAAATCGGAAAATGGTGGCGAAAAATCCAGATACATTTTCTAGAATTCTAAATAATGGCAACATTGCCCTTTGTGTAAAAATGCAAATTTTACTGGGGGTAATTTATTAAACAGGATTTAAAAAAATGTTCATTTTGAAAAACTATAACAAAGTAAATAACATTTCTTTCCACCCATTTTTTAGATTTTCTTATCTGCCTTCTCTTTTAGTAAAGTAGGTATCACTTTCCACCCTAGTTGAGGAAATAACTATTTATCTCACAATGTGCCACATGGTTCAAGTTTCATTTTTAAGATCGTTGTATTCAAAATTAATGTAGGCCAACCATTCAAGCAAAAAAGGTACACAAAATTTCAAAAGTTTTGAAATTTGAGATTTGCAACTCTTTTGCAATTTTTTGGATAGGTAGGTATACGAAATTGGAATTATTTACATGGTGTTATAAATTTAACAAAGTTCCGGTGGTATGAAAAGGTTGCAAATTCAAAGTACAGTCTGTAGGCTGTGTAACGAACATTTGCAACCATGTTCGAAAACTTTTGCATTTTGTTGACCGCCCTTTGTTAAAAAATTCACCGCCCCGAGTAATAAAGAAATAAAAAAAAATTCTTCCGTTCCTCAAAAATTTATGCAAATTGGCATGTGGGTTCAGGACTGTATTATAAGTATTACATAAAGTTTGCATAACTTTTGGAATTTTGTACGAAAAATTACAACAAAATTTGCTAATTATTTAATAAAAATCGAGGTTCCGTTTAGCAAAAAAAATTGCAAACTTAATGGAAAATTTGTAATTTAACATTTGTCCAAGTTTGCATAACTTTTGTAATTTTGTACAAAAAGATATTGCAAATTGTTTTTTCAATTTTTGACAATGTTCCGGTCATCCGGACTGGTTGCAAATTTAGACTTAATATTATTTCAAACTTGTGTCCAAGTTTCCAAACTTTTGCATGCTTTAGGCAAAATGGACTTTAAAATGCTTGAATGACTGGCCTATCTGTCATATATTTCAAAGCAACTTTCAAAGTTCAAATTTAAATAATTTTGGAACCACCCGGTGGATTTTGATTAAATTTACGTTGGTTTGAGGGTGGATGTTTACTTCATGTAATAAATTTCACTTAGACAATCTATAAAGAAGTGAGTATTCTTAGCCTATTTATAAAATTCGCTATTTTCTTTATACCTACACAAAATGGACAATATTTAAAATTTTAAAATGCAATTTGTTCAACGACGAGTGCATTTTTCCGTCAGCACTTACAAACGTGTGTGGTGATAATGAATCTAAAAATATATCACGTGTGTGTTCAACAATTTTTAAATCTTTCACATTTTCGGGATGACGGGAATCAAACTCGAACTTCTCTCGTCTATGTAACAGGACATAAAAATAAACCCGAGACAATGTGACGTTTTATGTGTGTATGCAGGTATTTATCAATAATTATTTATATTAATACTAATATTTCTATTAAGTAGGTAATTTGAAAAATTTAATTAAACTGTAGAGACAAGAATAAAATTATATACATTTATTTTTGCTTCCCAGTGGAAACCTCCGCTTGATTCACTTTAATATAATAAATAGAGCAGACGTTAGGGCAAAGTACAAGACAGTAATTCCGCTTTTTAAATTTTCCACTAACTTGTTTACTTAATTGTAGCTTTTAGGCAATTTTAAAATAATTTATTGGTTTTAGATTTTAATCATTTTTTATTGATTAGGTACTTAATAGGTTGTAAAATTGAAAGTAGAATGCGAAAAGATAATTTAATTATACCTACTTGGGAACAAGTATTATAACTTTTATTAATATTTAACTTATTGTAATCTCAGCTTTTATACAAAATTTTTATATTAGAGGAAAATTTGTTCTCTATTTGATAAACCATCACTCTCATATTTCGCATGAACTTTATACCTACTCAAATTGCTACAGGTACAAAAAATTTATTAAACGTTTTTTTCAAAAATCGAATTTAATAATATATTTTTATTGCTCTTGTACGATAATAAATTTTAATATAAACCTAATAAATTTAAGAGTTTTTGTGGATGAATGAAACGAACTGAAGCGTGTTAAGCACGTGTCCTAAAAATACATCACGAGAAATATTATCATGCTGACGTAATATGTACATTAGATTATTTCAGTTTTTAATCCTTCATGATCCTATCTAACCTCAAACCTGTTCTATTATTTGTTAAAGTTAAAATTCATACCAGATATGAAAGGACTAAATTACAATTTTATGTAAGATAGTGAAATAATTATTATTTAATTAAATGTGTTCAGTTCACAGGTGAAAAAAGGTACCTAGACAAATGTTAATATTTTTGTAATTATTTTCGAATAAATTTTGATTTTAAAAAAATAATAATTTTAAGGCCATAAAAAGTTATTATTGCGTAATAAATACAACTTTTATAGAAACTTTTTTCATTCCTATTATCTTTATTCTTCCAGATGAGCAACCAAAATTAAATTTGCGCACCTAGAAATGAAAATCTCAAGAGCAAATAATCCATCCACTAGAAAACATTCATAACATGGACTTCATAATTGGTGGCACTGCAGCCTGCGGTGCAGCTTTATTCAGCAATCCCTTCGATGTCCTGAAAACCCGCATGCAGCTACAAGGCGAACTACGAGCCAAAGGCCAACACGCCATTTAATACCGCAATGTATTCCACGCTGGCTACGTAGTGGCAAAAAACGAAGGCTTGAGAGGGCTTCAAAAAGGTCTCGGAGCTGCCCTCTTCATGCATAGTATACGAAACAGCGTCCGACTAGGCATCTACCAGTGGTTGTTCAAAAAAGGCATGTTAACAGACTCCAATGGAAGAACTGTTTTGTATAAAAGTGCAGTTGGTAGTGCTGTAGCAGGAGCTGCAGGTGCTTTTCTAGGAAGTCCTATGTTCCTCATCAAAACACAGCTCCAGTCGCAAGCTGCGAAAGAGATTGCTGTGGGGCACCAGCATGGTCATAGTGGGGCTGTGAGAGCTCTAAAAGAGATTTATGGACAATACGGGGTGAGTGATTATCACTACTTGGGTAAATCTAACTAAATTGTTTTTTTTTAACTAGGTGCAAGGTTTGTGGAGAGGAGCAAATGGTACTATCCTAAGAGCCGTGGTGGGCTCCTCAGCTCAACTCACATCGTTCGCTGTAACCAAAGACATCTTACGAGATTATGATTTTTTTAAACGAAACGTTTTGGTCGCGTCTCTTGCCGCTAGTGTCATAGGAGGGATTTTTCAGACTGTTATGATGACTCCTTTTGATTTGGTGTCGACAAGATTATACAATCAAGGTTAGCCTTAGTAGTAGTATTTAAGACATTTAGGATTTCGTTTAATTTTAGGAGTGGATGCAAGTGGAAAGGGACTTCTGTATGAGGGCATTGTGGACTGTTTTATAAAAATTGGTACATCGGAAGGGGTTCATGGGTTTTACAAAGGCATAGGTGCAAATTATTTGCGACTGGCCCCTCATGGTGCCTTGTGTTTAGTTTTCTGGGATGTTCTTAAAGATATACAGCTGAAATATGAAGCTGAAAAAGTTTCAGGCGGTGAAAGAGCCTCCAAAACACTTTTCTAACACTTAGTATTAATAGCAACATTTTGTAAATATTACCTACAGTAATTAAATTATTTCATATTTATTTTTACAAAAACCAAAATATTTAAATAAACTTATGTGATTTTAAGGAGTGTTTTTGTTACTGAAACAAATTGTTTAGTCACTGGTTATATTCATATATTTTAATGAAAATGTAAAAAACTGTATATGGAGAATTTACATTTTATTTAAGGGATCTAAAACACATTTGATACTGTACAAAAAAAATACTGAATACATCTATAACAAATACACAAAACAATTATTTACAATAAGTAAATTAAAAATGAAACGTAATTTAGCTTAAAATGCAATTTGAATCGATTTTGTCGCATATGTACACTGTTCATTTAGCTTAGCTCATAATAGCACAAAATCAACCGTAACATGCAAGTGTTTTTATCAACGACTTAAGTAATAAATCTAAATTCAATAGAAGGTACACAAATGAATTAATCTAGTAGTAAATAATAAAAATATGTGAAAATATATACAATGTATTTGCTTTTATAATAATACAATTAGGAATAACTAAAGAGACATATTCATTTGTGTATAAATGTTAACATTTTTGGTTACAAATACCACTTAAGTTAGGCTATTTCGGTCATTTTGGCGATGTGATCACTTTACCCGTGGTCTCCTCGTGCCCCTGGTACTTTGGTTTGCCGTGTGTAAATGGCAAATATTTATATTTAATCATATGCTGTAAAAGAAAACTTTTAAATCAGCATCAGTCGCACCTCCCAGAAATTTACCTTAATTTGTCTCTTCATTGTTATGCAGAAGAGTGTAATAAAATACATGACTAAAATAGGCCAAAAAACTGGTATGTTAAAGCAGTCGAAGAACGTGCAAAACAAACCAATTACAGTACTCTTCGTAACAGAATACCAGAACTTAAATTCGGGCAATCTCCGTATGAACGGCCTAAACTCCTCGTTGGCTCTTGTGGGCAACTCCGGCCCATTTTCTTCCGCTAGAAAACTTTTACTGTAATACAAACCAACAACTAAACGCACAACTTACCATCAAAATCCATGGCAGGATCCAATTTCGGTGTAAGAAATGCTATAAAGAGGTTTAAGTGATATATACCAAGTGCGTAAGTGACTATGTACCAGCCCTAAAACATTTCCAAAAAAACAGTTTCAAAATTTTCTTTGTTTCGGACATTTATTATTTCATTTGAAGTGGTGGAAAAGGCAGAAATGAAAGACAATACTATAGAGAGCTTAAAGTACCCAATAGCACAACACCAACCCAATTATACAGGGTGATCGCGCGAAGTGGCTCACTATTGCTAATTTCGTTATTATTGGAGCTACAAAGTCGGTTAAATTAGCAAACTAATAGCTTTTTTTCCGCTGATTACAATGGTGAAAACAGAAAAACAATTGAACATCTGGTTTTCGAGATATTCACAAAAATAACATTTTTTTAAATGGAACACCCTATATATTTTTGCAAAAATCGATGGTAAATTAAATTCTATACAAAAAATGTCCTCATCTTTTTTTGATAATAATTTAAAATAAGCGAGTTATTTTGAAAAAAAGTTTGCAATTCTTTAAAATCAAGTAGCCATAAAACGGAATAGTAATTTATTAAAACCTAACAATCATAATTTTGAATTTAAGCAAGTTGAAAAATACTTGAAAGAATTACGGAAATATTGAAAATTTACAAAATTATAATTTTCATGGCTACTTGATTTTAAAACTTTTTTTAAAAATAACTCGCTTATTTTAAATAATTGTCAAAAAAGCATAAGAACATTCTTTGCTCAGAATTTAATTTATCATCGATTTTTGCAAAAATATACAGGGTGTTCCATTTAAAAAATGTTATTTTTGTGAATATCTCGAAAACCAGATGGCCAATTGTTTTTCTGTCTTCACCATTATAATCAGTGGAAAAAATGCTACTAGTTTGCTTATTAAACCGACTTTGTAGCTCCAATAATAACAAAGTTAGCAATAGTGAACCACTTTGCGCAAACACCTGTATATTAAAAATATTAAATAAAATAGTAATATTTCCGTAATTCTTTCAAGTTTTTTTCAACTTGCTTAAATTCAAAATTATGATTGTTTGGTTTTAATAAATTACTATTCGGTTTTATGGCTTCTTGATTTTAAAGAATTGTAAACTTTTTTTCAAAATAACTCGCTTATTTTAAATAATTGTCAAAAAAGCATAAGAACATTCTTTGCTCAGAATTTAATTTATCATCGATTTCTGCAAAAATATATAGGGTGTTCCATTTAAAAAAAATGTTATTTTTGTGAGTATCTCGAAAACCAGATGGTCAACTGTTTTTCTGTTTTCACCATTGTAATCAGCGGAAAAAAAGCTACTAGTTTGCTAATTTAACCGACTTTAGAGCTCCAATAATAACGAAGTTAGCAATAGTGAGCCACTTCGCCCGAACACCCTGTATAGTTATTGTCATTTTTAGTAAATTTTGTTGTAAGCCCTTCCGTGTGTGAAATTGGCATGATATTTCTGCCCATGTACACAAATAATAAGGGGTGTAGTACCTGTGCGTAAAGCACGCGGGCCAGAAAGACTAGGATGAGCAGTACGGCGGCAAGCCATCGGGACTTTTGCCAGGGAACTGTCCTGTCCACCACTCCTTGGTACCACTAGAACATATATACAAAATTTAGATAGCTACCCTTGCAGTTAATATACGCAGGATGAAGGCTAGAACAAGGAATATAGCGGCTCCCCATCGCACTTTGCAGTAGGGTGTCCAGCTGTCCAACAATCCTTGGTAAATCTGTATTTAAATCAAAGATTTTTAACCGTATTAAATGGTAACGGTATTTATTTCTTATCAAAAAAATATTTGGAAGGTTCAAGAGTCTTATTAAAATATTTTATTAAAATTCCTAATAAAGTACGTTCAGTATGATATTATTTACCATCGTAAAAAAAATAATCTTACCACATTTATGTAAACGCTAAAACTAATATTGTAAATTATAAAACGACTAAAAGCTAAAAATTGTAACAATATTTTATCAAGGACCCATTACCATTTGGGGTTTTGTAAATTTTAATGCTATCGAGGGATTCTCAGTAATAAACCCACAAGCCTAAAGTACAACCCCAAACGAAGAAAACTTGAAACTGTGAAGAATATTAATCTCCACAAAAATCTTTCTACAAATGTTTATAACTAAGATATGACGTTACTCAGCATCTTAAAATTTACAAAGTGTTGACGAGATTCCAAATAATATTTTACAATATCATGCAATCTATTACTAATCTAATCACAATCAAAAACCTGTATTTTTGGTACATACATAAAAACTGGTATTTACCTGTGAAAAACGTGTAAACGCTTGGGATATAGCACTCTTTTTCCCTGAAGTTAACAGTTCCTCTTCCATTGTTCGACCAAAAAATAATCTATAACCATTAATTAGCAGTTAATAAATCATTTAATGTAAAACACAGCCTAACATAAAATCATGCATAAAATTGACAGAAATCTATTTTAGACCTCAGATTAAACACACACGTATATCAAACTAACAACTATGTACATATTAGTTACTCACCTATTTGTTTATTAAATTAAATAACTTATGAATAAAGAGTAAACTCTATTTTCTTCAACTAAAATTCATTTTGTACACGTCGGTCATTCCGTTGAAAATGGAAGTGACAACTAATTTTGACAGTTTTGATTCGTAACGTTGGTAACACAGGTGAACGTTAACGCAGAACTAGGCACGAAAATTATCTACACAGTAAGAGCAGTTTACAAAGCTCTAGTAATTATCGCTTTAATATGTAGAAGATATTCCTACAAATTTTTAAACTTTGTTCTCTGCAACGAATAAATGAACCTTAAATTATTTTGGTGATGTATTATTCGTCGTCTTGTTAAATTTCGTGAAAATTGCACGGAATATTGCTTAGTTATGTAAGTTAGGTTTTAGTAGTTTCAGGATGGCCAAATGTAGCACGCATTTTTCCCTAGAAATGTGTACTACATGTTGCCATCACAAATATTTGGAGTGACATATTGAAGAAAAGTGATGTGGCTTTGCTAGAATTTAGTTGTCAAACTATGCGAAAATGTGTAGTTTTAAATCGATATGTTTTATATTTATAATAACTCTATACACAACTACAGGGGAAATATCCGACAAAAGACTATGCATTGATTTAGAATGCAAAGGTACGTTATTTTATTCCAAACATGCTAACCTCATTGACATATCACAATTTTTTTTCATTTTTAGAACCCGTTTCTTACGCAAAAACCTTGTTGCGTTACTCCAGTCCCGATCCCAGGATATTATCGTTTAAACCCAACGATGATGCAGTAATTTTTAGTAAAGAAGCTGGATCTGACACAAGTTTGTGGGGTGCCGAAATTAATGGTAAAAGAGGTTACATACCAAAAAATTTAGTAAAAGAATTCAAAATAAAAGCAAAACCAAAACTACTAGTGAATACGGAAATTGCTGAACCAAAGCCTGAAGTGCCTCCTACAAAAGTAGAACCACAAAAAGTACAGGAACCTTACGAGGTTGTTGATGGTACTACGATTTATTTAAGCCCGGAAACCAGCAGTACAGTATCACCAGATATAGATGTTAGTAGTTCAAAAGAAGAAACAGAACCATTGGAGAGCATATCTAATGAAGGGGGATCATTTGGGGAAAACGTTTTAGCCAAACTAGCTAATTGGATTCAGGAACCATCTTTAGAAGAAGGTAAAGAGGATGATGATGATTTGGACGATGAAGACGTGGATGATGATGAAGACGATGGAGAGGAAAGCGATGAGGATGCAGAAAATAGCATGGAGGATTCGTCGCTGCCGAGTATCGAGGACCAAGACGTCAAGATAACCACTTTTAGTATGCAGGTCAACAACACTGATAATTTAAACAAAGAAGATGTAAACAAAGCAGATAAACTAGCGACTACTCTTGACCCTCCACCAGAATCACAAGATACAAAAATAACTGAGCAAGAGAACCAAAACACTGAAACTTTACCACCAAGTCAAACAGAAAAAAATATTGAGAGCCAAGAGGAACAGCCTACAACCACAGAAGTACCAATTGATATTGTTATTCCTGCTAATATTAACAATGATGTAACAACTTCAAATCCTATTACAGCGGAAGTAACAGATACTATTGGAACAGGGCTAAATTTAAGTGAAACTTCCACGAAAGTACTTGCTGATGAAAATATCCCTGCTAGCAGTAATAATGATGTCACAACGTCAAATCCTGTTACAGCCGAAGTAGCAGAAACTACTAAAACAGAGCTGAATTTAAGTGAAACTTCCACGGAAGTACCTGGTGCTGAAAATATCCCTGCTAGCAGTGATATCGATGTAACAACGTCAAATCCCGTAATAGCCAAAATAGATTCTAATGAAACAACGATAAGTTCAAAGGAAATTCCTGATGAATCGCAACCTTCGGTTTCACCTGCACTAGAACTGAACCCAGAAAATACAACAGTGGAAACAGTTGATAATCCGGAATACACGACAATTGCTCCAGCTTCAGATGTTCCAAAACCTGTCGAGACACCCGAAGAAAAACCACTGGATTCTTTACAGATTAACAACACATCTGATGTTACTGAATCTTCACTAGATATTTCCGATGATTATCCAGTAAATAAAGAGGCAGATTCACAAGAATCATCAACTGAAACACCTGATCCAACGCTCACTGAAAAACTCGAGGAAACGTCAACAGAAAATGTCAAAATAACTGAAGAAACAAAACCAACCGAAAGTATCCCACTTTTTCCTAATCCAAATGACGAGGTCGTAAATTTGGATAAATCATTCACTGTGTCTAACGAGCAAGAGGAAACAAAGACTGAAGACAGTAAAATAGAGACTGACAATGTGGAAGAACAGCATGAAGAAGAAACTGAAACTGAATCCACCGGCTTTTTCTCAGGACTGTTTGGAGGAAGTAAAATTTCCAACGAACCTGTAGTTGAAGACGCACAAACAGCTAATATAGTGCAAGAAGAAGAAAGTATAATACAGCTTGAAGTGGACAAAAAACCAGAATTTGATTATGTACCCAAACAAATCGAAGACCAGTTTATTGAGTCTGATTCTAGAACAAACGATGTGTTTGATTTTACTTTCAACTCTGATGTATTTCTTTATCTGGTTACTACAGCTGCATCTGTGATTCTGTTTTTGTTTGGATATATGGCGTTAGATAAGCGAAATAGGGAAGCGCCGCTAATTGCTCGTATTAATAAATTGGAAAAAGATTTGTTGGTTACTTTAAAGGAAAACCAGATGTTGCAGGAGAAGTTAACAAATGACTTTAGTGGTTCGTATGTGTCTGATATTGTACCACAAGAAGCTATTCAAGAGTTGGAGGAGCTTAGGTCCGCTAAACTATCGCTGGAAGAACAGGTTCAAGCTCTGGAAAAGGAGCTTGATAATTCCACTGAAGTGGGTATGGAGTTGAACAGACTTTTATCGGAAATGTTTTCGTCGAATGGTGATGATACACTGAAATTAAATATTGAACAATTACAAAGGCAGCTAGTTGAGCAACAGTGTACTATTAACTCGATAAACGAAACGTTGAATTTGAAAGAAACCGAAATTCATGAGTTAAATTTGGAATTGGAAATCAGCAATAAAAAAGTGCTGAATTTACAAAATCAAGTGGACACAATGGTGGAAAAACTACTGAAGATTGAGGACGAACGAATGCAACAACAGTCGTCTTTAGAAGCGGAAATCACACTATATCAAAAGAAACACAAACAAGCAATTGAAAACGAAACCGTTTTGAAAAATACCCTTCAACTATTACAAAATAAGTTGTCGGAAACAGAACGAAAAGTTGAACTGAAAAATAAGGAGTTTAACGTTCTTAAAGACAGCATGAAAGACCTGAAAATTATGAAAAATAACAGTGAAGCACTTAAGTCGTTCTTGGATGCAACCAACATAAAAGCCGAATTGCTACAGTTGCAAACAGACAATAAAAATTATGTAGAGGAGTTAAAAAAAGAAACAGAAGCCAGAAATTTGTGTGAGGAGCAGGCGCAAGTAGCCGTAAAAGAAGCGATGTTACTTCGAGAGAAATACGAGGCTGCCGACAAGGAAAAAGTGGAAATCAACACTAAATTGGATGTTTTAACTAACTATTTCAAGGAGAAGGAGGCGCAAATGCAAAAGTATGCGTGTAGGCGGTTTTTATGATTAAGTGTAATTTTTATTATTGCAGGGAAATAACTAAGTACGAGTCTATGTGGGCTGTGAAGGAAGGTAAAGCCACGTCAACTACCGAACGAATTAAACATATGCAAGAAGAGCTGCAAAATTATAAGTAAGTGAATCATTAGAGAAACTCCGCAAAAAAAATTTCAAAAAACCAAATTTTTAAAAAAATAATTTTTGTCTTAAAATTCAGTTATTTACGGTTTTTACGGGGAATTTTACTTAATTTCCATGTGGTTTAATAAAAAATATACGAAAGAATCTAAATACATCGACTTTAGGAAAAGTAATTTCCAACCGCAAAACTTTTTTTATCCTAAAATTCTGTTGTAATGAGTGGAACAAGGACAAATTTATGCCTACTGCAACAAGTGCGAGAGAGACTTCCGAAAATTATTTGAAAATTGCCGAAAACTTTCAAGACAATTTTTACAGGAAGTTTAACTTAATTTTTTTAGTACTTACTATGTGTTGGACATCTCAGATATTTTTAATATTAAAATAATAATTTTGCGAATATAAATTTATTTTATCTTTTTTTTAACAGGGCACAAAACGAGACATTAAAAGAAGAGATAATATCCCAAGAAGTGGAACTGAAAAGCCAAATCTCCATGCTAGAGAAGAAAATCCATGACAATTGGGTTGGCGCTCGTCAAACCGAACGAAAACTCCAGGACGCTCAACACGAAGCCGCCCAACTACGAAATAGGTTAACCCTAAGCGAAAGGTCATTCAACGAGGATAATAACAGTAAGTTATCTAAGATATAGTTGTTTACTTTATTAATATTTCTTTTGTAGGAATTATATCGCTTGGGGAACAAAACGGTGAATTACCTTTGTCCCCCCAGCCTAGAGATTCACCGGCTTCGCCGCCGTTAATGTTTGGCGCCAGAGATCTCACTAAATCACCGCTGCTTCCTCCGTTTCTACCACCTCCACCCGGTGGACCTTTCCTACCTCCTCCCATGCCCGGAATGCCACCTTTACCTAATATGCCGTTTATGCCTCCGCCCCCTGCAATGTTCCCTGGTGATCACAGACCGCCGCCACTAGGAAGAATGTCTTCCCCACCATTAAATTATAGATTTTCCCCAGACTCTAGTATTTACTCGCCGTATGAGAGAGATGCTAGTCCCTTGTTTCCTTATGATTCGGATTATAGGAATTCGCCGGTGCGAGATTACAGTCGGGAAGATAGGCGGGATTACAAAAGGAATCATCCACGAAATGGAAGAAATAGAAGGGGTATGGTTGATTAGGTTGGTTTGGAACTTTTGTTGAGGTTTGTTTTTGTTGCAGATTCAAACAGTTCTGATTCTGAGCAATCAAATGATTCAATGGACAACACACTGCGCAAACATAAAGTGTAGCAGCGTCCTAGGTTTCGTTACTATCTGTTGAGTTTTTCTGGAAATTGATTAAAGCGTCGTTTTAAGTCAAATCATTTTGGGTTAATATGTTGATTGGATAATCATCGTTTCCATATTTTAATTAGTTATATTTTTTTGTTATGTTATTATGTGAAAAAGTGTAAAAATTGTATATTTATTATAATAAAAATCTTAAATATTATGTAAATTTTATAAATCGTAACCAAAGCTCAACTTGAAAACTTTTATTAAGTAGTTAAACGTACAGTCACATACACATTAAAAATTTATAGAAGTAATATAATAATAAAATAGTTGGAGTTAAGACTTTTGGTTAAGATATTGCTTCATAACTCGCTTGCCAGGCGTGATCCCCTGGGTCAACCCTGGTCGTTTTCTCTTCTGCTGGTTCATAGAAATCGATTCTTCTCTGATTTTATCCAATTCCTGAGTGGACGGCTGAGGTAGTTTTTGGTTTTCGCAAACCACAGTTTGTTGGATTTGCTTCTCACTTTCCAACTGAGCGGTTGTCTTTTGTATATCAGAGTCATGTGCGAATTTGCAGTTGTGCCCAAATCTACACCTACCCTTCCGGTAATTCCAACAAATTTTCTTACCATTTATAACCACGACATTGCCTTTGGTTTCAACCATTTTCACATGCTTCTGAAGGACGGCTTCTTTTGCGTTCTCCTCCTCCGTAAAGTGGTTTTTGAACACTGAGGTTTTTGGTAGGTTGGTGTCGACGGATCCATCGAAGTTGGGTGTTGGTAGTTTTTCTTTTGGTGCTGATGGTTCATGGTGGTGGTTTTCTGTTTTGCTAAAACATATGACAGCTGACCCATTTTTAACCAAGGTGAATTCGCCGTTTGATCACATAACGAAAATAAATGGGTTTTGGTTCCAAACAAAATCAGCGAATTGTGAAAGAGGAGTTGTAAAAAAGAACCTTACCTGAGGTCCTCTGAGTCGGAAGAATCTATGTCACTCGTGGAACTTGATCCAGAGGATTCACCATAATCTGCTACTAAAGACATTTTTAGGAAAGTTTTTCCCAAAACAACAAAATTTTCGTTCCAATATTCTGTCAAATTTGATATCTTATAACTCCAAAAGAAGCCGGCAGAGGGCTATCCACATTTTTTAAATCAATACAAAAAGAACTCATTTTAATTAATTAATAATAATTATTATTTTCATTCAATAAGTTATAAACTTCTTGTTATTTTAAAACGCTTTTATTCTCGCAGCATAAATTCACATAACCTCCATCATACAGCGTGATCAAGAATGACTGAATCTGTTGGTATTGAAAAAATAACTAGTGGGATTGGTACTATTGACACAAACTACCATAATCTTGACAATCCCAACATAACAATACTTCACCATAATATAACCTTAGATTTTGTAAACTGGCATTTTTAATTGTGACAATCAGGTTTGAAAATCATACCACAAAAAAAATTCCTAATTTCGCAACTGTTTTAATACCAACAAATTCAGTCATTCCTGATCACGCTGTATCATAAAAGTCGGTAATGAAGTTAACTACCATAGAATAGTTAACTACTTACCTGCCGAGTGCCGCGCCACTCATCATGAACTACAACTGGCGGGAATAATTTCAAATTTAAATTTACTTATTACTTCGTATAAGAAAATAAAAAGCAGTAAAATGAAATGTGTAATTGTTAATGAGTTATTATATGAAAAATTGTCAGATTTTGATTCTGGGTCATCGTTTTTAGAATAATTCTAGCTCAAATAAAAATAACAAAAAATTAAAATAAAATAACTATAATATTGCCAAATTGCGATAAAAGTCTTCAGGATTACAAATAAAATAAAAGTTCACTTTATAAATATTTTTATTAAAACTTAAAGTAACAATGAACAGAGAGTATATATTTTTTATCAAACCAGTTTCTTATTTCTATAGAAAAAGGCACATCATTTAGTTTTAAAAACATTTAAAAGAAAAACAAATAATATCAATAGAAAATACAAAATATAGACACAATTTTTAGCTAAAATATTAATACTGAAGCACCACACAAAAAAAACTTATTGCTTTATCGTCATACTATTGTAACAAAGTAAATAAAAATAACACAGTAGCTTAGCTAGATTTTTGGGTCTATCATTAAATATTATATTGGATCTGGCGGAAGAAACCAACAATTACTCAATGAGTAAACTACAGAATATTTCATCCAATAAACAGCTGCAATTTTATGATAGGCACAGTTAATTTTTTAAATTTAACATTTTTATGGAAGAAAACCAGCATAGAAAGCGTAGGTATTTCCTATAGAAAAAAATAAAATCTAGGACAACCAACTAATAAAAACCAAGCTGATTTTAATTGCGGTTCCATCTTAAAAAAAATCTCTCACAGAAAATTCCTTCATTGCACACTATACTATATATTTTTGATTATTAATTGCAAATAAAAACCCAGGGGCGGATTAAGATACAAGTAAAGGGCGCCGAATGTTATTCCGCTTGTACATGTAAAATTCCCTGATCCGCTCCTGAAAAACCACCTTCCTTATTGCGTTATAGTCATCTGATACATCAACGTTTCAAACGCATCATTTCCAAACCGATGCCGCCACATTTCCGAAGTCAAAAACTGCTGCACAAACTGCGGATGGTAGTACTGGGCTTCCTCGCAAATTCGATGAGTACTCTTCCAAATCACCTCCAAATTAGAATACACATTATACATTTTATTATTGTGCTTCGCAAGCGTCTCAATAGTGACAATTTGCGGATATATCTCCTTCAGCTCCAGAAGATCATGGTACGAACAAAACGTGGACATCAACGGTACGATCAAAGTACTACCTTCCGTTACTACCTCCTGGACAGTAGCCAGTATCTTGTTTTTGATGATTTGTCTTTGTTCCACGTTGTTGTGGTGGCGGTGCTCTAACGCCTCAAACCAGAGTTTTTGAGGTACGCTCTGGAAATTATTAAAATTATTACTGGTTTTGTTATTGATTGGGGTGGTTACTTGAACTTCTGCGATACAGAGAATTGGTCGACAGCTGCTGCGGTGGTAGCTGGTGGAGTTGGCGCAACCTTCCGGGTAGGTGTCGATTAGTACTATTTTACCTCGTCCACCAAGTCGCCATTGCGGAAAGTGGGATTTTATGTGTTTTTCTGCGATAGCTGCTGAGGTGTTGTACAAGTTTCCCACCACTGTTTTCTTTACATCTAAGCGAAAATGGTATACAATAATTAATTAATTATAAGGCGTTATACATGATTTGCCTCTAAGTAATTTTAATTCAAAATTTACCTTATTAATCCGCTTCTATTCCATTAGTTAAGCATATTCGTTCAAACCAAGCATTATTAGTACTTATAATAATAAGTGAACTTAAACCTTACCTAACATATTAGCTATATACTCGATTTCCATTCCTTTAATCCAGCCAAGTAGGATCCTTATTGCGTTTTTGAAAGTGCACTTAACATCGGCGAAAACCGACTTTTCCCTTATTGCCCTCTTGACCTGGCAATCCAAACATTTCCATTGATACAAGTCTTGCACTTTAGCCGGTGTCCAAGCCATTGACTTCGTGCAAAATTCGTTTTCTTTGAGGTTTCGGCAGATTTGGATGTTCGAAATTAAACCAAAGCTCCTCAACCAGTAGACTAATTCATTCTCGTGGCCAGGGAGCAGCATGGGCCGCAGTACTTGCTGATAGAATCCGGGCTCACTAAGGGTAAGAGGATAAGGGTTTAGTACCCGCATGGGGCGCAACATTGATTTTTTTTTATATTAGTGCAACAGATGAATTGAAGCAACAAGTGAATATAATACTCACCAATCAAATTCTCTTATTAATGAAGCTTTAGAGGGATCGTTGTTGTTTTCGTCATTGCAGTTAACCGATGTCGTGATCACGTCTCTAATTTGCCGAATTTCCTTCATTTTCACTGCTTTCGGACCATAATCCAGGGAGAAATATCACAATTGATTTATTTTGATTTGGTACCCATCATCATGGTACCAAACAAATCAATAGGATTGCGCGTGCGTTGGAAAGGCATTCTTTTGGCGCTAATTTAGATTTTATATTTAGAAACGGTGCACCCTAAACTATTTCTTTCGGAGATAAAAGCCTGAAATTTTACGAGTAAAGCTCACGATTGGGGGTCAATTTTTCAATGTATAGCACCAGTTAACTTCCTTATTAAGACAATAATATCCAAGAAAGGCTAAAGTTACCTAACAATTGAAAAACTGGCCCTTATTGTCGGTTTTTATCCATATAACGTATATCATTGCTGACGTGAAGAAATCTCTTATGAAATCTGAAATAAAGGATGCCAATATTCTCAAATTTAACCCCAATCCCGTGATTTTAATTCAACAACAACAAATCGAATTATTACGATTCAAATGTACTGAATCACCACTTTTGTTGCTATAAGTTAAAGTATCTTCATAACAAGTTAACGTAAGTGGTTGAGGGGTTTAAAGTAGACACAAAACGACCACATAATTTTTTAAAATTTTTTCGCCTCTTTGTTTTTGGATTATTCGCGATTAAAATCAGGGCTCATACATTTTTAATCCTAGACAATACTTTTAAACAAAATCCTTGATGAAGGTTTACAATAAAATTTCAGGGGTTTAAATTTTTGCTCCAATTTCCTCCACCGCAACAGTTTTAGATTTTCCATCTTTCCTTTCCATAAACAAAGTGCATGTTTATTTTTTTACCCAATCTTTAACTGCACTTGCACGTGGTTTGATCAATGTATAGCTTCCACCAGCACGCTTGCGCTTACCAATCTGCAACTCTGGGGGGGACCTAAACTCACGCTCTGGAGGGTTCTTCCCACCCAAAGCTCGCTTAACAAGCTGGAGCTCCCAAGTGATACGAAATAAAACAATAATAATACCGAACGGTTTTCAACCAACGGTTTGCAGTGTCGATGTCGGTTAAATTTCTTGGATATATTCCATGTGTGATGAACGCTCTTTTAGCAAAATAGTTCTGTGAGTGGAGGAAGGTTTTGGTGGCGAAAAATAACGTTGTTGTAACAATAGTGGAGTAGCAATAAAATTAATTGGCTTTTCCGTTGGGGCCGGTGGAGGATACTGTGGGAAATGCTGGATGTTATGGTGAGGATTGCCTAAGAATTTATTTGTAAGATTCAAGAAAAAATTACAAAATATAAATTTTTGTATTAAGCTTAAACAGTTCAAGTTTGATTTATATTTTGTCATTTTTATAACTTATTTATATTTAAATTAATCTACTAATCTATCTAGAAAACAATTCTACGATAAAAAAAGTTGTAAACCTGTACACAGTGGAATTGGATAATTTTCTTATCTCAAATAACCACATCCTTGCAGCCGTCAGCACTAAACCAATAAAATTTACAATTATTTCTAAAGTTACGTTTACAACTGTATAAACTACAGAAACAAGTACACATCCCCTAAATTATGCTGGGTTCCCCAATAATAAATATTAAAGCAATCACGTGCACGAGGGTGCATAGTAGCAGAGCAGTCGTCAGCATAGAATATTTTATTTTATACCATGTGGGGTTTTAACTTTAACTATAACAGAGACATATGTTATTTATTATGTAAATTACATCAACTCTTAACTGCCCTAATATTACACACGTAAATAACCTTGATGACATAACAACTTCAATGGGCTTAATATTTTTATTGGTGTCCAAGTAATCACAATGATTGGAGGATAGGACAAATTTATTTGTTTGTTGCCATCTGTTTTAATTTCCCATAAAGTTATTAGCTGCGAAAAGTTGCTTGTGAAATTTAACACCTTTTAAAGTAAATTTATTTAACTCTCGTGAAGAATCTTGATGACCTTCCAAGGTAGTCTGGTTCCAATATTGCCTAAAGCTAAAAGTTGTGCTGCTAAATAATTGTAATTTTGTTACTACAAACAAACATGAATTCAAGGTAAATATTTGGTGAGAATTTTGTTTGATTTGTGAAAAAAGCTCGTAGAACATTGAACTTAAATCTATGCTGTTAAAATCGAAGTAAAACGATATTATTGTAAGTAAACTATGTCAATGACTTTCTTTAATATTGTGGTAAATTTACAATTTTTTTAGTTTATGGCAATCGTTGACGTTGACCTTTTTAATTTTTCTGAATGAAAAATTTCTACATTTTACTTACATTTATTTTATTCCAGATTTTAACATGTAGGTATGAATCAACTTAATTTAAGGTCTCTGATTAAGTTGAGCATTTACCATATTTATCGAGTTTCGGACATGTTCAAGGACCACATTGCATGTTATCGCATTTATAACAAGAGCTAGTGGTATAAAACGCGATTAAACTATATTATAGACCTCGGAATAAGAATAACGTGGTTTTGTCGATTATCTTCCGATTAAAGTTATTAATGCTCGTAAATAACCCTCACTCAATAACAAACTTATCATAAATAACATTTGAGTTTCTTGTAAAAAGTTAAGTACAAAAACCGAGGTACTAAGATAAGAAATTTTTATGCAGAGAAAACTTCTTGAGAGTCGAGTTGAAAGTAAAATTGTATAATAATTTTATTTTTTAACAGCCCAAATTTATGATGTGTACGTGTTATATATAAATTTAAGTCTGATGGTTTTGAAAAATAAATGTACGAGCACGCTAAAAAACAGACTTAGGAGATCCTCTAGTGATTCTTCCATCGCCCTGTCTAAATTTTTTACTCTCAATATAGGTTAATTTCCGAGGAATCGACGGTTTAGTAGTTGAAATTTCCATTTTTATGTGCAAATTTCGTTTTATAAAGCAGCAGAGAACTTTTGGCACATTAAAGTATCTGCATTTTGTCCAAATGTCCAAACAACTAAATGTTCGGAAAAAGTAAATTTGATTGTTTTTTTCCCATACGCGCAAAAGTTATCTAAATTAACTTCCATAATATTGATGGTTTTTTCTGTTATAATGCCAACATTTAGTTATATAAAAACGTAAATTTCGTAAAAATCCGCTCGGCGGTTCCAAAACTGTGGCACTTTAACCAAGCAGGATGGGAAAATTGTAGAAACAAAGAATTATTATTTTCAAAACGTTGGATCTAGTAGTCGGATTTTGATGAAATTTACTTTATTGCAAAGCTGGATGTTGGTTTTCCTTACAAAAAAGTTACACAACTTTTTATTTGGTGATTTTAGGCATTTATCGGAGCTTCAAAGCTGCACCTTTAAAAATGATAAAAATTTCTAGTAACTGTTTTAAAGAGTCACAGTTTTGAAACCGCTGGTTGGATTTGTGTCAAAAACATTTAAATCAAAGCTCAATAATCGTACTCTATTGAAAAAATCCTGAAATGTTAATATGAATTTTTTTTGCATTTTTTTCGAATTCCACTGTTCACTTTTCAAAAAACGTGTTTTTTGAGGGTGCTACCTACATTAAAATAATCACAGTTTTGGAACCACTGGTTGGATTTTGGTAAAATTTACTTTATTGCAAAGCTGGATGTTGGTTTTATGTACAAAAAAGTCCCCAAGTCTTTATTTGGTGATTTTAGGCATATTTCGCAGCTTTAAAATTGCACTTGAAAAATGTGACGTAATTTTCTAACGACTGTTTTTAAAAAAGCACTGTTTTGGAACTTGGGGAAAACGACATAAAGGTGCTTTCATGGGCCTCATCCAGTCCGGACTTAAATGTCATTGAAACTCTTTGGCATAAAATTAAACGTATTCTACGTAATAATCCACCAAGAACCATTGGGGACTTAAAGACCAAAATAGAAGAAATTTGGGACAGTTTAACGCCAGAATTGTAGCAAAATTTGATAAATTCAATGCCTTCTAGAATACAGGCAGCTATTAAAGCAAAAAGAGACGTAACCTCTTATTAATGGTCCTAAATTAAAAATTATCCCAACATTTAGTTTCAAATTCATTTTGTCAAATTTGCTAATTATTACGGTTAAAATATTGTTAAATCAAATAAATACTTTTCTTCCATTCATAATATTGTCATACTTCAAAAATTTACTTTTGTCCGAACATTTAGTTGTTAGGGCTCGTATATTCCGGAATTTTATGAAAAAATTTTATTAGGAGATTCTTTTTCTGATATACAAAACATATGCAGCTTATTATAAAATCTAACAGTTTTTGTAGTTTTAGTTTTTGATCCTCAATATAGTAATAAATCAAACTCTTCTGCGACGTGGATTACATAACATACAAATCCTCTGTACTTCCTAATAAAAAATTTACAACTTGAAACTATTCCCACATTACCTAAATCGATATAAAATTGTTGGTCACGCTAATTTAAAATTATTTTTGCGTGCTCGTAATGATGACCTACCATCACATGGTGGAACTTTGACAAAACAAATTAAATAATTATAGCTCTATGACTAGAAGGAAGAACAAAATAATCTTAAAACCAATTCATTATTTAAAAATAAATATCTGCATCAGGACAGATCATAAAGCCGCATAGTCCAGAAATAAGATTAGGTTGGTTGCATTTTCTCTTGTCATCGTTAATGCTTTTATTTCATTCCACCGCAGAGAATTATAGCTACGCAAGAGCTGAAGACTTTCAGAAATGCACACTGTTTAGAAAAATCTAAATATTTGTGGAATGCAGACGCGGACGCTATGGTTTATTAAAAGAAAAAGTAGATTATATCGGGACAATATTAATTCTAGTTAATAAACGGTTACGGCTTGTTAAACATCCTGTGTGGGATTAATAAATAATTCAATGGGGTTTAAAATAGCTTCAAGAAATTATAATTGTTTTATTGCAAAAGTTAAACATCTTTAGTAATTGCGTAAGGTTATCACATTTATATGTAACATAATTGAGGTACAATAAGAGTACATGAAATAAATTAAAGAGAAAGTGTTACCTACACAAAAAGTTAGCTAGTGAAGAAGACAAATAAACCGAAAGTAAAAGTAAAGGAATTTAAGTAATGCACATTTGTCGTAGATCTAATTATAATTCAAAAGAAGCAAATGGTAGTAGACGAACAAGCATGAGGAAGGCAATTAAATGAACAATTTCCATGTGAAAATAAAACAATAATTTAAATGTCGATATGGTTAGTGTCCTGAAATAGTTTATTGTTTTGCTATTTTAAAATGTTGTTTAGCATTACCAGACGAAAGAGTAAGTAAAGTTCAAATCACGCGCGAAGGGAATAGAAAGCCGTTTAAGACACGATCTTTTGTCGTGTCTGATTATCTATCTATTTTTTCCGGTTCTGGGGTATTTTGACTTTTAAGGGAAAAGTTTGTTAAGTTTTAATTCAAATTAACACTTTTTACTTTCTTATACGAAGTAATAAGAAATCGTGATTTTTTCGACTTACAGTGAAAAATGAAAAGTTGTTTGTGGCTCCAGGTCTGGAGATTTTGCAGGACCAAATTACTGGAGTTTCTCAACCTGTTCATCATATAAATTATTATTTCAAATTAAAAATACTCTACGTGCTAAGTGCTCGATATTTGCATTATTATCTGTACCACCATAAACAGTGTTGCTTTTTGTAAGTTTCATATGGCGGTAATCATCATGTTCACTGATTATTTCTACTTCCTTGATTAAATTGAAACTTGTGAAGAAAGCAAATATTAAATAACTGAAGCAATAAAACTTCGTACGCAAAAGTTTAGAAACCAACAAATAAAACAATTTGTATTATTATTCAAAACTGTCTGCGGTTTCGATATCAACAATTCACGACGAGTTCTTTAGCAAATTTGTATTCATTGATTTTCTGTGCAGTAACTCTTCGACACGATACAAATCTACACAGGAAAATATTAGACATGCTTCCAGTTCAGTCGATTATTGCAAACTTTAAATACTAAATAATTAAACACCATCCTTAAATTAAATAATTATTACTGCCTTGGGACTGTGGGAAGTAATAGATTTTTTTATGTAACTCTGAAACCATGAGAAATACTTTCATCGTTCGTACCTAATGTAATGGAAATACTGAACTGACACATATTTATTTAGTTTGTGAAATGCGCCTGGATGTCATATGTGCTTTAAGAAAAAAAACTATTAATAGAGGTTTAACTAGAAATTTACTGTTGTTAGTGTTCAAACGGTTTTTAAATTATAGAGAAGAAAATTACATTTTCTAAGGCAAAAAAATGAGGACGTGTTTTTTTCGTTATTTTAATCGCTATAATCAATACTTCAATAAAAACCGAACTTTTTCAATTAATTAGCTAAAGCCAAACCTTCACATGTAATAATCTTTTTATCGATTAAATGATACCTAGTTTCTTATCCAAACGCTTAAAAGGCTTTTAACATATAGAGAAACTAATTGAAACGATTAAAATTACGGTTTCAGAGCATAAAGAAGAAGAGGAAGCATATTCCTTCTCGTTTCTAAGAAAAACCGTGTGTAATGATATAGAAAGCTTTCAATGCACATTTTACATCTGCATTATGATAAAAAATAATTTATTTGAGATGGTACATCAGGATGGATTACATGCTACAACTCTTATTTATAAAGAAATTTGTGCCACAAAAATTCTAATGTAAACAGTTATAAAATAATTTTAAACGGTGTAGGTTCCAACTGATCTACTGCTTGCATGTTATAAAATTTATTTTTTATTTTGGCAACATACTTGTAAAAATTCTGTAATAAAAAGTATATGTCGTGGGCACCAGTTCCTGTATATGGGGTTTAGAATATGCGAAAGGTGAGATGTAGGTACAACAAGCACTAAAAATGACGTAAATTTATAGTTTGGAAGATGGAAGTTTGTGCAGGTATAAATTTTATTGTAAAGTTGAAAAATATTTGAGATTTACAGAATTATTCTGCGATGAAAAATATTACGATTAAAAGATATGAGTTGTTTATGCCTGCCCACTGAAGCATTTCCACTTTGCCAGTTATACCATGAATATCAATATGTACTTTTTTAAAATCATATTCCAAAAATGACTTTTTTGTTAATTTAGTTTCTTATTTTACTACAACTAAAGAAACAATTAATTATCTAATTCACAAAATTTTAACTAATTATCAGTTGAAATTTACAATTGCGTCGAAACACTTTTAATTATGAATCATTGCTTTCACCAGTTACAACATTTGTTTGATAACATCGTTCAAACAAGCCTTAGTTTTTGATTGCAGCTGCAGGTGCAGCAGGTAAAGGGTTATTGCTCTGTAGAAAACAATTTGAATTCGTTTTATCACCATCACCACGGAAAATGCATTAGCCAATTTTGTTATCGGATATTTATGAGTCAAAACTTGTGGGCTAAAATAAGGTGTGTTTTTTATTAAATGTTTCTGTATATACCAGTTTTTGCCATTACTTTTGGTATTTACCTAAAGGATTGTAAATACTATTTTTGGTAAGTATAGCCTTCGTTTATGGCAGTAGAACAATAAGTTATATAATGGTCAATGCCATTTCAAGTCAGTGAAGTGAATGAGTCACACCAGTCATCACCAATGTCTGCTCGAGTTGGAGGTTCAGAAGCAGAACGTGATGTTCAAGTACAAGTTGCAATGGTTTTATTTGAAGCACCATTTGGTCTTTCCTTATTACCAGCTGCAGTTACATAGAAAAGTAATTTTGTGATGAAATTTTAGATTAGCTCTTTTTTGTTGAAAAATTATTTCGTTAATTAATAAATTGTAAACTCATGGGAAAATAATTGTTTATATGCAAATTGTAATTAAATTTAATTACGGAAAGTGAGAATTTTTAACGGTAATTCAAGGAAGACAATAACTTTATATTTATTATGGTACAAATAATATTTTTCCAAATTTGTTCATAAACGTTACACAACATTTAATGAGTCCGGAAATATTACAAAAATTTTCATTGAACTTTTAATTACTACACTAATAATATTATATTGCTCTCATTTACATGAAAATAATAAACACATAAATATTAAAAAATGAATAAGAGCAAACGGAACTACAAGCAATAAGTAATAAAACAAAAAAATTTATGTGATCGATAAATTTGGTTCTTCTCTCGATAACGAGATTTAATTAACTAAACAAAATTTTGCATGCCTGTCCTTCTCCCTAAGGACAATTTTATGAAGATATTTTCGATTTTGGGGGCACCAGTGGCGTGCAATTCGGTCACATCTCAATTATTTCAAAGAAAAAAGTATGCCACTGTAATTTAAAAAAAATGTTTTTATCTATCGAATTCCTTGTTCAATTTGGAGTGAAATTTGCTTTTACAGAACAAAAATTGAAGTTTTAGTTCCAGAGATAATTATGCAATTTTTTCCAAACACGTGTTAACTTGAAATTACTAAAAAATCCGGGAATGATGACAGATGCTGTTACTTCATTAGTTCGTCGTTGTCAGAAATGCATCGAGGCTGGCGGGTTGTATTTTGAACAGTTGCTGTAATTTTATATTTATTTTTTGTTACTTTTTGTTTTTTAATAAATTTCCTATTTGATTTCTGACTAATTTCAAGTTGGCACGTTTTTAGAAAAAACTAATTATCTCTGGAACTAAAACTTAAATTTTTGATCTGTAGCAAAAGTTTACTCCAAATTGAACAAGGAATTCAATAAATAAAAAAATATTTCTTAAAATTACAATGGCATGCTTTTTTCTTTGAAATAATTGAGATGTGGCCGAATTGCACGCCACTGGTGCCCCCCAAAATCGAAAATATCTTCATAATATTGTCCTTAGGGAGGAGGGCAAGCGTGCAAAATTTTGTTTGAATCCAAGCTTTTTTATAGAAGTTATTGCAAAAAAAATTTTTTTGTAAACATAAACACCCTGTATCTTTCTTAGGAATCGAAATAGATGTATACATATTTTCGATTAAAACTGATACACCCTGTATAAGCTAATTTTTACTCATTTATTTACCTTTAAAAAAAATCCTGAAAAAGCCTCACTGCTTTAGTGCCTAACCTAATTTGATGCTAAGAGACTAAAATTTTTTGAAAACTAAAAATATTTGGTGGAAAATTAAAAATCTTTTTTAAATTTGATTGGGCTGTTTAGCAACCAAGTCGGAAAAGTGCCAATCGAATTAATGAATTTAAAGTAACCGCGTTCAATATTTTTCCTTCCAAGCTCTCAAAAAAGTAACACTTTTCTATCGTTACTTCTAACAACTAAATATTAAGTTTAGCTTTATAATTAACCGAAATTTTATCATGAATATCTAGTAAAAATAACAAAATAGAATATTCCAAATTCCTCCTTATCTTAATCCCAGGGAAACTATCATCTCCCTTCTAAAGTTTCGTTATGAAAACTATTTGTTTCATTAATTAAAAATTACAGACCTCATGGGAAAAATATTGTATTTATGCAAATGGTAATTAAAATTAATTACAGTATGGGGAGTGAGAGTTTCAAACAGTAATTTAACACTTTCCTATTGCGTATATGCTATTAGAGAACAAATTAGAACAAAATTCCTTCTTATATTCAAATTTATGGTTCATAAATTAATCGTTCGATAACAATTTTATGTAGTTCACTTAAATAGGTTTCAGATAAACAAATAGGCGACTATAATATATGTATTAATTTTGATAATTATAATTATATATAATTTGTTGTAATTTCCAGCGCACTATTGTTTTAAATACATGGTCATAGGCGAAAGATTTATGGCTTTCCTTTTCAATTTTCCTCTCTGCAGGAACAATTTGCATTATATTGTAAAATCATATAAATCTATTAACCTCTAGAAAGTTTTAATGCTATTAAGGATAATACCTTTTACGCTGTCTTCAACGCTTTATTACGTACATTATCATCATCAATGCAATTTTTTCCTGACATTTACATGTTTTTATACAGTTTACAACTTGTGGAAAAATCAAATTATAAAAAACCTTGCAAAACTAACATGACCTACTAAAGTTGAACTGTTATTTAAATATTTACTGGAAAAAACCTTCACTTTCTTGGGGGTTCTTAGAAAGAAAACGTTAATCTCACGTAATAAAAAAACTTTAATAAAAATTGAAAATTTGTCTCATAATATAATTAAATTATTTTTGCGAGACATCACACGCAACAATAAAATAAATTTAGTTTTCGACCAGGCACCACCACTCCCAAATAATTTATTGATAAAATACCAGCTCTGCTTTCAGTAACATTTTTCTAGTCTCTGTAATTCTATACAAAACGGATAACTCTCTGATGGGAACGCGATTCACATGGTTAATCATTTGTAATGTTTTTGTTAGTGATGTGTATCCGTACAATTTAATCTCTAGAACATTCTTTCGGGAGGATATCAGATGTCACCTGATTCTAAATTTACGATCCACTGAGAGCCTAAAAAAATCCTTATCAAACATGATTTTTTTATTAAATATTGATGTGTTATTTGATAAACCAAACCGTTGATACTAAAATAGAATCCAATTTTGTTTACCAAACTCTATCACATCGCAAACAAAATAGGTACTTTGTTTAATCAATACAAAGTTAGTTTGGGAGTTTGAAGATAGTTCTGAAAAAAACTGCGTATTTACCGAGTTATTAGTTTATTTGTTTCAGAATAAATAATTGAGTCAGACTACACCAGATATGGAACTTGATTCGCTGCCGCATCATTCAACCATGAATATCATTCCCCCCGTTAGTACTGCGAAAGATACAATACCAAATGACAACTGCGAGGAAGCCGACAGCACAATACATCCTTTCAACATTTCCAACATAACTGTTATAGAACGTCACACCTTGGAAAATGATAACAAGCACAGTGTCCATTGTGAAGGCAGTGATAGTGGTGTGGAAGTTCTAGAAACTACAGACAATTGTAACTACCAACGTGCACTAAGCGTTAATTCCCAAGATGATGCCCTAAATTGCGCTAGATCCTGTGATTCATCCATCATAAGTTGCTGTTCGAATTATGAGGAAGCTTACAATATTCTAGTGAGGAAGAACTCGACGCTCTTGGAGGATTACACCTTGAGACATGCGGATGTCACCAGTGAAAATGGCAGTGAAAGCTCGTCCATCAGCGGCGGAACTTCCCATAGAAGAACAACCGTTTTGACCAACAAGAAGAAAGTTTCGGTAACCGAGGCCAAAACTAAAGCTACGTTAGCAAAGGAACGATCCAGATCCAAACCTCCAGTTAATCCTAAGCCATCTGAACGTTTAAAGTCAGTAGATAGACTATCGGGTGCTTCCCACAAATCTAGTCCCAGAACAAGACCTTCAGTTCCTTCCAATTTAGAGTTAGCCAAAAAACAGCGCACACCCTCGAGTAGAACCACCTCGAACACTCGTGGTACTCCAAGCACCCCTACAGAAGACGGTAGATGGCCTTCAGTGAACAACAGTTGTAAATCAACTGCAGTAATGTCCAGGTCATTCAAAGACAGTCCCAGACCGAAGTTAACACAAGTTGACTCGAAGACTATTGAAAAGTACGCAACGTTGCCACGACGGAAAAAAGAACCTCCAAAAGAAACTACCAAGGAACAAAAAAAACCATCCAGTAGAGACAGTAGCTTAGGTCGTTTAGCACTAGCGAAGAAGCAAAGCTCAAGGGAAACAACTCCATCCAAATTCTCCAATACGTTTTACAAGACCAAACAAAAAACTAGGATTTACCACGAGATTAGCATACAAACTGCTTTGACTATGTCCGATGTGGAGAAAGCACTTTCAGGGGTGGAGGTAACTGTTAAAGATCCAGAGGCGTTGGAGAAATGTTGCAAAGAAATTCAAGTGGACATGCGTGCAAAGGATGTGGAAAAACTACAAGAGCAACTACAGCTACTTACAGATAAATACAGTGAACTAGTGGAGGAACACAAGACCCAAAGGGAGAAGTTGCACGAGACTGAAGGAAAACTCCAGGAGGAAATAGTGGAAAAAAATGGGTTAAAGGAGGAGTTGCTCAATAATTCGCAGCGAGTTTTGGCAATTTTAGGTGGAGAAGTCGAGGGAAACAGCGGTAAGTACAAGTAAATCCAACCCAACTATAACTTAAAAATTTTTATCTTCAGAGGAAACCAGTGACAGTTTACTAGTATTGGAAAACCGTTTCCAAAACGTGGGCCAAGTCGTAGTACAACAAGAAGAAGAAATCTCCAAACTCAACAGAATATGCCGCACTCTTCAGCGAGACCTGGAAAAAAGCCAGTTGTCCCAGAGGATATTCCTACAACATCAACAGGAGCTCCAAGCTGAAAGCCTGGAGCTACAAGATTTCTTACAAGCCGAAAAGAACACGTTAGGTGATGCGTTGAGGGACACCGAAATAGAAATAAAACGCCGCGACTTGACCATAAACCAAAAAGACAAAGAGTTGCAGGAGAAGATGGACGAGTGCAAATTCCTGGTGCGATTGAGTGAACAACGCAAACAGGAAAACTTGTGCATGCAAGCCAAATTGAGTGCTTTGGAAAATAATAGCAGGGATTTGTTGGTGCATCAAGGGGGATCACTGTCCAGTGCTGCTGTTGCCCTTTCTGCTTTGGTTGCCAGACTGGATGGACTTGTAGAGGAACTTGTCATTGCCTACAATATTTCCGAGCAGGAGTTGGAGGTACTTAAGTTGTTTATTTGGTTTATTTTCATTTTATTTACACAGATTTTCTAGGACGATGTGTGCCATAATGAAGCCTACAATAACAGTAGCAGTAGTCCGGAAACTCCGGAAATAACCCGGAAAATGTTCGCAGCTAATCAAACTCCATCCCCGAAGAAAGGTTCCTCGTTTGTCTCTGCTGTAATCAACGCTATTAAAAACGCGGCAGCCCAATCACCTTTTGCTAACCGCGACATGAGCAATCTAAATAAACTACGCTCCAATTCCAATGAGATGTTGGACTCGGAAACGGAACCTTGTCTAATGATGGAGCATGTGCTAGAAGACGTTGTTATTCCAGATGGACACTCGCATAATATGATATCATCTGGAAATGGCATATTAAGTTCACGACTGACCCACAGTGAGAGCCTCAAGGATCTATCCCAAGCCATTTTAAACAGACAAATGTCAGAGCAGGCTAGTTTAAGTTACGCTGGTAGCCTAAATAATTCATTCACCAAAGATTTATCACAACTTTTCCCAACTATATCACTTGTAGACCAAGTAATCGATGTAGACAACTTAGTCACAAGACTGTTGAAAGTTATCCGGATTATACAGATGGAAAACGATGATTGTATGAATGAACTTGAGGAACAACGCGATAATTTATCCGAACAAGTTAACAAACAAAAAAAGAACAATAAAGTAGTTGTTAAGCAATTGAAAGACTGGGAGACACTCGGCGCCCGACTCCAGACTGAAATGAAAGAACTGATGACGCAAGTTAGTAGGAAGAACACGGAAATCGATAATATTAAAACGGAATTGAACAATCAGAGGGAACAAGTGGAGAAATTAAATCAGGATGTGTGCGAACTGTCCACTGCTTTAGCTAAAACTGAGTTGGAAACCAAGCTGAAGGAGGAGGAAGTTAGGGAGGAGCTAAATAGATGGGAGAGGAGTGGTGAGACACCTGCACCTGAGGTTCTCGCCAGGCTTATAGCTTCACAAAATGAGGTCAGTACAAATAATACCTAAATAAAATCCTTGCTGACGATTTTTTATAGATTCCAGTACTCCAAGAGAAATTATCGGAAAAAGAACGCCATCTCCGCGAACTTACACAAGAATTTTCTGCGAGTAGACAAGTTTTAACTGAGAGCCTCAAAGACGCCGTCAATGAAGCCAGAAAGCAGTACGAAGCCATCGACACCGCACTAGAAGTACACTACTTTAATAAATTTAAATCAATTTGCAATAATTTTGTTGTAGGTTTTGCACAGTATTCAAACAGTGGTTCAGCAATGTCCAACTTTGTCCAAGCTCCAAAGGGATTTAGAGGAAGCGAACTTCCAAAGTGCATCAGTGATGCCCTTTGTTGCCCCACCAGATTGCAACGCCAATGCGGATCTTATACAGGCTGTTGGTAATTTGGAAATAGCCACACCGAAAATCACTGCCTAGTTATAAGCGAAGCGGACACTCTTGGTTAAAATATATTTGGTACTACTACTGTTATAATGCTATAGCTCCATTATAGTTTACATAGTATTGTATAAAATATTCACACGTGTAATCTCCCTGATATTGTATTGATTGGTGGTAATTGTTTTGATTTCCTAGAAAATAATAAGGCTGATCAACTGATGCCGTGTTACAAAACGTCCAAAACGAATTATTAGTAAATTGGAAATTGTATTTTGTTGTTTGGTGTGAAATAACATCCGCTTTTTTTATTTTTAAATATATTTTATATTACTTAAAATTACATTGTCGTCTTTAATTGTAATTTTTTATTGGTGCTTTGACAAATACAATATTTTTAGAATGTACCATATTATAACGCCATTTACTGTAAATACATTAATTTATTAGTTACATATTTAGTTTTATTTCAGAAATTTACACAGAGAACTAATACTGAATATCAACAATTTTCTACAACAAAAGGATTAAAAAGTTACGCGATATACAACTAAAAGACAATTATTACAGAAATACTTTAACCCTTAGAAGAAACTGAAACTTAATTCGACAGATACAAACGATGATAATCATTGGCACCAAACGCACAATTACACTTAGGACACTTTCTCTGTCTGGTTTCATATCTAGTTTTAAGACAGTCGTAACAAAAAACATGGAAACATTTCGACAAAACAGCATCCTTTCTTTTAACTTTACACGAGGGACAAGTCAACGTTTCTTTGTATTCTCTAATCTCCTCCATCATCACTTCATCCAGAGTCGTACCAGCCAGCTCCATCTTCTTCATTCGTTCTGCTTTACGTTTCAACTGAGCAATTTCCTCTTGCAAACGTTTCGTCTTGTAAGCTTCTGCTTCCAATGAGCTTGTTTTCTCCGCCACCACCTGCTGCGCCTCCTTCATTTGGGAGTGATACTTCTCTAAATGTAGCTTGAGATCTGCAGCGGATTGCGCGGATTCTATAGCCTTACGCTTGTGCATTTCCATCGCTTGTTGGCGTAATGTTAGCTCTTTTTCAGCAGTTGCTAAGGTGTTTTGTAGAATGCGTTCTTTTTCCTCTAGCTTTCGCACAACTATATTTGTCGCCTCTACTTGAGTGGTCAGAGTGCTAACTTGCTCCTTTAATACGTCTTTTTCTTCGCGTGCTAACTTGTGTAGTTGATTGGTTTTTATTCGCTCGGACATTAGTTTAAAGTTCGCATCGTCCTTTTCGCGAAGTTGCTGAATCAGTCTCGAGTTTTGTTCCTAGGAACGAGTATTAGAAATTTGGAGTAAAACAAACTGAAGAATTTTACCTGCATGTCCTCGAAAGCTTGTCCGGTTACTTCCATTTCGTTCAACAATGCTTCTTCCTCATGTGAGCCAACAAATGGGCGCATAGGATGCAAAGGATTGTGACTGCTCCAGTTTCCATCTGAAGGTTTTTGGGAAGCCACTTGTTTTTGCAACTCGTACTTTTGTTCTTCTAGTTGTTTGATTTTTTTCAACGCCTCGTCTTCTGCTAGTTTTCTTTTATCATCGCGTTTGCTGTCCTAAGAAATAATACAATAAAACCACGCTCGTTTAAATTCTTGTTACACTCACCTGCATTTTCTTTATTTGTTGTCTTAGTTCATCCAAATCTGTTCGAAGTTTTTTTTCTGCAGCCATTAACTGAACTTTGTCGCGTTGTTCCTTGCTAACACCTTTATACATGTCTAATAATAATTTCAATTCCTTCTGTTCGTTTAGAGCTTTCCTAAAAAACGTAATGTTAGTTTTTGTTGTGGGGGATTATACAAGAAGGTACTTTAATTGGTTTTTTAAGTCGCGAACTAATTCGTTTTCAGCAATTTTCGCCTCTTTAGCTCTTTGAGCCTCACGGTGGTCCTTTTCAGTTTTCACAGCAACTTCTTTTTTTATCACATTCTTTTCTTGCTTTACACCACCTTCTTTTTTGCCCGAAGGAGAACCACCTGCTTTATCTTTGTCACCATCAGCGTCTTCAGTTTGCTACAACAAAAAATTAGTAAATTATGTTACATTGTAAATTATTTTCAGTTTTTACTTCTGTTTCTTCTTCCTCTTTTTTAACAACAGGCGTACTCGTTGGTTCCTCTTTAATCTGAGATCCAGTCTCATTACTTGGCGTCGCCTCTTCTTTAACAGCCTCTTGTTTAATGTTTTCTTTAGAATCCTGGTTTGCACCTTGGAATTTAGTTAACTTGGCATTTAACTCTTCTATTTCCTTGCGTAATTTCGGAATTTCCCCGTTAGCTTCCTTGTACTTCCGCTTGTATCTATGCACTTCGCCTTTTAGTTGAGTCGTGTTATTTTGCAACGAGGTGATTAAATGTCGCATCTCCTTGTTGATTGGACCAGTTTGTTCGTTGGCTGCCAAGTTTTGCTCAAATTCGATTCGTAACATTTCGTATTCTTTCCGAAGTTGCGCCAAAAAGTCTTCTAATTGCATCACTTCTTGGCGTAGTTTTTTCTGGGCTATTAGTTCCTCGCCCTGGAAGAGAAAATATTTTAAAAGGGGTTTTATTTTAAGGGAAATCTAGCTTACTTCCATCATTTCAATGTTGCGCAAATGTGCGTTTTTGCTGGTTTGCAACTGTTGCCTGGCCTCGTCCAACTGCGTTTTTAGTTGCATACTTTCATTGTAAAGGACTGAAAATTGGGACTGTAAACATTTATATTCTGTAGTTTCCACTATAACACTTTCAGGTAATTGTCTTATCTGAAACAAAATTGTTAGTATGTTTGGCTAGTATTACTTTGCAGTTTACTAGCAGAAAGAAGCTAAACCTTATTAAAATAATGGGTACACATTTTATTGCTACAAAAGTGAGTAAAATAAATAAAAATTTAAACAAAAAATCAACTTTCTGCTAATAATACTGTGGGTTGCCTATTTCGCATACTAATTTATCATAAATGTCGAAATATTTATGACCTACAATCCCAAGCTTTATTACAAATAAAATAACCCTTACATCCATTTTAAGCTTCTCGACTTCTTTCAGCGTCTCCCGGTGAGTTTGATGCAACTTATCCAACTCTTGCAATCTGTTATTCGCCAGCTCCTTATGCTCCTCAACTTCCTTAACCAAATCCTCCAGTTTAGCCTGCGAGACATTCGTTTGCACCACCTGCTTCTGCTGCAATCCCTTCTCGGGGTCCCCATGCAGTTGATGATACGCCTTAAGCTTCTCCACAGCTTCCGCCAAGTGCGTTTCCAACTTATCATTACGATTCCTTACTTTATCCAACTCATACTGTAAATCATCGATTTGATTCTTCAACTCAGCGGTTTCAGTTTCCTTGGCTGTGACAGAATCCTGCAGCTCGGCCATTTTTAGGCCGTTCGTGTGGTATTTTTCATGTAGGGATGTGTGTAATGCTTGTAGGTTGCGGTTTTCCGCTTGGAGTTGGACGTTTGTTTGACGGATAACCTCGTCGACTAGCGGGGCGTCCTCTGCAGAAAGATACAAGCTAGTTATTGTATCAACAAGAATTAAAGAACCTTACGTCCTTCCAGCTCCCCCTTGAGAGCCAACGTAATTTTCTCGTTTCTTTGGATAAGTCTGTCGAACGCTTGGATAACTTTGGCAACGGCTCTTCGAGACACCTGCACGCGGTTCGCTAGTTTATCATTCAGTTCATCTTTGTCCCAAGTGGAAAGCTGCATTAAAAACGAGGTAGTTGCCTCGCTTTCATCTAAAACACCCCAATTAGTAAACGAAAGTAACAGTTACAAACGCTTACTTTTATTCTCGGATTCATCAGCAGTTTCCGCGTCGAAACGTTGCAAAAGAATACGAATATCCTCGTTCAACTGATTCCAGTAGCGATTGACAACATTCAGCATAGCATCATCTTGGGTTTGTCGTTTTTCCAGTTGTTCAATCCGCTGGCGAAGCTCCTGTTCTATCCGGTGTCTTTGTTCGATTCTCTGCGGGAAAACAACGTGAAAACATGGATATTTTTACGGTTTTAAACGGTTATACTTGAGCTAGTTTCTTGTTTTGAAATTGCAATACTTTGATGTCCATTTCTTCTAGGGTGGAAACCGGACCGATGAGATGTGGTTCAAAGTGGATTTTTTTGATAGGGGGCTGACCCCCGCTTGTACTTTCTTCTGCATGTCTCTTCGACATTTTTTGAGGTTATGTTGTACACCTAAACAAACATCGTTTAGTAAGCAAATTATATCAATCTGGATATTTGTAAATAACGATTACCTAAAATTCACTCAAATACCTACGTTTGTACAAGTTTCTATGCTGTTTTGGAATGATTTGTGAATTTTACTGCCGACTTATTGCAATGGCAGGTTTTTTTCTTTAAATACTATATTTGTATACTTTCTGTGGTTTGGTCATTATGGTTTATTAAACTAGGACAATAATTAGAAGTTTGCCAGAATACAATTTCTGTTTATTTATATATTTATACCGGAAAATAACGTAGGACAACTTTTAGACACAAACACCAAACACCACATTTACATTTTCTGTGCGCGTGCGCAGACTATGGGTAGAAGTGCAGATTTTTAAGTACGCAGACTACAGACTGTAGAAGATGAAGATTCTTCAGTCTACGCAAGTTTCATCAATTTTCATTAAACATCAAAATGTTTTCTGTATCACAGGTCACAAATCGTTTTGAAAGATTAAAATAATGTTTTTTATGGTACAAATTTGATATTTTAATATGGAAATTTGTAGAAGTTGGCATCTTTTAATAAAATAAAATAATTCTGAAAATGGCAGGAATAAATCTGATAGAATTTTCAGATAACGGTAACATTGCCTGTTGTAAAAATTCAAATTTGACTCAATTCCAACTAGTGGTTCCAAAATTATCGCTTTTTAATCATATGTTTTCAAAATTCTTTTAAATTGGGCCAGAAAATTTTGTCAAATAGAGTCAAAAATAGCAGGAGGGATTTTTCAGATGACGGCAACATTGCCCTTTGTAAAAATTCAAATTTGACTCAAATCCAACTAGTGGTTCCAAAATTATCGTATTTTATTCATGTTTTCAAAATTCCTTTAATTTTGTCAAAATAAAATATTGTGAAAAATGGCAGGGTGGCTTTTTCAGAATTCCAGATGAAGGCAACATTGCCCTTTGTAAAAATTCAAATTTGACTCAAATCCAACTAGTGGTTCCAAAATTATCGTATTTTATTCATGTTTTCAAAATTTCTTTAAATTGAGATAGATTATTTTGTCAAAATAAAATATTGTGAAAAATGGCAGGATGGATTTTCCAGAATTCCAGATGAAGGCAACATTGCACTTTGTAAAAATTCAAATTTGACTCAAATCCAATTAGTGGTTCCAAAATTATCGCATTTTAATCATATGTTTTCAAAATTCCTTTAAATTGGGCCAGAAAATTTTGTCAAATAGTGTCAAAAATAGCAGGATCGATGTTTCAGATGACGGAAACATTGCCCTTTGTAAAAATTTAAATTTGACTGAAATCCAACTAGTGGTTTCAAAATTATCGTATTTTAATCATAATTTCAAAATTCCTTTAAATTGGGCCAGAATTTGTTGTCAAATAATGTCAAAAATGTCAGGATGGATTTTCCAGATGACGGCAACATTGCCCTTTATAAAAATTCAAATTTGACTCAAATCCAACTAGTGGTTCCAAAATTATCGCATTTTAATCATGTTTTCAAAATTTCTTTAAATTGAGATAGATTATTTTGTCAAAATAAAATATTGTGAAAAATGGCAGGATGGATTTTCCAGAATTCCAGATGAAGGCAACATTGCACTTTGTAAAAATTCAAATTTGACTCAAATCCAATTAGTGGTTCCAAAATTATCGCATTTTAATCATGTTTTCAAAATTCCTTTAAATTGGTCCAGGAAATTTTGTCAAATAATGTCATAAATGGCAGGATGGATTTATCACATGACGGCAACATTGCCCTTTGTAAAAATTCAAATTTGACTCAAATCCAACTAGTGACACTTCGAAAATTACCTTAAAATTGATACAGAGAGAGATAAAAATATGCTAAAATATTAAATAATTAAATTATGAACCTGATGACGATACCTATCTCAAAAACGTCACAGAAATTCTTAACAATAAATAATAAGAAAAGTTGCAGCTTTTACGAAATTAAAATGAGCTCAAAAATAACCGAACAACACAAAATTCTTTTGCAGGAATTTAAAGAGATTTCACAATTTCCATAGCAGATTCTTCATACACGTTAAATTCCTCCTCTTTTGTCCCATTTAACCGATTCTCTATCTTTTATATTTAATTTCTGGGATCCTAACAGTGGGGATCGAAAATTATAGGATGTTAAAATAGAGATCGATGTTGACAAAAAGTTGTGCTCAAAAAGATAAGTAGGTACACAAAATGAAGGCAAACGTAGAGTTTTTTTATCAGATTTTTGAAAAATTGTCCAAAAAGAAGCAAGTACCTATTATAAGTTTTGCTGCTTGAATTTTTATTTTTGCAATTTTGTTAAAATAAATCTTAAGATTTCTATATAAATTTTTGATAATAATAGCTCTTTCGTTTATTATTTTACAAAATTCTACGAATTCTTGCAACACAATTTTTATAGTAGCTTGAAGAAATATCTGTTATAGTTTTTCTACAAATTGTAAAGAAGTTTTCCTTGGGTACCTAAATTGGTCGATAAAAACAGAAAATAGCAAATAAGAATTCATTATTCTTTAGCTTAGATAAATACGTTATCTTATCTTTATTTTGATGGTACCTAGAGCTAGAGTATGAGTAAATTTTATAGTCTTTATCCACTAACCAATAATTTAAATTAGTTTTTAAATGTCCAACTGTATCCAAATTCAGGATGACGATTTGATCATCATTTATTGATAAAATCTTCTCAAAGACTCTAAAACATGTTGTTCTTGTTCCGCAGAACTGCGCAGGTACCTAAACCAATTTAATGATTTTTCCGACGAAAATACATAAAGACAATGCAGATTTCACATCTAGGTACTATTTAGGATCAGTTTCAGTTTCCCCTTGGAAAGTTATCCGTTCTGCTGCCAAAAAACCCCAGTGGATTCAAACTTGATCTTGCTGGGGTGAAAAATCCAGAAGGGTTAGCAGCTAAATAATAAATTTTCCGATAAAATTCTCCAGGATCAAAACTAAATCCTACAACAAGAAGTTGATTCAAATAATGCTTAGCTATCCATTTCCCGTTATTGAAGGCATATCGTAAGGCACTCGGGTGGATCTTCGCTTCCCACCATTTGTGTCCCCAAGCTCAACGTATCCTGAGTTGAATTGAGTGGGGAGAGCGGCTCGGCTAGTGACTACATCGTGATGGCGTGCCCGTTCCAAAGCAGCATTGTGACCGCTTACTAAAACGGACACCCATCCATCGAATAACAGTTTCTAAATTGCTGAAAACAACGCGATTCCCTTGATTATGTGCTCTAGTTTGTGTATCAAGTGTTGAATTAAGAACAATCACCATGACAGAGGCAAGACACGGCAATTATCAGTCTTGTTGTAGACTGTGTCTATGTGACAAAGTTGACTCCTTGAAATCGGTTTTCGATGATGCGACAGCGGATGGTTCCCTATCGCTGATGATTTCAACAGTGGTTGCCATTGAGGTAATGTTGTGCTTTCATAATTTGCTCTTAGTTTATCTAATTTATCGATGATTTGCATGGGAAATGTTGACAATCGTGCGTTTCGTTGGTGATTGTGTGGCCAAGGTGGTTAGGCGCCATAAGGCGCAGCTTGGGTAAGGAATGCGTGCATTATCAACCTTACTGCTGATGTACGTCACACCAAGCAGATTCGTCCAGGAAGAAATGGCTGCCGTGTTGGTAGGCTACATAATGATGCCTCGTTGTGATTTTACTATTACTGCGTTGATGCAGCTTTGGAATTATTGTTAGCAATGCAAACTAGTTCCATTAAAATAACTAAAATCGGTGATTTGGTCTTAAAATCGGAAAGAATTAAGTACCAATTTGCTCTTTGGTACGATTAACATTAAATGGTTACTCCATTCTACCGATATGCAGATAGGGAAGCATCTTTGAATTCCTCTAATCCACTAATTAAATTATAATCGATTTATTTGTGGGTACCTACTTACTTTGGAAATGTAGAAAAATTCTGCCTTAAATACATTATTAAATTAATATTGAGAAAGTAGGGAACAGTTCCAATTTTGTTCATAAAGAAACGTTTTGGTGGCAAAAAATCCGCGTTGTAAGAATAATTCTGGATGCATTACAGTCTAACAACATTTTAAGATAATAAAAAAAATATATGAACTTTCTGAAGGTTTCCTACAAATAAAAAATAAAGCATCAATCAACTTCACTTTTTGGTAGTCTCAGCTCCAAAAATTTAATACTAGACTTGCCGACTTATCCACAATATATTTTTGTCAAAATGAGGACTCGTATTCTAGTGCTTCCCTCGATGCTTCATCATCTTGTATCTTCAAGTTCAACTACAAGAAGAACAATAAAAACGATTTGTTCTTTTTTGTCATTCATTTTTCAATACCACAGTCTCAACTGGAATCATAATTCCTGCTTTCATAAAATTAAAAATCCATTAGATAATATCTATTAAATTTTGTGGGGCTTCTTTATTATCTAGAATCTAGAAATTTCCGTTTAATTGCATTTGTTCAGTGACTCTTGTGGTCAATATCACTATTCACGAACTATAACAAATCACAAATTTTAGGGGTTTTTGTACTTTTCAGCATTTGAATTAAATGAAAATTGCACCAAAATGACCAGTGGTTCCAAAATACTACATTTCCAAACTGTCATTTTCTAAAATATTTCACCATTTAAAAAAATAAATTTAGATAGAATAGGAACTGTTTTAGGTATCCCATTATCAAAGAAACGACGAAATAATATTAAATTTTGTGAGGCTTCCTTTGTATTATCTAGAATCTAGAAATTTCCGTTTAATTGCATTTGTTAAGTGACTCTTGTGGTCGATATCACAATTCACGAACTATAACAAATCACAAATTTTAGGGGTTTTTGTACTTTTCAGCATTTGAATTAAATGAAAATTGCACCAAAATGACCAGTGGTTCCAAAATACTACATTTCCAAACTGTCATTTTCTAAAATATTTCACCATTTAAAAAAATAAATTTAGATAGAATAGGAACTGTTTTAGGTATCCCATTATCAAAGAAACGACGAAATAATATTAAATTTTGTGAGGCTTCCTTTGTATTATCTAGAATCTAGAAATTTCCGTTTAATTGCATTTGTTAAGTGACTCTTGTGGTCGATATCACTATTCACGAGCTATAACAAATCACAAATTTTAGGGGTTTTTGTACTTTTCAGCATTTGAATAAAATGAAAATTGCACCAAAATGACCAGTGGTTCCAAAATACTACATTTTCAAACTGTCATTTTCTAAAATATTTCACCATTTAAATAAATAAATTTAGATAGAATAGGAACTGTTTTAGGTATTATATCCCATTATCAAAGAAAAATACCAGATAAAATGGTGTTCTACTTTTAGGTCGGCTCTGGAATATTAGATGTCACTAGTATGAGTATCTGAAGATCCTAACAGGATCCCATTCTTCAAAATTCTAAAATTATCCCAAAAATGCATCTGGAGCCTTGTGACGATCTGACAAATTCAACTAAAACCTTCTCTAAATGATTCGATTTCTTTCATAACATTTATCGAAAGATTAGTCGAAGGAAGAAAAGATTCGACAGGCCTTTCATTTTTATACTTATCTAATGAAGCTCAGCAGTTTCTCATTTAGAATATTTTTTTGGTTTTTATGATGGATATTATTGAAAGTTAAATACAGTCTTATAGTGTAAACAGAAAAATATGTTTATGATCCTCGTTCTTTTTACTGTCTGAATTACTCTGAATTTTCGAGTTATTTGTCACACTTGTTTCGGATTTCCTTTTCTTATTAAATTTTTTTTATTCTCATCCATAAAAATAGTTACAAGACTTTTAATAAAAATAGTACTAAAGAAAGTTCCACTATATCTTTTAAATTGTTACGTAATTTCTTCAAAAACTATTTTATATCACAAAATATGCCTAAAGTTCTGAAATAACTGAAAATTTCCGTTTAATTGCATTTATTAAGTGACTCTTGTGGTCGATATCACTATTCACGAACTATAACAAATCACAAATTTTACGGGTTTTTGTACTTTTCAGCATTTGAATAAAATGAAAATTGCAATAAAATGACCAGTGGTTCCAAAAGAGTCATCTTCGAAAATTGTTCATCATTTAAAGAAATAAATTTAGATAGAATAGGTAAAAGTAGTTTTGATCCAAAATATATTGTTTATAATAATTACCCCAGCTGAATAGCCGGTATTACCCCAAATGTAATAAGGGTTAGTCTGATTTCTAGCTTGATTTTTATATGTTTTCCTATTCCTTTGGAACTCCCGCAATACTTTACTTTAAGCCTAAACACCTGAAGTGTATGTATAGCAAATCGTAAATTGGTAAAAATATTTTTTTAATCAACTTTCTTTGATGATATAATAATTACGTATAGATCAACTGTTAAAAGATTCGTACAAGAACCATTTTCTAAATAATAAGTAATTTATTTTTATATTCCAAAATCAAGCAATAAATATACAAAATCCGGATATCCAATCTGAAAAATTTAACTTTTTATTACATACACCAAGATTACTTATTTTACAGCTTGATACTGTTTTTTCTCATTTAATTGCTCAGATTGACTCACGATTGTTCTTTATCGATGTATTCATTTCTACAGGTTGTCCTAGAAGTTGTGTGTTTTCTCAATAATAAATTAATGTCGTTAGATCATTTAATTTCTAATTTTAATTATTCTGATAAGTACAGAATTTATACTTGAGAAATTGTATGTACTGAAATTTTAATACTGTTGCTATACCTACTTTATGTGTACTCAAAATGAAGAAATAGGGAAGGATATTGTCATACCCCAAAATAATTTCTTCTAACATTACAATAATAAGGTTTTAATTTGACCTTCTAGTCTGATCTCATTGTATGTGAGAATATCTAGCTTCAAATTGTAATAAACATAATTATCCTGTCTAAATTCAATAATAAATAAATCATAAATCACCAGGATATTCTCAGTCTAAATATGAAATTTTTATTTAGTTAAGAACTAATTGTAAGAAAAGTGCGGAGGTTTTTTATTTGTACATAATGATGGGCGTTTGAATTTCCCGCTATTTCAGTTCCCTGATTTTTGGTGTTATAGAATTCCGTTTTTTCGATACTGCTGCAGATTCTGTTGGTAAGAAAAAAATAAGCGCAAAAACACTAGCAAGGAAGTAGGATTGCGAACATTGTGAGAAGAATAACGCGCGATATTCAAAAGTCTATAAATCATTCATGATCATGAACACTCTGTATAAATAATAAAACTACAATTCTTTATCTTTAAGTTGTGCTTGATTCAGCAAAATATATAATACGTGTTACATTTACGTATTTATTAATAATAACAAATAAAATGTCAATGGAACTATTTAGCTTATAGAAAATCTACATTTCAAATAAATGTTTCTTACTTCCGTCTTTTAAAGCCGTTTTCTGGCGAAAAATTAAAACTGCTTTGAAACTCACCACAAAATAGCATATTATTTAACTAGTTGCTCTATTTATTTTAACCTTTATAATATAAAACAATACAAGACCCCATAATCTACTCATATATTTAATTGCCAAACAAGAAACCCTGAAACTGTTATCTTTAAGTGGGGCCCAATTATAATTAATATAAAGTGTAGGTACGTGTTGAACTTTTGTAAAATAGTTCTCTGTTTCTTCTTTTTGTACAAAAAAATACGAAGGTTTTTTACTTTCCTATATGAAGGCGACAAGTTCCTCATTGTTCATTCACCTGGCGACTATTCAGTTCACATTTTAGGGGCTCCAAATCGATTTTTGTCAGCAGAATTCGTACAAAATCCTCCCCGATTTTTGAGGTTTGCCCCTTTCTTTGCCGACCCATTTTTTAAGAAAACCTAAAAACCGAGTTAACATAATTTTTTATGTTATTGCCAATTGTACTTAAATTTGTAAGACAATAAATTTATAAAATTTACGTAACTCTGGTTTTTTACTACCTCCATTCCATATTATGACTTTTTCAAAATGTATTAATTCAAGTGCTTATTATCAATCGCAATTCACTTTTCAGATCACTTCCGCTGACAAAATAACCACAATGATCTGCAGGGACTGCACCACCAAAATAAATTCTTTCCACCGCTTCAAAGAGGAATGCTCAGAAAATCAAACCAAACTAGAACAGTGGCACCTTTTTCAAATAAACGAAGCAGCCGACATGGTAAGTTATTTTACGTTTGTAAATTCCAAAATAAGTTTACTGTTATTTCAGAGCATTCAAATAAAGGAGGAACCGGTCGGTGATGATGACGATATGGTTCAAATAACCCACGCCGATGAAAACGGACGTGTAAAAGCCGAACCATCAGAAGCCGAGGTAATTGACGAGGATTTTGATTACCCTCCACCTTTGACCCCGTACCCACCACCGGATAAATCCATGGACGGAACCGAGGACGAGGATTCGCAAATTAGCGCCAATTCATGTACGTTGTATGGTGTTTTATCTGGCGCTCATAACTAACTGATTTATTTGATAACAGCTACCTCCAAAGAGTCATCCAGAAATTGTTCCATTTGTGACAAGGCGTTTAGCAGCGTAGGCAATCGGAAGAGGCATGAGAGAGATATACATCCAAAGACACGAATGGACAATCGTATATCAATTGTCCCTACCATTGAGGAGAAATCTCAGAATTCAGTTGATTCACAACCGGCTTCTAGCCAAGTCCAAGTGGAAATAGACGATGAAATGCAAAAAATTCAGTTTGCAGCTGGGTTGAAATTGTTGCAAACCAATGAAACACCCATTGCTTTTGAGGCACTGTCGAAGATTGAACTAAGCTACATAGAAAAGTGCAAAGCAATGGTCAACATGTATAAGAGCTTTATCTGCGCCTGCCATGATGTCCAACATCCAAATTTAAAAGGATTACTGTCGCATTTACGCTCAATACGCGTTTGGTTTCCAGTTTTCACTTGTTATAGTTGTATGATAACATTTTGTGATCGATCATCCTTTACAAGACACAGCATGAGATGCCACATTCCAACAACAGACGCACTAATAAAATTATCTCACTTAAGGAAGCGAAGCGAAGTTAAAACCAGACTGTACCAAAACTTCAGATGTACCATTTGTAAGTTTATGTTCAGTTTCCATGAGGAATTCTGCAAACATGTTAATGAAGAACACGTCGTAGCCGAAGAGGCACCTTTTGTTTGCACATGCACACGAAGTTTCACTAATGTAGAGGATTATAAAGATCACATCTATGTTAGTTGCTTAGTTGAGTTTTTTTGTGATGTATGTTTTACTAGTGTGAAATCATTGGAAGCGTTTAAAAAACATGCAAGTGAAGCACATGATAACTCAGAAGGATTTGAGTTATTACAACAGGATAACTATAGAATGCGCAAATCCATTACAGCTCCTAAACCAGTCACCCCTGAAGATCCACCAATTCTACATACCAAACGAAGAAGTTCATTCTATAATAGAAAGACGGTTTACGAGCAACCTGAAGTAGAGGAGGAGAAGCCTGTACCGTTTAGAGTTCCTAATCCAGCAAGCAAAAAGAAACCAACCGCATGTCCTATATGTGGTAAAATGTATTCTACATATGCCAATATGGTTCGTCATTACCGCTCACACACCAAAGGAGAAATAGCACGATATGAAAGTAGTAAACAAACCAAGAATCAGTCGTTTTACTCGTGCCCTGACTGTGGAGGAATGTACGATTCCGAAAAATGGCAGCAACATTTAACCGAAAAACACGAAAGCGTTACTTGCTCGGAATGCGGAAAAGTTTTCCAATTCCAATCTGAATTAGACCAGCATCGCAGCGTACACCTCAATTTGAAAGTGTACAGAGACTCGAAAACTCAAGCCTATAAAAGCACCAAACTTAGTCCAAATTCTGAAGAAGCTATGCTGTTATGTGTAACATGTGACATATCATTTGAGACAGAAGAGGAGTTCAGGGAACATAAAGCAACGCATGGGGAAGAACTGGCGTCTGAAGTAGATGATAATGGTTTCCGATGTAAAATATGTGATTTAGGATTCCCAGGGTACAACGCTTTATGGGAGCATAATCGACTGAATCACCCAAATGTTCGAACTCCTCAATCGAAAGACTTTCCAAAACAATGCAAATTTTGCGACAAATTATTGTACACTGGTGGTTCGTATTTTATGCACAAACAAATGCACGAGAAAATTATCCACACATCTGGTTTAATTAAAGAAGAAAGAGATGCTAAACCAACGAATGTTAAAATGATTAAAAGTAAACGCCTTATGGACGCGGACAATGACGAGGATGACGAAGATTCATCTTACCACACTTGTAGGAAGTGTTTCAAGGTGTTTTCCTCAAAATGTAACTTAACTAAGCATATGGAATCTCATGGGGTTAATATGAGTATTGTTAGTCGAAGCAGCACTAAGAAAGTAACCAAGAAGATGTGGTGTAATATTTGTCATGTTTCGTTTGATAGTGCTAATTTACTGGAACAACATAAACAAGAAGAACATGGTTTGGAGGATATGCCCACTTTAGTAAACCAAACAGACTCCGTGGATATCAAGGGAGTGATATTTACTTGTGATATATGCGTTATGACTTTCACCTCAAGAACTGCATTGAAAAAACACAAGGAGAGGCATATATATGATCTGAAGCAACCAACAAAAACCTCAATTTACTGTAAATATTGCAAAATTGGTTTCGATAATGTTGCGGCTTTAAACAAGCATATGACATTGGAACACAACAAAAACAAGAACAGTGATGGTACTTTCGCTTGTAGTGTTTGCAAGAAAAAGTTCCAAACCGCCATGGCGAGGCACGCTCACATGGGATGGCATAAACGCGATAAAACCACACTTAGTGGAAAACCAGGAAAAGTCCTCAAGCAAAACAAAATCGTTACCAAAATGGCTCGCGCCATGATGAAACCCCCAGTTATAGTTAAACCCGAGTTCCAATGCACTACCTGCCTGGCGGAACTGCCTAACGATACAGCTCTTCAAATTCACATATTGGAAAAGCACCGTAATGTCAACGCCATCATGCTAATTCCTCGCTGCACCACTTGCAATCTGGACTTTAAATCGCAGGAGGAGTACGATACTCATAAACGTTTCCATGATTTCTTGGAACGACAGCAACAACAGACGGCGTTGTTGAGCCCGAGCAAAGCTAAAATACCGAAAATGTCGCCTGTTACAATTACGAAACAACCACAACAGAAAACCAGAAATTTTCCTTGTAATTATTGTAAAGCTACCTTTAGTAAATTGGAAACGCTTACAACTCATGTGCGCCAGTTTCACAAGGATGCTTCGGGTGGTGAATTTAAATGTACCCAGTGTGATAGGGTATTCGATAAACAAAATTCGTTAAGTATTCATTTGAAAGTGCATGAAAAGCAGCGATCTACCAATAATGTGGGTGCTAAAGCGATGTACTCATGTTCCATTTGCAACATGGGATTTGAATTACCAAAGGATCTTAGAACGCATACGATTAATGCGCATCCTTTCTGACGAATGTTGTACAAATAAGATTCTATTTTGTTTTATGTTTTCATTAGTTCATTCGTAAATATTGTAAGATTACAATTTTTTAATTCATTTAATTTAAGTTTGTAGGCATAATAATTATGTTGTTGGTTACTTTTCATAAAAATAAGACATGTTGATTTGTGCCTAAGATCTATGTTACAATTAGTTATTCATATTATGAATAGGATAAATAATATGTACCTATAGGTATTTTTTATAATAAAAGAAGTATATGATGTTTGTAATTCTGCAGCTATTTTTTAACATATAATCCTCTCCTTGAATAATTTTATTTAAAATTTGAACTGAGTAATAGGAAAAAGTTTTTTCTGCAGACTTAAAAACAGGGAATATGGCATTTTATTATTGTTTTTGAAACTAAACAAAATTTCACTAGAATGAAATGAAATCATAAAAAAAATTGTGCAAAATAGAAAAAATTCTACGAAGGTAATCTGGCTTAATTAGTTAATTGAGTTGCATACTTTTCACATTTTTTGAATACTTAATTGTATATGTGCTCGACACATAAAATACGAGCCATTTTTGTCCTTTGTCATTTTAAATAATGTATGAGTTAGTTATTTTTTGTGCACTGAATCATTCTGAATGATAATCAAAAAATGTCCTTTCGTATCTAATCTGGTTTGTCACCAAATTTATTCACGCTCCAATAATTTATTTAGCGATTTCTCTAAAACATAAATAACTATAAAGAGCTGCCATGAATTATTAAGTAAAAAACGATTGATCAATTTTCTATAGCATCAAACAAGCTTACGGTTCTATACAATATGTAAATATATTACTTCTGCTCTAATGACTAGTTTTTTAGTAATTACTTCTTTGTACGCTGTACATATACTAAATTCCAATACTACTGCCTTACTAAACAATTATGTTTTATTGTGGTATCGATTTGTGTTTAAATAAAGGAGCTAGGTCAAGGCTTACAAGGCCAGGATATAAGGGGCATCGGTCGATAGTTGGATAGCAAGGCACGTTTTACTACCATCTAGTTTGCCACATTTTTGCCCCTATTTCATATTTTATGGTCGTTCCCTCGTAAACACAGATAGTAATTCTATTCTATTTTACGTTTCATATTTTTTATTATTGTTGAGGGTCGATAACGAAGACTTTCACCTGGATACTGGATAAGTCAGGGAGAAATGAAACATGCACGAGTAATTAATGCACAAACATTTTAATATAAACTTAAAAATCGTACAACAATATGAAAAATTATAGTCTATTATACACATATTACTTAATTTATAATAACGGGATGGAAAAATCCGTTCTCACTATATTATTAAATATAGATATAATAAGAGATAAACTACGACTTAGTCACAATATTCAATAATTTAAATAGAGATGTAACAAACTAACACAGATAGTGACATACATACATAAATAGGCCTGCACAGGCTATCTTCTATCCTACTTACACAAGGATTAAAGATACTTGTTACTCAATTTATCCTGTCGCAAGTTATTTTTTCCTATAAGTCTACTTCTACCACGATAGTAAAAAAGAGCCATCACATTCCTTTGGGCTTCAGTCCCTACAGTAATATTGTATCATGAGGACAAAAGAGGTTACAAATATTATCATGAACACAATTTTCTTATATAACACATGGTGGTTCATTTTAACGCTCCGATTTTTAGGTGAACATGTAACAAGTTGATAGGTAGATAAATAAATTTTGTTTCCATGCATCATGCATCCACATATTTTGCTAAATAAATAAAATAGAATGTGGTGAAAATAAGGGAGTCAAGCTATAGCCTTTATTATTTTTCTTTCTGTAAATTGAAATGTTTGTAACCACTTCTGTAATAATAATTATTTTTCGGCCAGATAAAAATACTGGCGTAAAATGTAACTATAAAATGTCTACAGAATAGTGTATAATATACGTTTACAGGATACATGGATTATAAACAACAATTAACTAGGATTATATACAAATCTTAGGTAAAATGCAATTACATACAAGCAAGTATATAAAATAATTGAGTAATCTATAAATATTGAATCATGTACATTGTGTAGCTTGCGACTAGACCATTTTTAAAGATATTACAGAAGATTCACCTATAGAGAAGAAATCATAAATAATATCTTGATAAAGGCTAGTAACTTCACAGGTAACGCATACACCGTCGACGACTGTCATTCCGTCTAACCGTCTCATAAGAAGGCAAAACTTATCCCGTATTAAAAAATTTCAGCGTCCAAAACGCTTTGTTGAAGCTTAAAAAAATACTTTATATCACGTGGAGGGAAAACACTAACTATAGTAACTTGTTTAAGTGTATTTTAATTTATCCCAAAGTTTCACTACTAAATTATCATCAAATTGTGCTAAAATATTCTCGCAGTATGTAAAATAAACTATATATTCGATATATTTGTTATTTTTCTAGACAGATGTAGTTTGTCAGTTTAAACAGATTGCCGATGGTTCTTCTAGCTATCTATTAAATCCCCACCTTATTTGAGTTTTAAGGTCATGTCCTTGAACCAGCTCAAGGACAGCCTAAATTACATAATATATCTTAGATTAGAAGGTAATGTGATGCTTGTAGTGGTGGACTGTTAAATCTAATCACTACCACATTTTTATCACTTTCAAAGTGATACTAAAGCATTTAATCACAAGAAATTTCTGTTATTAAGATCCTTTCTCCAAACGGTTTCCAAAACACGAACTCTAGCAGATTGTTGTAAAGTTGTGCTGTGCGAAAACGTGGAAAAATAAGCGTTTCATTTAGTAAATTTTGATTTTTCGTTGAGAGAAAAGTCTACTTAATATTAATTATATTAATAACAAATTAGCTAGGATTTTATAATAGCAATTGATCTAATAAGAATGATATTATAACAACACGTCAGGTACGCAGACAAAAATTATAACATAGTGCAATCAAACTATATGAGCTTGTAACAAAATATATATTATATTAAAGTCAACAAGTGAATATACAAAAAAATAAAATTAACATAAAAAACAAGCAGTATAAAATAGCATATTCATTATATTTAAATATTTTATATTATCTCTCTTAATTTGAGAAAAAGGAAGCATCTAGGACCCATTTATTTTGTGACTTGGGATGGATCATGCAATACTGAATGGAAATAAAGCCCCGTTTACACAAAACACCGCAGAGCACAACATTTAAGTAAACGAAAATATTAATTTATGTATGTTCGACATATTATATCACAAAGTCAGTCAAACTTTAGCATGTGCTTTTTCGAGTCACTAACAGCAATTTCATTACAGATCATATTATTGCATTTATATTTTGGTCTCGTCTAGCTTCCATAATCAGGGACAGTATTATGCGTGTATTTTGTGTAAACTACAGGACTTTCATTTATGAAACCATTACTATTTTTCTTTGTTAGGACCCGACTTGATATGCCAAATACTTATTATTATAAATATATAAACGTATCGCGTACATTTTTTTGTTGGGACTAGATGTCGCATCAGCTTGAGCTTTTCATACAAAAATAAAAAAATACATACACTATAAAAAATTTAGGACACACTATTCTATGTTTAATTTTTTTGAATACTGTAAACACCATATTTAAAGTAAGAAACACCTAATGTCTAAGACTACGGCGATTTATTAAAAATCTTTCAAATATATCAAGCTGGGATTTTCTCTTATAATATATAAGATAATAATAATAATTTATATTGATTATTACTACGAAATTAGCAGCCAAAGACTGTCCCCAATAAACAACTGTACAATGTAATTATTTTGATTACAATTAATACAGTCAAAAAAATTAAATATTATTGTAAACGCTAGAGAGATCATTTATTTTTTTACGACAAAATTAAAGGGTTATTTTAAAATTACAACAAAATAGGAACTTGCGAAAACTTAATTTAAATTATACAATAAGTAGTTGAATTCATAGTCCTCTTAACAAATGTGATGTCGGTGATACGAATAATTGAATTTTACGATTGTTTAATGGGGCTGTCCAAGCACTGCTTAAGTAACTGCATGTAACCGTTTTCGAGGTTGTCCTGGCCTAGGAGGACCCTCAGTTAGCCACCAAGAGGTGCTGATATTGTCCAGCGGCTGGGTATGGCCAATTATTGTTTTCTAACAGTTTGCCATTATCCTGTGGGGTGGTTGGGGCAGACGGGGGTGCACCTACTGCTCCATTATTGGGATAGTAAGGCGCCAAAGGGGTGTGTTCGAATGGCACTTTGCCAGCAGAGTACAGGTCAGGACTGAGGAATTGGTTGGAAGACTCAAACATGGATCGTGGCGGGAACTGTGGTGTGTAGGGACCATGTGGTGAGGGGAAATAGTAGGCTGATGGATCAGGGGACAAGGCGCGACCCCCAGGGGAGTGATGTGGCGGTTGCTGGTGGAGTTGTTGTTGCATTGCGCGCTGTTTGATGTAGTTGGAGAATTCGGTAGGAGACATTCTGGAATGAAGAAAGTAGTTTATTGCTTTTTCACATGCCGGTAGTGTAGTTATAATCCAGAAAAGCGCAGCAAAAATATAAGGCTTAATTATATAGGAAAATATTGGTGCCTTTTCTGATATGTACAGGAAAAGATCGGAAATGAGATTATTAGTTTGGGCATTTAATCGTATGAAAATAGTATAAAAAGGATCGAAATTATCATGCTATCCTTACCGATTAGCTCTTTTACTGCTGGTCTTCAACTTGGTACTACCGAATTTAGTTTGAGCAAACGTAGCTGTTGTAAACGTGAGTGGAGTGGTCGTCCGTGGGATGAAAGCAGGAACAGGCGACGGTGATCCTTTGTAGGAGTTGGGTAGGGACGTTGGTGATGGTGCAGACGACGGCGACGACAAATGATTCATATTGTTTGTTGGTGGCGGTTGGTTGGTGTTGGGCGGAGCAACCGGTGGTTGTTGGAGTTGCACACCAGTACTAGCAGGTGGTGGATTGGCCGTGAAGGGCGTGATGGACTTTGGAGACAAACTGAGATTGTTCATACTGCAACTGACCGACTCGATAGGTCGGAAACATTGCGCCTCCGGATTGAACGTCTTGGTAACTTCTCGATCAGCCGATTTTTCATCTTGTGGATCAGTTTTGTCGCTGAACAACACTTTGACAGCGCCTTTTTCACCGATGCGGTAGCTTACTTCACCGGGGTCCACCCACACTGCTAGTTCTTGTGGCAGGTTTTCCAGGATGTCCTGGATGGGAACGCCGCTTTCACGGGCTGCCCGCTCCAGGACTTTATCGATGGGGTCGCCGGTTTTTAAACATCTGAAAGCGGAGCCTTTAAATGGCTTGTCTGGATACCAGTGACCCTGAAATTTGTCTTTTAAGGCTTTTTCCAGTTCTTCCCCGAATATGTTGACCCGTCGTCTAGGGAGTTTATTATACAGGTACGATATTACGAAATTCAGTGCTACTTGTACTTCTATATGCATTATGAGGATTCTGTATGTAGTTTTCGTTTAGGTAAGTTTATATCACTTTCGGAAGATTTTCAATGAATCATTAAAAACGATTTGGGCTTTTTCAACAACGAATTTTGGTATGCTTTCCGGTTGCTTTTCGAAATAAAATACGTGATCTGAAATAAAACAATATTAAATTAGAATGCTTTCCTTCGACAACAACAAACTAAATTAATATTAGTCAGGGCGCTATTTTAACATAATTTTGGAAATAATTGTCTTCCTATACTTCCTAATATGCAGGGTATCCCAAAATTCATCAGATTTTCTCACATTGAATTTAGGAAAAACGAGAATATGTATAAAAAAACATACTTGTTTTTATGGAATTTGTGAATATAAATTGCCACTTGAAAATAAAGCATCAAAAAATATTTTTTTTTAGTTCGTTTTGGAATATCCATCACAACTTTCCGCGGGGTTACTACACGTTTTAAATCTACTAAATAAGCAGCAGGTTTGAGATAATATATGTATAAAAAATATAGCGAAATTATGAAGAATATAAAAAAAATAATTATTAGTTTCTGTCATATCCTCCCGTTAATTTTTCTTCCTTTCCAAGTGGGCGCCAAAATTATCTAACACATCCTATTATGACTAAGAAAAAAATTAATTAAATCAACTCAGGAGTTTCTAATTCTCTGTACAAACAGAAACCTTCTATTATATTAACCATTAAGCATTAAGACTAGTTCTTCCTGAATGGAATATTGTGTATGCTGGCGCTCTACATGATGTGCATTTACAACCTAGTTCATCTGTATGCTCCATTATATCATACAATAATGAAACAACTTCCTTCAATTACATAGCCCAGTCGCCGCATTTAATATTCAAGCGTTTAGTTTTTTAGATTTCCGTACAACGAATTTTGGCGTTAAATTTCGTTACGCTTGTCTGGAAATTCATCTCACTGGTTTTGGGGTCTACATGAAATTTTCTGCTGTTGTCACGGCTAATTGTGAAAAAGCGTCTGATAGAAAAAACGTGATTGTTCATAAATATAATATTTAAAATCTGTGTACAGTGCGCTTTTTTATTTTTAGATTTCGTTAAGGTTAAAGTCGTAAATAGGTATTATGTACGTTATAACCTACATATAAAAACATGAAAAAGCGCAGTACGATAAGATTTGAACAAACAATAATAAATAACCAGGCATATGGAATTGTTGTGAATATTTTTTGCGAACAATAAATAATTAGCATATTTAGTAGAGGCTTGCGTAAATTTGTTTGCGCAAAGTGTACTGTATAAATTAATTTTTAACTTGTGTACATACCTACACTAACAAAAAACATCAATTTTTCCCATTAGCGTTTTTATGTTTAATAACCTATTTTGGCTTTCTAGGTTCATTTGATAAAAGTGTGCAGATTAACATAATGATTTTCGTTCCATGATTAATGCACATCGATAAAATCAGCGCGCACGAATTTAGATGTAGGTGGTCAAAGCGTTCTATTTTTAGTTAACTGACATTACTTGCCCCAATGAATCTCTCATGTCAACCCGAGTGTATTTCGGGGGTGATTTCAAACAGATTCAACACTTCCCATTGACAGTATTTTTCATTTTTCCTTCACACCTTGTCAAGTTGTAAAAGACGATAAATTTCATTAAATGTAAAATGTTCCATTCGTTTCCCGTTTATTATAAAAATACGGAAAATTGTGTGTATGAAATAATAAAAACTGCCCGCGTACAAAACGCACGAATTAGCTTAGCGCACATGGTTTTTGGCACCAAAATACAGAAGCGGCGGGCCATTCGGATGTGTGTCAAGCTAAAATGTTTGGGTGCGACCTAGTTTTAAATTCGTCACAATTCTATGAGCTAGGCTGCGTGGTATTGATCGCAAAGTCGTTGTGGAATAACGTCTACGCAAGACGTGGAAAGCTTTCATCTAGAAAGGACCCAGACTCTTATGCGAAAGATAATGGATTTCATGAAACAGACACCCTGGGGAAAAATTATTATTAGATACTTGTATTGTAATGGTCGAAGAAAACAATTTGCCATCAATAATTAAACGGGAGGATTATCTCGTGTAGGCGGGCATCAGAATCAGAAAAATTGTGGTGGAAAATTCAGACCGAGACTGGATAATATTTAAATGTCTGTGTGTGTGGGTTGATTCCATCTATTTTCTGCGTGTCTGTTAAGGATTTTATTAAAGGGCAAAGTTAAGGATGTTGAAAGACGGATTTAACTTTAGCGCAAAACTTTCCGAACGAATTATATTATATGCTAAGCAATATTTTAATTTATGGATGGTTTTGGGTTAAGATTTAAACAATGTTACGGTTTACCAAAGTTTAAAGGTGAATAAACAGGACAAGAATTGCTAGATTTTAATTTTTAACGTCGGATTGTTGTAAAATATTTGAATAAATATATTTGAGAATCCGCGGCAGTAAAATAAGAACTAATTAATAAATTTTCTAAAAACTATAGCTTTGTTTTCTGAAAACTTGAAAAATCATGAGCAAATTCCATTCTTCTATTATCATAAATAACATCGAAATAAATTGCTATAAAACAATAAATTCGACTAAACAGATCATTTCCTAGTAGTCTTAACAATATTTCTCCCTGTTTCCTTAGAAAAAAATAAATTTACGCTATTATCGCAATTATTCTAAAATACGAAAACACCACATTTTTTCTGGTTTATATGCCAGGAAATCGAATGTCCTACTTAAATGAATCACCTCTCATACACAAAATAATTTGTTGTTTTCCTCTCGAACCGAAAATAAATCAGTGTGTTGTGTTTATTTATAAACTACGCCAAAAATACTAGATCTACCTTCTGACTGGTGAATTTGTTTTGTATACTTTTATTTTTACACGAATACCGATTTGTCATTGCCCAAAACACTTTTTTCAATGCCGCAAGTTATTTTTAATCTTGGTAAAAGTTCGAAATAATAAAATGGGGCAAAGTTGTTCAGCAATTAAAGGGCATATTTTCGACGTCTCTTTCATTTTGTAATCTCGTTAACACCATCTAATCATATCATCATGAGTTATGTGTGTTAATTTTGCTTTTTTATATTTACTGGCCCCGGTCCCATTTCGGGATTAAACTGCGCCTCAGCATAAAATGAAATTAAATTTAACACAGTTTATGAGGCTTGCTCCCTCCAGTGCATTGAGAAAAGCTTAATTTTGTTTGACTAATAACATTTGTTGAAACGAGCCAGAACAAAAGCCCAAACTGTATTGTGGTTTTATGTGTTTATGACAGAATTTTAAACAGTATTTCTTGCACGATTTTCCACCCATTACCAAGTTAATTGCTTTAGAACAGTGCAGATTTGTTTTAGAAGAAAAAGCGCACTTAGAACAATTCTATATACTATAGTGTTGCATAATTTCAAGGAAATAAACATGGAACAAGACAATTGATTCTGTTTCTGTACAGAGATAAGTAATGTTATATAAGATCCTTTAGGAGAATTAATAAATAATAATAATGTTGTTATTTTCGTAGTTATGATTGAAAAAAATCGTCGGTTTTACTCGTGAAATTACTTAGAAGTGTAAAATCCAAACCACAATTGTGTTATTTCTTTAATTTTATATGGACATAAAATTATTACTACTTCAATTAGTAGTGACGTTATCAAATAAAATTATATGGGAAAATACAGCGCGTGCTCAATAAAAGTCTCACAAATTTAATATCAAAATGTGACAATAACTATTGCAATTTCGTATAGATATTAAGTTTTATAAACGTATTTATAGTAATTAACAACAATCGACAATGCTATTTTTATAATAAATTTTGATACCTACTGGTATACAACAAATTATCCTGATATTTCTGCGTAAAACACACAATTCAATATTAATGATTCTATTGTTTAAATGATTAGAAAAAATGTTAACAGTATCTCACGTTTTTATTGGAAAACAATACGTTACATTCTGTTTAATTAATCCAAGAATAAACAACTTCTTGTGCGCAAACCTACATTATTTTTGACCTTTATCAAGGACGAAATATGGATTCACTTACTGTATCCACCTTGACCAGTATTACATTATTGATTTTATTATTTACAGATTACAGCTATTTTTTGCTGACTACTTATTTAAAATTAATCTCTTTAACTAAAGTCAATTAGGACATTTTTGGCTTATCCACATTAATTGAAGGATATATTATCAATGGTCACGAAGTAATATCAATTATTTATTGTTAATAACAACAGTTTAATTGCTGATAATCTACCAGTGCACGTGTAAAATTGTATTGCAATCAAAACAAATAACCAACGTGTACGTGGTTCAAATCCACAACTTCCTTTATTAGAAAAAATATTTTATTAACTTTTCCAACAGTTATTCCTTGAAGGTGCAGACAACTCCAAAGTGGATTAGGGAACCTGTCACAGTAAATAAGATAAAATTTGTCGAGAATACCAACAGTTTTGTCCAATAATTTCTCTGTTGGTGATTTTCAGTCTGACTCATATTTTTTTGGCATAAACCGAATGTTTGTCTACTAAATAAGTTTTTTGGTATGCGAAATTTGCCGGGCTCATGTTTGTTTACATTTACCACCACGAAATTACCAAGTGAAATGTATACCAGAGGTCGCCAAAAAGTATACGCAATATTTTGGCAAAATTTTTATAAAGCATACAGTATCATGTAATTAGATGTCAGTGTAGGTAGGATAAAATACGAATTGGCGAGGAAGTGATTTTTTTGTATTTGGAAGTGGAATTAATGGAGTCGTTCGAAATTAAATATAAATTTTGAATTTACCGCCTAGGAAATACGTCATTTTGCACGGTCGCTGTTCATTTGTTTTTATTACATTTGCGATGTCGTTTAAAGGAATTCCAGAAGTAATTTTTGGAAAAATTGCAAGTCTCCACTATGATCTGTTATAGAAGTTAGAATGCCACTTCTGAAAAACTAAAAAATCGAGATCCCCGTTATTCTTATGTTTATAAGTTCCAAATGTTAAATTTTCCGTTTTGTTTAGAGAAATTCGAGGGCTAGATTTTTGTATCTATTTAAATTTCCACTGGCGTTAGTATGAGATAGGAACTGAAATTTTTGGAAAACTAGTAAAATTTTGTTGGTGTTAGGTTTGCATCATGCGCAGGCCACAGCAGATACTTTTCTTGATTCACTAGCCTAAATAAAATTAACACTGCAACAAAGCTATTTCAAATTGTTTGATATTTACAATAAAATATGAGCTATCAATTTTAAATAAAAAAAATTATAATGCTTTAAACTTTTGTCACAGCGATATCTTTTAATCCGATTTATCGCACGCGATCCGGGAATGTCGTCATTGTTTCAATTGTGCAAACTGTTGAAATAAATTATTAAGAACAATTATCTGTAAGGTGTTTAAAATTGTTTATTTTAACCACAACATCAACAAATCACGTAAGAAAATTTAAGAGTGAAACCGGTTTTATTTCCAGCATGATGGGAACCTTTAAGTATCTAGTTAATAATAATAATAATGATTAAACAAAGATGTAGCCAAATGATGTACTTAAATAACAAACGAAAAATTTGTTATATTATGACATTCTTTGGCAAGCGTACAGTGTGATTCATGTTTAATGTCGGCAGGTACAGATTTGGCAAACTGTTATTTTTGTGACGTTTTTGTTCCAAAAATCAAAGCGTAATGCAATCAATAACATACACTTCTATATGTAGTACATTTCCACGTTCTAAGCTATTTTTAGAGCATTCAGTTCTGAATTGAGTAATTATTCAAGAATATTAAATTATTGGATTTAAGGCAAATAATAGAGATGTGGGATGTGGGACAAGTTATCTCTATATCCTACAACAGCCAGCCTTGTGTTTCAACTACTACTACACAGATCTCTAAAGTATCACTTACAAATTTATCAGCGTGTAATCATAATAATAACAGAGCGAGTGTGACAAAGTTACATTGAAAAATAATTGGCAACGAAACCATACGAAAAAAAACCATTAAAATATCATCGTTAAAAACATTAACGACGTCAGTACAAGAGAGGACGCTCATTAGCAGGACATTTTTAATTATTGGAGCTGGGATAAAATAATCACAAAGGCATTAAGGGGGAGGTTGTATCAAATGATCGAAAGAGTTGTCGAGGCTTTATCATTTCCAGAAAGAAACGTTACATTATCGCAAATCATCCAAAATTTTCAGTTTAAAAAAATGTTGAAGCTTTAAATTTTATGGCCAATTTATAATTAGATATTTTATTATCAAAAAGTGTTATAGTTATTAAATTGGACTAGTATTTTTGTAGCAAGTTTCAGGACCATGTCCAACATTTAAGTAAACAACCTGTATACTATTTTCATAGTTATTAATGATTTAAAACCATACAGAGTATTCTATTTTTTAAAATTCCCCACAAGGATTTATCTCTGAATCTCGCCTCAATTCCCCGAAATCATAAAAAACTGGAAATTTTCCTAAATTTATTGTTATGATTTTTTATGATATTGCATCAGTTTTCTTATCTATGTATGTGATGGTACCATACTTACTCACTTTATCTACCCAAATTGTAAATTTTTTAGTATTGTTTTAAGTACAATTATCAATAAATACTCGCATAAGTAAATTTTGTACCACAAAATGATATGACAATACAATTTTGTATAAAATTGTCATCAGACGTTTCAGTTTAAATCGGAAAAAATACTTATAAGACAAATTGAATGGATTTTTCGTCGACTATTATAGAAACCCTCATTTCAAATTTTTTCGTCATGTTAATACGCAAATTTCCGTGCAAGGACCACAGTTGTGTCCAAGTCGTAACTCCCGGAGAAAGTCCCCATTTGTGCTAAAAATTACCCGCGATGCCCAAAACCATCTGACATGATGCATGAAAGAATTTTTCCACATTGGCGTCAGCAAACAGCTCGCTTTAAATACGTATTATATTATGTACGCCACATAAGCCGTCATCTATTTTATTTATAAAAACTTGGGTACGCTATTTAAAGATGCACATCAGAAAATATTTGCTATTTGGCAACTGTGCATTTTTTAACCGCTCGCGCGGATTTATATTATATAACATACTCTCGCGAGCGCGCGGAACCAAAACGCGTTTCATCTGATGTAGATGAAAGTGACATTACTACAAACCCCCATAATCTCTCCAAACAAACTCCATTCGTTTTGTGTTTTTTTTTTCCAGAAAGCTTTTAGTAGTAAATATGTTTGTTGATCGCGGTAGTGTCTACGGTAACGGGGCGTTGGCAGCATTACTATCGATCTGCGAGTACGACCCCGTTTTAGCACATTCACTTGAGGTTTTATATACTTTTATAGCTTGTTGTCATATCAAAGGAATGAATTTGCCAGATTTTCTCCAGTTTTCCCCTGCAATCATATCGAGAAATGCACTTCTGTAAATGGATTAGCTCAAGACCAAGACAAAGGAAATGAGTTAAGAGAAAAGTTGCATTTGGAAATTTGGCGGAGGCGACGGGATCAATTGCACTTTGCAGGAATTGAAGGAAAACCACATGGAAAAGTTTAAGATACGTGGCTTGGAAAACGAGCCAGTTGTTTTGGATATGCAGGAAACTTATCAGATTTATCTACAGATAAATTCTAATACCTAAACTATTTTGCATTACAGACTTTGGACTTTTTTCCGTATAGGACACGTAATCGATTATTTATTTAAAATAACTGGAAACAATTCCTCAGATATATTTTTTAATTTATTCAGTTCATTCTGGAAAAAAATTGATTCTATTCTGTAGTAAAATCGTGCTTTTTAGGTTTGAAGGACAAATAAAGAAACCAAATTTTTGTATAAATAATTAGTAAACACCTACCAATACAATAAGATAAAGCCTTAATAACAATATTATGCATTGAAGAAAATTATTTATTGGATTTAACAATATTTTAACCTTAATAATTAGCAAACTTTACTTTATGTTGGGATCATTTTTAATTTAGGACCATTAATAAGAGGTTACGTCTCCTTTGCTTTAATAGCTGCCTGTATTCTAGCAGGCATTGTATTTATCAAATTTTGGTACAATTCTGGCGTGAAACTGTCCCAAATTTCTTCTATTTTGGTCTTTAAGTCCCCAATGGTTCTTGGTGGATTATTGCGTAGACTACGTTTAATTTTATGCCAAAGAGTTTCAATGACATTTAATTCCGGACTGGATGAGGGCCATGAAAGCACCTTTATGTCGTTTTTCCCAAGTTCCAAAAAATGTGATTTTTTAAAAACAGTCGTTAGAAAATTACGTCACATTTTTCAAGTGCAATTTTAAAGGTACGAAATATGCCTAAAATCACCAAATAAAAACTTGGGGATTTTTTTGTACATAAAACCAACATCCAGCTTTGCAATAAAGTAAATTTTACCAAAATCCAACCAGCGGTTCCAAAACTGTGATTATTTTAATGTAGGTAGCATCTTCAAAAAACACGCTTTTTGAAAAGTGAACTTTGTAACTCGAAAAAAATGCAAAAAAAATAATAAGAACATATCAGGAATTTTTCAATATAGTACGATTATTGAGCTTTGATTTATAGGTTTTTTGACACAAATCCAACCAGCGGTTTCAAAACTGTGATTTTTTAAAACAGTTACCAGAAAATTCTAACATTTTTAAAGGTGCAACTTTGAGCTCCGATAAATGCCTACAATCACCGAATAAAAACTTGTGTAACTTTTTTGCAAAGAAAACCAACATCCAGCTTTGCAATAAAGTAAATTTCATCAAAATCCGACTACTAGATCCAACGTTTTGAAAATAATAATTCTTTGTTTCTAAAATTTTCCCATCCTGCTGGGTTAAAGTGCCACAGTTTCGGAACCACCGAGCGGATTTTTACGAAATTTACGTTTTTAAATAACTAAATGTTGGCATTGTAACAGAAAAAACCATCAATATTATGGAAGTTAATTTAGATAACTTTTACACGTATGGAAAAAAGACAATCAAATTTACTTTTGTCCGAACATTTAGTTGTTAGGGCTCGTATTTCCTCAGATTTTTGTCAAATATAATTTTTTATGCACATCAAATGTGAGGATCGAATTTGAATCGCCCTCTATATGTGACTGAATTGAAACAAGAACCAGACAATCGGATGTTTAATATATATATAAATTAAGACCCATCAATTTTCTAATAATTATGTATTGGCAATTTTCGGGTGAAATTGTTATTTTCGTCGCATTAAAAAAATTGTTAACTCTTGACAATAGAGAAAATATTCGATTAAACAATAATTGTCATCACATAATGTGATCGTTTTGAATTTCTAAAACTTTTACCATAGAACCATAGAAAGCTGGTGCATTAATACTTGAATGATTTGAAAAATGTACAGAAATTACGAAACAAAATTACAAATAATGATGAATAACCAATATAAAGGAAACCAACTATACAAATAATCGATAATTTAAATTATTGTAACTGAGTATAATAAGCCAATTTCACGCCAAATTTACTCTTGTTTTGCCAATGTAATTGAATTGCATTTCATGTTACATTCGAGTGCATATACTGGGTGGCTCAACGAACTTTTTACTTTACGCAACATAAAAACACATAAATTTATACTGTGTTAATCTGTCACTTAACAGCAAAGTATATTATGATGTTATTATTTATCACACGCCAAAATTCCCATCTATGTTATAAACATTATTGGTCCATATAGTGTCTAAAAATATAATTGGACAACGTGTATATGTACAAATACCTTCGAAACATTCGCCAACGAGTTCCAAAACAACACATTTAATAGGCTTTAGTTTATTTATAGTATTTGGTCCCGTAAGAATTACGACACTCTGTGTGGATTTGTTCCTCCGTTTTTTCAGTTTTAATAATATGGTAATAAATAAGTTTCAATTTATTTTTTGCGAAAAAATTTGGCTCGCGTTTCGGGCTTCGCCACACCAAAACTCTCCAATTTTGATGATTTTTAACAATCTATTATGAACAGTTGTTTACGGGTTATATAATAAACACAATTAACCTTCAATGCAAAATTGCTAAAATTATATTTTACTGCTGAAAGTAAATATTTGTTTCAAAATATGTAGCTGGAGATGAACAACTCACTGACAATAAAGTGACACAACATGTGGAAAAAGTTTGGCTCGACTAAACTGAAAGTTATACGAAAATGTTATGATGGTGTCAAGTGCGATTTTATTGTTTTATTTTAAAATAATAAACGCTGGAATGCTCCATTTCTTATTTAGGCTGGAAAAATAAAATCGTACTTGGAAACGGTTGAGTTTGCGTGGGTTAAATGTTATAGTTATAGTGAATCATTCAACTGAAAATTTCAAAAATAGATTTTGGATTTAAGGAATTTAAAATAAATACACTGAAAGTGCTGCTAATACGGTTCCAGATATTAAAAAATGGGACGAAATTTAAATATTACAAAAATTTTTAGGTATAAAGTCTACTTGATAAAATTTATTCATAAAATATTGAGATGCAACAGAAACTTTTTTCAGGAGCATTTTCATTTCATCAAACTGTCTATCTAACCTAACTTATCTCTTGAAACTGAAAAATTATGATCAAACAAAATAACAAGAAAAACGTTGTGATTTTTTTTAAAATTAGAAAGTACAATCCTTATATACTGAAATATGAATGATTTCACTTATGGATGACCATTTCGGGGCCTGTTTACATTGTTTACAAACCCAGCTAATTGTAAGTAAGTACCTACATCAAATTAGCGTTTTATTACCCGCTTGACACTGAAAACCCTGCACTTTTTTAAACAAATTTATTTTGGAGCGCAATAATTATCATGTCTGTGTTTATTCTAACCGCTTTGTTTAAAAGTGTATGCCTCAATCCGTTAAATTTGTTTATTTGGAAGAAAAACAAAAACCAATTTCATGTTTGTTTGTTGGCCAAAATATTTTTGTCATAAACAGGAAGTGGTTATTTTGTTTTTGATTTATCGCAGCCAAATTTTAATAGAGATAAAAGGGTGGAGATAACTAGAGCTAATTATCCATCAGGCAATTACTTACTGATGTGTGGATAAACTGCGTGGAAACTCACCTGGAAGAAAAAATATATCATTAAAACACTGCCAAATAAATAATTCTAGATGATTTAGTTTTTGTATCCTTAAAAACCAAATTGTTTGTTATAACAGTTTTATGATTATAGAGTTTCGTAGGATTTAAATGAATGGAATTTGGAATTGTCACTGTTTCGCACAGCCAAGTCAACTTCAATCAAGGACAATATAATTATTACAAAAAAATATTAATAAAGGTTTTATTATACACGTGGTAGAAATACACACGAGCGTAATTATAATTATAGTATAGGTACGCAGTTACAATAAAATATTTAAATAATTAATCGTAACAACTTCCTTCCGATTTTTATTTGTGATCACAAGCACATGCTTAGATAGTAATCAGTTTTTGAACTGCTTATACAAATATTTTCTGAAGACTACATAGCTCAAAATCAAGAACACAGCGGAAATTTCCAGTCCGTCTCTGGAATGACGACCAAGATCCACTCGGTGGATCGATTGTGGATGGTCCCTCGATTTTACTTTTAAATTTTCTCGAATTGATTCTTGTGCGTGTTCAATTTTATTGGAACCTACCAATTTTAAGTTTGACCACGACAATAAACAAATTATGATATTAAATGCAAACTAAATTTTCAATGAGGACAAACTAGGTCAATTGCAATGTTCCGGTCAAACCTTGTGTCAGTTTTTATTAACAAATTTTACCTTGCAATTAAAAATAACATCACATTGCGCAAAACACCCGCATTCATCTTTTTGCTCATAGTAAAACTGATTTAAATCTAATTAAAAACTTATATTTAACGTTGTAGCATCAGACTAGTTTAACACGATAATTTAGCCAGTACATATTTATTCCATTTGACTTTCTAGGGCGTTTAGAGTTTGTATTTAGTTTGGAATTTTTGGCAACCCTCCAGTTTAATCCGAACGATATTTTATTGTACGCTTGTATGAGGGTCAAAAGTGACAAAACAAGAATTGGATGAAATGGTAAAGTGGGTCCTAACTTAAGTTAGAGTAGATGTTCTGAATTCCTCTGTACAAACAAGATAATTGGAGAAAAAATTTGTTTCTGTCTTGATGTCATCGTCATCACCCACAACAATTTTGAGAGGTTTTTATTCTATTTTGTCTGGCGTTGCCAAATTGATATTTTTGTTATCTTCTAAAGGTTACAAAATGTTTAACGCCTCAATAAATTCCATGCAAGGAAAGAATGTTAACTATAAACTACAACAAAACGCTTTTTTATCTTGTAAATTAAACTACAACGAACAGACAATAATCAAACACGCATTATTATTTTATATACAAACAATAATATCACTCAAATTAAAAACAAACAGAAAAAGGTCAACCCCCATAAACGTTGTTTGATTCATTGAAAGCAAAAATTTTCCTCGCGTTGTTTATATTATACATCATGATGATCATCGATCTATAGTATGATGTTGTGTTTGTTTTTATTATTAATTTGTGTTGTGTCCACCTCTTTCTGTCAGGATACACATGCGCTCAGTTTTTGTATGTGCATGCATGCTATTTGACCATTAACATTACATAAACGACCTACAAAGGATTTCATATACTATCACCAAGGTTGTGCTACGTCACATTTTGTGGTCACGTGATCGTGTGTAAACTGCTCATCCCGTGATATGCTATGCAAAAATTTTTTAAATAATTAATAATGATTGCAAATTGGTACATGCTATAAGGATAAACGTTTATAAAATGTGTTACCTTAATTTACCTTGGTGATAATTTTTCCAAGTAGACATGTTGGAGGTACAAATGTAGGTTTCAGACAGCGCCAGTGTGTGAAGGTTTAAATAGTGTTTATTTATGTTTCAAATTATTACTTTCTGGATTATAATTTAGATTAAAATGACATGTCATTAGGCAATGATTATTTTTCCAGTTAAAAGTGAGGCAGTACATTTCACAAATTGTTATGGTTTTGTACAACATTTTTAACAGATTAGATTCTAGATTTTCAAATTTTCAAATTTTACCGGAGTTCCACATTTTGGAACTAAATTGTGTATGAAAATGTGCCTAAGTGTAAAGATAAATTTTGTATTTCCATAAAAGATGTACATATTTGAATAAAACTTGGACAACCATTTCAAAATTCTTAGCCATGTTGCCAAACCTTTTTAACTTGTCAAGCACCAAAACCATTTACAAAAAAATTTTGTAATAAAAGTTTTCCAAATAAGGGATTATTTGCGTAGACATGCGCGTCACACTCTTTCTCTCTCTCGCTCTTAAGGGTAAACCAAGGGAAAAATGAGACAGTGTGACGTACATGTCTAGTGATAATAATTCTCGTGTAAACCAATTTTTATGTATATTTTCTATTATACGAGCCCTAACATCTAAATGTTCGGACAAAAGTAAATTTGATTGTCTTTTTTCCATACGCGCAAAAGTTATCTAAATTAACTTCCATAATATTGTTGGTTTTTTCTGTTATAATGCCAATATTTAGTTATATAAAAACGTAAATTTCGTAAAAATCCGCTCGGCGGTTCCAAAATTGTGGCACTTCAAGGATGGGAAAATTATAGAAACAAAGAATTATTATTTTCAAAACGTTGGACCTAGTAGTCGGATTTTGATGAAATTTACTTTATTGCAAAGCTGGATGTTGGTTTTCTTTACAAAAAAAGTTACACAAGTTTTTATTTGGTGATTTTGAGGCATTTATCGGAGCTTCAAAGTTGCACCTTTCAAATTGATAAAATTTTCTAGTAACTGTTTTAAAGAATCACAGTATTGAAACCGCTGATTGGATTTGTGTCAAAAAACATTTAAATCAAAACTCAATAATCTTACTATATTGAAAAAATCCTGAAATGTTAATATGATTTTTTTTGCATTTTTTCGAGTTCCACAGTTCACTTTTGAAAACGCGTGTTTTTTGAGGGTGCTACCTACATTAAAATAATCACAGTTTTGGAACCACTGGTTGGATTTTGGTAAAATGTACTTTATTGCATAGCTGGATGTTGGTTTTATGTACAAAAAAATCCCCAAGTCTTTGTTTGGTGATTTTAGGCATATTTCGTACCTTTAAAATTGCACTTCAAAAATGTGACGTAATTTTCTAACTACTGTTTTTAAAAAATCACAGTTTTGGAACTTGAGGAAAACGACATAAAGGTGCTTTCATGGTCCTCATCCAGTCCGGACTTAAATGTCATTGAAACTCTTTGGCATAAAATTAAATATTCTACGCAATAATCCACCAAGAACCATTGGGGACTTAAAGACCAAAAAAAAAAAATTTGGGACAGTTTCACGCCAGAATTGTACCAAAATTTGAAAAATACAATGCCTGCCAGAATACAGGCAGCTATTAAAGCAAAAGTAGACGTAACCTCGTATTAATGGTCCTAAATTAAAAATTATCCCAACATTTAGTTGCAAATTCATTTTGTAAAGTTTGCTAATTACTAATGTTAAAATATTGTTAAATCCAATAAATAATTTTCTTCCATGCATAATATTGTTATTAAAACTTTATCTTATTGTATTGTTAGGTGTTTACTAATTATTTGCGTAAAATTTCCAGTTCTCCTTTCATACTTCAAAAATTTACTTTTGTCCGAACATTTAGTTGTTAGGGCTCGTATAACAATAATTGTTAGAAAATTTGACTTAAAATTAACTAAAAGGCAAAAAACCGATACATGTTTACAAATAGTTTTTTCTTGGAAACCTCATAAAGATTAATGCAAATTTTGTTCATGCGAAACTGATAAGAAAGGTAATTAGAAGAGCAGGTACACTTTTACGCAATTTGATAAGAGTTGTTTATGTGCTCTATTTTGGTTGGTTATGGTAAATAAATGTCATATGCCAGCGTGCTAGTTTATAAGATTTTTATTAAAATATGTGATATTCTGAAAATAGCTGAGGCCACCCACTTTTCTTATAAATTTAAAAAGTTATCTTTAGTTATGCATTTTATTTTGCCCTAACCACAAGTTATAGCCGGAAAAGCAAAATGTTGAGAAGTGGGTTTGGGTACTTTTCGTTTTCCAACCCAAATCTTTGCTTCAGATTTTGCAAAATTTAAGGCAATTCTTAGGAAATTTTGCTACGAGATTAAATCCTGTATTACGAAAACTTTAATCATTATTAAAAATTTACCGTCTAAATTAAGACGCGATTTAATTTTTAAATTTTCCGACTATAAATAGACTTCATTAGGAGGCTATGTGTTTTCTTGATGAGTGAAAACACGCAAAGCACAGCCAAAATAACGTGCATAAGCTCAATTAGACTTTAATAAAATTGCAGTAGGTAATTTCGAAAGAAGTAAGTTGTTTTCTTTTGAAAATAAATCCATTTTTGTCTATACATTAATTTTTTGTGAACCTACCTAAAAATGTGGCATTTATCTTCGGCCATTCGACCTAATTATTTTGTTCTTTTTATCTGTTTTAATCAAAATTTATTGCTTTTACAATTGTAACGTGACAACCCGTATAAAATTACTGACAAAATCTTTCCCTAGTGCGACACGTCAGTTTTATTGCTTAGGCCTTAATTGGATAATTTCATGAAACAATTATTTTATTTCTTCCTGTTACAGTTCTTACGAGTAGAAAATGCAAAAATATTCCGTATGTAAATGATAGAATGACAAATGATCTAAGTTTTTGCTGCATGTAATCATCAAACTAGTTATCTTATCAAAAGCATTGATAATTTTACGCAGATACTGGTTGTCAAAAAATAGCTAATAAATTTGACCTATTTCTTAAATCATAATGAGTGTAAGTATCTATTTTAATAGAGAAAAACCAAACAATTTTGTTAAAAAACAAGGCCAGGTTATTGAAGTCGAACCAAATTTAATTAAAAGCGTCGCTAAAAAATTTTGTCAGATGCGATTTGTTTATGACTATAGATTGTAGATTTGAGTAAATTAATCACAATATTACGAGATATTAATCGATTTATCGATAAATATCGCACAAGTTCATATTCGCAAATTATTTTTCACTCTACTTATTTATTATATATTCCGCAATTTATTGCTACCAATTTTTTTATTGATTGTAAAGATAATATCAAGATAAATATGATGGCGCCTTGTGCTTGTCAAAATAAATATTCACACAATCAGGTGAAGTATTCATACATTTTAGTTTACAGAAAAAGTTGTTCGTTAAACAAATATTTACGAGGCGTTATCAGAAAATTATTCCATGATAAGAAACTAAAGGTATAACGTAGCTATAGTGTATTATTAACATTTCTGCAACGTTACAGTTGTTATTTGGATAACAAAAAAATTAACCAAATTTTGTTACCTAGTAGTTTTCGAAGGATGAAAATTAGATGATATATTTGGGAAAAAATCACGCACTGATTAGAATTTATTATTATTTTATTATTAGTATTATGATAACAATACAATATAAAATAACTACAACCTTGTTTTGTACAACATTTTCGTGCAAGGTACAATTCAAAATATTGTAATATTTTCTAAACAGTACATAAAATAAATTTGTTTTATTATTTGTGAGACTAATTGCGGTTTTATTTTATTATCAACAAGAAATTATTGCAGGTAGGTAATACAATACCGTCACTAATTTAGACCGGTTGTTCGATAAGATATTGGAAAATTAATTGATACTTATCGCAGAAAAAAGTGATTATTCACACTTGTGTTTGGTTTTATTTTTGAAATGAAAAAGTTTCTACGATGTTAAGTTTTCTAGAATGATCATCGTTATATGAAAAATTAAACAATCCAACGTACAAAGTCCCAGTATAATACACGAGTATTTTGGACCTTAATTTATATTAAGAGTTTTTTTATAATAACTTGAACTATCGATAACCTGGATTAATTTATCAAATAAGTAAATAGGTGGTTTTAGTAAATACTCGTATATTATTATTTTACTACAAGCTTTTGCGTAAATTTACTTTAAATCTAATAATAAGGAAAACTGATAATAAACAAATAGTACTCACCAAAAGCGTATTAAACAATGAGAAATTATAACTTCTAATAAGTAAAAAAAATAAACAAACTATACAATTATTAGATATAAAAGTAGAAAAATATAAAAGATGTAGACTAGGTAAGATCACTTCTACACTCGCGTCGCGCTCTGCGCTGCACAATAAATGGAAAAGCCTCGTCGTCGATATATAACTCGCGTATCTCTCGCACTGTTTTACGTCACATGTGACGTCACAACTCGGTTGCTAAGTAACGGTTTGTTTAGTTCCACAGCGCCTCCCGGACCATCAGTTGCGTCATCAGTACGGTGCATACCCCGGGAACTCAGTCAGGGCTAGAAATGGAATGGAATGGGGTAGGACACGCAGGGTAATCATTATAAGGGAAAAAAGCACAAATCTTGTGTTTGGGTGTGTGTAGGTGGTGAAGGCGACAGAGGATGGATTGAAGTCGTGTTGAGATATGACGGCGTGGAGGCGGCATGGAAAAAGTTAATATTAATTTGAAATTTTACAGGGTTGGTCTGAGGATCAACTAAAATTTTGTAAATAGCGGAGGTCCTAAGGTTTTGAAGAATTTGTTTCTTATTCTTACCGCACCCTGTATAAAAATTCAGGGCATGATTGGTTGTTAGTTGAAATTATTAAATACTCCATATTTGGTTAAAAAGTAAATTTCTGATATTTTATCGAATTTTTCTAAATAAAAATTAATTTATCCTTCAGATATAAAGTGTCCTTTTTGAAGAAATAAAGCAGACAATTTCTTCGTAAGGAGTAATAAAATTCTACTAATTGACTTACAGAAGAAACAATTTCCTGAGATTTTTTTTAATAACTAAATGTTATTTATTGGATTTAACAATATTTTAACCTTAATAATTAGCAAATTTTACAAAATGAATTAGCAACTAAATGTTGGAATAATTTTTAATTTAGGACCATTAATAAGAGGTTACGTCTCCTTTTGCTTTAATAGCTGCCTGTATTCTAGCAGGCATTGTATTTATCAAATTTTGGTACAATTCTGGCGTGAAACTGTCCCAAATTACTTCTATTTCGGTCTTTAAGTCCCGAATGGTTCTTGGTGGATTATTGCGTAGAATACGTTTAATTTCATGCCAAAGAGTTTCAATGACATTTAAGTCCGGACTGGATGAGGACCAGAAAGCACCTTTATGTCGTTTTCACCGAGTTCGAAAACTGTGATTTTTTAAAAACAGTCGTTAGAAAATTACGTCACATTTTTCAAGTGCAATTTTAAAGCTACGAAATATGCCTAAAATGACCAAATAAAGACTTGGGGATTTTTTTGTACATAAAACCAACATCCAGCTTTGCAATAAAGTAAATTTTACCAAAATCCAGCCAGTGGTTCCAAAACTGTGATTATTTTAATGTAGGTAGCACCCTCAAAAAACACGGTTTTTGAAAAGTGAACTCTGGAACTCAAAAAAAACTGCAAAAAAATCAAATTATCATTTCAGGATTTTTTCAATATAGTACGATTATTGAGCTTTGATTTAAATGTTTTTTGACACAAATCCAACCAGCGGTTTCAAAACTGTGAATTTTTAAAACAGTTACTAGAAATTTTTTATCATTTTTAAAGGTGCAACTTTGAAGCTCCGATAAATGCCTAAAATCACCAAATAAAAACTTGTGTAACTTTTCTGTAAAGAAAATCAACGTCCAGCTTTGTAATAAAGTAAATTTCATCAAAATCCGACTACTAGATCCAACGTTTTGAAAATAATAATTCTTTGTTTCTACAATTTTTCCATCCTGCTGGCTTAAAATGCCACAGTTTTGGAACCGCCGAGCGGATTTTTACGAAATTTACGTTTTATATAACTAAATGTTGGCATTATAACAGAAAAAACCATCAATATTATGGAAGTTAATTTAGATAACTTTTGCGCGTATGGAAAAAAAAATTACTTTTGTCCGAACATTTAGTAAACTACCTAGTGATCCTTTCTTTTTAAATTTCTCCTCATAATTTATACTCTAAACATTTTCCTAGTACTAAATAATATCCTATACCAATTTTCCAAAAGGCCTAAAGGAAATTTTAAAAAGTTCATCAAATTTTAACGCGCATAATTACACCCACACATTTTAGTCTTTAACTCATCATGACTTAAAAATCAACGATAAAAATACGAAGAAATAATAAAATATCGCTAATTATGTAACATGTCACATACACATAAAGTTCGAGCACGACTAACTATTAATCCCCGATGTTGTAATATATTTAGAGTTAATAATAAGTAATCCTCCCGTTGAATGTATACTACAACTGCAAACGTAATTTAATTTGTATATTTATCTCCAATTAGTAGATTACAGTTTTCCTTGTTTTATCCCCTTTGGGGATTGTGTGAAAGTTTTAATTTGATTAAGCCGCGATATTACAGATTATTGGCAGTTTTTTAATTAAAAAAGTTTTCGTTTAAAAGTCTACAGTTATGTTTTTAAATTAAGCTGTACCCAAGTTTAATTACTTAGTTTTTGTAATAAGCTCAGTAGCCAGAAATCAAATCCATCATCTTAATTTTTTGTATAATTTGTGAGTTTGTTGGAAATTTGTGAATTATATTCGTGTTTTTCTAAAGTGTGTTTGTAACAGTTACTAGGCAATTGGAATAGTAACTATTTTAAAAGATAAAACAAGGAAGACAATAATAGAATCAAACTTTTGGCAAGGCGAAATATTTTATTGTGTGATTTTTTGTCACATATTTATAATGCGTAAATACAGAGTGGACAGTGTTCAAAAAATCCCGGCACGTGAAAGGTTCTTTTAGAGGAGTAATGGGATTGGACGACCTACAGAAATTAATTAAGCTCTGGTTATATAAAAATTTTAAAACAACAATATTCGGCAATATATCAAGATGATTTGTATAACGAAGGAGTGCAAAAGAATCAATATAAAACAGACAAAAGTTACACCCTTCACAGGTCAAACAGACTACAAAGCTTTTACATGATTGAATGTTACTCGATTTATGTTAGAGGGGCAACAAAAGTTTATTATTAGTTTTTATCGACACAAACTATCTCTATTCACATTCCATATAAGAATGTGTAATGTTGGAAATATGTTTTATCTAGTAGAGTTTGTCATATCTACAATTTAATCGCAACAATTGAAATGTTTTTTTATTGCCAAGCAAAAAGGTTAATTATTTTTCTGGCAGAAACTTGTTCTTCAAGTGAAGTTTAAATTTTAGTGTAGGTACTTTTATTTATTTATTACGTTTTAAAACAGTTGGGTTAAAAAGTTTCAGTGTAGTTTCTAGCCACCCCTGGGGATTGTCCTCCGTGAACCTCAACACCAGTCCACCCCTGACTATTCTACCCAGCCTCCTTCCAACTTTTAGGATAGATTTTCTACTCAGCCTCGTTCTAAGTTTTCAACTTGAATAAAATTTCTAAAATCTATAAGTTATAAAAATTATATTAGTTGAATAGTTCAGTGGGGCACATCTCCGTGTAGTCCGGTTATCCTGCAGGAAGATGCACTTTCGGAAACAGGGCCGTTTGACGTCAGGATTACCGTTGAAATGTCAAAGTTCGTCGCGCGAGCAATCAATATAGCACCCGACTAACACCCGGGGGTCTATGGCAGATTTTATACAACCCTACTGCTACACTTCAGGGATAAGGAAACATTGCTATTGCTGTTGGTTTTATAAAAAAAATGTTGAGAAATTATCTTTAATTATGCTTTGTTGTTTCCCCTTGGGAATAACACAAAAAATGTTATTTTGTGCTTGTACATTTTTGTTTTAATAAATTTAATGAGATCATTTGTGATGTGGAGTTTTACAAGAAAATTGAACAAAAGTTATGCTTTCATGTCATTCTTTTGTAAATATTATTTTATCTTGTTTCGTTTAATTTTAGGATTTGTTCATTTAATAAAAATGATAATTTACAAACTTTTATTCAGTTTCAGTGGTTCCCAAATATTTTATACCAAATCGTCTAATACACTTTTTCTCTCTAAGAAAATAGCACTTTTACTAAACTACTGAAATTTATGTTGACATTTATAATATAATACCAAATAATAAAAAATACTCAAACTTATACACGAAATGCGCCCCAGGGTTTGGCAACCACTGAACTAAACCTCCGGTAAAATTAAAAAAACCTTGCTAAACTGTACAGACCATCTCAGACTTCTCCAACATATATTCAGCTTATATTTAAACAACAAAATATAAAGAATGCATTGCCCCTTCCGAAAGCTTCTTATAAGATTCTCAAATATCATCCGACAACTTAAAATAAGTGAAGGAAAAACTTGTAAAACTGGTGAATTTCCACAACGGTTTTTTGTCTTTTTGTCTTCATGCTTTTATCTACGTTATGAAGTTTCAGATTACTGTTTTCTCCGACCAAAAAAAAAAAATAGGAAGAGCCAGGATATTAAATTGGGGTATAAAATAGAATGAAGTAAGTGGTTGTGGACGTTGTGACCAGTTTATATCGGTGGTACGAGTATACATAAGTAGTTTTTTTTGATAGGGACAATAAACTTGTTATACGAAATGATAGTAGAAGATTATTACAGAGATTATTCGATTGTAAATTTGTCGGTGGACCAAATGAAAAATTGAGCTTTAAGTGGGTATAAATAACAAAAATCCGTGTAAAAAATAAATCTGCGTATCAAATCTTTTTTGTAAATAAATATAATACGTACTCAAAAATTTGGAACATTTACTGCTCTCGTGAAAACTAATTGGAGCTTTCAGAATATTATCCTGTGATTTTATGACACATGTAGGTATACTTTTTATTTTGAAATTTACGCGAAATTTCCCACAAAACCACGTAAAAAGCTTTCAGATAATTTTACAAACTGGAACCCAGTGCTAACAACGGAATCCGACAACATATTTTTAAAGATTTTTGTTTAAACTGTATTTTCTTTTTTTAATATAATATGTGACATTGCCTTGGTTAAAAACAACCTCTTTCGTTGCCAATTTTAATTTTAGAGTGCTAGAGTGTAAGTTCATTAATAATTTATTGTAATTTATTTACAACCTGTCTATATAGGAAAGGGAAATAAGTCATTAATTTTGTCATAGTTAATCGGATTTTGAATTTATAAACATAATAAACTATATGCAATTTAGTTGAAAACCAATTTTATTATAAAAGCGTATACAATACACACAAATTCCATGATTGAATTTAATTATAAGATCCATGAGGTTGAGGATACTTATTGATTTGGCTTGCGGGTGAGCCCTTGCGGTCTTCTCTACTTTATATGGAGGTGTTTTAGTTTAATTTCATTTTATTGCCCGGGGGTTTGCAGAAAAAATCCATGCATAAACTCTCATAAAAACAAATCCGGTGGTGATCATACTAATTAAACTTGCAAATTTTGCTGAGTTAGTTGATTGAGGTGTTTCTGTGTTCAGCGATTATATGCATCAGATTTTATGGAAGGTCAAATGTGAAAAGTTCATCCCGGGACACGATCGACAAAGCTTCACGTCGAGTTATTGAGTTTGCCCTTATTTTAGTAAATTTCACGTCTCAGAGGATATTGCATTATACCTATAGTATTTGTCGCTAGGTGTAATTAATTGTCGTATATGATACCAGCAAACCGGCATGATAATTTACTTTTAATCCACAGAGAATATTTTTTGCTGTGTCATTAGCGTGAAACAGAGCATTAGTAGTAAAATTGTTTTTTTCCAAACCTACAAAGAGTAGAATCTGCTTGTTCTCTGACTTGTAATTTTATAAATATGCACACTAATTCTGAAAACCTTTTTCTAAAAATAAAATTATTTCATCTGGAATTGCGGATTTGAAACATTACACGTTTCGAGGTACGTAATGTTTAGGTGCATTTCATTTACAAAAAAATGTTTCTACATCGATCACTGGCGTTTGACGTCATTTTACTACTTTTGAACCGTAAATCTTCATTCACGTTCTCGTAATTTTTGTCCCATTTTGGATAAATTTTCGCATATACACTCGTGCAGACACCATTACGATTACGCTAAACAAGAATTGACCATGGAGTTAATCAGCGACCATTTAATAATTTGAAATGAATACATTGTCAAGGTTTGTAAATTATGAAATACTATGTTAAAAACTCACCAACAGAACAATACACCATAATATTTCCCAAACAAAATTAAAAGGTTGCGTTTATAAGTTTTTATTTTTATTACAGCTAGACTCATTATCGTTTACATCTATTTTATGAACTTACTTTTACGAACTTTTTACAAGTTATAAAACTATATCGAGGATTGCGTTTGAATATTGATAGTCCTACTATCGATGCATTGATTATTTTAATCAATTATTGTCTTTCTTGGACTTACGTTATAGTTTACGTTATCATCCTAGACATAAAAAGATATCTATTAATTTTTATAGGTACTAGGTAATTATATGTACTATCAACTATATTAGCCTTGTAATTAGCTTTTACAATTATTATACACAGTGGGCCAAGAAAAACTATTAAAATTTAACAGGTGGATACTTATTTAAAAATTATGGTAGGTATTAAAAATGTATTTTGACCATAACAATAATATTAAACAATTATGTAAGTGGTAATGATGCAGGAGTGTGTATTTAAATTTTTTCTTGCATTGTTCATTTATAGCTCATATTATTATCATTTATGAGATTGTTATGTTTTATATAAAAAAAAATATCTGATGTGTCCAACACATGACTTTCTTATACAGATAGTACCACAATTACTTCTCCTAAAGAAATTAAGTTAAATTTCTTGTAAAAATCGTGTTCCAATTTTGAGCGTTTCCGGCAATTTTCAAATAATTTTCGGAAGTCTCTCTCGCACTTATTGCAATACGCATAAATCTGTCCTTGTCTCACTCATTATAACCGAATTTTACGACAAAAATAATTTTTTTTGATGAAATTTTAAAAAGAAGTTCAAACAAAATTTGTTCAAAATTTAATTCTAAATCAATGTTATAGAATAAAAAAATCTCATAAATTGTTTATTTTTCAAGATATTCCTAAAAAACCTAAAAATGTCTTCAGGTGTCACTTGTGTTGGTGCTAGATGAAAAAGATTTAATGTGGCACCCACAATTTTGTTCAAACTATTAAATATAAAATTTGAAACAAATCCGATAACTCGTTTTTGAGTTATGGTGGATGCAGACAGACAGACACACACACAGACAGACATCATGGCGAAAATGGTCAAAATGGATTCACAAAACGTATAAATCCATCAAAATCTCGAAGTCGAAAAAAATCACGATTACTATACATACTTTCTTATTACTTCGTATAAGAAAGTAATTATGGTCCGTTTGCAGAGCCGGACTAGGTGGGGAAACCGTCGAAAAATTCGCCACTGGTTACGGGCATTAGGATTTTTGTTTATTTTAGAATTTTCCTTCCTATTGTAAAATATGAGGATTTTTTATTTTTGGCATTCAATTTCGGCATAACCAGATGTTTTTGGTAAACGGGCAAACTGATTATAAACCAATTAATAAAAACTGTTTTTATCTGATAAGACTGTTAGGTTAGTCAAGTACTTAAAAAAAATCCATAAAATCAAGGAAAAATGTAATTATAAGTACGACAATTTTCTAATTAGGGAAATATTTCGGCGTTTGGGTTTTTAACACGCAAGCTGTGATTTTTATCAAATGAAAGAGTAATTCCAATATTTTTACATTAAAATTCACTACGTAATACTAGGTTAGTTCGTAGTTCGAATAAGTCATAAGACCGTCATCTACTCGTAAAACTTCTCATATTCCAAAAATACAAACTTATTTTATTGTGGTTACCAAACCTTCACTAAAATTTTTCCCCATAAATATTGACCTTGCTACAACATTGACATTTACTCCAGCTAAAAGCGATGACAGTCAACCAGAGAATTTTGGATAGAATAGTAAGAAGCTAACGGGGCACAGCCAGAAGCGGAGTAAATCGATTTGGGGCGGCTTACACACAGCAACGACGTTGGCGTCGGACAGTAGAAACCTAGCCGGGCCTCCACCAATTTGACCCACTTCCAAATTCAACCCCACCCTCACTCATACCGCCCTGGAAAATAAAACCGACCAATTTCTGGGCTATTAGCACATCCAGGTTGGGGCGCACTGGGAACATTCAGTTCAGCTCGATACGGAAAAATGAATTATTTCAATTTGTTATTAATGGATGCGTTTTAATGAGTCTATGGGGGCGAGATAGGCCTGAATAAATATTGGAGGGTTTTTATAAAATAAAACTTTATTGTATAGGTATTATTTTGTAAAATGGTAGATTATATCGGAAACGAGCTTTAAAAGGTTTCAATAATCAAATACCAACTTTTGCACGTTTTATTCCAGACACGTGACAGATAAACAACAAGACGTATTTTACGTAATCTACAAAATTTTCCTGATGAAACAATACCTGGTCATAAATTAACTGCAATATAAAAATGTAATAAAATTTCTATATAAAATGTTTATGTATATTGTGGTAATTTTATCAAATATATTTACATTATATTGACAAATAAAACTATAACAGTTTGGAAAAGCAACCCAAGTTCCATTACGTAAGTATTTTGCACTCACAGAATTTTTACATGCAAATATTATCGTGTAAAAAAAATTAAAACAGAATCATTTTACACGCAAATTGTTATTTCTCATGCTATTCGGATTTTTAAATAACATGTTTCTGTTTCACGATACAGGCGATATAAGACGAATTGGAAATGAAGGAAATGACTATTAATAAATGTATAAGTTTGCATTAAAAGTTTTTTACTTCGGCTAAATAGAGAAATTTTTTAGAAGCCAGGCAAGGAAATAATATGTATCCAGAAATAAAGCTACTGATTTGTGACTGAAACTAAACTAAAATCACTTCAGCGTCACTGCATGTAATTCAGTGCGATTTCGTACAGAAGAGCGACCTAAATTTTTTTGAGTTTTTCGACAACACGTTCTGAATCTCTAACAGTTAATGGAAAATCGAACAACTTTCATCCTTACAAATTTGAGCAGGTACTTTCCCCGCTGTCTTAGCCAATTTTTCCGTACCACATCCATCAGCTTCTACTATCCCTCTTTCAATTACTTTAAAACCTCCAATAATACCGCAATTGCAAAGTGCGGAAATAAATTTCCTTGCAATGTGAGGATGAGATAAAAGTGTGGGTGGGATTCTTGCGCGATTTCGGCAAGGCACCAGTACAAATCGAGCAAAATTCATCTGCAATAGCGGATCCTGAAAAGGACGTGCGCGCACAGCTTCATCGACCGGGCCAGGCCAGCCCTGACCTCGACCCACTACATCTTTCAGGTCAAAACTTGAGCTAAATTCAACCACCAGTAAAACTTCACTTCACCCACTTACGTCATATTGTCTATGGACCCCCTTTTTTGTCTGGATATGTCAAGTACGAGTAGGGAACCAGCCTATATTTGGGTTGACGGGCTGGGACTATAGGGAGTCCTGATCCTGAAAAATGGAGCACTGGGTACAAAGGAGTTCCTCAAGACAGTTGGCAGGAAATGTTGTAAATAAATCATTTTTGTACATTTCCTCGGACAAAGACGCTTTGAGAACAAAAACATAAATCACTAATGTACTTAGGTATAGGTCTTCAAAAATCTATCTCTTATCATAAAAGTTGCAATTTATGTCAAGCTACATGTACCTACTTATAATCTAGTTCATCATTAAAATTTTTAATGAATAAAAGATGAGCTCCCAAAATAGAACAATTTTGAGTTGCAATTTCTCATAATCCAAATTTGTAACAGAAAATAAATCGGAAAATATAAATTGCGTGTGATACCACAACAACTTAAATACATTAGCTACGTTTTCATAATTTATATAGGAAAAAAATCAATGATTGGAAAACACTAACATACCGTGGCCTTATAAGAATTTATAATGCATTTTGTAAATTATTTACCATATTTACACTGTTTCTATGAGAACTAGGAATGCATTGTTTTATTTTAAAAGAAGACATCCATCAAGATTATTTAATAATTTATTATTGATATACGCAAGCAAAATTTTATAGTTTAACTGCTGGCTAAGCATATAATGAGAAAAAGTCTCTTAAAAACTGAAGAAGTAAGTTTAATTCCAAAACATTTATAAAGTTCTAAATATTTTTTTCAAATCGATTAATGTGACATTTTTTTAGGAAAATTTGAGAGAAACTTCAGAGGCTGACAAATATTGTTTAGGCAATCTTGATTTGCTTAACTTACGGTAGAATCTTCCCTTCCAAACCGCTTGTGTTATTATTTTTATTTTTCCAGCTTGAATTTGTCACCGAATGCAACTAGAATATCAACAGGCGAAAGTACACCAAGACCTTTAACACGGTGTGTAGCTAGTGGTGCTTATAGTCAAACAGGTTTGGTTCCGAGGAAAAACCACCACCACCCTTTAGAAAACAGTCAAGCACGCCTAACAGCAAACATCAGCAATCTTCCTCAAGGTTATGGTAAATCCCATCACCCTCCAAATAATATCTCGTCGGAGAATCTCGTTTTGTTGTATTCGAAAGAGAAGAAACCGGAGCTGGTCTTCACAGAGCCAATAAACCGCAAAGATTTTTTGTTTCCTAGTAAAAAGAAGCTGCCTAAGGGGGAGGAACAACTAGCGGATGATAGAATGTTAAAATTTAAGTGAGTATCCTATGAGCCAGACTAATAATCAGCACCAATCTTCACTTATTCAGTATTGAATCCAGAGTTTCGTTGTTAGCTCGAATGTAATAAGAGACGGCAGCGGTACGTTTCCTTTCAAATTTACTCCAAGCGGTAATATAAAAGTCAATTCTCAACAAGTAAGTGGTTTTGGGGTACAGCCGGAGTAATATTGAGTAATTTTCAAAGATTTTAGGTGGTTTATGTTTCGAAAAAATTAAGTGTACTAGCTGCTGATCCAAGAAATACGAAAGTCAACGTTGAATCGGGGGGGATTGTCCAGAAAATGACGCACGAGCCAACAGAGTTTTCTAAAACATCTGCAATGGACACAATAATGAGCCAAGTAAACCATAAATAATTTTTAAACTTTAATTTATTCATTAACGATCACTTAAATAAATTATTTTAAATTTAAATTTTAATAAGCTTTTAATTAAGTAAACGTTAATGTTGCAGGCGGGATTTTCCAGTCTAGGTTCCCTCATAGCAAACACACCAGTACGCAGTGGAAATAAGGAGGCATCAGAATACGAAAGCAAACAAACATCGGAGATATTAGATCCGGAATTGAACCTGGGGCGTTTGGGTTACTGCGGAACAGACACCATCACATGGGATAAGGTTGTGTTGCCGGAGAAAAAGAATTTGTACCTTGAGTTGTATTCAAGAATCACCAACTATACGTGAGTAAACTGTGTTAGATTAAACTGTCTTGGAAAAGTAATGTTATTGCAGCAATGCTGACTGTAAAATTTACATCGACAGTGAAGAGTTCAATTGCCATCTGATAGTCTTGCAATGTTATTCTGAATTGTTTGATGCTTATATAGCTGTCAAGAAAGTCGAAATTCCAGCCGTAAATTTACAACTTATAATCATCACGTATCTTTAATCTGAGTTTCTAGGAGAAATGTAGTCCGGGTTCTTTTGCTTTTATTTACGAATGGATGATAACTGGTGAGCCGTCCTATAGAGAATTAAACAGAGAAAACGTCTTGGATATATTCAATTCGTCCAAATATTTAAAAATTAAAGGTTTATATACTTAATCCAGAAAAAATATGATTTTTTTGGAATATGTTCCTTATGTAGATCTAGTGGAACAATGTTGGGCTTTCATCGATAACACAGATGTCTTCAGCGAAGACACAGCTTTCATTCTCTACATGGACGCCAAGAAGAAATCAGTACCAGAAGTACGCGAGTTAATGTTGCCGAGAATCCAAGCGTTCTTCTTGATGTTAGTCAGCTCACAAGATTGGTTGGAATTGGAAGTGGAAGATGTGATGAATCTGCTCAAATCAAACTACATTTGCGTCAATTGGTACTAGTTCTAACTAGAGCAGTTTGAGTTTATTGCGAGATATTTTTCAGTGAAATGGAGATTTTCATGTCAGCAGTACGATGGCTTAAGCACGATTGGACTAATCGTGACCAAAGCAAATACGAGGTGTTGGAATGCGTTCGTTTTGGAAACATAGCGCCTTGGCAACTAGTGGATATTAAGCGAAACCCGGAAAATCCTGACTTTATGGAGCTCGCCAAAGACCAGCGTATTTGCAAGATGATAGACGATGGTTTAGCGTGGGCTCTTTGGATTAAAATATAACTGCCTCCACTAATTTCCTCCCTTTCAGTTACGTGATAATAAAGTACTGGTATGGACAGGAAAACGACGACTTCCAGCATTGGAACACTGTGTTGGGCTTGCAGGAACCCCCGCCAAGAAACTGGAGTGGTTCGGACAAGACCTATTTTACCTATCGGGAGTTTCTTATTTATTTGGATCAGTATCGTCGGAATCAGTTAATTGAAAAGAACAAACCGAAAATGTTAAGTGAAAAGAAGTTTGTACCGGAATTTTCCAAACAAGCCTCAGGTGGTAACCAGCAGGAAAAATTGCAACCTAAAGTGCCTACTATGGATGAATTTTTGTCAAAAAAGAAAGTAAGTAACACGAGCAACCAAAAGAAAATTAATAAAGTGATGTCGTAACTTAGAAGAAATTTTAGTGGCTAGTGCGTTTTGCTATTTAAAAACTTTTTGTACATTTATACATTAAAGTATTGTGTCTATTTTACAAATTTTGCATTTTTTTTATACAAGTAAATAAGTTAAATAAAACTCTTGGGTAAGTTTGAGGCTTTCCCGATTAACATTAAATAATTAGCAAAATTTTTGACAGGTCCCACTTTCATCACAAAGAGTAAGGTTTACCATGTAAGTGCATCAAAAACCTAGTGGGTAACATTTTGCATTGTCTGTTTTAGTTTAAATTAAATTTTGAGTGCACTTTCAATGCAAAATCTTACCTTTTGTTTAAATTTCCAAAATGTTCAAGTTGCACTTTAAACATTTTTTGTCTTTTATAGAACAGAACACCTCCAAGTAAAGACAAAAATAAGGCAGCACGAATTATCCAGAATGCTTACCGGATATACAAAGAAGCAAGTGCGCAAACGAGTTTGTTAGATCATCCAAATGTTGCACAAGAAAAAGTTAAGAAACCACAGTCTGATATTGTCATGAGAAGAAAATATCACCATCCAATGTAGGTAACTTATTTAACTTGTTTTGTAACAAAGTACAAATTTTCCTTTCAGCGCTCCTTCTAATCAAAATATGGAAAAATATCTCGTAGGTGTTTCCCTAATTCAAAAAGAAATGGAAACAATTTTGGTGTTTGGTGGCGTCAATCCACAAGCTACTTGTGGTGTAGGCAGAAATACAGCACAGAATATATTTCGATATGTAGTCGATGATAATGTATGGGAATATGTTGGAGCTCTTCCGGAGCCTCGACATCAACATGCGGCAGTGTTTTTGAAAGGAAGGGTGTATTTAGTTGGTAAGAAATTTGTTATTTAAAATGTAAGGAACTGAATTTTTTTTTCAGGTGGATCAAATCCTGTTCCTAGTGAGCTGTTCCATAATCATCCTGTGGACACTGTTTGGAGTTTTGATCCAATTTCCAAAATTTGGTATAGGGAAAACAATTTGAATACAGCGAGGAAGAATTTGTCTTTAGTTGTGGCAAATCAGAGTATTTTTGCACTGGGAGGTCAAGGCACTAAAGAACAGTAAGGGTTCTAAAGTTTTCAGTAATATTTTTGATAAAGCAATTTAAAATAATTTAAAAATTAATCACAAATTAGAAAAATATTAAATTATGTTAATGCTAAGTTAGTTAGTTTACTTGCTCTATAAAATGTTTGTTTTCAGACCGTTAAAGTCCGTGGAAAAATTCAATCCCCTCGAGGGCGTTTGGAAGAAACGGGCCTCGATGATAACCCCCCGGACAGGCGCAGCTTCCGCAAAATATCAAAATTTCATTTGGGTAGCCGGGGGACTTTGCGGCCCCGAACAGAACATTTTATTAGACTCGGTTGAAACCTACAATTTAAAAACGGACCAGTACGTACCATAATTCACCTACCTGCGCAATATTTATTTAAATCACTGCTTTTTATTACCTATTAGATGGACGAAAATAAAACGTTTGCCATTCCCGAGATGTTTCAGTAGCATGTGTGTGATGTCCAATCGCCTATTTATAATTGGTGGTTTGGGTAAAATAAATAAACACGATAAAACCTGCTCGAGTATAGGCGATATTGATGTTTGGAGTGACAACAACCGAAGATGGGAAACGGTTATAAATTTGTCTATACCACGACATGGACATGCTGTGGGATATTTTGGTTCACAAATATTTATTATTGGCGGGGCTACAACGGTTTATAGGAAATCTTTGTCTGGAAACGAGTGTTATTGTTCTGAAAGAGGTATTACATTATATTTTGTGATTTAGTTTATTTATTATGGTTATTTAGGAGTTTTTGTACGGGGAATCGCGTGCTTGCCAGCTGCATTATCCGGTCATGCCGTTGCAACATTACCTCCAGCTATTTTAATGCCCTCATGAAATATTGAACATTATTATAAAATTATTTGAATTTGGAGCGTAAAGTTTAGTCGATAAGGTAGAATCTGTAATCTCTAAGTTAAACCGTTTACACATGGATGTCGCGCAAGTCGTAAAAGCAAGATTCACATAGCACAAGTTGTATGTAATTATATTTCTAATATTTAATAATATTTTATATTTATTTATATGTAGTTATTGTAATAAATATGTATTGTCTTAAATCTAAACGTAATTATTTGTATAAATTGTTTAAATTACCTGGATGTCAGTTTAGAGTTTAGTTTTGTAAGTTACGCTCTAATCTGTCTAGTCGTTTGCAGATCTGTGATCCGTGTTTTCTCATAGCTGTTCTTATCTATAGATTTTGTATCTATGCTGTTTACCTATCTTCTGTGAACGGGTGCGGTATTATTAAAAAAATCCTAATATTTACGTGTTTTAAACCGTAATTTTGTGGTGATAGGTAAGTTCAAATATAATCGAGTTGTATCCGCCACCAAGGGTCCAAGGGGTGGGAAGTGTCCAGTGCAACTTTGGCAATAATCTTCGCGAATATTGTACACAAATACCAACATGGAGGAATTCTTATCTCTTTGTGCGTGGGTGCAATTTGGATTGTTGTGATTGAGATCAAAATAAATACAATTGGAGGTTTGAATTATGCACCAACAGTGTGTTGTGTTTTATTGCTGTGGGTCATTATTGCCAAAGTAAAATCAACACACTTCCTGGCCTCGGTCCCCCATGTAAAATGATGTTTCGAAATAAATTACCTAGATGAGTAATAGTTCTTCGAATCATTAAGTAAATATGTGTTTTTTTAGGTGTGACAGTGCCACTTATTCACCATGAGTTATATACAGTCGAACCAAAATAGGCCAAGTAAGTTTTTATTGGTTTTAGGGATTCAATTTATTGTTATTGGTCTTCAATAATCAATTATTATTCTAATAAGTAGTTGTTATTGTGTGCTTTGATTTGCTTATCTCAAAATTATCTAGAATGAATGCGTATTGAATTCAAGATGAAAAGGGGCGCGACCTGTAAATTTTTCTTTAAAATATACCAAAGTTATTATAATTTATTGTAGGAAGGAATTATGATAATAGTTTTTAAAGTGTTCAGGGTCTCTAGTAAAGCATTGGAATAACACAATTTTTTCCTGTGTAATTAATATAAATGCTTGTCAAGGAAGGTTAGGATTTTTTAATCTTGAAGTAGTAAAATTTTATTGTTCATTCTATTTATATAATATAAATATTTTTGATACTACTGAAAAACTGGGCCTTTATTTGAAATATTTTCTTCTTTAGTAATGTTAATTGCACAAGAAAATCCGTTACTCTTAGCCATTTCTTCAGTTCCCATCACTCAATCAATTTCAGTGTCCCAAGGCCACTACCAAGGCCCCGGCGATTTACCCATGTCGTCCTCCAAAGAGCAAACACTAATGTGGCAACAAAATTCCTACATGGGTGACTCCGGTATCCACTCGGGTGCCGCCACCCAAGTACCATCATTAAGCGGTAAGGAAGAAGAAGAAATGGATCTATTTGACTTAGATCAAGGATATGGTCAAGGCTTCACCCAGGACCAAGTTGACGAAATGAATAACCAACTAAATCAAACTAGATCCCAACGGGTGCGAGCTGCAATGTTCCCGGAAACTCTCGAAGAAGGTATTGAAATACCTTCAACGCAATTTGATACTGGACATCAGACAGCCGTGCAAAGATTGTCAGAACCCAGTCAGATGCTGAAGCATGCTGTAGTTAATCTGATTAACTACCAGGATGATGCAGATTTGGCAACGCGGGCTATTCCTGAATTAATCAAATTGTTGAATGATGAGGATCAAGTGGTGGTGTCGCAAGCTGCGATGATGGTACACCAACTGTCCAAGAAGGAGGCTTCTAGGCATGCTATTATGAATAGCCCGCAGATGGTGGCTGCTTTAGTTCGTGCCATATCCAACTCTAATGATTTGGAAACCACCAAAGGGGCAGTTGGAACTTTGCATAAATTATCGCACCATCGTCAAGGTTTACTTGCTATTTTCAAAAGCGGGGGAATTCCAGCTTTGGTTAAGCTATTGAGCTCACCAGTAGAAAGTGTGTTGTTCTACGCGATTACCACTCTGCACAATCTGTTGTTGCATCAAGATGGCTCTAAGATGGCCGTACGTCTTGCTGGTGGTTTGCAGAAAATGGTTGCACTTTTACAAAGAAACAACGTCAAGTTTCTAGCCATTGTCACAGATTGCTTGCAAATCTTGGCGTATGGTAACCAAGAAAGCAAACTTATTATTTTGGCTTCACAAGGACCAATAGAGCTTGTTAGGATCATGAGGTCTTACGACTATGAGAAGCTTTTGTGGACCACCTCACGCGTGTTAAAGGTACAAAAACCTAGTTTTGTAAACTAAACAATTTCTACAATATTTTCTGTTATCATTTAGGTATTGTCAGTTTGTTCAAGCAACAAACCGGCAATCGTCGAAGCAGGCGGTATGCAAGCTCTAGCAATGCACTTGGGCAACCAAAGCCCACGTTTGGTCCAAAACTGCTTATGGACCCTACGCAACTTATCCGATGCAGCTACGAAAGTCGATGGACTCGAAAGCCTCCTTCAATCTCTGGTTCAAGTTCTGGGTTCATCCGATGTCAATGTCGTAACATGCGCAGCTGGAATCCTATCTAACTTAACATGCAATAACCAGCGAAACAAAGTAACCGTTTGTCAAGTTGGTGGTGTTGATGCTCTAGTGCGCACAATTGTAAACGCTGGTGATCGTGAGGAAATCACCGAGCCAGCTGTTTGTGCTCTGCGACATCTCACTTCACGGCATGTTGAGTCAGAAATGGCTCAGAATGCTGTTAGATTGAATTACGGTATACAGGTGATTGTTAAACTGTTGAATCCACCATCACGTTGGCCTTTGGTCAAAGCTGTGATTGGATTGATTAGAAACTTGGCGTTGTGCCCTGCTAATCATGCTCCATTGAGGGAACATGGCGCCATTCATCATCTCGTTCAGTTGCTCATGAGGGCGTTCCAGGATACCCAAAGGGTAAATGTATGCGAAGATTTTTATAATAAAACATATTCCTAATTACTATAATTTCTATTTTACATTATTACAGAGAGCTAGTGTTGCAAGTGGCGGAAGCCAACAACCTGGCACCTACGCGGATGGGGTGCGCATGGAAGAAATAGTCGAGGGTACCGTTGGTGCTCTACATATCCTAGCCAGAGAATCCCACAACCGCGCTTTGATTCGCCAACAAATGGTCGTACCAATATTCGTACAACTACTCTTCAATGACATAGAAAACATCCAGCGAGTTGCAGCTGGTGTTCTGTGTGAACTTGCAGCTGACAAAGAGGGCGCTGAAATGATTGAGCGAGAGGAAGCCACTCCTCCATTGACAGAACTTCTACATTCACGGAATGAAGGTAAATTAATAATGTTAGGAGAGTTCTCGATTAAATTGGTTTTGTGTAGGTGTTGCTACGTATGCAGCAGCAGTATTATTCCGTATGAGTGAGGATAAGCCACAGGATTACAAAAAGAGACTGTCCATGGAGCTGACGAATTCACTATTCCGAGAGGAGAACCTTTGGAATCCGGACTTTGGCATGGATACGGATCTACAGGTATTAACACTAACATTTATAATTGCTATTAAAAAAAATATTTGTAATTTAATTATCTACCTACCGGTAAGTTTAAATCATCGGAATTTTGGCTTGGAGTTGTTATTATTTAAATTCCTAGACTAGTTGCACTTTTTTTATTTTTTTTTTGTTTTCGTTTGCATTTTCACTGATTATTTTAGGACATTTTGAGTCCTGATCAAACCTTTGATAACATGTACACCCAAGGACCCCCTAGTGTTCACAGTAGCCAAGGTTTGCAGCCTTTCCCGCCGTCAGGTAATTGTTTATTATTATTATTTTCATGTATAATTTATTAACAACAAAAGGCAAGATATTAACAAGGAAGACTTTTGAAATGTTGGCCCGGTCTTTTTGTGAGGTGACCGAGTGTTCTTTTGGTATTTTTTAAGCATGTAGTGGATTTTGTGAATGATTATTTAGTAGTCGAAGTAATTTGTTGCTTGAATATTTAAAAATATTTTTTTGGGATAGAAAAGTATTGTGAATATAATTTTTTCACAAACTGGGTTTTTTGTTTAAAATATTCAAGTGGCATAAAATTTTCGCATGATGAATGGTTGTTTGTCTATGGATCTTTAGGTAAGCTAACAAATAACCCTAAAGATTACAAACTTAACGAATAAATTATTAAATTCCAATATATTGTTTCCTAACTTCATTTGGATGTATTTATTTATAAATTTTGTTTTTCAAGGCTATGACCAGGAGGGACTTACAATAGATGCGCCCGGAGCAGCTTGGTTCGACACGGATTTATAAAACGTCAAGTCCGCAACATCGTTTATAACTTTATTTTATTTCTTTAAATGCGAAATATATTATGAGTATAGGAGCGATATCTACTATTTATTTATTGATAAAAGGGGTGTTGTAATATGTACCAAAAATGTGTCGAGTTATTGTACACTTTGTTATTCAAAGTAAAATATCGGATTTCCCCACGACATAAAATAATTAAGTATAGTAAATAATATATTCTACAAATTTGTTTTTAGACTGAAGCTATCAAAAATTAATTTTTTCGATGCTCGTTGAATGTTAATTGTTTTTAAAAATATAGTAAGGTATTTTATAGTTTTATTGCATTTATTTTGTCGTAGAGTATTTATATTTTGGTTTTTATTAAATTAATTTAAAGAAAATCTTAAAAAATTAAGTAAACATTACGCAGTATTTATAGTATAACATTGATATAGACTGTAGTATTTGTTATTTTTTTGTCGATTATATTTTTTATTTCAATGTATTTAGAGTTTTTACTTGTCTATTATCGTCTTTGTCGCACAATGTGTATTGTGTTTAATGTTAACAAAAAAAATTGTTTCTAATAACAGGGTAGTTTATTGAGGCACTGCCTTTTCAAACCAATATAATATGCATGTATTTATAGGAAGAATTAAATTTCTCATTGTACAAAGACTTCATTGGTTTTATTTACCACAAATACGTTAATTTGTTCCAGAATTAATATAAATTAGAAACGAACGAGGGGTACCAAGGCCCAAAATTTCTTAAGACGGCCCTGTTTTTTAACGGATATTTTAATCTACAGCGTGATCAGGAATGACTGAATCTGTTGGTATTAAAACAGTTGCGAAATTAGGAATTTTTTTTGTGGTATGATTTGCAAACCTGATTGTCATGATTAAAAATGTCAGTTTACAAAATCTAAGGTTATGTTATGGTGAAGTATTGTTATGTTGGAATTGTCAAGATTGTCAAAAGTTGACAGTAAGATGTGCGCGCCAACGCCCTTGCGATTGTTTGCGTCAATAGTACCAATTCCACTAGTTATTTTTTCAATACCAACAGATTCAGTCATTCTTGATCACGCTGTAGAATCAGCAGAAGAAAGCGAGATTTTTTCAAAGGTGAATAATTATTATTAATACAATTATCACATCAATTTATCGAGGAAAGAAAATTTTAATATAAACACACTTTCCTCAAAAAATTTAAAATCCTTTTAGATAATAAAAAATTAAATGAACAAAAACTCAACATAATTTTGGTTATTTAAACAATTTCTAGTTTAGTTTACGCCACTACGAATGTTTGCCTTTGTCATACAAATTACGAATAATTATAAGCCCAGTAACGTTTATCTATTTTCAAATTTCCCGCTCATCTCATGGCTCCGCCCTACGCGTGCCCAAATGTCAGCACACTCTCGTTAAAGACTGTTGAAAAGATAAAGATGTCTACTCGAAAATTCAAGACTGCATAAGTGCATGAACTTGTGGTTTTTTTTTATAAATTGCTCAAAAATTTAGTGATAAGTTTTGTGTAATAAGGTACGTTCATACTGGAGTACAGAGTTTGTGTTTAACTGTTTATGGTTAAGCAATATGTAAACGGAAACGTGTAAAAGTACTTAAAAGTCGTCGAACTTTTGTACCTGCATTGGGACAAGTGCATGAGGGCCAGAGGCAATGCGGGGGTGAATCATTGTTGACGTTGAAAGAATGTTGGGTTTTAGAATGTACAGTGATTTCATGAGGCTATAATGAATTAATTTAGTTTAACGTAAATTTTATTATTTTGTTTACAATTTGAACTAATTTCAGATCGAGACAGACGAATAGCAAAATGAGTTACATGCAAGCGAACCAAAACAGACCCAGTAAGTACCTAGTTTTATTCCAATAAAATTTCCTAGTATTTACCACATATTCTTTGTAGTGTCTCAGGGGCATTTCCAAGTCGACGACGTACCAATGCCACCGTCCAAAGAACAAACCCTGATGTGGCAACAAAATTCTTACATGCTCGACTCGGGCATCAACTCTGGTGCTGGCACTCAAGCCCCATCGTTAAGTGGCAAAGATGAAGACATGGACATTTTCGACTTGGACCAAAACTACAGCCAAGGTTACATGCAGGACCAAGTAGACGAAATGAACAGCCAACTGAACGTCACCAGGTCCCAACGGGTACGTGCAGCCATGTTCCCGGAAACCCTAGAGGAAGGTCTCGAAATTCCTTCAACGCAGTTTGACCCTGGCCATCAGACAGCCGTGCAAAGATTGGCGGAGCCCAGTCAGATGCTGAAGCATGCGGTAGTGAATCTGATTAACTACCAGGATGATGCAGATTTGGCCACGCGTGCAATTCCTGAATTAATCAAATTGTTGAATGATGAGGATCAAGTGGTGGTGTCGCAAGCTGCGATGATGGTACACCAACTGTCCAAGAAGGAGGCTTCTAGGCATGCTATTATGAATAGCCCGCAGATGGTGGCTGCTTTAGTTCGTGCCATATCCAACTCTAATGATTTGGAAACCACCAAAGGGGCAGTTGGAACTTTGCATAAATTATCGCACCATCGTCAAGGTTTACTTGCTATTTTTAAAAGCGGGGGAATTCCAGCTTTGGTTAAGCTATTGAGCTCACCAGTAGAAAGTGTGTTGTTCTATGCGATTACCACTCTGCACAATCTGTTGTTGCATCAAGATGGCTCTAAGATGGCCGTACGTCTAGCTGGTGGTTTACAGAAAATGGTTGCACTTTTACAAAGAAACAACGTCAAGTTTCTAGCCATTGTCACAGATTGCTTGCAAATCTTGGCGTATGGTAACCAAGAAAGCAAACTGATTATTTTGGCTTCACAAGGACCAATTGAACTGGTTAGGATCATGAAGTCTTACGACTACGAGAAGCTTTTATGGACCACCTCACGCGTGTTAAAGGTACAAAAATGCTTTGTAATACTAAATAATTTGTACAATATTCTGTTATCATTTAGGTGTTGTCAGTTTGTTCAAGCAACAAACCGGCAATCGTCGAAGCGGGTGGTATGCAAGCCCTGGCAATTCACTTGGGTAACCAAAGCCCACGTTTAGTTCAAAACTGCCTGTGGACCCTTCGCAACTTATCCGATGCAGCTACTAAAGTAGATGGACTTGAAGGCCTCCTTCAATCTCTGGTTCAAGTTTTGTCTTCTCCGGATGTCAATGTGATTACATGTGCTGCTGGAATCCTTTCCAATTTAACCTGTAACAATCAACGCAATAAAATGATTGTTTGTCAAGTTGGTGGCGTTGATGCCCTAGTGCGCACAATTATCGAAGCAGGTGATCGTGAGGAGATTACAGAGCCGGCTGTTTGTGCTCTGCGACATCTGTCTTCACGACATGTTGAATCCGAGATGGCTCAGAATGCAGTTCGATTTGGTATTCAAGTTATTGTTAAACTGCTAAATCCACCATCGCGTTGGCCGTTGGTTAAGGCTATTATTGGGTTAATTAGAAACTTGGCGTTGTGTCCTTCTAATCATATACCGCTGAGGGAACATGGTGCTATTCATCATTTGGCTCAGCTGACTATGAGGGCCTTCCAAGATACACAAAGGGTAACTTATTATATATTATTTTATTTATGAATTCTATCAAACAAATTTTTTTACATCTTATATTTTTTTTAGAGAGCCAGCCTCACGAGCGGCGGCGGTCTTCAACCCACCTACGCAGACGGCGTACGTATGGAGGAGATTGTCGAGGGCACCGTCGGAGCTCTTCACATCCTAGCTCGAGACATCCAGAACCGCGTCATCATACGCCAACAAATGGTCATTCCTGTGTTTGTTCAATTGTTGTTTAACGACATAGAGAACATTCAGCGTGTTGCGGCGGGTGTTCTTTGTGAACTTGCCGCTGACAAGGAAGGTGCTGAGATGATTGAACAAGAGGGTGCCACAGCTCCACTTACAGAACTGCTGCATTCACGCAATGAAGGCAAGTGGAATATTTATATTTCGTTTTGTATTTATTGGAATTTTATTGTAGGAGTCGCCACGTATGCTGCAGCAGTATTATTCCGCATGAGTGAAGATAAACCACAAGACTACAAAAAGAGACTGTCGATGGAGTTGACGAACTCTCTGTTTAGAGAGGATAATATTTGGAATCCTGACTTGGGAATGGCAGCGGATTTACAGGTATGATTGTTCACTTATCTATTTGAAAAATTTTCCAAACAATCTAAGGTATGTAGGTATTTCGTAAAAAAATAGATACTCAAGTTTTGTTTTTTCATTATTTCATTTTGTATTATTTTGCATCGTTTTCTGTTGAGTTTTGCTTCCATTTGTGTTTTGTTTACTGAATATTCTAGGACATTTTGAGTCCTGATCAAGCATATGATAACATGTATGCCCAAGGATCTCCGAGTGTCCATAGCAGCCATGGTGGTCAATCATATCAACAGCAAGGTATTTTTTCTACTGAAATTTACAAAAAAAAAAACTAAAAACACTAAAAGAAAAAGTCGAAGATCTGAAAATATAAGGAAGTAATTTGGAATGTTTTCTAACATCTACTATTGCATGTTTTGTTGTTTCTCTTATATTAAAAGCATCGTTAATATTTTAATTTCATTTTTACTGTAATAGACGTTAGTAATTACTAGTTAATAATTTTCTGGAGTTTTCGGTAAGCTAACAAAAATAATACTTTAAATAAAAAACCAAAATTTTTTTCTGTGCTTATGTCCATTTTTATCTATTTTTAAGGGTATGACCATATACCAATAGACTGTCTAGATTTGGACTCTCAAGGTGGAAGTGCAGCTGCCTGGTATGACACCGACTTATAGTAAGGTTAAGATTAAATAACGTAGGCACATTTTCATGTAGTGCAAATTGATTTTCGTTCATTATATATCATATATTTAAGTACTTCAAGTATCTCAATATTTTATTAATTTTAATATTACCTAGTTTATGTATCAGTGTCACATAAATTATAAAACAAATAAATATGTATTTTATTTATTATGTAATGATATATTTACTATAATATGTTTTATTATTTATACTATTTTGTTTCAATTTCTAATTAACAATTTTGGATTAAGTACATAATATTAGCAGTATTATTAGGATATGTTATAGGTATTTTTTATATGTTTATTAATTAGGATTTGTAATACTAATAATTAATAAAATAAACACATTTACTGTGAGCAGTTTGTTTTAATTTCAAAATCACTACAATTTTTGGATTTACACTCTTAGTACTCAGCGATTCGTTTAGTTATTTTTTTATGCAGCATAATTTTAATTTAATCATTTTAGAAACGACACCCTCGATTGGCTATCGTACCGTTTAAATTAATTGCCCAACCTTACACTCTTCCATTAAACTAATCAGTCAACGATTAAACGTTGCGGCTGAAGCGAAATAATTGCTGTTTGAGTTATTTAATAATTATTAATTAGCAAGTGCTTATTTAACACAATAATAAGCACCATACCACCTACATTACTATACCTAGCAGAACAGCCTCATACAAAACATTTAAATATTTTTTCTACTGACACAGAAATTAAATGATGCCTTCACAATGAATTATTATTCTTATAGAAAGACAAAAAACTTTACGCTTGGTTAAAGACCCCAAAGATTTCATGCTTAGCTGGGCTGGCGGGCGCAGTGCATCCAAAGTTTCGAATGGAAAATTTGGTGAAAACTGCAAGTCGTTTTTGTGTGGTTTCAGCTGATCAAGTTATTAAATATCACTTACAAGAAATATGTGCTTTTGTCTACAAAAAGAAATATTTTCTGTAGGTATGAGTCTATTATTTAAATTTAACAATAACACGTTCAATAACCTATAGATAATTTATTTCTTGAGTGGAAACGTATTAATAATAAAATAAATATATTATATTGGTGAAAATAGTGGGGCAAATAAACGTATTTGGAAAATGGTGTCGCACTCAAGACGGTGAAAGACTGGCATTCGCGTTTCTGACCAGCAGCTGCCGTGAGCTGCAAGAAGAATAATAACCGCTTCCTGCAGTGTTTAAATTTTATTTACGAGTTTATATAATTCTAAGATTAATGCAATTAATTGGGTGTTTAAAAGCGGAAAAGTGTTTTGGGAAAATTGTTTCTATGGATTAATATAAGCAACAAACAGGTAAGTTTATATTATATTTAATTTTTCAATCATATTTTATTAATTAATTCATGTATTAAAACTGCGTTTAATTTTTTTGTGCAAATCCGGCTATTTCGAGGTATTATTTCAATAACAAAATTTTTAAGTATTTTTCAACATAAAAATGTAGCAAATAAAATTAATGAATTCATAAAATCTCCCCATGCGTGGTAAACAACTCTAAAAATAAGCTCGTGTGGTTCAAGTTCGTCTCCTCATCGAGCATCGAACTAATTTCGAAGATGCACACGAAAACGTCCAAGCGAATATTTTTTATTCCATTAATAAATTGTGTCAGTTTTTATTTGTTTTTGTGCTGCACTAAATGGTGTAATTACCTTAATTGCCTGTTATTACATCTTTTCCATTATACCAATTTTTTTTGTTGGTTTTATCTACTAATTGAAACAATGAACCGAACGCAAATTCTGTGTAATCACATAGAAAGTATAATTCAATTATGTCGGTAATAGTTACACGGATAAATGGAGTGGAGTGAGAAAAAGCTTATTGTTTACATAACTTCCTATAATAAGTTTTGGAAGTATCTACATCTAGTCCAGAAGAGATCTTAATTTTGTTTAATATATTTTTTTGTCGAAACTTTCACTTGGAAAGAAATGTTGCATTTTAAAACAAACAAAAAATGTGAGCGAGTGCTTTTTATTGTTTCGTGTCTTAATAATAGTGGGTATTTTATTATAAACAAAAAATATAAAAACAATCAGCTTTTATTTGAGAAACGCAGAAAATCAATTCCATCTCCATCAGGAGATTAAGTTTGTCAGATAAGTTGCTGTAGTTCTATAAGTTTCTGGACTTCAAAGTTAATTTATTTCTGAGATACATAAAAAATTTAGTGTTATGGAAAAAAGCATATTTTTGAATCAAAGAGAAAGTTCGACAATTTTATTAATAATAAAATATTAAAATTATTCATTGCAGAAAGGCGCTCATTATATTCAGCTTAAGTGATGTTTAGCTATTCAGTTCCTTTTTAGTAAAAGTAGAAATTTGCATACCAATCAAACACAGATTTCCTCAAACTTTGACATTTATCGGCTTTTAACTAAACATTCCCATTACTGATCTTTGAAATAAATGTTTTAACCTTCCGATAATTTTCTTGAAAAAAATTTCTCCTTTGCGAAAATTCTTTTTTTTCGAAGTAAAAATTCTGATGGTCAAACTCAACTAGGTAACACAGACACCGTGATTCCTCGACTTCCATGACACATCCAAAAGAGCTTGTGGTTGTAGGTCAGGACGGTGATGGTAGAAAAACCTCAAGGATGAGACGATTTCATCTCAACACGACCTGCGCTAAACACTAACGGTACTTTATTTATTTTTGTTCCACTTTATCAAGTGCTACTTACTACACCTTCTTCACCAATAATTCGGTAATGTATTACCGTAATATCGTTTGATTGAATTTGAGAAAATTTACAGTATTGCACGAAAGAATAAGTAGTGCGGTACCATCAAGTAAATTTTGGTTATTATTTTATAAGAATCCATCTAAGCGTTTCTGATGGTACAAAATCATTTGGTTGAAAATGCAATTGTATTTTAAGAAGCATCAAATATTTAACTGTAATTTTTTACATAATAGCAAAAGTTTATTCATTTGTACATATTGCATAACGTTACATGCGTTTTGTTGTAAAAAACGGCTTATGCTGTATGTATTGTACTTGTTCAAAACAGTTACACACTACTTAGAACAAGTATGTAAGAAGTTGTGTTAACAATCTACTGGGAATTAATTTTCAAAGAACTTGCCAATAGTACAGGAGTTTCCATATGCTATGGATTTATACTAATACTAATAAATTTTCCTAGTCGGAATTCAAGTAAATTGACGATAATTAGATAAACAAGGATAGAATAACTGCACATATTATTATTAGTATTAAGTTATATAATTAAATAAAGAAATAGATAATAAATTAAATGGAAATTGGGAAAAAATGTTTATGGTAAATAACATGTTCAAAAATATATGATAATGTAAAAAGTTTACAAATTACAAAATAATGAATGGAGGTGGAGGTAGGTAATTTACTGCTTTTGTTTAAGTTAAAATTAGAAAAATTGCTTATACAATATTTGGTGTAGGAAACTAAAATGTTAATTTGGACCTTTTACTTGTTCATTTTTGTCTAATTTATAGTTTTATATACTTTATCTTCAATTCTTATATTCGATTCGATTGCAAACATAAAAATTCAAAATTCTTTAAATTTGGTATAATAATAATTTATGAAAGACAGTTGAGAGGTGGTAATAAATGTGGAAACAGTTCACAAATAGCTAGTTTAGTTCCAAAGTTATAGCACTTTGAAAAAATGTCAATTTTCAACTTTTTTTCGATTCAAAACGTCATATCTTGAAAACGCGTAGAAACATCGCAATGAAGTTTGGAAATTTGGATAGAACGCATCGAAATCTATCTGAGTCAGTACAGTTTTAATTTTCATTGTACTTGAGATTGACAGGAGAAATAAAAAATCGCGATTTTTGGGGCTACTTTGGGTAGGAAATATTTTATGATCAAAATTCAAATTGCCTTAAATTTTGTTTATTAATAATAATTATGAAAGACAGTTGAGAGGTGATAATAAATGTGAAAACAGTTGACCAATACCCAGTCCAGTTCAAAAGTTATTGCACTTTGAAAAAATGTCAATTTTCAACTTTTTTTTCGATTCAAAACGTCATATCTTGACAACGCGTAGAGATATCAGAATGAAGTTTGAAAATTTGGATAGAACTCCTCGAAATCTATCCGAATCAGTATATTTTTATTTTTAATTGTACTAGACATTGACAGGAGGAATAAAAAATCGCGATTTTTGGGAGTACTTTGGGTAGGAAATATTTTATGATCAAAATTCAAAATGCTTTAAATTTGGTATATTAATAATAATTATGAAAGATAGTTGAGAGGTGATAATAAATGTGAAAACAGTTCACCAATACCTAGTCCAGTTCAAAAGTTATGCCACTTTGAAAAAATTCCAATTTTCAACTTTTTTTTCGATTCAAAACGTCATATCTTGAAAACGCGTAGAAATATCGAAATGAAGTTTTGAAATTTGGATAGAACGCATCGAAATCTATCTGAATCAGTATAGTTTTATTTTTAATTGTACTGGAGATTGACAGGAGAACTAAAAAATCGCGGTTTTTGGGGGTACTTTGGGTAGGAACTATTTTACGATAAATATCCAAAATTCTTTAAATTTGATATATTAGTGATAATTATGAAAGATAGTTAAGATGTGGTAATAAAAGTGAAAACAGTTCACCAATACTTCATTTAATTCGAAAGTCATGGCACTTTGAAAAAATGTCAATTTTCAACTTTTTTTTCGATTCAAAAAGTCATATCTTGAAAACGCGTAGAGATATCTGAATGAAGTTTTGAAATTTGGATAGAACGCAACGAAATCTATCTGAATCAGAATAGTTTTAATATCAATTGTACTTGAGATTGACAGGAGGAATAAATAAACGCGATTTTTTGGGGTATTTTGGGTTAGGAACTATTTTATAATAAAAATTCAAAATGTTTTAAATGAATACGGGAAATTATCGAAGAATAGGTCAAAGTGGTATTGAAAAATAAACAACCTATTAATTTAATTGGCGAAAAATTATACTGGTATATCTAGTAGAAAGTTCTAATTACAAGGTAATTAAGAAATCAATTCCCAAGTGTGATTAAAATAAAATACTAAAGAAATTGAATTGAATTGCATTTTCATAATTCAGTTCAATAATTATCTGCTATTATTATTATTATTGCTAAAGGAAAAAAGCATATTTATATTTTAATCCAAGATAGGTACATTTTCGTAAAAAAGTTGTTCCATTTCATTTACAAGAAACAAAAAACTTGCAAATGTCCTGCCAAGTTCATTATAAGTTATTTAGCTTTTATCTTTTAATTAATGCAAAACTAGTCATAATTAAATTCAATTAATTTTAGATGTAGAGCAATTATGTCTTCATGGTTCGTAAAATGCTAAATAATAATAATATAACAAAATGTATGAAATTATGAAGATGTTATTTCATTTAATAATTAAATAAGCAACTGTATGAATTACGAAACAAATTATGTTTGTTACTATAATAGGTTTTTGGTTCTGATAATTTTGGAAAATCGTCAAAACATATTTTTAAATTATTGTTTAGTATTTTTCTCAATCCAGTAAATTTACACGATGGAAAAATCAGTAACTACAATAAATAAATTAAATGCGTATTTAAAAATTAACCATACATCATAATTTTATAACCTTATATAATTGCATAAAAATCCACAATGTCTTGAGCTTGACGATACTTAATTACACTTTTTAGATAAATTATTCTCGAACTTTTACGTTTATAGCAAATAAAACATGTCTACGATAATTAATCTGCTCTCTGGCCTCTTTACCATTTAAATTTTAACATAAATTCCAAAAATTTTACATCTTATATTTATTTAATTTAACTTTCCAAAACCTGTTTCATTTATGCGCCAAATGAAATTACAACCCAAATAAAAATTATTAAATCAGTGTTTTACGATTTTCTGATTCATAATTAGTTTCCAATTTTTAAAAATGTTTAAGCCGCACAAAAAAATTAAACGCTTCTTTATTATCTATACGACGTATATTTACTTTCATATTCTGTGTAATAATATTTATTATTTAAAATACCTAGTAAATCAAATAAGAAAGCAAATTCGAAATAATACCAAGTTATTAAAGCGTTGTATTTAATTTTCTATTTTACTATAAAGCATAATACCTTATAGATCAATTTACCAACAATTTGATATTTTGCAGATTGCAGGAGAGAAAGTTCGATCGAATGGTGATGCAGAAGTGAAAACGTCTTGTATATAATTATGTGAGAATTAATCTAGTGCTTTTCTTACTACATTGATCATTTTAATTACTGTGAATTATTAAAACACAAAAAACCCGCCGTTATTATAAATAAACCAGTTTGTGAACTTAAAACTAGTGAAGTGACAGTGTGGGTATATGAGAACTTGAACTTTTTTTGGTACTGTTAGGTAAACAAACTGTTTTACAAAACAAAACGTGATAAATATAAGTAATATGCTAGTATTTACATGGAATACAATATGACGATGGATCACAGAAAAAATTCCTGGGACTCGTCCAAGGTACGTGAAAATGATAAATAAGGAATATAGATGTAAGTACAAGAATTCAGAAAAGTCTCGAAAATTTTAATGGGAATATTTCTAAAAAAATTAAATTCTCGTCTTCTCTTGAGAGAAAATGCTTCCTTTATCTCCACAGTACGCCACTGGCTCTGAAAACGTTTTATTAGTTTTTTAAGCAAAAAAATTTAATTTAAGAAATAAATCTCCTTGGTGACCTATTATCTTTTCATAAAAATCGTAGAATATATTCAAAACACCTTTATTTTCTTTTGTAGTTCTATAATTTTAGCATTAATTCAATACTGTGTTGTGTACCAGTACAGTCACGATTACCTGAATGCCACAGCTAAATGTCACAAGAGCAATAAGAGAAGGAAGTCATTCAAATACTAGATCACGTCTTTCTGTAGCTTTGCAATACTATAAAATATTTAACGCTAGACTAAATTGCTTAAATGCCCGAGACCCGCAATAATATTTCGACACAATTGGTTTTTGCTATAATAATAATAATAATCCTAGAAAAAGGTAACTTATAATAAAACAGAATTGTTACCGTAACAGATATTTAGGTATTGCACGCAATGCAACTACTGTAATTATTTATTAGGAAAATGGAGTTTTGTGCTGATATTTTAGCAAAGAATGGGATGGGAAAAAGTTCTGCTATCAAGGCCGAAAATAGTTATTCTATTAAATCTATTAAATTTATTATAAAATTATTTTTAGACTTTTTTCGGCTTTTATACTTATACAGGGTGTCCCAGTTTATATCGTCAGGATTTCACCAGTCGATAGTTTAACGAAACTTAAAGGTGGTTTGTCTAATAAACTATGGTCGAATGTTGCTTCCTTTTTGATGTACAGGGCATTAAGGAAAATAAATTATTTTAAATAATTTGCTAGAAATCAATAACAAAAAAAATTAGTCTTCAGAAATTTTGCATAGATCTTTTTTTTGTATTCTCTTATTAATAATTATTTTATTTAAAACACAGAGGCGTGCGTACGGGTTTCCTCAAAAACATTTTATTGAATAAAACGTACACCACTGGTTTTTTTGTAGCACCAATATGCAGAGAGTATTTTCCATTCAATTTAGAAACTTTCTTGTATCTTACAATTTCTTGATAACTTAACTTTTTTTTTCTTATTTATTAAAGAGGTTCTTCCCTATTAGATTTCCGAAAAAAGCATCAGTACAAAGTTGTAGGGAAAAATATTTCCTACAACTTTCCTTTTAATATTTTTTTGATATTGTCAATATTTAAAAAGATATTCAATAAATAAGTTTCAAATTTTAGGGAAATTTTTATCTAGTTAGGTACTACTTACTACTACTAATTACTACGCTTTCCCCAAAATTTTCAACTTATTTGTTGAATAACTTTTTAAATATCGATAATATCAAAAAAAGTTTAAAAGATAAGTTGTAGGAAATATTTTTCTTTACAACTTTGTACTGACTCTTTTTCTCGAAAATTTAATAGAAAAAAATTATTCAATAAACAAAAAAATCCAACCCTTAATTGAGGGCTGGTGAACGAAAGGCGGGGTCTACGAATATGCAAACTCTGTTTTAAACTTTTAGGGTGACCCTCTACAAGATTCTACAAAAATTGGCTGTAGGGTAAAAAAAAATCTATTTTAAGTTTTTTTTTCTCCCTTATTTACTGTACTATTAGGTTATTTTGAGTTAAGTTATCAAAAAATTATAAGATACGAAAAAGTTTCTAAATTGAATGGAAAATACTCTCTGCATATTGGTGCTGCAAAAAAACCAGTGGCGTACGTTTTATTCAATAAAATGTTTTGAAGAAACCCGTACGCACACCTCTGTGTTCTAAATAAAATAATTGCAACCACTATTAATAAGAGAATACAAAAAAAAAGATCTATGCAAAATTTCAGAAGGCTAACTGTTTTTGTTATTGATTTATAGCAAATTATTTAAAATAATTTATTTTCTTTAATGGCTTGTACGTCAAAAAGGAAACAACATTTGACCATAGTTTATTAGACAAACCACCTTTAATTTTCGCTAAAGTATCAACTGGTGAAATCCTGACGATATAAACTGGGACACACTGTATTTTTTCAGAATTGACTTATTCGTAACTTAGTTCTGAAAAAGTTGTTTTATTATTTTTAGAAATATTCGTTTTTATTTTTGATACACATGATACATCACAGTCTAAACCTCTTTAAACCAAAGCCGATTTTTACTTTGTAGGTTACTCATAGAAATTTCCTAAACTTCTTTTAATGATAATGCACTTGCCCCTATTTAACGAGGTTTGCTCTGGGGCAAGTGTACTTAAAATATATCTTCGAAATGTTTTGTTTTTATGATTGTTTACACCCTATGAGGTGCGGAAGCAACAAATTTGTACTAAGATAAGCATCTACTGGCATTGCCAAGTGAAATTATAAAACTACAATCACCAAAACTATAAATTTGACAACCTTGTGTAAACTATAATATACTACAAGTTGTTTCTTAGCCAAGGTAAAATGTTCAACATTTGCAACATTTTACACTGGATAATATATTATTTATTTATAATTACCAATAGTCGATGATTTTCTACATAACTCATACAATTACCCACTTTTATTTGCACTAGTAAATGCAAAATGAATAATTATAGAAATTAATAAATACTGTATGGTTTTTATCAAATTAAAAGGAACAAAAACAACAATTTATGTAAATCGAGTAACGGAATTAAAAGAGCATTAGAAGTGACTAGTAGTATCTGTGACACATTGACCTACTGAGCCGTCATCGTCAGTGCAGTTACTGTAGCAGAAGTAAATTGCAGCTGTAAAAAACAATGTTATTATTGTCTGTTACAAGAAAATCCATTCTTTTGTATCAATTATCCAAAGACAATGAGTTTCTCTTCAAAATCAATATTATTATCATTTCGGTTACTTTCTTTCTTGATGCAGTAATAGTAATAGTTGATGAACTCAATTAATCCTATGAATAAATTTGGTGTAGTTTAGTATGTACTATACAGGGTGCGCCCACGACCCTGAAACTTCCGCTCATTCTTTGTTGTAAAGAGAAATTTCAAATATAAGTGTGTGAGTGAGTCATCCCAAAATACTTTTTACCTAAATAAAATTGTAATCAAACAACATTTTATAATGTCAGTCAGTAGGTAAAAATAAACATCTTTTATTATTTGAGCTCGTAACAGTAAAACATTAAAATAATACAATGAAAATGCAGAATAAAATTTTTCAAGCTCAAGCATTCCCAGGACTAAATTTATTAGCCACATCCTTCAAATTGATGATTCACCACAATTTAATCATCTAAAATTTTTACACAATAAAATTAATTTTGCAAATAAGGGACTCCTACATCTGTCCATATTACAAAATTAAAACTCCTTAACAATTCATTAAAGGTAACTGAACATAAATTACCTAAAGGAAGATGTTGCATTAAACAAAGCGATTTGTTACGCAAAACAACAAGGTGTTGAGTTTTACCAATAATTCAATAGGTATACGCCTATTAAATTTTAAAATGCAGTAAATGCACCGTTGGAAACGGTACCCACTGCTAGAGGATGATTTTTTTTTACAAATGCACCCACTATTTAGAATGTGAAAAAGTTTGTCATTGCATTGTTTATAATTATTATTTATTTACGATACACGTGATATGTTTTATTTATGTGGCTTGGAATAAGTGGGTGATTTTATGTAAAAGTTTCGTGATTGCTAAAGTGGAACGTGCTAAATAAATTATATTAAATATTATCTAAAATTATTTAACACTTCAGGAAAAAAGCTCAGTGTTACTTGCTTATCTAATTGAATTATATGCTAATTTATTGATTACGGAAACTAAGCTTTTATTATTACCTATAAGTATACATCAAATTTTTTTTGGAATTCGCAAAGCAAAAATAAATAGTTAAAAGCAAATTGTTTGGAACTAAAAATTAAAATTAATAGCCTATTGTTTTGATTTTATGAAAATATGCTATAATTAAATTTTATTTATTAGATGTTTCTGCAGTTCATTTGATATTAATTAATGATTTTACTTTGCTTTGTTATACTAAAAGTGGAAAATTTGTTAAAATTGGCGTGAAGGTTATTTTTTTATAGAAGAACCACTGCGTATAAAAAATACTCATAATTTTAGTCTTATTATTTCAAAGCCTATTTTGAAAACCAGTTGACAAAATTCCTTACAGGATCTAGATCAAGCGTCCCCATTTGTCACCTGAACTTTGCCTATCAACCTTTTCAACACTGGTTTCCAATAATTATTCTAGATAATCACATTATGTGAAAGTATGGCGTTACATAATAATTATCGTTTTTTAATTTGAGTCTAAAGTACCCTCAGTACGTAAAGTTAATTAGATTGTACATGCACTTAGTTTATCGTATAAAATTAAACTTTCCAGGTATAAAAATTTCGTATTTTCAGATGTCCGTGAGTACAGTTAGTACAGGCACAAGACATTTTCGAAGATCTCCAAGTTCCATATTGTCATCCGATTCAGATATACGATTCACAAGGAAGAAACTGTCTTCACAAACACGATGTGGGTGCTGTATAGTAGCCAGTTTTCTTCTGCTTCTACTAGCAGCAGCAGGAGCTATGTACATAGGATGTAAGTGTTTAGTTTTTTCTTGATTAGGTGGAATAAAACATTTATTAATTAATTCCTTTCAAATTTGTACAGTTATAGTTGTTTTCGAACTTGTAAAATTACCTACATTTCATTTATTTATTTGTTACAGTTACATTATGATAATTATTTGTATAAACAAAAAAATTGTAACTGTAAACCTTTATATTGATAATGTCCTTGCAATTGGCACACCTCCATGGCGCTGGTCTTTCACATAGATAGAAAGAATGCCAATCGCCGCTACACTTTCCTACTGAAGACACTCGATTATATAAATCTGTTTCGCCATTGTTGTGACACATAAATTTCATTTTTGCGTGAACATTTTTTTCCCACATCCCCTTCTCTGATCATTGTCCAATAATTATCACACTTTTCAGATATGTTCTTCTTACCGGAATATCCAGATGAGCAAGTGTTCAGAGCCACTTTTAAAGTAATTGATGGCGATACTTTCACACCGGATCTTGCAGATCCAACCACCAATAATTTCAAAGTTACCTCCAGAGACTACAGGGAACGACTGAATTTACTATTTAAACGAAGTTCCATTAAGCATGGTTACATGGGAAGCGAGGTCTTGGCTTTAGACGGGTACAAACCTAAAAAATAACTTAAACTTTTTATCTTAAAATTTTTATTACTTTTAGAACTGAAAACAAAGACTTAATAGTACACTTCAATGTACGCGTTGATCCTGTTTATGTGGACGTCGACGCCAAAGACATAGAAGCAATCCTAGCTAACGAAATCTCAGTTGAAGAAAGTCTCTTCTTCAAAAACATCACCATAGACTCCAATAGTTTAGAAGTCAAATCCACAAGTCTATTACTACAAATGACTACCACTCAATCGACAACAGCGGTATTCCAAGCAGTAACCCAAGCACCTAAATTACCAAGAAAATGCTTCCCCCTCCAACTGTCTTACTGCAATAAATTAAGCTACAACATCACGACTTATCCCAATATTTTAGACCACAGAAGTACCAAAGATGTTAAGGATAACGTTATAGCTTTCCGAGAGTTAGTTGACGCTGAGTGCTATGCAAACGCCTACGATTTTGTATGCAGAGTACTACAACCTTCCTGCGAAAAAGGTGAGGAAGAAGATATGATGGTTCTGCCCTGCAGAAGTTACTGCAGGGATTTTATGGGAGGCTGCGGAGGAAGGCTTCCGGAAAAATATAAGGAGTTACTGGATTGTAGCAGGTTTCCTGAAACTAGATGTATATCAAAACCAGGTGAGTTTCTATAATTTGGTTTGTATAATTATATAATTTCTTGTGTATTTTTTAGGGTGTGTGGATGAACTTAAGGCACGTGCTCTCTCCCCGCGAATTTGTGATGGCGTCTTGGATTGTCAAGACATCACCGACGAAAAATCCTGTACTTACTGTGCAGCCAACCACATCCATTGTGGAATTGGCAGCGTTTGTATTCACAAATCTAAAAGATGCGATGGAAAAACTGACTGTCCAGATGGAAGTGACGAACGAGCTTGTCGTAAGTACTAAAATGGAACATCAATTTAAAACCTCATTTTTATTCTATATTATAGTCAGCTTGGCTCCTACAGTGGAAAGTATAAGAAAATTGCAGACAGTTACTCCACACCTTGCAATGTATCAATCCGAGGGCTTCGTTGCCTTCAATGAAAAAGGCGAAGTCGGCAAGTTGTGCACAGAAAACTTAAACAAAAGTTTACCGTCGAATAAAACTGTGGAAGTTTTGCATACAGTCGCTACGTCGCTTTGCAAAACTTTGTCCTACCAGTAGGTTTTCGGTAGGAATTTAATAAAACCTTCCTAACAATTTATTTTTCAGAAACGTTTTGTCGGTTCAGGTAGAAAAAGACTTTGAGTTAAACGTGCCTTACGTCAGCATGAAAGACCCAATGGCCGCTGAGATAACCTTCGTAAGGTCCACATGTCCTTCCAAAGAGGTCCTAAGAGTTTCCTGCTCCAATCTCGGTACCTTATCTACTATTCTCTCTAGATAAAATCTAAGTTTTTCCAAATTATAGAATGTGGAGTTCGACGGACCCACGGCCCTAACGGAATCAAAACCCTATCAAAAATGGCCTTACATGGGGACTGGCCTTGGCACGTGGCGCTCTTCAAAGAAGACGTCCACATCTGCGATGGTACACTGGTTTCTCCTGACTGGGTCGCCACAACCACCTCCTGTTTCCAAGGACAACCAAAAGCTGAATGGACCACGAGATTTGGTTCAGTACGACTTACAAGTTCCTCACCTTGGGATCAGGAACGAAGAATTGTTGGCATGGTTAAATCGCCAGTGGAAGGCAGCACAATTGCCCTAGTAAAACTTAACCAACCAGTGATTCTAAACGATTTCGTAAGGCCAATTTGCCTTCCGAAGGAAAATATGGGATTGAACACTGAGAGCCAAATGGAATGTAACACGCTAGGATGGGCTAGAAATCGTGAGCAGTTGCAAAGGGTTCAGGTGAAGATGACTGAAATGGACAAGTGTAGGAATGTCAGTATTTCGAATGTTAACAGTATTTGCACTGAGACTTTCTATGGTTTGGACGATTGTAATGTAAGTTGTTACAAATAAAGTTTACAAGATTATTTAATGATGTGCTTTTTAGGAAGAAGAGCTAGCTGGAAGCTCGATGGTTTGTTCTGAAGGCGATAACTGGACTTTGGTGGGTATAACAAATTGGAGGATAGCATGTGCCAAAAACGGTGTACTTCGACCAAGGATGTACGACAAAATATCATCAAATATCAACTGGATTAAAGAAACGGTTTCAAATGCAATGGACACTTGAGATGATTAAATTAATTGTGTGTGCCAATGATATTGCAGGGGGGCTATAATAATAGAAAAGTGAATAAAAGTGAATAAAAATTGAAGGTGTAACATTATTTTTCAGACTAACAACAATAATGTTTGAATATGCTTGGAAAAATGTAGTTGTTTGTATAAATTTATTTATTTTTTTGTAATTGTTTATAAATAAATATAAATAAAGATATTGTACCATATTTTCTAAAGGTTTTGTTTATTTTATTAACCTCTGGACTCTGGAGTTATTAAAAATACTATTTTTAGACAGCAACTCTCAATAAAATATTACGGAAGAGATGTAAGTAAATTATATGTAAATAAAATTAAAGGACTAGATTTATTGCTATACCTATTATATATCTTCTACTCCCATACTTTAATTGATTTATTAGACATTTACTACTTGTACTGTAATGATTTCATTACGACACAAGTTTATAAATGCAATCACAAAAAGTACGAGGGTAGGTAATATTTCTTAAAAATTAACAAAATGTTATCTTCATAAAATTTCCAAATTTTCAAACATGGTTTAGTCTACGAATGTGAGATTTTGCTTGAATAAATTATACCCCGTTTAGTACTTTAGTTAGATCCATTGTCATTACTTATGTAACCCTGTCATTATGTAACCCACAATACAATTTGTAACCAAGCCAATAACCACATTTACATTTTACGTATGTCATAAAAGTTAGTATTTTTCGTATAATCCCATCTGTACAATGTTCACCCACCATCCAAGTCTCAGAGTTTGATGTTACAAAGGCATTGTAAACAGTTCTTATCAACAGCGGTTCGTAACAACATGGAGGTGGTTTCCGACTTGGCCTACATAACATTCGATGAGAAAAATGGCCCCTTTGCTCTGTTTAGCGAATGGATAGACGAAGCGAAGGAATGTCTGAATATAAAAACGGTGGTGATGAACTTAGCAACAGCTTCACGGTAAGTATATAATATTTATTACAAAAAGCAAAATGTATTCCGATACCGGGAATCGAACCCGAGCCTCCTGGGTGAAAGCCAGGTATCCTAGCCACTAGACCATATCGGATCCTTGCTATAGGAAGTTAGTAATGTACACACTTTCTATAATTTCAATTTGTAATTTTACAAATTAGGTATTATTTGTGTAACGAATATTCAGTATTTATTCGTATTAAATGTTTTTGAGGTCATATATCCTGACGTTGCTCCTTAATAATTAAAGTTCAACAAAAACAATATTTTTCAGTCGTAAAATTTGGATCAATTTTATATTTTCAAAAATTTATATTCAAATTATTTTTATAGTGGTAGTATTTATAATAATTAAAATATAATAAAATAATTGGTTAAATAAATTTTAATTTCTATATACTGAAGTAGATTAAAATCCTGAAAAATACATGTTATTTTATTTTCAGGGAAGGCGATGTTTCTAATAGAAATGTTGTGCTAAGGGAGCTGAAAAATTCCAGTTTTGTCTTCATGGGCCCTGAACCAGGAAAAAAATTCCAACACATTGTACCGTAACTCCAAAAATACAATAATAATAAAAACCTACACACAATTTTTTTTTAGAAAGAAAATCCCAAAGTTGCCCTGTGCTTCCTATTTAACTACATGAAAGAAGAAAAAATTATAAATCGACAGGTTGTGTGTTTTACTGTTTTTATAAAAAAACCAAACTAAGCTAATTTGGATCTTATTATATTAATTTCAGGTTCGAGTTGAGGGAATTGCACAGAAACTCTCCAAAGAGGAATGCAAGAAATATTACTACATGGAGCCAATGTATTGCAAAATTCGTGCTCATATTTGTCAACAGGGTGATAAAACCGACTGGAATGATTTGAAGAAGAAACACGATAAGTTTTTACAGCAAGTGCTTGATAACTGTGAGGCGCTGGACATGCCTGATAATCAGTAAGATTTCAGAAAATATTTAAAACTGGTACTCTTGAATTGTTACATTTTTGGTACCTTAAGATAAAGTGTATCTATATCAAAACAAGGAAGTTTTTGCTCTTTTTCTACCTGTGTAATAGAATTTAATGAAACAGGTACTGAAAATTCTCCATCATGTTATAAACCATTTTCGGTTACACTTCCTGGCGCCAAGTCAAAAACATCTTCAATTAAAAATAATAGTAAAAAAACTGTAAATATATACAGGGTGTCCCAGTTTATATCGTCAGGATTTCACCAGTCGATAGTTTAGCGAAAATTAAAGGTGGTTTGTCTAATAAACTATATGGTCGAATGTTGCTTCCTTTTTGACGTATTAAAGAAAATAAATTATTTTAAATAATTTGCTATAAATCAATAACAAAAAAAGTTAGCCTTCTGAAATTTTGCATAGATTTTTTTTTGTATTCTCTTATTAATAGTGTACAATTATTTTATTTAGAACACAGGCGTGCATACGGGTTTCTTCAAAAACATTTTCTTGAATAAAATGTACGCCACTGGTTTTTTTGCAGCACCAATATGCAGAGAGTATTTTCCATTCAATTTAGAAACTTTTTCGTATCTTATAATTTTTTGATAACTTAACTCAAAATAATCTAATAGTACAGTAAGTAAGGGAGAAAAAAGGCTTAAAATAGACTTGTTTTACCCTACAGCCAATTTTTGTAGAATCTTCTAGAGGGTCACCTTGAAAGTTTAAAACTGAGTTTGTGTATTCGTAGACCCCGCCCTTCCTTCACCAGCCTTCAATTAAGGGTTGGATTTTTTTGTTTATTGAATAACTTTTTTCCTATTAAATTATCGAAAAAAAAGTCAGTACAAAGTTGTAAAGAAAAATATTTCCTACAACTTATCTTTTAAACTTTTTTTGATATTGTCGATATTTAAAAAGTTATTCAACAAATAAATTGAAAATTTTGGAGAAAGAGTAGTAAGTAGTAGTAGTAAGTAGTACCTAACTAGAGAAAAATTTCCCTAAAATTTGCAACTTATTTGTTGAATATCTTTTTAAATATTGACAGAATCAAAAAAATATTAAAAGGAAAGTTGTAGGAAATATTTTTCTCTACTACTTTGTACTGATGCTTTTTTCGGAAATCTAATAGGGAAGAACCTCTTTAATAAATAAGAAAAAAAAGTTAAGTTATCAAGAAATTGTAAGATACAAATAAATTTCTAAATTGAATGGAAAATAGTCTCTGCATATTGGTGCTGCAAAAAAAAACCAGTGGTGTACGTTTTATTCAATAAAATGTTTTTGAAGAAACCCGTACGCACGCCTCTGTGTTCTAAATAAAATAATTGCAACCACTATTAATAAGAGAATACAAAAAAAAGATCTATGCAAAATTTCAGAAGAATAACTTTTTTTGTTATCGATTTATAGCAAATTATTTAAAATAATTTATTTTCTTTAATGCCCTGTACATCAAACATTCGACCATAGTTTATTAGACAAACCACCTTTATTTTTCGCTAAACTATCGACTGGTGAAATCCTGACGATATAAACTGGGACACCCTCTATAATAATCAAAAACACTAAAATCACCAATTTTTCTAATACGTTTATTTTTTCAGGCTTGCATATGAAGTTTTACCAAAACACATGGAATTTTATTATAGTTTCAATAATTATATAGCCGACAGAATAACATTTACAAGAAACAGTGAAGAAGAATGGGAGTGCGAGCGAATTTGTTCATGAAACTGGACCATGGACATAATTTTAATTTAAGCAATAATTAACAGAATATCTGAGTGAAGTGTAATCATTTAATACGAAAATACAAATTTTCTGTTAAAATAAATAAAAGGAATTTAACTACTATAAAAATTGTCTAATTAAATTCTAATAACGATAATTAGTCTACAAATAAAGTACCTCAATAGCTGATTTTAAGCATCTAAAGTCAATGTCCTTACACCTGCCAACTTTTGCGTTTTTCTACCTGCCTAATAGAATTTTACAAAAGAGATGTTAACACGACACTAATCATAGAAATCCATCCATAATCTTGGGTTATTATTGCTGAAACCGCCTGGCGCCTAGTCATTCAGTAGAAATTAGGACAAAAACTGTTTTTTATTAGTTTAATAATATTACCGAATTGATTTACAAAATAAAAAAGTGAAGATTGAAGATGTGATGAGCACATCTGAAAAAAAACTAGAAAACAAGCATAATTTAAAGCAAAAATTAACGTATAATATCTAATCGTTTAAATAATCAATAAAAATGATGATAGGTAGGTACTTAAACAACAATTAAATTTTGCGACTAATTATTATGGCCTAGAGTCTAGAGTTTTCCGAAATTCCTAAACAAAGACAGTAACTATTTTGAAATTTATATCATCATAAAATTATATAACTATTAGAGATTACAATTGATGAGATTGAGTACTTAGGTAATGAATAGGTGGGTACTAGACATTCCCAACTAAAGAAAGTAGTACCTACAAAACCCATTATAACATCAGATAACATCTGTACCGAACCCTCATAAATAAAAACTCAGGCAGTACCACATCATTCAGTCTCAAGAAACCGGTTTAAATTGTCCTTTTCGATTTAGTGCATATATTGACCAGACAGAATTATTGCTATTTAACAGCCGCCCTCGGTCCGACACTCCGAACCGATTTCAGTTTGAGAGAGCTGTTTGCATAGTTAAGTGATAATTTACTTTATAACACAGTGAATCAGTGATACTACCGGTTCCGTGCATCAACCGGTACTTACTCCATTTATTTTGGAATTACCTAGATAAACGAAAAAATGCATCTTGACGATTCCACACCATGCTTTTTAATATTAGAGGATGGCACTGTGATGGCTGGAGAGTCCTTTGGTGCCAAAAAGCAAGTTGATGGTGAAGTTGGTAAGTACTTATACTCAACACGTGGTTGCACATGTTTTTAGATTTGTTAGTAGTTATAGTTATTGCCATAAAGATAAAACATTCAATGGCAAATAATATTTAAATTTGGTTATTTAAAAAACAGACTAGCACTAGCTACTTAGCTAGTAGGTAGCTAATTAATATTTATGAAACTGCAACACCTACCTACGTTGTAGAATAAATAATAACAGGTACCATCTCATTACTAAAAACCTGAAAAATGGATCATGATGAGGATTGTACTAGGGTTCTAAAACTAGTGCCCTTACATAATTATATTTTTTTCGTAGGAATAAATTAATGCTATATAGACATTAACGCGTAAGATATGCAAAGTTTCTAATGTTATTTATATTATCTGTGACCGTGAAATGTTGAATCATGTCTCTGTTTGTCTATTTCAATCATAAAATTTGTGCAATGCAAAAGCTGAGTAAATTAAAGCAATGAATGATAAATATTTGCTTACATAATGAGTAGGTACTTTCCTGGAACTCTTGCAGTACGCAGTACCTACTGACCTACTGTTAATAAATATTATAATCAATTTTAAATAAAATCATTTTTATAAAAGGAAATTAAAAATAAGAGAATGAAACATTTTTTCTAATTGATTACAAAGTTGTTTTTTATTTAATTAGTAAATAATTGCATGAATCACGTTAAGATATGCGATTTTTGTAACCTATTTATCAACATTTTTTTGAAATTAGCTAATTTGGACTTGCTAATCGATTTAGGATTTTGGATATTAGAATTCCGGATTGGCAGAACTTCCAAAATTATTCTAATTCTCATTTTTTAAATATTATTTAAATTAAAAATGTCTTATAACTCTTAGATTATTTCGCTAAAAAAAATAAATTTTTCTAGTGTTCCAAACTGGCATGGTAGGATACCCCGAATCCTTAACAGACCCAAGCTACCATTCACAAATCCTAGTCCTCACATATCCACTTGTTGGTAACTATGGCGTTCCAAGTGATGAGGTGGATGACGTCGACTTGCCTTAGTAAGTTTTTTGGGAACCTCGTTTTTAATTATTGAGATTAACACGAATATTTTCCAATAGCTTCTTCGAATCTAATCGCATATGGGCATCAGCTCTAATAGTAGGGGAACACTGCGATCATCCTAGTCACTGGCGGAAAGTTAAAACTTTGTCTGAATGGATGGTACAAGAAAAAATACCTGGAATTCAAGGTATTGACACCCGGAAACTTACGAAGAAAATTAGGGAGAAGGGTACTATGTTAGGTCGAATAGTCTATGAACTACCCCTTGTGGTTGATAATATGATAATCGATGATCCTAACTGCAGAAATTTGGTTGATGAAGTGTCTGAAAAGGTAAATTATACCAAACCACTAATTTTAATTTGTACTAAGTAAAAATTTTAGGTTCCTGTTGTTTATAATGAGAGCGGCAGCCTACGAATTTGTGCTGTAGACTGTGGACTTAAATACAATCAACTCCGATGTTTTCTAAACCGAAACGTAAGAGTAGAGGTAGTACCTTGGAACCACCCATTAAACATCAACGATTACGATGGTTTATTCCTGAGCAATGGTCCTGGAAATCCTGAAATGTGTAAAGATACCATCAAGAACATTCAAGCGATTTTGAGCGCAGCACAAATCAAACCAATCTTTGGTATCTGTTTGGGACATCAACTTCTATCAATGGCAATTGGTTGTAAAAGTTTCAAAATGAAGTACGTGTATTAGGTGTGATTTGTTGGAAGGATCTGTCTGATTTATTTGTTGTTTAGGTATGGCAATCGTGGTCACAACCAACCCTGCATTCATGAAGGTACCGGAAGATGCTTCATGACATCCCAAAATCATGGTTTTGCTATTGATACTTCAACAATTCCAACTGGCTGGGAGAAACTTTTTACCAATGCTAACGATGGTACTAATGAAGGTATAATACACTCAACGTTGCCATATTTTAGTGTACAGTTCCACCCGGAGCATATGGCTGGCCCAGAGGACTTAGAATGTTTGTTCGATGTTTTCTTGGACGTTGTACGTAATCAAAAACAGAAGATTAACTTCAATGCCAAAAAAATGATCTGCGACAAATTGACTTTCCCACGAGATATAGCTGAGTTTTCCAATAATCCCACAAAAGTACTTATAATTGGTTCTGGTGGTTTATCCATTGGACAAGCCGGGGAATTCGACTACTCAGGTTCGCAGGCGATAAAAGCCCTCAGAGAAGAAAACATCCAAACTGTGTTAATCAATCCGAACATCGCAACTGTGCAAACATCCAAAGGTCTAGCAGACAAAGTTTATTTCCTACCTTTAGTACCTGAATATGTAGAACAAGTAATTCGCTCTGAGAGACCTGGCGGTGTTCTGTTAACTTTTGGAGGACAGACTGGCTTAAATTGTGGTGTGGAGCTGCAACGATTGGGAGTTTTTGAAAAATACGATGTGAAAATCCTCGGTACTCCAATCCAAGCCATCATCGACACAGAAGATCGGAAAATTTTCAGCGAACGAATCGCCAAAATCGGTGAAAAAGTTGCACCTAGTATGGCAGCACATTCCGTTCAAGAAGCTCTAAATGCAGCTGAAAAACTTGGTTATCCAGTGATGGCCCGTGCTGCATTTTCGCTTGGTGGTCTTGGATCTGGTTTCGCGGATAATGCCGAAGAACTGAAAGCTCTAGCTTTGCAGGCGTTGGCTCATTCTAGCCAGCTCATTATAGACAAATCCTTGAAGGGTTGGAAGGAAGTGGAGTATGAAGTGGTGCGAGATGCCTTCGATAATTGCATAACAGTATGCAACATGGAAAATGTTGATCCCTTGGGTATACATACTGGTGAATCCATTGTGGTTGCCCCGAGCCAAACTCTTTCTAATAAAGAGTATAATATGTTGCGTACCACTGCTATTAACGTGATCCGACATTTTGGTGTTGTCGGCGAGTGCAATATTCAATACGCTCTTAATCCAAATTCTGAAGAATATTACATCATTGAGGTAAATGCGCGTTTGTCCAGAAGCTCGGCTTTAGCCAGCAAAGCCACTGGATATCCTCTAGCTTACGTCGCTGCGAAATTAGCGTTAGGAATCGCATTGCCCAATATTAAAAACTCAGTCACCGGTGTTACCACAGCATGTTTTGAACCTAGTCTAGATTACTGCGTGGTCAAAATCCCAAGGTGGGACTTGCACAAATTTTCCAGGGTCAGTACAAAGATCGGCAGCTCAATGAAGAGTGTGGGGGAAGTCATGGCAATTGGACGCAAGTTCGAAGAAGCTTTCCAGAAAGCCCTGCGAATGGTTGACGAAACTGTCACTGGTTTTGATCCTTATTTACAGGAAGTCAACGACGAAGAACTGATGGAACCTACGGACAAGCGAATGTTTGTTGTAGCGGCTGCTTTAAAACAAGAGTACTCCATTGATAGACTATATGAGCTAACTAAAATAGATCGCTGGTTTTTGCAGAAATTCAAAAATATCATCGAGTGGAACAATCGATTGGAAGCCATTGACCAGCACAACTTGAGCTACAACACTTTACTCAAAGCCAAACAACTGGGTTTTGCCGATAAACAAATAGCTGTAGCAGTGAGAAGCACGGAGTTATCTATGCGAAAACAGCGTGAAGCATACGGAATTCTTCCGTATGTTAAACAAATCGACACGGTGGCTGCTGAGTGGCCAGCCACCACGAACTATCTTTATCTGACCTACAACGCGCATTCACACGATTTGAAATTTGACACAGAACACACAATGGTGATTGGATCGGGAGTATATCGCATTGGAAGCTCCGTGGAATTTGATTGGTGTGCTGTTGGTTGTCTTCGAGAGCTTCGAAAACTAAACAGAAAAACCATCATGGTGAACTATAATCCAGAAACTGTGAGCACGGACTATGACATGTCGGATCGGCTGTATTTTGAGGAGATATCATTTGAGGTTGTGATGGACATCTACAACATTGAAAATCCTGTTGGGATTATCTTGTCCATGGGTGGGCAACTACCCAATAATATCGCGATTGATCTGCATAGACAACAAGCGAGAATCTTGGGAACATCTCCGGATTTCATTGATGGAGCAGAAAACCGTTTTAAATTCTCTCGTATGCTTGACCGCATCGGTATAATGCAACCTAAATGGAAAGAACTAACCAATCTCAAATCAGCAATAGAATTTTGTGAGGAAGTTGGATATCCTTGCTTGGTACGACCATCTTACGTCCTAAGTGGTGCTGCTATGAATGTGGCACATTCCAACCAGGACTTGGAGACTTACTTAAACGCTGCTAGTAAGCTCAGCAAGGAGCACCCAGTAGTCATCTCGAAATTCCTGTTGGATTCCAAGGAAATCGACGTGGATGCTGTAGCTTGTGACGGAGTCATCCTATGCATGGCTGTGTCTGAGCACGTTGAAAACGCAGGAGTTCATTCTGGTGACGCCACTTTGGTCACACCACCCAAAGACATCAATGAAGAAACGCTATTAAAAATCAAGCCTATCTGCAAAGCAATCGCCGCCTCTTTGGAGGTAACTGGTCCATTTAACATGCAACTCATCGCCAAGGACAACGACTTGAAAGTAATTGAGTGCAACGTACGCGTTTCAAGATCCTTCCCATTTGTTTCTAAAACCTTGGATCACGATTTCGTTGCAATGGCCACAAGGGTGATTGTGGGAGAAGTTGTGGAGCCGGTAGATGTGCTCCATGGTTGTGGAAAAGTCGGTGTAAAAGTACCGCAGTTTTCGTTTTCTCGACTGGCAGGCTCTGATTTTATGTTGGGGGTGGAAATGGCATCCACTGGTGAAGTTGCTTGTTTTGGGGAAAATCGTTACGAGGCCTATTTGAAAGCAATGATGAGCACCGGATTCACTATTCCTAAGAAGTCGATTTTGTTGTCAATTGGAAGTTTTAAGGTGAGTTTAGAAGTCAATTGAATAAGGAATTTTATTTATGTCTGGTTTTTATGTAGCACAAAATGGAGTTGCTGCCTAGTATGAGATCGTTGCAGAAAATGGGGTATAAGTTGTATGCCAGCTTGGGAACGGCCGATTTTTATAATGAACATGGAGTAGAAGTAAGTACAGATTTCAGTGTTATCTCAGTTAATTATGTGATTTTTTCGCCAAGTATTCTAATGGTATGTGATTTTCTTAGGTTGAATCCGTGCAATGGACCTTCGAAAACATTGATGACATAACAGGCGAACTAAAACCTTTAGCCGAATTTTTGGCGAAGAAGCAGTTTGACCTCATCATAAATCTACCAATGCAAAATGGAGGCGCCCGACGTGTTTCCTCCTTCATGACGCACGGATATCGAACCCGTCGCCTAGCTATAGACTATTCCATTCCTCTGGTAACCGATGTTAAATGCACAAAACTCCTAGTGGAAGCACTGCGTTTAATTGGCAAAGCTCCACCAATGCAAACTCACACAGACTGCATGAGCTCTAGACAACTAGTGAAGTTACCAGGATTCATCGATGTGCACGTGCATGTAAGAGACCCTGGCGCAACTCACAAGGAAGATTTTTCTTCGTGTACAGCTGCAGCTTTAGCTGGAGGCGTTACACTTATCTGCGCTATGCCCAACACTGATCCAGCTATTGTAGACGAGGAGTCACTAATTTTAGTGAAGAAACTAGCCAAAGAGAAAGCTCGATGTGATTATGCTTTATTCGTGGGTGCTTCATCAGATAACACATCGAATATCTGCGAGCTGGCCTCTGAAGCTGCAGGTTTAAAAATGTATTTAAACGAAACCTTCACAACGCTTCGTCTAAATGATTTGAGTGTTTGGACAAAGCATTTAGCGAACTGGCCTAAGCGAGATCCACTTTGTGTTCATGCAGAAAGTCAGACTACTGCTGCTATAATATTATTGGCGAGTTTGCAAAATAGACCGATACATATTTGCCATGTAGCAAGAAAAGAGGAGATACTAATAATTAAAGCAGCTAAAGAGAAAGGTTTGAAGATAACTTGTGAGGTTTGTCCGCATCATCTGTTTTTGTCAACGGAAGACGTAGAAACACTTGGTCCGTTGAAAAGCCAGGTGAGACCAATGCTGACTTCTCCGGAAGATCAACAAGCACTCTGGGATAATCTACATGTGATTGACTGTTTCGCCACTGACCATGCACCTCATACCATTGAAGAGAAAACGTCGAGTAATGCACCACCCGGTTTTCCAGGACTGGAAACTATTTTACCATTATTGTTGAATGCGGTAAATGAAGGACGCTTGACCTTGGAAGACGTTGTTAATAAATTCTACAAAAATCCTCGTAGAATCTTCAATCTTCCTGAGCAACATAATACATATGTTGAAATTGATATGGAGGAAGAGTGGGTTATTCCAGACGCCATGCCCTACAGTAAAGCCAAGTGGACACCTTTTGCTGGAAAGAAAATCAAAGGAGCTGTGCATAGGGTAATCTTGAGAGGCGAGGTGGCCTATATTGAAGGTCAAGTCCTGGTACAACCAGGTTTTGGGCAAAATGTTAAGGATTGGGAGATCAAGAAGGTCCATACCATTTCAAGCGAAGGTAGACCTATTTCTCCTGCGGTCCACTTGAGTTATCCCGAAAAAACTGAATATGACAACGATGGACAAACCAACGAAATATTTTCCAAGTTGTTACTAGACACCAACAAAGTACATTTTGCTACGGATGCTCACGTCATGGAAAGCAGTAGATCCAACGTTATTTCACCACATTTATCTCTTAACCCTCGAATTAGAACCGAAAGCTTCTCCAACACTCAAGTGCAAGAAACAGCACACAACTCGCATCATATGCATGGTTTAGCTGGAAAACACATAATAACCGTGGATATGTTTTCCAAGGATCAATTGAATGATATCTTTAATTTAGCTCAAACTTTCCGTGTTTACGTTACTAAAGAGAGACCACTAGAACATATTCTGAAGGGAAAAATCATGGCTTCTATTTTTTATGAAGTTAGCACCAGGACTAGCTGCAGTTTTGCAGCTGCTATGCTGCGACTTGGTGGCAGAGTGATCTACATGGATGAAACTAGTTCTTCAGTGAAGAAAGGAGAAACTTTGGAGGATTCTGTGTCTGTCATGGCGGGGTATGCTGATGTTGTGGTGCTGAGGCATCCAAGTCCTGGTTCTGTTTTGGTAAGTACATTATCTTTAACATCAAACTATTAAATATTTTTATTTAACGAGTCAAGTACCTATGATTGAGATTACTTCACCATATCTACAGGTTATATTGTTGCTGACTCTAATTTTTTTCATCAGAAAGCTTCACACCATTGCCGCAAACCTCTGATAAACGCAGGCGATGGTGTTGGAGAGCATCCCAGTCAAGCCCTGTTAGATATTTTCACAATTCGTGAAGAAATCGGTACGGTAAACGGACTTACCATTACCTTAGTTGGTGATTTAAAGAACGGCCGGACTGTACATTCCCTAGCCAGATTACTAACCTTATACAACGTTCAATTGCGATACGTCGCACCCTCCGAGCTTAAAATGCCAAGCCACATAACTCAATTTGTTGCATCTAAAGGAATTTCACAGGAAGAATTTGACACTCTTGAATCGGCGTTGCCTGATACCGATGTGTTGTATATGACGAGGATACAGAAGGAGAGGTTTGAAACTGAAGAGGATTACGAGGAGGTGAGTTTATTGAAGGTATTAAGGTAAATATTTTGTAATTTGTGAAATTTTTTTAGGCTTGTGGTCAGTTTATTGTGACACCGCAGATAATGACAAGAGCCAAGAGGAAAATGGTTGTGCTGCATCCTCTGCCTAGGGTATTTGAAATTAGTTCTGATTTCGACACGGATCCAAGAGCTGCGTATTTCCGACAAGCCGAATGCGGGATGTATGTACGCATGGCGTTGCTTGCCATGGTTTTAGGGAAAAGTTAAAGTTTCGTGGAGGAAATTTTATTTGGTTTTTATATAATTGTTTCTATAATATGCAAAAATATTTAAATAAAAAAGAATTGTCCTGTAGTGAATTAATTATATTCCGTATCCCATGATAATGTTCTAATAATGATATCTACGAATGTTAAGTTTTTAATGGATTTTATATAAATAAACCAATCGACCTATGTAATCTAAAATTTTTATTTTATCACCTTGATTTCTAGGAAAGTATAACAGAGTATTTGAGTTGAATGAACAATATAGAATAAACTATAGTACTTATAAGTAATATTATTAAAAAATTTATTAGAATTTTTGCCAATTTTGTAAATTATTACTTAAGGACATTTTTACAATACATACTTACATTGTTACATAATTTATGAAGAATCCACCTTAAGAGCTTATCCGGTAATTTTAAAATATCTTGTAGGTCAGAATTTTCAATATACTTAAAAAAACTCGTTCCAAAAAAATTTTTTTGTACACAGTCCATAAAATAGTTATTTTTGTAACAAGTCCGTAAAACAAAAATAGTCCCGAAAAGAGCCATTTTACGGACTGAAATGACTCCGTAAAATAACTATTTTAGGGACTGTGTACAAAAAATAACTATTTCAGGCAAAATAACACTCAGAATGATAAAAAACATTGTTTATTTCTTTATTCTTCTAAAACTAGTTTAAAGCTAATATTTCAGTCGTTAGAATTGGTGCGATGTCGTCTTCCTTTTGTCACCTTGCTATTTACCCTCCTCACAGGTTGCATCCCACTAATATAAGAGTTTTTTAAATTTGACAAATTCATAACGCTGTTATTAACTTGCTGATTTATATCGAAATTAAACTTCTGCATGGAATTTCTTGCTGGTGTTGATGGTGGTATGGTAGGATTTTCATTTACAGTCATTCGCTTCCATTGCTCTTCTTCTTTGCGAATTTCATCCCTGAATTCTCTGACATCGTGTTCGAATCCTGCAGCAGTTCTCTCGAGGATGTTGATCAGGTAAATTGCCTGTTTCAGATAAAATAGAGCCTGTTCTTTAGTTGCGATTTGGCGGCTTTTTCGATGGATTTCTATGTAGATGCGGATGAAAAGGTGAAGGAGTTTTCGGATTTTCAGGGAGTCGAATTCTTTTTCGCAATTCCACTGGAAAAAAATTAGAGACAAATATCATGAAAATCAAAATGTTCTAAATAACTTTGATAACTTACAGTTACATCTATTGAATCAACAGAGTCCCTCCTCCCTTCATGCGTGAGATTCAGTTGCTCCAGTCGCTGCTTCTCCCATTCCTGCCTTACCAACAGTTCCTTCTTATACCTCCACAAGTTATCCTTATCCACAAGCTTCTTCTGCCTATTATGAAACAGCGGATTATTTCCAACTTCTGGAATAGTACTTCTTAATCCATCTTTTACCAGTATTTGGTACAAATCTTTAAAATCCAAAGTAGGATAAAACCTTCCAGACGTATACCGTAAACACCTTAAGGCTTTTATGAAATACATCGCAGGTGATTCCAAAATGTCATGGAAAACTCTTTGGGCAGTGGTGATGTACATTTTTGGAATATTCTCCAAAACATTCTTATTCTGGATGAAAAAATCATTTAGAACGCCCACAGAAAGTTTTTCAGTGAGGTTCTTAATGACCCTTAAAATTTTAGTACCCAAACGATGTTCCGGCCAGTTGAGACAATTCTGTTCGCATTCCCAAAACATGTGGCAACGAATATGTTCTGGAAGCAGTCCATGTTGGGATGTAATCGGTTCTATGAACGCTTTGTGTATAGCCAAAAGGAAGAAGTAGCATCGTAATTGAGGATGGGACATGTGGCTCTCCAAGTATTTTTCGGCTTGTGGAAACTGTATTTCCCATTCTAGCTCGGCGTCTGGGTTCTCGCCTTTTTTCTTGTAGAAACCTTTAGGAACCAGAACGCAATTCATGGACATTATTTCCTGTACCATTTTGTTGGTTGGCCATTTGAAATTGAAACCAGTAATTGGATGTGTGACAGTTGGACGTTCGTCGCGATTGCTGAAATTATAGGCTTCTTCCGGCCAGCCAATTACCACTGATGGCATAATTTCACAGGGGAATGGATTGTCTTCGTCATCTAATAAATTGCAAAATAATTTCCCTGGTATACACTTGGCTATGTTTATTTCCATTTCGCAGAAACCAAGAGCGCGACCAAGCGAATTTGGAAACTTTCTACTTTGGAAGTATTTCATGAAACCTTTAGAACTAATATAATGGACCGTATCGTATAAATCCAAGTTATCTTCTTCTGTGTTTTTGATCCGGCGTTGCACAAAGCAGGTTTTTGGTAGAGTGTCTCGTCTTTCCGCTTGCTGAACAACCTCGATAGGCTGAGGGGTTTTTACAGCGGTTATCGTAGAATAATCGTAGATATCTGAATCGATATTGGAAGACGAATAATTTGCTGTTTTCGCTACATTCTCTTTTTGAGCTTCGTCGTTTATTTTTGTAGGAATAGCACTGTGCGATTCCACAACAAGTTTTAGATATCCTGCAAAAAAAATGTCTAGAAATAAATATGCCGCAATCGAAACCACGGATTAATTTTTTATCTAAATTATTTGTGAACTTAGATTAAAATTCAAACAATGGTTATTTTCCTTACATACCTATTCGCTTAGATTTCTCTAAAGTGACTTGATAACTTGGCTTATCAATAAATGCGTAGTGAGGTGAATCTTCGGAAGGATTAACAGTAACAACGTCGATGATATCATTCACTATGTAGATTCTTTTGGCTAATAGTGGCTCAGAGTTTTCTTTTTTGGGACCATGTAGTGGACGAAAACGGATGTTCTTATTGATATTTTCGAAAATTAAATCAGGGGTGATACATTGGGTTGTCTCGTCTTTCAATAGCTTTTGGTTTAGGTTTTCCATTGTGCTCTTTGTGTTTTTTTCTAATACGGCAAGTTCTCTAAAAATTCGAGGGAATTACTATTTATTCTATAATATCTAGAATTAGATTAAAATTAGAAAACTCACCGTTTGGGGTTCTCAAAGAACATCATACTCATTAAAATATTGTTGAGCACAAACACTTCGGGATCATTCTGTAGCTCCTTTTGAATGGTGCTAGTAATTATTTCGTCATCTTTTTTTATTGAATCCACTATATATCCACTATCAATGTCAGTGTTTTGATAATCACGTTCTCTAGATGGACGTCCTCTGGGACGCACAGGTTTGGAACCTGGGCAACCCATATTGGATTGCTTTCTGCACCAATATCACACGGACACTAAACGTTTGAACTACCGATATTAAATAATTGAAAATTCGCATGATTTGACTTAAAAGATAGATTATCTGAAAGTATATCAGAAGATTATATTTTTGTACTTACGTATTTTATTTTTTTTACAAATGTGTTTTAAGATCAAATTGATAATTTTTATCAGGGTAAATAAATGAAAAATGCAGTTTTTGTATAATTTGTTGATTTGGAGGAGTAGATAGGTATTTAAAACAAGGACGTCCGAAAGTACGTTTTTATTTAAGATCATGAAATCACTATAACGAGGACCTTTTTATGTGCGCGTGCCAAAAATGTACAAATAATACGACATATCGGAAAATAACGGGTGAAAAATTTATGTACAGTAATACGAATCTGTTCCAACCATAAAGCTTCAATTTTTTGATTTTTTAAGGGCATGAACAGATAAAGAGATTAGACTTCCAATATGCATTTTTGTAGTTCGCATCAGGATTCTTTCCAAACTTTAGCCAAAATTTCTATAATATATCATGTATCACGCATACAACTCGTGCTCTGGAAGAATTTATATTTTTACGTATCCATTGAATTAAAATGATTATCAATTTAGATTGTTGTAAGATAGGATAATCTAAAGCAATATTGTTACTGACGCAAAATTTAAACGAACTTCCTTTCGAACGAGTTTAAAAGATTAACACACTCTAAACCAGAAAATATTGCATCCGGTTCTGTACAGTTATTGACGTTTTATTAATATTTGATGCTATTTTTGTCAATCAAGTACTTAAAATACAATGTGTCTCACTTAAGAGGAGACAGCTTGGTATTTTTGTTAACTTTAGGAGTAGAGATTCACACTAGGCTGGGCTTACGTTTTTCAAATTTTGAAAGTGCAACTTTTGGGACAAAAAATACAAATGCACAGTTCATGATTTTTTCAAAGATAATACCATCTTTCAGCTTTGAATTAAAGGTATTTTAAGAAAAATCAGAGCAGTGGTTCCAAAATTGTGAAGTAAAAAAACATCGCATTGGAAACGAGGTTTTTCAAACTTTGAAAGTGCAACTTTTGGGACAGAGAAAATACATATACACAGTTCATGATTTTTTTCAAAATAATATCGTGTTTGAGCTTTGAATTAAAGGTATTTTAAGAAAAATCCGAGCAGCGGTTCCAAAATTGTGAAGTAAAAAACATCGCTTTGAAAACGAGGTTTTTCAAACTTTGAAAGTGCAACTTTTGGGACAGAAAAAATACATATACACAGTTCATAAATTGATTCAAAGAGACAACTCATGAAATTCTAAAATTGCACAAATGCACGTCTCTACTTCTAAAAAATTAGCATTATTAGTAGCAGAAGTTATTATGCTTTTATGGTACAAATCAAAGTTTTCTCTCTTTCAAGTAATAGAACTCTCCATTTTTTATGTTGATGTAAATCACCATGAAAAATTTTATTTTGGAAACTTAGGTCAAGTTGCAAAATAACGAAAAATTTTGAGTTCGTATTTTTTTAAATTATTTTCTGGACCAAATTAGGTACAAAACTATCGATTACATATTCAAATTTAACATAAAATTGTCCGAATTTTGGCTGAAATGCAAAATAGATTTTGAAAAATTTTACGGGCAATAGCAATAAATTCCCAAATTTTCGAGATATTTTTATTCTACTTCAACTTTCTAGAACTCCTTCGTAAAATAAGCAAACCTCAAAGAAATGTGATCATTTTTCGAAGATTTATGACAGTTTTTTATCTCATTTATGTATGATACTCAATGCTACTTATTAAATTTGAGAAAATGAGAGTGTTGTTATGTTATGCCGCTACTTTATTATTTATATAAATAAACCACTTGACCTGTGTAATTATAGTTTTTTGTGTTAAAACGCGCAGGTAATTAAAACAAATAAATCAATTAAATAATGTATAGAAATAAATTCTTTAAAATATGTACAACATAGCGCTTTTCAAGTATACATCAGTCTTTTATAAAAAGTACAAACTACAATAATTCAAAATCATATACAAAATTAAAATCGATTATTTCAAGGTTTGTCACCTTGCGAGGAAAAAGATCATAATAAACTTATTTATTTATAATATTTAAAAACTAGAACTAGACTATTTCATTGGGACTAGACGGTGAGGGTTCATTTTCCATTCTATCAACAATACTAGCTTCATCTTCTCGGACAAGTCTTCCAATACGTGGCACTTTTATTCTAATTAATCTCTTGGGTTTCTTCGATTTTAAATCTTGGAGTTTTCTGAAAAATACAGTGGGACATGATGATCCAAAATTGCAACAATCTTATCATACTTTTAGATAATAGCACTCTATAACAAGTACAAGTACACAAATTCCAAGGTAGCAGGTTATTTTATTTATTTTTTATCACATGAAATCAATGTTATATGTAGTAATAATAATATTTGCAAGTTTGAGGTTTGAGTGATGTTAATAAGTTCAAAGACTACTTACTGTTGTCTACAATCTATGAATATGGCTATCATAAATAATAAAGTTATTGTTAATATTGCTGACATCACAAAAATTACTATAGTAGTCACATGATTGGTATCTACAATTATTTCTGGTATACTGGTTGAATGGACAGGGAATTCATCTGAAACCGGAAAAAATATTTAAGTAATAAATGGTAATTTTTTAAACAAAACAAATTTAAAAATTCGAGTTATAAGAAAAGAATTTAGAGTTAAAATAAATTACAGGCAAATTAATATCAATATTTTCTGTCTTTGCAATTTTTGTAGACGAATTAACTTAACGGGAATACCCGATAACCAGCAACATAAACATGTGCGTCATTTGCCTTTCTTGATAGAGGAAAAATGGAAGAGTGACGCACATGCCTACAGCCTAAAATCGTATACGTAATTTTGGGATTATCTCTAGAACTAGAATATAAAAAAATGTGCATGATAGCTATTTTTGAAAATAAGGAAAATTTATTTAATTTGGAGCAAGAAATAAGTGTGGTAGTCTATCGCTATAGGCAGATAAAGAAACACATTCGTGCTAAATAAAGCAGGCCAATGGCTTTCTCCTGCTTTGCCGAACAGTTTTTTTTTATTATTCCATTATATAAAATATCCAAATATTGATCCAAAAATAAATTTTTCCCTAATCAGACTCAGATAAGATTTTCCGTATTTTTGGTACACAACATGCGTTTATAGATAAACAAACGGATTTCGTGGTAAAAAAAATGGCTGTTTCCATTAATTTGTCATATTCCACTAAAAAACGTAAAAACCCGAATTACCTTCAACAGATTAATTGTTCAACATTTGATGTAATTAGTAGGTATGAAAAATTTGGTACGGAATTATTTCCCTGGTTTGCTGATTTCTCTATGCAAAAACCTGAAATTATCTAACAGATCACTGCAATGTGACTCTATATACTTAACTAACAGTTATTGCAATTATTTAATAATGCAACTACGTAATAAATAGGTTAAACTGTTAAGTACATACCAAGAAGTCTATGGTACTACAAATATTATATTCATGATAATTAGAAGTTATGTAGATATATAAAGCAAGGAATCAGGATTGTTACATCATAAAGCTATCCTTTGACTAAGTAGTTAGATGATCTCTTGATGCCTGGCCTAGATTTTTTAGTTGTCTTTTTGTATTACTAAAACATCCTTGAGATAATAATAGTTATTACACGAGTGCATGGTTTACATTTTTAGGCTTAAGTACCTCAGGTATACCGCGTCTACTAAAAACTCGATTAAAAATAATTGGAGTCTGTTATTTTACAACTGCCCATTGTAGTTTTACGCATTTTTAACATAAAGCCGCCCACATATTAAATGACCGAAAAGGGCGGAAGTTTCCATCAATTCCATCGCATCGAAATTTACTAATTTCCTTATTTTCCCAAACCAATAATCATAAATTAATTGTTGGTAGTCAATAAAGGAGATTGGTCATCAGATATAAACTATTATGTGGTACCAAAATCAGTAACAGTTAACAATGCGAATAAATTGCTGTTTTTTAATTAAATTTAATTCGATGTCGCTGATTAATAACAAATTGCATACCAATTGAAACGTGATGGGGATTGGTAAACATTTAAATAACAAGAATCAGGAAGTTTTAAAAACTCATAAACACATAATGTTGTGAAGGTTACTAATAATTACTTTTGTAATAAAACAAAAATTTACGTTGATTTTATATATAATAAATGAATAAATATCTTGCTTTTAAATTTTGTATAACTACCGGAAATTGCACTATTTAAACAAAAACTTATCTCACCTTCCATCCAAGGAATTGGACTTTCACTAATTGTAAATCCCAGTTCTGATTTATTTTCCATTATTATAAAGGTGTGCTACCAAGAAAAATCAACAAACAGAAAACTTTTATTTACACAAGCTATTTTCACTGCTTAGCACGTTTTCAAATTCAAAGCTGCACTATACCGAAGGCACAATCGCAACGTGCAAATTATTTTGTTATTAATTTCTTTCTACACCACATTTGAATTTAACCACACAAAAACATAAGTTCGTCTCTGTCAGTATCGCATACACAACGTATTGTGATAGAGAGCACTTGAAAATAGCACGTAATTTTTGTTATGGTTAAAAACGTATTTACGATGAGTGGGAGAATTTGTATAGAGGGGATTTTGGCTGGTACGATTGGTACCGTGGTTTTGATGTTGGAAGTTGGATTTAGTTGGATTAGTTGGAAGCGCAGTTTTCTTCACTTTCAGAAAAGCATCGGGGTTCGAGGAAGCAGAATCAAGTTCAGAAAAAAAAGCGAGGTTGATAAGAGTGATTAATCTTGGAATTGCAATCATGATGTCATGGAAGTTATCAGGAAAAATGTTATTATGTAGTTTCATTTAGTCATCTAGGAATCAGTTTTTGTATATAAAATAAAATAGGCACGCAAGTTTTGGGTAATTGTAAATTATTGATAAAAGTGCATAAAGTTCAGAAAAAACTACCATGTAATCAAAGAAATATTTCCACGTGTTTTAGAAACTGTGATCTTTTCAAACCACGCGTTCGGGGTACTGAATTCGTTAATTACGATTTTTCTACTGAAACATTTACTTCTGGATTAATTTTTGTTTATTATTAATATAAACTATAAAATTGGAACTAAATATTTATGAAATACCTGCTAATAATAGATTGTTTTGTGGCATAAAATACCAATTCAAACAATTTATTGTTAACCGATGATAGAATTAATGAAAATAAAATATTCGTACTTTTCTAAGTCGCAGCTTGAGATTTTTTGATATCGTCACGCAGTTCCTACTTTAAGAATCCTTGAATATTTTTTGCTTCAAGGCTGGAAAATTTATATTTTTTTAGTATAGAATGTTTTAGATCAATCCAAAATATTCTAGCAGTTTAGTCTCGTACAATAAATATTGCTTAATTCGTCGAATATATTTTATATTGTTATTTAGATAACGCACCGAGTTGTAATTTAAAATTAGTCTAGATTTTTATGACCATCATAAATACCTATTATCTACACATTCATGAAAAAATCATAATTAACAATTTAAAACCAGGCATATAATTTCAGTTAATTTTTATATCTAACAGTAAAAAATTATTTGATTTTATTGTGAATCTAATAGCAAAATAAAAACTAAATATGTAATTAAATTAGAGGATAAACAAAACTATATTAATTAATTTCATATAGGTACATACTTACTAATGTATTTTAAATAATACAGTAATTTGCATGAAAAAATCCAAATATTCTGTTTTAAGTAACAAGTTATTATTTTTCGCTTTTAATTTCAATAAAATTTTATTGGTTACAATCCAAACTATCTCAGATATAAATTTTCCATCATATGCTTTCATTCGTCTATTAAACTTTTATAGCACGCCAATAAAAAATTTACAGTTCCTAATTCAAATAAAATTAGCTCCGTATATGCTTTTTAGACTTACACATGTGTAACATTTTTGTCACCAATTATATGCGCTTTGTTGCCATTTGCAGTTGAATTATATGTGATTTGCTGATGGAGATTAAGTTCAAGGGCTTTTTCATTTTACAATACAGTTAAGAGTTAAGGAAATAATGTATTTGAAGATCATGCAATAAGTGATAACAAAAAGAGTTCAATGGTATTATCGGATATTTATTAAAAAAACAGGATGGTTATAAATATTTGATAAAAATTTTAAAACGCAAAAATTTGGTCCAATTATCTGTATCCTTTGAAATATCTGTAGGATTTGTATGCGTCATATCCGTAAATTACTCCTAGAAGCGTCCCAACCATCTGGAAAAGTAAAAAAAGTAATTTGAAAAAATTGAGGAACTGCAAGAAAAATTTAGGATTTTATTTGAAAAGTAAATTTATCCGGAAGTGGGGAAAACTTAAATTTATTTAACAGGAAAAACTGTTTATTGTTACTAACTTAATTTCAAACCTGAAGTGACATTATCATCTCGATTCGTGATCACGCTTGTTAAGAATTTTCCTTTTATTTCAGCAAATAATTTCGAGACTTGACTCTTATCAAATAATAAATGACTAAAAATGACAGTATAGTAGAGAAAAATGACTTTCATTTCATATTAGATTCAAATGATAAGATATGATGATACACAAGGTAAATAAAAAAATCTCGAATATCTAAAATAATAAATAACTACATAGATTTCAAAAAATTATCAAATCTGCTTACATTGTTACAAGGTTAATAATAAATAATTTAAACTAGGTGTGGTACTTACATAAGCGGCACTCATGGCGGGATAAACTTGAAAATAAGGTGTCACAACATACATGGGCTGCAGGAACATATTTACAGCATACCCCAAATAGGAACAGGAAGTGATATAACTAAAAGCTGCTACACAATTAAATACTGTTTCCTAAAAAATAGAAGCAGTTAATCAACTAGTACGAAATGTAACGATGTAACGTACAAATAGTGATTGTTTCAGGAGGGAAACTGATTTTTCGGAAAAAACGTAGCAGAACAGTAGCAGGAAACTAGTCATTAAACACCACGAAGCTGTTGTAATGAACGATTGGAATGAGGGGCCTATTGTGGCTGCATATTGGATTCCAAAATTTAGGGCTAGGCTTTGGCAAAAGAAGCCTAAAATCTGAAACAGTTAGAAACGGTGTAAAAATTGCAAATTAATCTCGGATATCAATCAAGTCAATTGAATATCAGATTGAGTATACTTCGAAAAGTCGCAAAAGTGTATTTTGGATAAACAATTTAAACCCAACTAATAATATTTGATTGAGTAGCTGTGATGTTTTTTTGCAAAAAAATTTACTGTTGTTGATATTTTCCTTATCTAAATCTTTAGATATTTAGGAATGTGAAAAATTTCATTAAATAAACTTAAAAATTTAATTTCAGTTTAGAATTAGAATAAAATTTCTATAGATTTACTTCTACTTACAATTTCCGCTAATTTGATAACTCCAGCTTCAGTCTGAACAATATTTACATTAATACAAGTACAACATCGACAACAACAGCAATTTATTCCACCACTACTACTAGGTCCTCTTCTGTGCACTGTCACAATTGTAGGCCCACCTGGCATAACTAATATTTTTAAAGCGAATTATTTAAAATATTCTGAAAATGATGCTAACTGTCTAGACTGCACTTTAATTAAACATTCGCTACGAAAGTGGAGTACGTTGAGCCCTCATGTAAAATAAACTAAACGCAATGCAGGGGGTTAGAACAAGAGTCAAATAGGGCTATTTTTGGAATTGCTGGTTTTAGTTATCCGGATATTTTCAGTGTTAATGTGACGATTCAGAAATAGCTCACGCGGTATGATGACAATTTTTCTGCATCGCTTTAGCAAAAAATTAACAGAATTGTCAGAAGAGAAATTAAAAATATTCTAGGTCTAGGATTTTGTTTAATATTATTAAATTATTTATTAACATAACGATTATGAAATTTCAGGAAATAATTTATTTTTTGTAGTGGCAGATATTTTAATGTTTGATATAAAGTATTTTTATCGAGTTCAGTAGAATAACAAATTAATTTAAATAAATAGATTTTATATAAACAAATGCCTTGTATTTATTAGTATGCAACCAGATGTGATGTAGCGTCGAGTTTCTATCTAAATTTTGTACAGACTTCTATTGTGTGTCTAATGAAAACTGTGTTATAATAAATAAATAAAACTAACTAGTTATTCAAAAGAATTTTTACATCTTTAAATAATTGTGATTGCTATCGAAAATTTAGAATCCTGAAAATTTTTTGTGAATACTTGCAAATTTTGACTATACAGAGTGTCCCAGTTTATATCGTCAGGATTTCAGGTTTGTCTAATAAACTATGGAATCAAGAAATTGTAAGATACAAAAAAGTTTCTAAATTGAATGGAAAATACTCTCTGCATATTGATGCTGCAAAAAAAACCAGTGGTGTACGTTTTATTTAATAAAATGTTTTTGAAGAAACCCGTACGCACGCCTCTGTGTTCTAAATAAAATAATTGCAACCACCATTAATAAGAGAATACAAAAAAAAGATCTATGCAAAATTTCAAAAGGCTAACTTTTTTGTTATTGATTTATAGCAAATTATTTAAAAAAGTTTATTAGACAAACCACCTTTAATTTTCGCTAAACTATCGACTGGTGAAATCCTGACGATATAAACTGGGACACCCTGTATAACGCTCCGATCGTAGGTACCTAATAAAAAAGGATAATATATAAATTTTGGTGCTATTTTTAATCAATAGTCCATTAGTCTTACAAAAACATAGCAAAAAGAAAAATACATTAACTTTTTTAAACAATATAATTGTTCGTTTATTTGTTACACTTATTTTCAAGAGTAATAACAAAATAACAATTTTCTAAACAAAAAGCGGCACATTGTTTATGTTGAACACATAAGGCACATTCACGTTTACTTGCAATGTTTAAATGCTTTGTTCTCGATGTAAAAAAATATGTAACATTTAAGTACACTTATTTTATCCTGTGGAGTAAATTATACATTCGAAAATGTGAAAAATTCCAAATAAATTTATTTGAAGTTACAATGGCAAAAAATGTGTAGGTAATTTAATCATATTTTTTAACTGAATATTTATATCTACATAGTGCCAGGTAGATTACGATACGCTTTAACTTTAAATACTCATCGTACAACATAGAAAATAGCACACAATAACGAGTTCCACCTAATCTACTATTGTTAAAAGTTAGAACTAGAATAATTAAACAATAATGCTTAAGTAATACACTTTAAAGAACATTGGTTTGTCAGTAGATGATAGTATAAGAATAAAAAAATAATTTCATAAATAAATTACTAGACTTTATATAAGTATCAGAAATAGGTATAAGGTATAGTATAGTACACAAAACTAATAAATACGTAGAAAAAATGGTTTTGATTCATTTACAGTCCCCTATAACTTCGAAGGGCAAACACGGTGCTGATAAGATATAAAACGGATATAACTAAACCAATGACCTGAAAATCAAACAAACATTTTCTTGGTTCTTTATTTATTTACCAGCAAATATACTTACAGCAGCTGCGAAATATGGTTCATAATCGTAGTGATAATTATTTTTGGAGTGGTTGACTTCAATAATAAACGTTAAACTGGCTGCCAGATAAAGAATGAATGCAAAACCATGAAACACCACTTCCTGAAAGTTTAAACATAATTTTTTAGATAACAACAGGAAATTCCAAAGGAATTTAAACAACTCTTCAACATATTCATAGAGTCTAAAAATATCAGAGATGATCATTTACCATGATGGCAATAACAATAATTATTATCTCATGGTAATATTACCTCATCCTGAAATATGCTAAAATAACAACTTACGTGTATGGTTTTTGATATAATGGATGCAGTTGAAATGGAAATGATGCAGGACGTCAATAGCAAGAACGTGCCAATTAAAAATGTTACAGCCATCAACAGGAAGAATGTTTCAGGCACATGTAGGCTGTACTGGCTGTATCTTTGGTAGTAGTAACTGACTAGGCCCACGACCACAATGCCGAGTATCTGAAAAATTACATCAATTATTATTTAGGAATTTAATATTTAAAAAAAAATTATATTCGAGAAAACCACCACTTGCAGAAAAGTAATGGACAATTATTTAGTTATTAAGTTGACAAAAGGTTAGTTCGCACTTGAGGCTGCAAAAACTGTTTGAATTCCATAATATTTACTAAAGGTAACATTTAAATATAAACATGACAGCAAAAGTATTACGTAGGACACAAAACATCCTGTAGGAAATATTTTACTGCTACTTGGTATTCTAATAAGACTATGAATTTATTATAAATTATACTTCATCAGAAAATACTTGCTTTATTTAATATTGGATCTAAGGACAGAAAATTTTAATTTTTCTCACTGCTGGTTAATTTCACCTTGAAGGTGTTTTACATAACTCTCACGTTTGGTCATTGTGACCTAGGCCTCGTTTTACCAACATAGGAGTAAAGGACGAAGCATATTTTTTTTTAATTATTGTGATACTATGCATATTTTTGGGGAAGCAAAATTAATTTTGGGAATTTAATATACTCTACATGTAATTAAATTAAATTTGATTTTTATTTAATCTCCCAGGAGAAGAATCTGGGCCCCACCCTATCTTATAAACATTTTTTTAGGATAATCGTTTAAAAATAAACTTGATAAAATAAATTACTCATAAGTGCGAGTTATTATACAACAAAATTATAATCGACAACTCCAATTAACTTGAATTACATCATTTAATGATTAATTATTATACGCGCTGCATTTATTATACAACATTTTGTGTGTAGTTATAAAATTTTCTTTTAAAATGGTGATGCGATTCAATTGCAGTCAAGCATTGACGTCAGTTTCTATTTTAAAATCAACTTAATATATTATTTTGTAAATATAAAATCTAGTTTACCAGTTCGGCGAGTTTCAATAGTCCCGGCCAGGATTTTAGATATCCTGTATTTAGGATGATAGCCGATGTGGTGGTGGTGGTTGTGGTCCTTGTTACCGTCACTGTATGAGACATTTTAGCTTCTATCTGGAAAAAGTTAACATTCCTTAAAATAATTATCTCACTAATGAATAATAAACGTTTGGTTTACTCAAACTCAGAGATAGTGTAGGTGGATCATTGTTTATTTATTTTTAAGCTATTTCTCAAACTTACGTTTTTTCTGCAGTTCACAATAAACTGAAATCAATTTTTATCCAAATGCCAAACCACGAAAATAGCTACTAATAAATCGCACACTATTCTCTCTCCTACACAGTCGAAGAAAGTGACTCACAGCACAAAACACTATTTGGATCAATATGATTTACTTAGTCCCACTCTATATAAAATTTCCGCGTTGATAAAACTGTGGGGGTCAGAATTCAGAAATCCTCACCAAAACGTGTTTTTGTTACAGTTGGATGGAAGAGGCATGAGTACTATACTATTTAAACTTACCTGTTGGACGATTTGTTTATGTGGTTGTTTATAAAAGGTGGGTGTAACCAAGCGCTACGAACGCACAGCGAAAGCCGACGATTGTCTGAAAATACTGACTGAAATGAGCACACCGGGCTTTAAAAAGTGTTAACCCATTTTCCGCGCCTACAACCTTAGGATTGGCTTTGGATTTATTTCATGATTATAATACTTTATCCAATATTTTATAACGCTAAAAATAAATTCTATTATAGGGGTTTCGGATTTGGTGATTATGTCATTGAGCTCGGAAAACCATGCGATGCGGATCGTGGAAGCGGAAAATCTACAAACAATAATTTATGAATGAATAAATAAAATAATCTCATCTATAGCAGAATGCCTCATTGACAAACGAAAACGAAAAGAATTTTTTTTTTCAAATTACAGGAAGTTAAGGAAAATCAATTCATACAGGGCACTTTTTTGTATACTTACATTTTGGAAAATTTTGGGTTAACTTTTGGAATTATTTCTTGAACCAAAACTATCGTTTAATATTCAAATTTAGCATAAAACTCAGTATAAATACACAAATTTTGATTGAAATGTAAAATAGTTTTCCATTATTAAGGTTTTAGGAAATAAAATCAGGAATAATCGGCGATTTGGATTCTATTTCAATTCTCTAGTAAAACTTCTTAAAATTTTTTAACAAAATCTAAATTTCAGACAGTTTTAAAAACACAAAGTCTACAACAAAATTTAAATGCTTGCTGCTGCATTAACTTAAGTTTCCACATTTTAAATTTATTTTATAAATGGTTAAATTTATCTGAAAAAGTAATAAAATATTATTTCAAGCCGAATCCATGAGTAATTTTTGAATAACTTTGCTAAAGAAATATTTCTTCTTAAAAAGCGTTCTGTAAATGCCGCCCGCACGCCACTGTACAAATTTGGATATAACTTATTAATGGGGTTTTGTTAGAAATTTACTAAATAATGATTTCCATCTGGTTAGCCGCCTCTACCCTAAACTACTTGACGGAAATGATTTTTTATTGCAATTTAATATTTATCCCTTTTTACCCCTAGCACGCCTGTGAGCAAATTTCCAGATATCTAACTGGATCGGTTACATTCAAGACATTCTGAGGAACAACTTGCTTCCTCCACGAAAATGCATTTTGCAAATTTTACGACAGTTTTAATTTTTTAAAAATAAAAAATCTGAAATTGGACAAATATTTAAGTGAGTCTGTTGTAGCCAATAAAATGGAAATTTTGAATGGATTTTCATTCTGTTTGAATAGTAGTGTTTTAAAGCAAATCACAAAAGGATATCTGCCGATTTTGCAGTTTTAAGAATACAAAATCTAGAAGTGGACAATTTTTATATGGGAAATAAAATACGTATCTACCTAATTTTGGACGAATTTGAATAATTTTATTACAGTTTTCAGGACAAAATATCTCAAACTACTATAACAGTTTATTTGTAAATTTATTAAATATTCTTATCTTGTTCGTATCAGATATAAAGTGAATCTGAACACAAAGGTTGTATTGAAAACTTGCGCTTATCAAAATATTGTGTAGGTATCTAAATTATTTTAAAAAATCGCTTCGGACACTTTTTATTTTTATATTTCTCTGTCGCATGCCCTCTCTAAAAAGTGTACATGACTGACGTGACTCCATGTAATAATAAAGCTATGCGTGTACTTGTTTAGTAGAGTTGGTGTTAAAAAAACAGGAATTCCCGAAGTAATCAAATATGTAAATTAATTTTTTGGTACGCAGTAGCGAATCCAGAAATTTAATTTGAAAGAGAAGGATGCCATTCACAACTAAACTTAATTGATAATTAATTATACATATACTAAATTACTAACGAGGTGTCGGAATATAAATTTATCAACTTTTTGTGTTTTTCAACTCTGAGATGGATTAATGGTTTTAAATCCGAAATAACTCCCAAACATTTAGATTTAAATTAAATTTCATGTTATTAAAAATTTGTAAATACTAAATCTGGTGGACCTGGTTATATGTAGTTCCTGTTCCAGAGAAAATCATTCAGCCATGTTCTTCTCACTTACATTAATTTTCTGACTAATCCCTTTAAATTTTGTTTGTCCTTATTTAAAACGAAAATAAATACTTAATTGAACATTAATTATCACCTATTATTATTTACAGCACGCGTCATGCGATTGCGATTTAAATACGGCAAATTTGTTTATCTAAACTGTCTGTGATAAAAATATCAAAGAGCCGAAGGAAGACGCAGTTAAAAATACATATAAAAATAAATTGTTAGTGTTTGTTTCATTAAAAGCAATTTGTCGAATGAGACTGTACAATATAAATATTTTTTCATTTCAGAGGAAGTTTTGTTGAGGTTATTATTATTTAATGTAACTTTTAAATATTTAATGCATTAGAAAAGTTTATTAGAATAACATAAATAACTAATTTAAAGACATGAAATATGATTATTTTATAATAGTAGAGGTATAATGATGACTCAGAGTAATACGACTAAGAAAATACGTTAAAATTTCTGAAATCACTATCCTAATTGTGGAAATTTACAGAAATAACCTAGAGAAACATATTAAAACAATTATTTATTCAAATACATAATATTTGTAGTATTAGGTACATTGTTATCTTAAATAAAATTGTAAAAATTAAATCAACTAAACATACGTTTTGTTTCTTTTGCATATTAGAATAAACAGAAAAGAACAAAAAATAAGAAAAAGTTATTTATTCTACAAAATTTGCCACCATATTTCGAAAAAATACAGCTACTCAAGTTGTAAATTATAATAATCTAAGCCTAAACGTGTCACTTGGGTATCGATTATACATTAATAAACAGTTTCTGTATAATAAATTAGTTTCTCTGCACATACTTAAATATAAAAATGGTGTAGTAGAAAACAGAATAAACGAAAAGACAAAAAGCTGCTGAAATAACAGTTATTTTCAACAGTTTAATTCAATAATTGGAGCATAACTTAAGCATAACAACAAAAGGAAGAGAAGATCTGTACAAAAAAAAATTAATATTTCACTTTCTTATATTTTATAATGTAGCATTGTAACACAGTCACATTTTTAATAGCTAATAATCGAGTGAAAATGTGGTTTTCTATATTTATGTGGTTCTTGTACCCTTCCATTCCAAATGAAGTAGATACGTGGCGAAGCCATAAACCAAAGTGTTGATGAGACCAAACACCTACAAAAAAAAATAACTGACTTCTAGTCTAGTCGATACTTAGATAACTTACTCCTGCAGCAATGTTAATCCCCCTGAAAGAGTGATGCACTCCTGCCCAAACAGCCAATTGGATAATGAAAGCCAACACGTAGCAAACTGTACAGATGCCCGTATTAACCATTTCCTGAAAAACATTAATGTTAGAAAAAAGAAATTATAAAAGGCGAATCATTACCGTTAGTAACCAGTTGATTGGTAGAGTAAGGGCTTCTCGGATACCAAGAAGGTAAATAAACACCCATATTAAGGTACCAATGAAACTTGTTGTGGCCACGAATAAGAAGAAGTGGGTACCACCGATGTAGGCTGGTGATGCTAGGGACATGCAGAGGATTCCGAGGATCTGAAATTAACTATATTTTTAGGCTTCATTTCATAATAATTCAAATAATTGTGTTAGAAAATCTGATTAACTGGCTACTGCTCTGACCAATGACAGTTTTTTGCCATATCACAAATTTAACTAGATTTGAAGTGATTTTTTGTAGAATTTTAAATTAACGTGCCTGTTTTTTGTTGGTTATTAGGAATGGAATGCAACAATTTAGATAATTCCAGTCTGATACAAAATGACAAAACTATAAACGTTACGTACTTGTATTTGTAACTGATTATTATTTAGTGAAATTCTTATTATTCTGTTATATGTAGTATGATAAGTGTTTAAAAATTATTCATTATTTCGTTAAAACAGACCGTACTTCCTTAGTACGATAACATTCATAACTCCATTATTATAATAGATACTGTTAACTACAGTGCGTTATGTTTTTTATTAACAGACATTCACTTTGTTATATCATAAGGCCGGATTGGTGCATTTCGAACTCAATTTAATAAGCAAACTACGCTCCTAACATTAATAACTTTTATTAATTAGCCGACGAAAATTAAAAATATTTCTCTTCCTATTTTCCTGTGTTTTTTTCTTTCTCTAATTTTTCTTGTAAACAGAGGAGGTCCAAGATGGAAGGCTTGTACGAGCCCTAACAACTAAATGTTCGAATTAATACAATAATTAATACAATACAATAAGATAAAGCCTTAATAACAATATTATGCATGGAAGAAAATTATTTATTGGATTTAACAATATTTTAACCTTAATAATTAGCAAACTTTACAAAATGGATTTGCAACTAAATGTTGGGATAATTTTTAATTTAGGACCATTAATAAGAGGTTACGTCTCCTTTTGCTTTAATAGCTGCCTGTATTCTAACAGGCATTGTATTTATCAAATTTTGGTACAATTCTGGCGTGAAACTGTCCCAAATTTCTTCTATTTTGGTCTTTAAGTCCCCAGTAGTTCTTGGTGGATTATTGCGTAGAATACGTTTAATTTTATGCCAAAGAGTTTCAATGACATTTAAGTCCTGACTGGGTGAGGGCCATGAAAGCACCTTTATGTCGTTTTCCCCAACTTCCAAAACTGTGATTTTTTAAAAACAGTCGTTAGAAAATAAAATTTTTCAAGTGCAATTTTAAAGCTACGAAATATGCCTAAAATCACCAAATAAAGACTTGGGGATTTTTTTGTACATAAAAGCAACATCCAGCTTTGCAATAAAGTAAATTTTACCAAAATCCAACCAGTGGTTCCAAAACTGTGATTATTTTAATGTAGGTAGCACCCTCAAAAAACACGTTTTTTAAAAAGTGAACTGTGGAACTCGAAAAAAATGCAAAAAAAATCATATTAACATTTCAGATTTTTTTCAATATAGTACGATTATTCAGATTTGATTTAAATGTTTTTTGACACAAATCCAACCAGCGGTTTCAAAACTGTGATTTTTTAAAACAGTTACTAGAAAATTTTATAATTTTTAAAGGTGCAACTTTGAAGCTCCGATAAATGCCTAAAATCACCAAATAAAAACTTGTGTAACTTTTTTGTAAAGAAAACCAACATCCAGCTTTGTAATAAAGTAAATTTCATCAAAATCCGACTACTAGATCCAACGTTTTGAAAATAATAATTCTTTGTTTCTACAATTTTCCCATCCTGCTGCGTTAAAGTGCCACAGTTTTGGAACCGCCGAGCGGATTTTTACGAAATTTACGTTTTTATATAACTAAATGTTGGCATTATAACAGAAAAAACCATCAATATTATGGAAGTTAATTTAGATAACTTTTGCGCGTATGGAAAAACGACAATCAAATTTACTTTTGTCCGAACATTTACAGTTGTTAGGGCTCGTATTTAGTGCCATTACTATCTTTAGTCTTAGAAGTGCTATTGTAAAACATGTAAAATGTTGGAAGAATAAAAATTCCATCTATAAATTTTTTACTTAAAAAAAAACATATTTTTCTAGTATTTTACTTCCACAACTATTTCATAATTAAAACAAAGAAATGGTTTTTATTCTACACAAAACAAATTACATCCTCATTGTGATTATGTACATAATGAGTTTTTTCTTTTACATTATGAATGCCTATCGCATTGTGTTAGGAAAAGCAAAAGTTATAAATAAACTTTGAATCTGAATAATTTTACAAGAAAATAAAAATATAATCAATAAAACATTGACCACAAACTTTACCTAAATTATTGAGGTGGTTTCTATTTGATTAATTTTCTTTTCAGCATATTCTCTGTCTTTGTAGCTTTATACTAGATAAACACTAATTGAAAACAAAAACTTTGCGGTAGAACCAATTGATATTTATTATTAAAGAAAATTGCCCAAGTACACAAAACAGCAAATTTAAATCTAAACAAAGACAAAAAAATCGTTATTGTACCAGAATAATTCCCTCAGCTTGAGAATAAATATCTGAAATAATCAAAACTCGTGCTTCAATTTACACACTTTATTATTTATTCCGTCTGTAGTACCGTTGCAACCTCCGCCAATCAATTGAACTGACCCATATTCCAACATTGCATAAACCCGTTACATCTTCGGCTTGTCGGGTTCTGATCGGAATTATTAATTTTTAACGGGTGAATTTACCGTCAATTTATTCTATTCACCTTTTTAAAGATGAAATTTTTTATGTTGCTCAAGCTCAAGTCATCAACGTGACATTCACATTAGCAGAACTAAGTGGTGTTAAATACATGGTTCCTCTCTGTCGGAAAATAAGACAATCGTACGGTAACCAACGCATGATGAAAGAGGGTCCTAAATTACTTCCGGCGAATACTATAATAAAAACAATGTTAGGTACTTCCTATGTTAAACTGGCGTTGCAAAAAGAGTGTTTTGGTGCCGGCGCACCTGCATTTCCAGTGTAAGGTCATCCACCTCTTTGGTACCATTCCTCAGTGTACCATACCCATTGTTTTTATCGGCTTGGGCATTGATACCAGCCTAGTTCTTACGCATGCATTTAATTAACACTATGCGAATATTTTTGGAAAGTGGACCAAATAAAACCAAAATGCTTTTTTGCATGACTTTGTCAGATCAAGGTTTCTACAAAGTAAACAAAAACTGTGTAGTTTTGAAAAAGTAAATAAACCGTGAATGTGATTAGGAGGTTACGACAGAAAAAATTAATACAGTCACAGTTTCTGATTTTAATATTGTTTGTGTTCATCTGCGTACTTTAATTTCGACCCTTAATTAACCACAGTAATGTGCGTATAAAAACTTGAAAAAAGATAAGTACCGAAATTTATTTTCTAAATTAAGAAATGACTTCATTTATCTAATTAGACCAATTAAAAATACTCGTGGATATTTGACCTCCTTTACAAAATCGTTACAAATTAGCTTATCCATTTTGTTGGCCTAAAGTAATTTATTTATTTTTGTCGATATAATTTTATCCATTTACTAATTTTATGAGCATTAGCACTAGGAAGAAAAAGTAACTATATTAACTTTCAGCAAGTACGCTTAAATTAATTTACAATCACTTTTACATTAATTTAATAAAGAAAGGACGATGAAGGTATTTAGTAATATGAAATGGAAGTGCAAGAAGTGATGATGTAATTATTGGTGAATGTGCAAGAAAAACGAATGAGTAGTTTGTTGTATGACTAGTTTTTGGATAAGACAGATTTAGGAAGTTAATAAAGAAGAAAAAGAAAAAATACGACTAAATAATAAATGTGTATAGTACAAATTTCATTAAATTTTAAGCACCAGATCAAATGTATATAAATTTAGAAAGACGTAATAAGAATGGCACCCTTTAACCATGTATATGATGATACATTGTAATTTTAATACAACCGCTAAATCGTCGCCCACATGCCAGCTGAATGAAATATGCCACCCCCCAAAAATATTATAAACGTCTGTTGTAATTTAACTAGCTATATTTATTTACAATATCTCTGTGTATGTCCCATTATAACGTCTATTGGATGTGGGCCAAATTGTAAAAATAGTTTTACGATACAATGATCCTGCTATAAATATTGTCATTTAAATAATCGTCTAAGAGAAAAATTTAGACATGATCACAGTTTTTGCTTCGAGGAAAAAAGAAAACTGACAGCTACATTTAATTTTGTACATAATTATTATAACAGAAAAGAATGAACAGTAAAAATTATTGTAAGGGTAAAATTTAGGTTTTAGGTTTTTAAATATTTTTTAAAAATCTGATGTGTCCAATACATGACTTTCTTATACGGATAGTACCACAATTTCTTTTCCTACAGAAATTAAGTTAAATTTCTTGTAAAAATTTTGAGGGTTTCCAGCAATTTTCAAATAGTTTTCGGAAGTCTCTCTCGCACTTATTGCAATACGGATAAATCTGTCCTTGTCCCACTCATTATAACCGAATTTTACGACAAAAATGTTTTATTTTTTGAATTTTTTTTGACGTAAATTGTTTATTTTTCAAGATATTCCTAAAAAAACTGAAAATGTCTTCAGGTAAGACCACTTGTGTTGGTGCTAGATGAAAAAGATTTAGTGGCACCTACAATTTGGTTCAAACTCTTAACGCCCTCAAAACGTGTAAATCCATCAAAAGAAAGTCAGCTTGAAAATTTTCCAATTTTTACAACCTTCTTCCATTCTTTCTGTATTAAATTTTTTTAAACTATCGGGAATTAAAATTTTTATAATTCGTTTATACAAAATCAGGTTCGATGATAATTATTTTAATCGGACCATAAACTTTGGTGTTTTTAAACGAAATATAGGAATCAAGCAACTAACTTCCAAAGATTAATTCATTATATTAGCAGTAGAATCTGATTTGAAACCTGTTTAAACCTACGACATTTTACGATTGATATAATGACAAACATTCGTTTAACTAACGGCCTTGGATGATGACGTTAGAAAAATAATTATGACTACCTCCCAAGCCAAACGGTAAATATGCAGACCATTTGTCAATACAAATACGAATACCTTCCTAACATAGTCAAGAAATCGTGTTGACGAGATTACCAAAGTCGAGTGGTTTCTCTTTTCACTATAAAATTAATGCTTGTTGGAAAAGATGAATAAGAAGAAAAGTAGGTGGTAGGTAGAGCATGTCGTCACACTTCTCTAGCCATATATGATTTTACTTTTTTGCATTACGTTGTTATGTGGCTTCGTGTGTAGGTACACCCACAAAGTCGCATTTTTATTTGTAATAACTATTTATAAGCAGCAGTCAGAGGCAGAGTAGGCATGATGGAAATACTTATATAAGGTCAAATTACCAAATGGGCATGCCTATGCAAAATATGGGTTGGTTGGTTGGAAGGATTTCTAAGAAATAGTTCGAGAAAATGCCTAAATTGTACTATACTAAAGCTGGGCATTCACTAGACGATTTGTCGTTGCGTAGTTTTTTCGATTTATGGAAAATGTTTGAAAATTGAACAAGCAGATTTTGTGGTTGATAAATCAAACCAAACAAGCAGTTTTATTTAATAATATCAGAAAATAACTCATATTTTATTCAACAAAACGTATTATGTATCATGATCGCTAAAATATTGTTATTTATGTGACACTCAGTGACAGCTGCTAACTACTGAAATATGACACATCACGAACATGAGACCAAATTAATTTCACCTTGTCTTTGATTGAGGGTCTCTCTATTTGGTTTTCAGTTGAATAGTTTCTTATCCTAATTATACTGCTTTCTTTTCTATAACACTTTTATTTTAGATGGAGAGTCAATCAAATAAACTTCTTTCATTATGTATTTAAGCTTATGATACTTTCAATAATGTTATATGAAACGTTTTCTGATGGATTACCGTTAATACCATCATATTTCAGAATAATAAAAATGACATTTGATTCATATTTGAGTAGTTTGAAATTTTTCAAATGATGTCTATAATAATTATTGATTTATGTATGTATTGAATTGCTAAATTACACTTAATTATAATATAATATTCTTTTTAACCTAGATTAACCTAAACAAAATAAATAATTACAGATGGGTTTGGCATTTTTTTTCTAACAACCTACATTTACTTTTTTCTAGAAATCATCATCAAATGCATCAATCTTATGAATAATAAAATATAAATTCATTTAATACAATATGTCTAAACATCTAAATTTTCACAAGCTTATGAATTACGAATGAACGTAATGGATTGTATTCCGAAGAACCATTCTTGACCTAACAAAAACAAAAAATAACTTTACTATTTCCAATCTTCCATGAGGAGATATTTAATCGGTTAATCCAGACATCAAGTTTAAAAATATTCCGTCAATAACATTTTTTGATGGTAGAGGTAGCACTGGTAGCAGATTACAAAGTAGGTATTTTCAGGTTTGTTATCTTCTTGTTGTCAAAGCAGGCTACAAAAGTATCCAGATCAGCAATAAAATGATATGGCAATATGAGATGTGTACCTTTTTGCAATTTCAACGGCACAGAATGTTTTGACTGTGATAACGTTGCGAGGTAATGATGAAGAAGAAAATATCAGTTTATTTTTAAATGTGTATTTAGTTACATATAAGATTTGTATTTATTCAAATATGTACAAAGAATGTTATATAAATAGAGGTTTATTGTAGATATTTACACTTATTAAACTGCTATTTTTTCGGATTCCAAAAATATATAGCACAAACTTTCAAAATCATAAATTTTCATACAAGACAACATTCTTTGGAATCCTTATTTTACAGCGTTTGACATGGACAAGTTTTCTAAATAGAAACATATTTTCTAACAATGAAATAGAAAAATAACTAAATTGGTACTGCGGGAAAAAGTTTATAATTAATTTTTTTGCAAATTTGTAGGTAGCTTTCCTTCAAACCTACCGTCAAAATGGTATTATAATATAATTATACAAGGTGTCCCAAAATTAGCCTGCCCCAAAGAGGAGTTTTCTGTAATATCTCTGCAACTATTTGAGGTAGATTCATGATATTTGGTGAGTTTGAAGCTTTTATAATTTGCCACATATTTCTCTTGTCAATTTTCAGAAATTTTGCCAGGGTCGTCAGATACAGGGTGGGTGCTGGGTAAATTATGCCTCATATTTTTTGTGTGGATAATTTTTAATTTTTTATATCAAATTATGAAACTTGGTTTATTTTTAGACAAAAAAGGTCGTCTCAGTCGATCTTTGAATCTTGAATCGTTTTCGAGTAAAATCGTTTTTAAGAAGACACGTCCATAAAAACTATACTAATAAAAATAATCACAAAATTGACAAAAAAATTTTGATTTTGGAATTTTGTTTTTATTATTAATATTTGATGAAGAAATGCTAATAAATACCTATAAAATTTAATCCATTGTCTAATTTTGATAAATTTTAGTTTTGTGATTATTTTTATTACTGTAGTTTTCATGGACGTGATTTTTTCAAAATGATTTTACTCGTAAACTGTTCAAGATACAAAGATCGACTGAGACTACCTTTTTTGTGTAAAAATAAACCAAGTTTCAAAATTTGATATAAAAAAATTGATAATTATCCACACAAAAAATATGGGGCATAATATACCCAACACCAACCCTGTATGTGACGCCCCTGGCAAAATTTCTGAAAATTGGAAAAAGAATATGTGGCAAATTATAAAAGCTTTAAACTTAGCAAATTTCATGAATCTATCTCAAACAGTTGCAAAAATATTACAGAAAACTCCTCTTTCGGGGGCCTATAGCCTAGGAAACATTTTTCAACCTATATTTATTGAAACTTTTTGCATTATTTTTGAACGTAGACTCAGCTGGTACATTTTGGCAGGCTAATTTTGGGACACCCTGTATAAGCTCTATAAGAAAAATGTATATAATGATTTATGTTAAGAATGTATTATTTATTAAATTAATTAAACGATTTTTGAGAACAAATTCTTTTAAAATTCATATTTTATACTTCTAATAAACGGTATTTCTATAAAATAATTAATTAATTAAATATTTTACAGACTTATGTATATGTTTAATTACGATTAATGGAATTTAATTTAAAATTAAAATTACAGTTCTCACAGAAATTTATAAACCTTGACGCCGATATTTTTTATTTTAGTATATTTATTTTTTATAATAAGCCTACACATTTTTATTTAAGTATATTTACAATCAACATTCGCATTTTTTATAATTACATTAAAACCTCTGTAATTTCGCCTCACGTTAATTTTCCGTCCCTGATTGGTTCGTCATGAGATTATTCAGTTTTTCAGTATAATTTTAAACATTTCTAGAATTCGAATCCCAGTCCTCCTCCAGTAGAAGGAGAAATTCGGGGTCCTCTCCAGTTCAAATAAACGAATTGTTTGCATATCCGAGCGGTAAAAATAAAGTGGATTTTAGAGCATAATTACCTATAGAGCGGATTTCACGTCGTGATTCCAAAATTACACAAAAATTCAAAAAAATTTATTCAATTCTTTTCTATACAGATAAAATATTTTCACTTAGAAGAATACTTATTGTCGACCAGCTCCTTAAATAATCTAATTTATTAAACTGGTTTTCCGTTCCTGCTCAATAAAAGATACAATTGCGATTCCATAAACGCGCAAAAAACTAGATCCGTCAACAAAACTTTCCATAAAAATTATTTATTTAAAAAATAATATGATGGGTGTATTAGGTACACTAAACACTCCTTCACGTCCATTACCCGTATACTGAAAGAACCATGTGGGTTCTAAAGTAGGTAGGTAAAATTATGTCAACCTCAACAAAGATCCAATCATCACCTTCATATTTTCACTATATTATGTAAAATACCTGGTGATAAGATATTGCACTCTGTATACACAGACTTAAGTCACATAGAATTTCCTGTCGACCTGTCGTCAACAGTAAATCCTTGAAACAGTTAAAAATAAAAGTTCCGCGTTCTTAGATTAATTCTGAACAACAGCGGCGTGAGTTTAGTATTATTTAATTTTTTAGTAAGTTTGCTATTTTTACACCTGAAACTTGGAAATGTTGCCGGACAACTTTTACATTATCAAACAACAAAAGTTGAGAAATTTTTGAAATTGTTGTAAAGTAAATAAATTTGAAGAAAGTTTTATTTTATTAAGTTGTGGTTTATGGTAGAAATTAACTGGATCAAGTTTTATGCATATTTGAGCTAGAACAACTTTGCCACTAGTATAATTAGGTCTTTGCGCAAATTTCGCGCACCATAAAAATATAATAAATAAACCAAAATACAATGTAAATGTTGCGTGTTGACGGAACAGAGAAACTACATAGAATTTAAAAAAAACTTACAAGTTCTGTAATTTTTAATAAGCCAGGTGTGGTTCTGAAATAATCCAAATTAATTTTAATCCAGGCTAAAGGTTGGTCACTATGTTGAGGTTTATTTGCTGCATTATTATTTGGTGCCTCCTGCACATTTACCACTGTTTCCGTCATCATTTATTATTATTTTTCGGAATAATTGTTATTTTATTACTGTTATAAGTAAATTGTTTAACACCTGTTACCACAACACTGCCGCAACTATATCTAAGAGCAACAAATTCTGAAGTTACCGCGCCGCGCCGATCTCGCGTTCACCGCTGTCATGGTATTTCTGAAAGGTCGGTTCAAATACATACAACGAAAATAATTATTATCCTACATGTTGTTTGCAGGCACACCCTAACTTTTACCTGCCTAGGGGTTTTAAACAAAATTCCAGGTAAAAAACAGAGGGTTCTTTTGTGGGCAAAAAGGCAGGTGATGGCTGAAAATCAAATCTTCAAATCACTCTACTACCCCTGAAAATCCGGTCGAAAGAACGCAGTTGCATAATATTTGAATTTATATTTAAAAAAATAATAAGCAAAAATTTTTCTAGACTCGAGAGCTCACCTCTAACTTTCCTTTAGCCAGTTATCTACTAATGTAATTCAATTTACAACTAGTACACGTAATAAATACAACAACTGTTGTTTATTTATTTAATACAGGTAATTTATTTCACTGTAAACATCTACAAGTTTTTATACCTCGACATAGTAAATAAATGTGTATTGTTCATACTTATTTTTAAGTTTTTATAAGTTATTTTTTTCTGGTTTGGCTATTAGTATCGGATAATAATTTATCATAGCAAAGCCAATACTCATCACCATTAATAAAACAAACAAAAGTTAATAGTTCTTTTCAATTTAATTATTTATTTATATCCATAAAGTTTACTAAATTTTAAGTTTTGCCGCCTCTGCACGATGTTATGCAACCCTGCTTTAGAGCCAGTGAAATTTGGGTTGCCTAACCGTTTCACAAGAGTATTGTTGGTTGCCTACATTTAAATTATATGCAACAGAAAATTTTATAAGAAAATAATTAACGAATAGGTTTAGAAATGTCACTGATTAGTGGATTTCGATTGTTAAATAGTGTAACGTAATAGAAATAAATTGATTGTTGATAATATTAAACGTAATTTGCCTTATCTTCATAATAAACATAACAACATTCTTATTTAATAATATTAATAATTAATCAATTCTGCTATTTTAATTTGCAGTTATTAATAATCTGCATCCTTCAATATTTTGAACTGTTCATAATTTTAAATTTCAAACTTGTAGGTCAAATGTACGATACAATATGAAGAAGACGAGCTCGGTGCTTAGTAGTTCAAATGTCCACGGTCGGAAAATCATTCATTAATAATTACCATATTTTCTTTGTGTTATGTCTTAGAAAACTACAAAATGACAAACACCGTTATAAAGTTTTGAATTATTTTAATTATTAATTAACATTTAGAAAATTTCCGGAATAAAACCGGTTATTTTAATACGGCTCCTTGCACATATGGTTATTTGTTCAAGTAAACGTAACCCCTACTAGGTCATGTTACGTCAAACTCGTCAAACATCAATCCGAAGAACCAAAATATTCTCATTGTCATCTGAACGTTGTTGAACAGTGCTTGTAATTAAAATGCAATGTATGGGATTGGTTCCAAGTTAGTTAAGAGATAACAGAAAAATGCCGTTAAGTTAATTAAACTAGTAAAACTTTTATCAAAGTTTTGGATTAAACTTGGTAAGTTATTATTATCTTCTTAAATAAAGATTTTAAAACTGTTTATAAGTATTATTTGAGCATCTGTATAGCTATTAGTAGTAAATAGTATTAAACATTTTTATCAATTATCTAGTTTGTTATATGTTTAGGGAATGTGGGACTTGCACAATTTAAAAATTGGTGTGCCCTCAAAAGTTTCAGATAAAACCAAAACCACGAAGTAAACAATGAGATGTTCCTAATAAACATGGTTTTTGCTAGTATGCAGTGTGTTTTGTGTTTTTTACATTGTTGGTTTGTGTAACTTATAATACGACAAAATTTCGTTTGTTTACTACTTTCCCTCATCTTCCAATAATTAACGAATAAATTTCATGTAACCTTATGAGAAGAAACTGTTTGTAAAGGTTAATGTGGTATAAATATACGATTTGTCTGGGTGAATGTAAATGTATACGGTATGTAAATGAAAACCATTTTTAATATTAATTTGAAACAAGTTTTATTCGCTTTGCACTACATCCAACGACAATCTACTTACAAAATATACACACTAAACTAGATACTGCAACGTTTTTATTCTGTGAATCTAAAATAAGTATAATAAAGCATTTAATCCTTCAAACAATGAGCAGATGGTTCCTTGACCCAGTATGCCTCCTCCAGTTTAATATTACTTCTTGCAGTATGCGTGAAATACTTATCCAAATCTTTCAAACGATGGAAATGTGTTCTAGCCAAAGCATGTTTATTGAAAATGTGATTAAAGAACTCAACCTCATAAACATCTTCTAATGTGGCCACACGCCTGTGGCTCTTGGCCTCTTCAACTGTTAAAAGTATGCAGTTCCAAGGCGACCACTCTTCGTCTTTGCGCCATCGACACAACCGCAACTGGTAAATATCGTTGCATTCGGAAAGGGCCGAATGCCCATGCCAAATATCTGTAATCAAATGATGTATATCGCGGTCTTGTAGAATGAAAGCAATCGAGGATTCCGCGTGGTGCAGTCGTTCGTGTTTACGGATTTGCGCCAAGATAAACTTATAAGGCGAAAGATCGATCCATGGTTCCGCAACTTTATCCAACCAAATGCATTGTTTGCACGCCCACAGCTTTTTCGTACGGGCATTGACGACGAAGTGTTCTGCAGTTTTGAGGGTTTCACACCGCCTACAGAAAATTAGATGGCGTTCCATTCTTTGCGCCAACATTTTCGTCATGTGCGAAGTGACACCCTCGTTGCACTCTGTTAATTGGAAGTGATGCATCAGAAGGGCTTCGATTCGTTTGTCCAACATTGCTAAGTGCTTTTTTTCAAAACCTCTAGCTAAAAGTTCGGTTGCACGATCTATAAGCGTGCACAAGACAACTTTTTCACTACAGTTGTGGTTAATTATCTTAGATTTCAAGTCGAGTAGGGTTTCTATTCGCTCCTCTCGAGTTTGATTTTTGTCAGAAATTGTTTTGTACAAAGCGAAAAACTCGCGACCTTTCTGTGTTTCTATTGTGTCCATTTGAATGTGCATCCCTTTGTAATTGCTGTCCCATTCGATTGGTTTCCCAATAGCTTTGAAGAAATCCACGATTTTTTTTATTTCCAAATCCGTGCGAACTTTCTGTCGGATTTTTTCTATGGATTGAAGCAAATCGATTTCCTTGTCCAGTAACAAGGAAAACTCTGTTACTTTAGCTGCGCCACAATGAAATTTCGCGATTCTTTGAATCTCCGACTTCTTCCAACGTTCAACCATGGAGTACAGCATAGCGAAGTCCGATGTGGTCATTGGAAACACTTTACGAGCCAAATCCCTGCGTTTCCGCTCCTCATCTTCATATTTCTCTGTGGCTTCACGTTCTCTTTCCAAACGCACTCTCAACCAGTACTCCTCGTGAGTTTGAAGTATAAGTTTTCTGGTTTTCCAAGCACGGAAATATCGTTGGATTGTGCGTACTTTACCCTCAACATCCAGACGCTTCTCGCGTTCATCTGCAGTTTCATATGGTCCAGATTCTAGAATTTTGTCGTTCACATTTGGTATCCAAGTATCGGTACTTGTCATTTGTGTAGCCCTTTCGTACTCTTTTTCAGTTTGTCGATTTCGCGTGGAATAAGTTTGGGTGTCTCTGTGGTGTTTCATGTTGGATGGTACTTTAGGCGTAGGTGGACCAGTTTGGGAATACCCATTGAAATAATGAATACCAGTAATAGCATGTCTAAACCCACCAAGAGCTGGTTTGGCTATGCAGCGGTTGTCGATTTCCACCACAATTTCTTTGATTCCCTCGTTTTCCGTTGGGACTTTAACTGTTATTATGTCGTGGACAATCGAGACGTTATCGTAAGCTTTGTCCAAATCAATTTCATAGTTGGGGTCTTTGCTAACAATTTTAAACTCCAAACTAGCATATTTTCCCAAGTGGAACTCACCGAGTGTTTGCTCTCCTGGCAGAGAATTGTCTTGATAGAGTAGTTTGATGACTTCGTAGGGTACACTCAAAATATCAGATAACGTTTTTGTCACATGTGCGATAGTATAGAAATGTGGATAGGATTTAGTGAAAACTTTTGAATCTATTGTATAGAATTTTATAGTGATTTGATTTAAGAAGTCTGGTTTGTACACGTCGTAATTTAACTCTGGCATGTAAAAGTCGCTGTCGGTTAGGCCAACCATTCTGGCCCAAGTTTCGAAGTGCTCCATTTTGCCGAAAATTTATCCAGGAAAAATCTTCAACAACAACAACAACAACGTAAACTTGAAACTTTATGAAATGTTTTGGACAAACTGTAAAGGCATGTCATCTTGAGATATTGACATAAATAAGACTGTTGCCTTGGTGATTTTATTGATTAACATCAGTTGGTAGATGAAGACGAATTATTTAATTTTTTCCAAAAATAATGTTCTGTTAATATTATTTGTAAAGTTTCTAATAATTCCCCTCCCACGCACCACACTTTCACTGTTGATTGAAATATAGAACTTTAGCCAATTCGTTTCGAGTCAATAATTGATATTGCTTGAAGAATTTATTGGAACAACTTTACTAACTCATGGCGTAATTAAATTTTCCGCTGTAACTGTTTTTTTACTTTGTTTAAACTAGTATTTAAATGCGTGCAGTAGTATAATAAATAAATAATGAGGGCATAAAAGAAATTAAGCGTTTGAGTCTGTAATGTAGGCAATTATAAAGTGTACTGAATAATGGAAAAAAATGTTGTATAGTAGAAGTGTGTGTTATGAAATCCACTGCGAGTTTGTGAGAAGAAAATCGTTATGAAATTGTATTGTATTGAAGCATCAGGAAGAATTTATAATGTGAATTTTTAGTTACACATCTGCACAAATTGTTGGATGTAAAATTAATTAATTGAGAAACTGTATAAGTCTACGGTAAAACTAGCTTTTAGTATTGGGATATCCGTTAGGTTTCACTGGACACAAAGATTGTTTAACATTCCAATATGTACCCATAAAATTATTCCCCTGGTATTTCTTTGGTAATTTCGTTTGACTATTATGCAAATTAAAGCGCACTGTTCAGTCTTGTATAATAATTAGTTTTTTATTAAATGTGCAAAGTTAGAAGGTTATGAGTTTTAAAGGTAAATTTATGGCTACTTCATTTGGTTATTATTATTGAAAACCCGTTTGGAAACAATACTAATATTTTTATAACATACAGTGTCCATCAAAACTCTAGTAATGCTGCATAAGTTGATTATCTTTAAAAATAAACTGCTGGCCAATTGAAACGTACCAAGCGAATTTTTAGGTTGAATTTAAAGTCAAATATTTTGAAAAGGAGAAAAGATATCAACATGAGGTTTTCAGGATTCAAGAGATAATTTAATTGCGAAAACAATAGTGTGACCTGATTTATTTACTTTGAAGTACGGTACTATCTACAGGGTATGAAAGAAAGTCGTCTTTTTTTCTCAAACTTTATACCTACAGGAATTCCACAAAAATTTTGTATATTTTTTTGATGTCGATTTTTTTAGTCCCTGGTTAATGAGGAAAAAACCAATTTCTCAAAATTTTTATATCCCTCTTATTTTATAAGATACCGAATTTTTTATTAAATTTAATATTGTTGAACAGGTTTTTGCAATAATAATTATGCTGCCATTTTGAAAGCAAATGTCATCATGTGATATGTCGATAAAAAGGTAATTTTAAGTAGAATCTAATTCTTATGGAAAAAATATACAGGGTTGTTTTAAAAAAATTTGAAAGTTAGTAGGTGGCCCTTCCGGTGAAACCGGAAGTGTCATCAGATTGTTTTAAACGTCAAAATGATTATTCCTTTCAACAATCAAACCATGCCAAATTTCAAATTAATACAGTTAAATGTAACAAAATGGTGGGGGTTGTAAAACGATTTTGTAGCCACCCGGTATACACGAATATGAGCAAATTTTTGAAAAAGTGAAAAACCCGTTTCGAGGATATAAGTCACTTAAACCAATGGTGAACATAAACCAACTAAATTCCATTAAGAAAATAGCCTCAAAAAATGAATTAAAAAATTTACCAATTAGCGAACGTGTACCGATTTTTGATAAGCCACTGGTTACCAATAAATTAATGAAAGTACAAAAAGTGTACTTTTTATAAGAAAACCATTCATAAGGTATTATAATCAACTACAGAGATTGGTTCTTACAAAACACAATACGGCCGAACGACAAAAACCTAAGAAAAAATCAAATTTTCAGCAAAAATTTGGTATCTTATAAAATAACAGGGATATCAAAATTTTGAGAAACAGGTTGTTTTCCCATTAAGTAAGGACTAAAAAAATCTACATAAAAAAAATATAAAATTTTTTTTTGTGGAATCACGGTAGTTATAAAATTAGACAAAAAAAGAAGAGTTTCTTTCATACCCTGTAGATAGTAATGTACTTCAAAGTAAAAAAATCGGGTAACACTATCGTTTTCTCAATTAAATTATCTCTTAAATCCTGAAAACCGCATGTTGATATCTTTTATATTTTCCAAAATATTTGACTTTAAATTCAACCTAAAAATTCGCTTGGTACGTTTCAATTGGCCAGCAGTTTAGAAAAATGATGTCAAAAATGGACTGTTTCATAACATGAAATTATTGTCATTTATACAGTGGCTGTAAAACACCTTACTACGTTATTTTATAGTGAACACCCAATATATTATTACATTTTCGGATTCCACATGTAATTTTGGGTGGAAAAGTGTCTATTTTGTTAAAATTAACGATTTCCCATCTGTATAAAAACTAAGAAAATATTTTTTGTACAGTCATATCTTATTTATGTTCAGACTTATTATGTGACCAAATTTTTATTTATTTCGTTTTTTTTTTAACAAGAATTCTTTATGATTTAATATCTAGTAATGACCGTGTGAAATAAAGAATATTTGATTGTTATTTATTCTGCAAGTGATTCCAGATTAAAATGTTTTTTCAGCTTTATTGGAATACCTATTTATTAAAAAAGCAAAGCTTAGTGAAGGTCAAGGAAAAATTGTTGATCTGTTTCATGAATTTATACATTCACTATAATATAATATAAACAAATAAAGTAACAAAAAATTTAACTTGTAATTCACTTCTATTTGTTCAATAAGAAATGGTCCCAATTTTCTAAAGAATTTACCAGAAATAATGCCATAAATAATCGCAGTTTTTGGAACTATAACAAACGTTTCTAACATATCTTATGATTTTTTCCAGATACCCCAACATATTCACTGCCATAACCATGACAAAAACCAAGGAAAAGTACCTGCATGACAAACCACTAAACACAATTTACTACGAACACTCCTCGCACCAATCAACTCTACTAGAAGGACTGAATTCCCTGCGCCAAAAAGGCGAGCTCTTGGACATCACCCTAATGATAGAGGGTGCCATATTCCGCGCCCACAAAGCAGTTCTATCAGCATGTAGTGATTACTTCCGCGCCATGTTCACCGATAACATGCTAGAATCTCGCCAGAATGAAATTTGCTTAAATGGAATAACTGCCAAAGGGTTCCACCAGTTACTAGATTACGCCTACACTGCCCGCCTTGCCCTCAACTTAGCCAATGTACAAGACGTGCTGGAAGCTGCATCACACGTGCAGATGCTAGCAGTCATACAAGCTTGCTCAAATTACCTCCAATCGCAAATTGATATTGAGAATTGTGTTGATATAGCTACCATCGCCGAGACTTATTCTTTGTCGCAGTTGCGGATGAAAGTCTACAGATTTATGAGTGGGAATTTGTTGGAGTTTTCCAATTCGAATGAGTTTTATAGGCTGACGCCACAACAGATGGAAAACTTGCTTGCGTATGATTTTCCAGTGGACTGTTCCGAAACTGATGTTTTGCGCATAGTTTTAGCGTGGTTCCTTCATGTAGATACTACCATTCGCATCTCGTATGCTGTACCTATAATGCGCTATATTAATTTTAAGGAAATTTCCAGACGGAAACTCGATGTGTTACTGGATAAGGTTTTTAAAGACAGAAAGTATGAGTGGCAGTTGTACAAGATAATACTGTCGGAGGTTTACGAACAATCATCTGTGGAAAAAACCAGCGGGTTTACCTCGAATTTACTAAACTCACGCGGAATGGAAATGGCTGTTTTGAAAATCGGAGGTTTTGGTATTAGTGGAATTACAAACGAAATAACCTATTGTATTTCTAGAGAAAGAAAATGGAAACATTTGACTTCAATACCCCATGTTGAGCAGTGCAACTTTGGCACAGCAGTTTTTAACAATGAGCTTTATATTGTAGGCGGCTGCTTTAATCAGTCGTTGCAAGAAAATATTCATCCGTTTGGATTTAAATACAGCCCCAGGTACAATAAATGGTCTACAATGGCTCCTATGCAAATTGAACGTTGCCGCTTTTCCCTGAATGTCATGGGAACCATGCTTTACGCTGTAGGAGGCGCCAGTGAAGGCGACGAGTACAATACAAGTACCTGCGAAGTTTACAACCCCATTACCGATTCCTGGTTTATGATCCAACCGATACCAGCGTTTCTAACCCAACATGCCGGTGCTAGCTACGAAAACCCGTATTCTTGCAAGCTGTTTATCAGTGGAGGGATAGACAGAGACTGCGTGCAGCCCTACATGTATTGTTACGATGTTAACACGAATAAATGGCAAGTATGTACCCCAATGCTTCAAGCTAGAGCGGATCACGTCATGTTGGCTGTAGGGAAATTTTTATATGTTTGTGGCGGATGGACAGAAGATGCGGAAACACGTGGTAGGACTTTAGTTAATACTATAGATGCTTATGATGTGGAGAAGAATCTTTGGGAAGTGGTAACCGAGGTTCCTACACCGAGGTACCATGCTGGGATAGTTTGTGTGGATGAGAAGATTTATTTTATTGGAGGGTTTCACAGTGACGCCATGTTTGATAGAGACACTGCTGCCATAGAATATTATGATATTAAAGCCAATACTTGGACGACGGAAGACAAATATCCGCAGGATATTTGGGAGCACACGTGTGCTACTTTGTATATTCCAAAGTGTCGGGATGACATGGAGGTTATTCCGACTACGGAAAGCTCTGTATAAAGTTTGTAGAAAAAATGTTATTATGAATATATTTATTTTTCTATCTAAGCGGTTTTTTTGTTCAAATTTTAAAGAAGTAAAAAAATTAGAATTTTATTCCTTTTATATATTTTTACCTATAAGAAACATTAAAATTAAACTAGATGAATCTGTAGAAAATTTTGGGTTTTCAGACAGTTTTAAGGCACGTATGACGTAATTTTACAAAATTTTAAAGCATAAATATTTGATGTGCCCAACACATGACTTTCTTATACGGATAGTACTACAATTACTTTTCCTAAAGAAATTAAGTTAAATTTCTTATAAAATCGTGTTTCAATTTTGAGTGTTTCCAGCAATTTTCAAATAATTTTCGGAAGTCTCTCTCGCACTTATTGCAATACGCATAAATCTGTCCTTGTCCCACTCATTATAACCGAATTTTACGACAAAAATTAATTTTATTTTTTTTGACGGAATTTTAAAAAAATGTTCAAACAAAATTTGTTCAAAATTTAATTATAAATCAATGTTGAAGAATAAAAAAATCTCATAAATTGTATATTTTTCAAGATATTCCTAAAAAACGTAAAAATGTCTTCAGGTAAGTACCACTTGTGTTGGTGCTAGATGAAAAAGTTTTAATGTGGCACCCACAATTTAGCTCAAACTCTTAACTATGAAATTTGAATAAAATCCGATAAGTCGTTTTTGAGTTATTGTGGATACAGGCAGACATCATGGCGAAAATGGTCAAAATGGATTCAGAGGCCCTCAAAACGTGTAAATCCATCAAAATCTCGAAGTAGAAAAAAATCAAGATTACTATACTTTCTTATTCGTATAAGAAAGTAAAAATTTACATTTTTCTTCGTCTGAATCGTTTTAAGAGTAATTTTCCAAATTTTTCTTTAAAAATGTTCAGATTGTATACCAGCGCTGGTATTTTATTACTTACTAATTTCACCAAACCTTTATTCTCATTTTAAATAATTTTCGGAAAATTTGTAACATATCCTCGAATTCAAATTTCGCGCCTGTAATTTTCGCGGTGTATTTCAGTTACAGTTACCTTTTATATCTCTGCGTTAGTTCCTGACGTGTCGTACAGAGGTCCAATGTCGACGAAACGTCAGTAATGGTAGCTTTCTGTAAATAGTTGGAACGATCGGTTTTAATTTTGACTGGCTACTCACGTTAAAGGCGCATGGCGCAGTCTCAGGACCTCCGTTACTCAGCTGTGACTGAGAGAATTACACTGTGGTGCTGCTGGATGATAACTGCAAATCCAGTCGGCATACAATAATCACAGAGTTGTTGTGTCTTAAAAGTGTAATACAACAGTACATTTTTTACTTAACAAAAAGGGGTGCCTAATCTAAAGTGTAAGGATTATCTAATACAACAGTCGTAGTAGTGTTTGCTGTAAATTATATACATTGGCAGCAACAATAACAGTTACAGTTTTTATCGAGTGCATAGATTCCATAGTGGTGGTGAATTTGTAAGTTAATATAATAATAATCTAAGGCTCACATTTTGGTGTAAAATGTTTAGTTGTATTTATACAGAGGATTCCAATATTTTTTTATAAGTAAGTGTTTATAAATAGTGGTCAGAAGAAACTTATATTTGTCAATTAGTGAATCGTGTTTAATTATGCGCTGATGGAATACGATTGCTGCGGGTGCATTGTCCTGTCGTTAAGCGCACAGGTAGTGCCAGTGCCGTTTTGGGATAGTTAGTTTAAATTATAATGTCGGGAACTCATATGAATAACGAACCAGAACATAAGTCGCCAAGGGAAAGTGGCGAGGATTCGGAGGACGAAAGCGAAATACTAGAAGAAAGTCCTTGTGGCAGATGGCTTAAAAGACGTGAAGAGGTGAGTTTTACATTAATTTATCAAGTAGATTATAGTAAGTTGGTTAATTCTGTAAGGGGTACATTTGCAACATAACCTAACTGCCGGCGACCATTTTGCGAAAATCCATTCAATCCGCATGCCTCAATAAGTGACGTCACGGGATCGATGTTGGCGCCAGCCCCCCTCGTCTGTGTACAGCGTAACATTTCGGGCCGCCGACAAAAAATAAATTACATAAATAAGACACGAGTATGGATTTATCGCTTAATTATCGCGTATTACCCACCAATTCATTGCTACATTCACTAGCAAGTTATTTTTAGAAATAGAAGAACTATGACCTTCCCACTGTGTATATACAACCGGTTTGAAAGAATTTCGTATTTCCATTTAATTTATTTGTAATGAATGATTTTAGTGATTACGAAAACTTTATCTATCGGCTTTTAATGTAACGCGCAGGAAATACTTTCAATTTGGTGATTACAAGTTACAAAGATATAAACAATTCCCCAAATGTTATAATTAAATACTTTACCTTGACTTTTTCGGGGACTTGTCGACTTTAATTTCTCTTCAGCAGAAGGTCTAGTAAATTTCCCCAGAAGCCGTTCGTTAAAATTCTGTAGAAGTCCTCGTGGCAACTTTCATAAACTCCCAGAAATTTGTTATGAAACTTACGATTAACATAAGTAGTAGATGGATATTTCGAAAAACACATTTCGATTTAATGAGGAGTCCTTAAATGGTTAAGTTGGAGGTTTTTTAGGAGTAGAAATGGTGCGATAAATAAAACATCTAATTAGATTATGATTTCATGAATATTTACATAATTAAGATTCATATGAGTAATATTTTTAACAGGTATTGAAAAATTCTCAAAATTCATTAAAAGAAATTATCAAACAATATTTTTTGTAAAAAAAATCGTGATTACTTAGATATCGTTCCAGAAAATAAATTTTTTCATCGAACTGCCAGATAATTAAAATTTTTCAAATTCCCCTCAAAAATACCCCAAAATGCTGAAAAAAAGCTGACACACATCATCATGTTTTCACGAACTTGTCCTACGCAAATGCCCCAAAATTTCCCAATAAATTTCTCGAAACTGGCTTTGAAATTCTCCAAAAAAATTCCTCGAGGATATCGCCATTGAAAATTAAAAAAGTAAAAGAATAATTCTTGAGATCTTCCTCGAAGATATTTATACTTATTGTTTGAATTTATAGAAATCGTTTTAGAAATTTACTATACGTCCTCGACAACCGCTAATTGTTATGTGGTTGTGTCAAAAAACTCATTAAGATATTATAAAATGTGTTACAAATGTTTCAAATTTTAGTTTATCCCTTCCCCGAAGTTCCTGAATTATGGAGGTCATGCCGCAATATAAATTATTAATTTTAGTTTGAAATGTATGAGGTAGTTTCTTGAAAGTCCAGTAAGGCCAAAACTTTCAACTTAAATTTGTTGAAATTTCATCCAGTTGCTTCTTCAGTCAATAATCAATAAAAGTCTCCTGACTTGTGTGATTCTTGTAACTCGTTTAGTACCCTAATTTATTTTCTGTAAATCGACTTGCCTATTTTAGTACCTAAACTAATTAACCCCTTGGCATTTCCACCACATGACTTTTACCGCATTTCATTTCATAATTCCACTTCTAATATTACATAAAATCCTTACTTATCACAATCATTTCAGAAAATAAATTTTTTCATCGAACTGCCAGATAATTTAAAATTTTCAAATTACCCTCGAAAATACCCCAAAATGCTGAAAAAAAGCTGATACTTCATCATGTTTTCACGAACTTGTCCTACGCAAATGCCCCAAAATTTCCTAATAAATTTCTCGAAAATGGTTTTGAAATTCCCCAAAAAAATTCCTCGAGGATATTGAAAATTAAAAAAAGTAAAAGAATAATTCTTGAGATCTTCCTCGAAGATTTTCATACTTAATGTTTGAATTTATAGAAATCGTTTTAGAAATTTACTATACGTCCTCGACAACCGCTAATTGTTATGTGGTTGTGTCAAAAAACTCATTAAGATATTATAAAATGTGTTACAAATGTTTCAAATTTTAGTTTATCCCTTCCCCGAAGTTCCTGAATTATGGAGGTCATGCCGCAATATAAATTATTAATTTTAGTTTGAAATGTATGAGGTAGTTTCTTGAAAGTCCAGAAAGGCCAAAACTTTCAACTTAAATTTGTTGAAATTTCATCCAGTTGCTTCTTCAGTCAATAATCAATAAAAATCTCCTGACTTGTGTGATTCTTGTAACTCGTTTAGTACCCTAATTTATTTTCGGTAAATCGACTTGCCTATTTAGTACCTAAACTAATTAACCCCTTGGCATTTCCACCACATGACTTTTACCGCATTTCATTTCATAATTCCACTTCTAATATTACATAAAATCCTTACTTATCACAATCATTTCAGAAAATAAATTTTTTCATCGAACTGCCAGATAATTTAAAATTTTCAAATTACCCTCGAAAATACCCCAAAATGCTGAAAAAAAGCTGATACTTCATCATGTTTTCACGAACTTGTCCTACGCAAATGCCCCAAAATTTCCCAATAAATTTCTCGAAAATGGCTTTGAAATTCCCCAAAAAAATTCCTCGAGGATATTGAAAATTAAAAAAAGTAAAAGAATAATTCTTGAGATCTTCCTCGAAGATATTTATACTTATTGTTTGAATTTATAGAAATCGTTTTAGAAATTTACTATACGTCCTCGACAACCGCTAATTGTTATGTGGTTGTGTCAAAAAACTCATTAAGATATTATAAAATGTGTTACAAATGTTTCAAATTTTAGTTTATCCCTTCCCCGAAGTTCCTGAATTATGGAGGTCATGCCGCAATATAAATTATTAATTTTAGTTTGAAATGTATGAGGTAGTTTCTTGAAAGTCCAGAAAGGCCAAAACTTTCAACTTAAATTTGTTGAAATTTCATCCAGTTGCTTCTTCAGTCAATAATCAATAAAAATCTCCTGACTTGTGTGATTCTTGTAACTCGTTTAGTACCCTAATTTATTTTCGGTAAATCGACTTGCCTATTTAGTACCTAAACTAATTAACCCCTTGGCATTTCCACCACATGACTTTTACCGCATTTCATTTCATAATTCCACTTCTAATATTACATAAAATCCTTACTTATCACAATCATTTCAGAAAATAAATTTTTTCTTCGAACTGCCAGATAATTTAAAATTTTCAAATTACCCTCGAAAATACCCCAAAATGCTGAAAAAAAGCTGATACTTCATCATGTTTTCACGAACTTGTCCTACGCAAATGCCCCAAAATTTCCCAATAAATTTCTCGAAAATGGCTTTGAAATTCCCCAAAAAAATTCCTCGAGGATATTGAAAATTAAAAAAAGTAAAAGAATAATTCTTGAGATCTTCCTCGAAGATGTTCATACTTAATGTTTGAATTTATAGAAATCGTTTTAGAAATTTACTATACGTCCTCGACAACCGCTAATTGTTATGTGGTTGTGTCAAAAAATTCATTAAGATATTATAAAATGTGTTACAAATGTTTCAAATTTTAGTTTATCCCTTCCCCGAAGTTCCTGAATTATGGAGGTCATGCCGCAATATAAATTATTAATTTTAGTTTGAAATGTATGAGGTAGTTTCTTGAAAGTCCAGAAAGGCCAAAACTTTCAACTTAAATTTGTTGAAATTTCATCCAGTTGCTTCTTCAGTCAATAATCAATAAAAGTCTCCTGACTTGTGTGATTCTTGTAACTTGTTTAGTCCCCTAATTTATTTTCGGTAAATCGACTTGCCTATTTAGTACCTAAACTAATTAACCCCTTGGCATTTCCACCACATGACTTTTACCGCATTTCATTTCATAATTCCACTTCTAATATTACATAAAATCCTTACTTATCACAATCATTCCAGAAAATAAATTTTTTCATCCAACTGCCAGATAATTTAAAATTTTCAAATTCCCCTCAAAAATACCCCAAAATGTTGAAAAAAAGCTGATACTTTACATCATCACGTTTTCACGAACTTGTTCTACGCAAATGCCCCAAAATTTCCTAATAAATTTCTCGAAAATGGTTTTGAAATTCCCCAAAAAAATTCCTCGAGGATATTGAAAATTAAAAAAAGTAAAAGAATAATTCTTGAGATCTTCCTCGAAGATTTTCATACTTAATGTTTGAATTTATAGAAATCGTTTTAGAAATTTACTATACGTCCTCGACAACCGCTAATTGTTATGTGGTTGTGTCAAAAAATTCATTAAGATATTATAAAATGTGTTACAAATGTTTCAAATTTTAGTTTATCCCTTCCCCGAAGTTCCTGAATTATGGAGGTCATGCCGCAATATAAATTATTAATTTTAGTTTGAAATGTATGAGGTAGTTTCTTGAAAGTCCAGTAAGGCCAAAACTTTCAACTTAAATTTGTTGAAATTTCATCCAGTTGCTTCTTCAGTCAATAATCAATAAAAATCTCCTGACTTGTGTGATTCTTGTAACTCGTTTAGTACCCTAATTTATTTTCGGTAAATCGACTTGCCTATTTAGTACCTAAACTAATTAACCCCTTGGCATTTCCACCACATGACTTTTACCGCATTTCATTTCATAATTCCACTTCTAATATTACATAAAATCCTTACTTATCACAATCATTTCAGAAAATAAATTTTTTCATCGAACTGCCAGATAATTTAAAATTTTCAAATTACCCTCGAAAATACCCCAAAATGCTGAAAAAAAGCTGATACTTCATCATGTTTTCACGAACTTGTCCTACGCAAATGCCCCAAAATTTCCCAATAAATTTCTCGAAAATGGCTTTGAAATTCCCCAAAAAAATTCCTCGAGGATATTGAAAATTAAAAAAAGTAAAAGAATAATTCTTGAGATCTTCCTCGAAGATATTTATACTTATTGTTTGAATTTATAGAAATCGTTTTAGAAATTTACTATACGTCCTCGACAACCGCTAATTGTTATGTGGTTGTGTCAAAAAACTCATTAAGATATTATAAAATGTGTTACAAATGTTTCAAATTTTAGTTTATCCCTTCCCCGAAGTTCCTGAATTATGGAGGTCATGCCGCAATATAAATTATTAATTTTAGTTTGAAATGTATGAGGTAGTTTCTTGAAAGTCCAGAAAGGCCAAAACTTTCAACTTAAATTTGTTGAAATTTCATCCAGTTGCTTCTTCAGTCAATAATCAATAAAAGTCTCCTGACTTGTGTGATTCTTGTAACTTGTTTAGTCCCCTAATTTATTTTCGGTAAATCGACTTGCCTATTTAGTACCTAAACTAATTAACCCCTTGGCATTTCCACCACATGACTTTTACCGCATTTCATAATTCCACTTCTAATATTACATAAAATCCTTACTTATCACAATCATTATTATGTATAACAAATTACGTGTACCTACATGTTTGTTTAACCTTGCATAGTGTATAGAAAGCTGAACAATAATAATAGATTTTATTTAAAGCGTTTGCAAAAAAAAAACCTAGCGTCAGTTATCCTCTTGATGTTTCAATGTACTTTTAAAATAGACATGAAGTGACCATAAAAAAAATTGGCAGGGTCGATTCGGTATTTACTTATCTGCTAATTTTGTTTTTATGTAAGTTGAGCGTAGGTATTAAAACAGGACCTTGACCGAAAAGGCCATGTAGACAAAAAAAGGAACATCCATCAATCTTGAGCACTTTACCTAGAGTGCTTCTTTAGAGGAAATTGGTTTTTGGGAAGGTCAGTCTGACCAGGATTAGCATAGCATGGCTTTGCATATATTTTTCGTATTGTTGGGTTTATTACCGTTATTACACCCTAAAGACTGTTGTAAATTTTATATGGCAGTTGAAAGCTATAAATAATAATAGTAAATGTACATTGTATTGTATTGTATTGTATGTACATTTCCTTTAGAAATTTGGTCTAAATTGAAACTTGCACAGTAAATTAAGTTGTGCATAAAACTATCTCGGTTAATTAAGACAACATACAAGTTGCACGGTTTCATGATTAATTAATAAACATCGAGTTTATATTTTTGTGCAGAGCATGTGCCAACAAAAATTCTGCTATAATTGTCAATAATACTTTTCCTTGCTGCATAATTCAAGGCACGTGTCCATTAAACGAAATATTTATTTTTCCCTTGAGTGTTTATTAAATACGTAGAAAATGTTTTGAGGTGGTCACGTTGACTAATTGTGTGGTTTTATGTGCTTATTTACTTTATTAAAAATGTTGCCTAAGGTCTATATCAGAGGAATTAATACGCTAGATTTTGTTCTATTGTTCGAACCAAAGTAAGTGGGTGTTTGTAAATATTATTATTGCGTACAACTTGGTAGGTGCTCTAATAAAATGACAATTAGATTAGAAAAACAAACATGATTAACTTAAAAATTACACAAATGGGTTAAGAGATAATTTCGGTTTTTTTTGTTTGGGTTTTAATCGATTTCAACTAGCGATGTAAGGATAACAATAGGAGGCTCCAATTTCGTTTCAAGGCACACAGGCGCAGCCTTACTTGTCCTTTTTATGTTCTAATAATATCTTTGGATAAAATTACAGTATAATGTGTCATTTTGTTGATGCATCGCTCGATTATTGAATCTGATTGATGGAAAAGTATTACAGGACAAAATTTGTAAATGTCGGCAAATTTGTCTTTACAATATCGGGCTGGTTCCTTGTACAATTGTTTCAATAATTATAAAATCATCTATTAAAGTTAATCGAGGCACAAGAAACCAGCCCTTATTCTACGCAGTTTAACGATTTTAACTTGTAACCGTCGTTTATCTTTAACGGTTTAATTTTATCTATTATTCGTTACATTACTTGATATCGTATTATGTATAGACGGAGTATGCGATGAATTAAGCCATATAATGTATTATTCAGACTGTAATTAGTTTAATGTATACAGCACTGAGTCACATTAAATTCTCCGCTGTTTAGTCATCTAACTTAATTTATTTTTACAATTGTTGTAATTTTTGCATTACAATGATCGAACGAAAAAAAAAGTCCGTACTTTGTAATTTAATCTCCGCAATGTACACAACATCATTGCATTCGTTGCCATGAAGCCGAAAGTTGGTTGCCAAAGGCCGCAAAACACAGTATTGGTCTTTTTATCGGTTATTTGTGAAATCGTCGGTGTATCTCAGTCCTTGAACTAAACATTAAATGTGTGACGAACATCGTCTTCAACAAGTGTTTGACTAGACGTGTATACATGCCAGGGGACCAGGACGCCCCCTCTGCCGCCTACATACTGCGCCTTGGAACGACGTCAGGACGCCGCATAGCGCCCTCTGCATCGCAACCAGGTTTTCCTGCAGCATCAGTTTTCTGGTTTCTTTTCTTTCGCATATTTTTTAGGGGATGAAAGGTGATGACGCGGTGATGATTTGTGATTTCCCATAGTGCGTTGGTGGGAATTTCCGACGCAATAATACAAGAAAATAAATAAATCGATGGATATGGAATGAAATAATAAAAGTTTACTAGGTACATAAACATGGATTTTATCAGTATCACGTTTATGCTATTTATTTTCCTGATAATTAATTCACAAAGTAGTGATTTTTAATTGTAGTACATATTTAGTTTATTCAGTTTAATTTACAATTGTTAATATAGTTTTATTTGCGATTGATTAAAAAGTCGACCTCAAACCAAACGCCATAAGCAAATAATCGATTATACTATACTATGTTCTTTCTTTATTAAACAAAGACTGATGGAAAAAAGCTAATCTGTTATTACCAACTGAACAATACTTATTGGGATAAGGAAGGTCGGGGTGCTTATAAAACAAATTGATTGATTTCATTTTGTAAATTTCCATGCATCCAAGTATGCGCTCTCCTACAACTGTTAATCAAATAATGCAGGACTTGCTGGGATTACTTTAAAACTTGTTTTATTTTGTTTTAAAAACAACACAACAAGAACAAAACCTGTAATAAATAATATAATATGTAGTTTGCTTAACGCGCATTTTGCTATCAAACATTTTCAAGGTTTGTTATGCTTTAGAGTTTAGAGTAAGGAAGGCAGGGCGATTACAGTTAATAATTTAATGGCGCCACTGTAATAATAATAAATAACGACAAAAAATATATTTAAATGGAAAGCAGACCATTGCTGTGCAAATCGGCGATAACAATTACAAATTGCAATCTTGTGCGTTGCTGCCTGCATATGCAGGTGGTTTTAATCAGCTTTTGTGATATGAAGTTATGAACATGAAAATGTAAGTTTTGTGGAATCAATTAGTACGTTTTGTGAAAAAGTGATAAATTATATTTATTTCAGTGCACATTATCGTACGATAAATTATTTCAATCTGATGCGCATTAAAAAGAGGAATGAATCTGATATGAATTTTTTTTAAATTAAGTACATAGTTGAAATGCACAAGGGCAGTGGCGTGTTTAATCTAAATTGTGACTGGCGTATAGGGGATGGGCGCAGGGACGGACTTAGCGATGTTGTAAAGCCCGGCGTAGAATAATTGTTAAAGAACGCGTTTTTTTAATGAAATTTAGTGGCACCTCCCTATAAAATAGAATATAACAAAGTTTGGGTTATCTACAGGCAAGTTATTTTTTATCCATTATAGAATCAAGTCTTTTAATTATTTACAGTAGACGATAACAAAACTTACTTTTACTGCGTAAATCAAGCGTCGCATATTGATTCTTATTTAAACAAATTATTGGAAAATAGTTATCTTTATGTACCTATACTTGTTAATTATCATAACACAAATTCCTTATAAATGATTGTAATTAGAATGGTGGTTTATCATCGAGGAAAACTTTCCTTCCCGTCATTTAGGCTTGTAATCGGAATATATCAAGCTTTGTCGATTTAGTTTTGTTTTAGGAATGTAGGAACTATAGTTAAAGCGACACCTGTGCATTTTTGCGTGATTATTTGAACAGACTATAGAAAAAGGAATTTTTCGTATGAATGAGATTTGATTTATCGACTTTGACTTTCTATAATAGGTGAACGTTGATTTGTATCTATTTATATCCTAATAAATTTAAAAACTACCTGGTTGGATGAAAGGTTAAGGTTTTGGAGGGGTACGTAGAAAAAGTGTTCACAGAACTGAAGGCCATTAATAAAAATGTGTTTGTCGGAAACTATTTTTTAGGTAATCTGACATCGTGGAATGTCAGTCATAATCATAGGAAATTGATAATTAAATTCTAAGATTAATAACAACTTAAAAACTACCTAAAATACACTTAGACTGTGACGTTGTTATTGTTTTTTTGGTGGCAATAAGTCACAGTCTAAGTGAGTTTTAGTTAAATAGGTTTTGAGTTTTTATTAATAACACGGTAAATATTTATCCTCATAGTTTTGGTACACAATTTTACATAACTTGTGTGGGTAGGTACTAAAAAGTACTAAAATTTTAATGATCTATTTAATTTTTCTTAGTATAGAAGTGGGATGCTCACTTCTAATAAAATAACATGATTACATTCTGCACATTTCTCAACTTGCTGTGAATTTTAAAATACGTACAGCCTTTGCCGAAAAGATACATAACCTCACCTAACCAAACTATACTAAATATAGATTACCCAGCCTTCTGTTCACTGCAGTCTGTCAACGTTTTCCCAGTTATCTGCCTACCATAAAACGCATAGACCAAATCGTCAATAAAAATTTCAAATGACAAAAATCAACCGAGATGCTAAAACTAAAAATAGCTGCGGATGATCAAACGACAGCTTTATAATCTTCTACTTTAATTGCATTTAAAAAGCGAACATAACTTGAGGATTTTACGGTTTTTTTACGATTTTACTACGGATTCCTCGCATGTGTTTTCCCAAACAACAAACTTATACGTTATTAATATTTAGTGATTTTACGGATGCAGTGTCAATTGAGAGGAGTATCGTAAAAAAACTCGTGTGTGAAGCTGTTAAAAATATAAATAGCTAGATGAAAAATTGTGGTTAAGGAAATTCTCGAGAATTCTCAGTTTTTCAACGCCTACATCTCTCAAATCATGGGCGGTAAATCTATTCACTGAATAAATAATATGTGAAATATATTTAAGTGCGATCTGTAATGTACGCAATGTGTGTATATTTAAATTTAAAATCTCGCAGCCTGTCTACGACGACATCCAGTAATGCGGAAGATATTAAATTTAACACTATGTAAGTTGGTGATGGATACGAATTTAATAGCATATTTAGTATTTTACTATTTAGAGTTTATAGTAGTAATATTTTGCTATTTTCCTTAAACAGATTTATGATAATGCATTACACACCTTACAAGGACTGTCATAAAACTTCATATAGGATTCTTAATAAAAAATGAGCTGTACAGTGAAGCCCCCCAAGGCATTGCAACATGATTCAATGTTAATTTTTATTTTATTATCTTATCCTAACCTAAACATTGTTCTTGTTCATAAAAGTAGCGTATAAATTTTATGTACATATCGACAAAATATTCATGAATTTATGCGATTTAAATTTTAAATGCTTCCTGTGGAACCACTCGGATAATTCCGTGGCTTATCGGACTGGATGACGTAGCTTGCCGCCTTTTGTATCTGGATTCAAAATAGAAATTCAATTATTTATGGTTTTGCAATAAACTTTTAATGGTGTTATTGTTGTGTACAAAGTCGTGATGATACTAAAGAAAATTACGAATTTAGCTGTGGTTCCAATAAAATTCTGACAAAAATTTCCGGGGGCCCCCTCAAGGTTATAATAATGTAAATAAAACCCTGACAGTAAATTACAATACAAATACACACACAGAGAGAGATCTGTACAAGCAAAAAATTAGGCTGTGCAAATGTGCTAAAGGTTGCAAAATTTTCAATGTTATATTCCTCCTCCTGCGATTTCCGGGTGTTGCATTGCACTAGGTTAGATAGTCCTGGCCTTTGACTACAAGTTCATTATACTTTAATTAAAGAACAATTTGTTCAACTGTCGCCCACGGTGTACAGTTAGTTACAATTTCCCAAGGACAAAATATGTTGTTGTATGCAAAATTGGCGATAGCCCCATATAAATAAGAGTGGTTGATAACAAACAACAATAAAGTTGATTATGGTTTGTGTAGAAATTTCGATTGTTTATAAATAAGTACGACGAGCGGTTTCGCGTATCTTCAAATTAATACGGCGTCATTTCGAATAGCCGCGTTTTCAAGTTATCTGTTGTAGTAGATTTGATTGTAATTTATGCCAGACTAGACGCATGATAACTCCTGCGTGTAATATAGATAGTTTAACACTTTTGGTTATTTTTCTTGTGTTACATGGGTTATTTATACTTGTTGATGTAAATAAAACAAGAGGCTGTATGCGCCACCAATAATAACAAAATAACATTCATTGGAATTTACTACGAGTAAACATTTCGGTGAAAAATTTGTCGCGCGTTGCTTGCCTCATCTGTCCACCCACAAAAATTTTGGAATAATTTTAAACAAAACAAAAATATTTTGATACAATTGGGAAAGGGGCCTCAATTTTGGGGCTTCGTTATACGACGTTCATTCATCATGTTACCAAAAACGTTCTTCGGTGGAAAATTGATAAATTTACTGTGGCCTTCAGCAAAAGAAGAAAGCACACTAATAGTGATAAATTAAGTTATTATAAGGAAATTACATAATTATGAAGAAGTAGAAATTCCAATGACTGCAGTTATAGGTTGACTTTTTCCCCAGGACACTTCAATGTTTACTGAGATTTTAACATAATCAAAATTTTCAGCCCGTGCAGAGTTTATGCTGTGCTCAAAGCGCAACCTGTAATAGAACTAAATGTAAATGGCCCCGCCTCTTAAAAGGTATCTTTTGACGGTGTGATTACAAGCTACAGCTTGAAAGCGGTCCTGTTATAATCTAAATCCTTGTACATGGTAAAAGTACCTTTTTCATAAATTGTAACGACATCTTAACTCCCTTATATCATTGATGCGGAATATGACAAATTTGTTATGTCTGCGAGTAAATTGAGTGCCCCAAGATAATCATACTCGCGTGCCCTATGTTTATTTATAATCGTCTGCATCTTGTGGATAAACGTTGGACATTTGATACTTTCCTAAAATAAATTTGATTGGGTGTGTTAAAAGTTTATTTAAAATAAATTATGTAGACATTCCTAGCATACCATCGAGTGCGATCACATAGTTTGACTGAAGTGGTTTATGGTTTGTAGGGAACAAAGAAAAAAAGAACTAAAAGTGCTTTTTGCTACTGTGGGGAATGCAGCCAAAGTTTAACGTTCTAAACTAAATGTCCATCGACCGTGTGCAGTTGCGAGAGCAGTAGGAAAAAAAAAAAATACAACATAATGTCTTGTCAGTGTATGACATGCCAAACGCATCTTGGCGTCTTCTAGTTTTCTAAAATAGCAGCGTTTCTATTTTGGATACGGGCGCCGCCAGTCGCGAACTGTATACACAATTTTTTGTGACAGAATAAGCCAGTGATGAAAATGAAGGGAAAATTATGCGTTATGTAACATTTACTTGGTGCACCAGATGAATTTTTACTGTTGATGGTGGTAACCAAATTTTTCACCAAAATGAGCTTCTTCATTTTATTTTGCCTTATTATCTAAGATATTTGAGCCAAATTAAAAGCTGATAACAAAATGTACATTGTTTGTTTTGTAGATATCCAGTTGTTTTCTGGTAAATCACAGACATTACGAATTTTCTTGGATTCTTGGACTCATCATGTTTATTATGATTCTGCGAAATTATCTGAATAATATGATGATGTTTTCCAATTACGTGTTTCTTTTCCCGACATTCAATATTTGTGTAGTTGATAGAAAAATAATTGAAACGCCTGATAGTGCACGTATTAATTTGTCAAGTGTCTGGTAACGGTCTGGCGCCATGATAATTAGGGTCAAATAATTGAATGCCCACTATACAGTTCCATATCACGCTTCGCAACTCTGCATATGTTTTAGGCACGTGAATCATGATTAAACTGTTTTACTTAATGTCAACTCTGATGTTTCTAGATAAAGTTGAAAAATTAATTTTGGGCTTTTACGAGGGGACCTTGTGATGTGATGGTGTATTTTATTTCCGTCCCATGTTGTATTTTTTAACTGATTCTGTGAAACTTGTCCGTTCGTATCATTACTTATTATATTTGGTAATAAAACGAATTAATGACGCAGTAAAATGCCTTTTAATTGTTTTTCGTTTTATGGGCTTTTGGTAGAGTTAACACCACGATGGTCCCGTACAGTATTATAGTTAGTTCACTTAGTGAGGAATCAAAAGCAATGCTAGCTAATTAGATTTAACAATAAAATTATAATTGGTGTGTCGTTGTAAATTGATCTCGAAAATTATGAGTGTTAAATCCAAATCGTAAAGTTTTATTGAGTATAAGAGGTCCGAAAAGTTATATGTATTTGGACGATTAAAAAAATTTGTACAAATTATTTCACAATATGTAGTAATGTAGGTATGTACTTAAAAAAAAAAAATTAAACAATATAGATAAAAATTACTAATTTACAAAAAAATTTAGATAAGAACTTTGGATTGGTGGTTTTTTTCAATATAATCATATTTTGATTTAAAATATAATAAAATACATTAACTTTTTAGTTTTCGCATTGACGTCAATTTATCCACAAAATCAGCAGTTTCTCTTACACAATTTACCACATATCAAATACTTCTTTCACCCACATAAATTTAAAATTACAATAAATAAAATGGTCAAGAATAAATTGTCATTAGAAAGTAACCCCAACAAGCACTATTTTTATCACCAATTTCACCTCGGATTAGGAGACGATTAAAAGAAACTTGTTTATTGTGACAAGTTAGTTTTCAGGCATTTTATCCGAAATAAACATCTATTTACTTATATGCAACTATCGATTCCATTTTTTATTCACTTCCAAGTTGAAGTTTCAACCAACCAGATGCTTGATTTGTGCCTCAGAGATATAAACTCGTCTGCATTTCTCAATATTATGATTTGCATAGCGAACCGGAAACAAGTATTTCTTTTCGCTATTTGTTAGGTTTACCTGTTATTATTGCTCCAGCTGGTTTTTAATCCGGGGCTGCGGAAAAGTAAACCAAAACGAGGAAAAAAATTTCGGCGATCTATTTTAGGCATTCGGATACCTAAATATCTGGGTTACATGTTGGAGGAAGTGGTCGGGAAATTAGTTTTATCTAAATTGAACGGGTTTTTTTATATATAAGTATATCCCGACGAAATTTATGATATTGAATTGTAATTTTGTATATACTGATTAGCTAATTCTGATTTTAATGGCTGACGCAATTGCATTATGTGCAAATATAAAAATTAAACCTTAGACGGCACGTGTTGCTTTATACAAGAACGTGATCAAGCTAATTTGCTGATTGAAGTAAACTTTATCTTGTGCAACACAAGCAGATGATTTTCTAGCATTTAACAGTTTTTTTGTGAAGAAACAAAGCGATGTTAACAAATATATTCAATACGAGTATTGTGCTTTCAGTCATGCTTATGGTGTTATCAGTAATAAAGTAACAAAGAACGGAAATTGTAGTTGTTATCTTTTTGGTTGTTTCATAGAAAATATTTATGAATGTATCAGCTGTTTGTGGTTTTAATTTTTTCATTTGAAAGTTGTTTGACCCGAGGTTAAGAATTTTATCAAACAGTGAACACCCTGGTTTAATTAGACGTGGAATTTTTGGGAAAAAGTTCGTTTTGGTTGTTAATTATTGTACAAAACACCATAATTAATAATTAATCATAATTATAACAGCACAATTTACAAAAAGATGTGAATTTTTTAATGCTGTTGCAGCTATTTAGGTAACTACATATTGAATTTTTAAATTAATACGTTCTAATTTAATTGCTAATACAAAATTTCCCATTTATTCCTAATTACCACCATGAACATTTTTTATTCCATTGTGTCTTGTCCTCTTGTCTAGATAATATTTTATTGATTAGCTCGTATTCCACGTTTATTACACCAGTCAGGACCCTCCTTTAGCAATTACGTAAATTAATGTATTTTTTACAATGGTGTTTAAGGAAAATTAATATTGTAGCAGTTTGTGTTTAATTGATAAAATGCTAATGGGTGAGTTTTGAATGAACTTAAGCAAGCATTGAAATTGGGGTGCTAAATGTTTAGAGCTTGTGTATTTTGTAGATAAAAAGTTTAAAAACACAGGGGCGCATTCAATTTCAGCTAAGCTTTGTTTTCTTTATTAACATTATCGTGTGCAGTAAGCTATAATAGAAATAAAATCTCAAGGTTGGCTGCAGTTTAATTAATTTACCTGGAATGTCACTGTGAAGAACCTCATTTAATTTTATTTTAATGCTCTTTCCAGTTTTGTTAACACAAGTAGACACAACAATTTATTAGAGGAAAAAATGTTCTAAATACGTTGATTGTTCGAAAAGACCATCAAATAGTTTTATGGACTAAATTAGAAAACAACGTTTCTCTAGACATTAGATTCATTGAGTTGTAACTTTTTATTACTCGAATTGTTGATTTTTACATTTTTACTCGGAATTGTTTTGTCTAGTTTGGATACTAAAAGAATTTTTGCAAAAGATTAGTGCATGGAGAAAGGTAGGGTCGGGCTGGCCTAAGGGATTAACTCTTTGGGACAGACAATATAAATCTTGGGTTTAAAATTTTCCAACCAGAATATTTCCAAGAATAAATAAAACTAACGGATATTTAAACCAACAACTTGACCAGAAAGTCAGTATAATTGGTGGAAAGTTTGCATGATTATAGATATATTATTATATTTGTAATTTTATTTTAAACAACGTGTGTCTCTAATTTAATAGTAAATAATTAATGGCCACGAGCGTGTTTATTTGAACTTTTTAATGGTTATAATGAACTGAGAATGAAGGGAAAACGTAATCTAATAAAATAAGTAAATATTTCATCAGAAATATGCTAATAATTTAAAAATGGTTATTGCGTTTAAATTTTAAATAAAGTGTCATCTAAAAAATCCCGTTTTTAAGTCAGACAGGCGTAAGTAGCTAAAATGAAATTTCTTATAGTAAAATATTTTTTTCAGCTGTAGTTAATTGAAATGCTACCCACGAAGTTCACTACATTTAACATCTGTCAATAAATATATGAATATATTACTATAATTCAATGGGTTATTTTTATGAGGCCATATCAATGAGAATATTTGGTATATTGACAATTTATTCATGAACTCTCGTTAAATGACTAAATAAAATAGAAGAAAAATCATATGATAATTCTGAGATACACTGTAATATATCCAGAAGTTTTAACTACTTTATCCAGAAGTCCTTTTTGCATTTTATCATTGATCTTCAAATGTTCGGCCATATTTTGGTTTTTTTATACTAAATACAAAAATTTTAGACTGATACAGAAAAAGACTTACTGTTTACTAGAGCGGGCATCAATTTTTCAACATTTACTCCATTTCTACCAACTTTGTAGCTCTGGAGTTCCTCTTATCTGGGACACATGAATAATATAAATGGATAAAGTGTACATGTTATTACGTGATGTTTCTTTCTGTCAACTGGGCTCATTATTTTTTTAAAGATGAAGATGTGTCACCTCTATTATTAATCCGCATTATATAGGCATTACAATTTTTGTTCTAAAAGTGTAGACTGAAGGTTTCGCTTTCTAATACATATTTTTGAAGATGAGTTTGATGGAATATTTTCTGACTTTCAGTTCTGTCCTGTAGTCTAAACATTTCCATGAGCATTAGGGAAAAACTTAAACTTACGGCGTTTAAAAAACTAAAAATATTTTTATCTTTAATAACCTATGACTTTCTTATGACTAATATTATTTAATTATAATTCCTGAATCGAAATGCAACAACAACATTAATGTTTATTTTTGGAATTGTTATATATTCGGTTGTTTTTGTGAATTTTTGATAAGCTAATTTTATGGCAGCTTGTATTTTATTTTAAGATTAGAACAAATATGTGTTTTATTTGTACGTTTCCATAGGTACTTCAAGCTTAATTATTTTTTCCAAGATGCATGGGAATCTGCAAGATTGTATTTGATTATTTTGGACAATGAGCTTATTTTTTAAGTCGTCTGGTAGTTTTTTTGTGCACCAATATTTTTATAAGCAGTATACCATAACTTGATTTCAATTTGGTAAGGCAAAGTCCAACTCGGCATGACTAATAAATTCATTATTCCAGCTTTTTTCCCAATAGAGCGAAACCATTGCATCGTTAAAAAAGATGTTCAATGAACCGATTTATAGATGTGCAGTATCTTTTAGTTGAACGAGCAGATAAATGTTAAAGAGTATAAGAGGAGGCATTTGGCCGACTACCGCAAGTGTGTATTCCTTCCGTGCAATGACCCTGGATATCCTTGACGGCGGTGTCTCGCCGAACGACCGCCAGCGCCACTGCTTGCTTCCGGTCCCCCAACCATGGAAGGTTTTTCTCTCGGAGTCGCCCTCCATCCACGAACGCGCGCCTACTCCGAAATTTCTGGCCAATTTTATCCTTGTTGCTAAGCGCAAGGATGACTCACGGAAATCCTGAATTCGTATCGCCTCCGCTACCGCCAACTCCAGTGCATGACTCCCACTACACCTACATGTGTAGGTATCGATCAAATTGTACCCTAATAGGCAAATAGGAAATTTGGTATTTCCACAAAAAACTGATAAATTAAATTAGTTTTGGGCATCCTGGCATTGCATGCTGGAAATTGCGCAAGTTTAACTATTTGAACATGCCAAATTAACGTCACGAAAAAAACAGATTTCCCGAACCAGATACAGATACCGAAAGCTCTTTCATTAATATATCTTATCTATCTTCTGCCTACGTAATCTAAATTAAACTGAAACTAAACTAATGTCTTTCATCCAGTGATGAATTACCAGGTCGGTGCAGTTATCAACTATGTCGCCCCCAGGTCTCGGAGCCTGGTACGGGAAAAATAACTTTTCCACTGCTATATTGGCGTTTTGTCCTACAAGAAAGATTCGGGTATTATTAAATTTACGTTGTGACGTTCAAGGAAAAACTGATTAAGTATACAGACGCCGTCCGTGGCTGACGTCCAAGCAAGAACCAATATCGATCGCTTTTGTCGGAGGGGTTCGACTGGCGTTTCAGACAAAGTCTAGACACTTTCGGTTGCCTCATTTTTCGTACACACTGTTCCGGATACCAAGCAGCACTAACCTCGTTTCGCAATTTAATTCAACAACCCTCAAAATGTCCACTAATTTCCCTGATTGTGAGTGATGTTTTTTTACTGGTCATTATTGAAAATCGTGGTTTAACATTTTGCCATCGGAAATTGCAATTGTAAACGAGGTTTTGTTTGTAGATATGAAAGGATGCAGTAAGTTGGAAGTTGAGGTAGAATCAAAATGGTCTGTATATGATGACGTATCAAAAGATAACAGTACAGACTACTGATAAGAGTTCTTATCGAAAGATGAATCTGATTAATGAAATGGTTTCATTTTTTCCAATGGCACAGAAATATGAATTGAAAGTTTTACAGTAGGTCATTAGATGGATTTGCAAAGAGTGAATTGTTTTTTATGTGGGTTTGAGGCAAAAAATGGAAAATAAAAGTTTTGGAATCTCTGGAGGAGAAAATTCAGAATTCCGTGCCAATTCATTAGGAATTATAACAACTTCAATTTCGAGGTTGCCTGGATTCAATTTGATATTAAATTTGCATCATAGAGAAAAACTACAGGGAAAATCGAGTGAGAAACTAGAATCTGGTAGATGGATCTGCTTTCCCCTACTGTATATTATTTTTCTGCTGATTCTTTTCTAAATTTTTTTTCGCTTCTATGTCCTTTTTGAAAAAAGATTAAAAATACAACGCAGTTTACATGATTTTACAGTTTATAGGTCTAAAGTCGACATTGAATGCTTATAATAATAGACGAAATATTTGTAGAGAAATGTCATTGAAACTTTTAAGTCGTAAAATCTTTTATTATCTGAAATCTCATTTAAAATTAGTGAAACTATTGGAGGCTTTTTAAGCTCATCATTTTCCAATAACTGTTTACGAAAAATTTGTAGAATCTTACAATAAACCATAATGGCGCCAGTACTATAAATAATACCAATAACCTAATGATAAGATTATCTTGCGTACGTACAACGTTTTTTTCTATTGATTCTCGTCACCCGTCCACTTGAAAACAATAACTAGACAAGTAAGGAACCTTTAGCAGGCTATTTTAACCCTTCAAATAGCACCAGGTTATTTTTGGCTCAAAACAATACTCATGACATCTTCAAGATTCAAGGTTTTAATGATCGACAGGTGCCTGAAAATAAAACCGTAATTACTAGGTGTGTAAAAAAAATTGTATGCCGGTGAAAATGATATTTTTACATCCACGGTAAAGGCCATTGCGTCAAGGTCACACCTGTCCGTGATTGTTGGATGGGTGTACTACATATAAAGAAGTTCTTGGCTGCAGGCCAAATTGGTTATGAATGCGACGGATTGAAATATTACTATCGATTTAACAGTAGAAGAAATGTCGCAGATTACGTGTGCTGGTGGAAATGTTGAAAAATGGTTCTTGGTGGCGAAGGAAGAAAATGCACGTCCGGAACTCCGGAGATTTCTGGTTTAAAGCCTTACATCACTGTCTGGACAACGATAAAGCTAAAGCGTTTTGTGGATTGATTTTGAGGGGTTTCCTTCAACAAGCTAATTATATATCAACATTTGACCTGTGTGACGTAGCATTGTGGCAAAAAATTCGTGATAAACTTCCATTTGTTATCAAATTTTGTGACACATTTCTCAACAATGTAGTACAAAGTGCTGCGTTGAAACGAAACGCTACAAGTGGATCTTACCCTTTGAATATTGCCAAGTTTGGTGCTACTATACTGCTACTATAAAGTAGCTTGATGAGTGAAATGAACTTTGTTCCATTTGTATCTTCTGGTTTTGATTGATTGGATGTAAGAGTGTCAATTAAAGTAGCATTTTATCTTGACTGATGCAAGTTTGTTGTTTCCGAATTTTTTGAAATTGAGTTTATGATCAACAGACGATGGAGGAAAAGAAGATTTTTTCAACAATATTAACTTTTATCATAAAAAATAGGAAATATGTCTCTATTCCATTTTAGTATTCAGTGTTTTCAGTGGTAATTTTTCACCACCATGAAAACCTGCAAACAATCCGTGAAATTACCTCGCGCATAAAAATGTAAATTCTAAAAGGTTCCTTATGTTTATGCTAATTCCCTGAGTATATTTAACTTATGTTAGTGGTAAATTTTCATCGCGATTGTCCCGTCCCTAATTAGCATGTTCTTGTTACTAACGCCTCTCTAATTAAACGGAAGCAAAATCATCTGGAAGTCATTGATTTTTTTGTTCGTTTGATGTAAATTAGCAAAGTTTATTCAAGGTTTCATTCACTACGAATAAATTCAACTGTACTAGCTTATAATCAATAATAATATTCGACAGTTCAGTGAATACTGACGCAGTAAATTCAATTCCGGCTGGCGATTGACAGACAAGGTTATAGAAATTAAGGAAAATTGGTTTTAATGAAAAAAATCCAAGTGAATAAATTTTCGCCTCTAAGTGCGAGTAATTAAATCGTGTTTCACGCCCTGTAGGTTGTAGAAACACAGAACACAGTTCCTAAATCATAAATCTATTCAAGAACCTTCATTGTCCTTTCTCTGCAGAGCCCTACCTTTTTACTTGGAACCTGTTTTAATTTATTCCAATCTACATACTATAACAAAAATTATTCTGTAATAACGACCCACTTTATTTCCTGACTTATTATAGGTGATCATATGCCTAGGCATATGACTAGATCCCAATTTGGTGGGTGAATCATCGGAAGGACAAAAATATTAACTATGGATGACCTTCGTGTTCGTAGAAATATGTAGGTAATAATAATAATGATTGTTATATGAAATTCCGTTAATAAAACTGCTTGTTTAGATTTGGAAACTGTTTTATAGGTGTTCATATTAAACTATAAAATTATCACATGTGTATGTGAATGATTATTTTGTATGGATTTCTTTTGAGATATGAGATTGCACTTGTATTTACAATAATTGATTCAGGTTGGAATGATTTCAAAGAATTTCGATAAAAATATTTTATCTAATCGCCGAGTTGATATTGAAAATAAACATTGCATATTAGTATTCATTATTTTCGTAATTATCTTAACCTGTATTAAATTGCGCCCTGTTTTTACAATCAACTTGTGCGCGCGGCGGGTTGTACGCTAATAGATTTTATTTCATTTACGTTTGCATTTCTATTTCAAAATATTTACCAAACCTCAACGTATGTTATGTCAGAATTTTGACGTAAACGTTGGCCTATTTTCGGTGTAGCTATTACAGCGAAAACGCCGGTTCTAAAGTCTATGAAAATAAATTTCCCGACATCATCGCATTTCGTATAAAAAATGCAAACCACCTCAAGATAAGTTCCTCAAATTGTTGTAATCGCACGACAATCTGATAAAAATAGAAGTGTGGCGCCTGGTCGGGGAAAAAATGAGACGACGATTTTTCAGAATTCTTACTGGTTTGTGAATGAATCAGTTTATTTGTGGTTTTTCTAATGAATTTAAGTTCGATAGTTAAATACCTTGACTAGAACAACTAATAAATAATTTAAAAAATTTCCAACTTTCTACGTATTTTTCTAAAAGTATGTTACAAAAAAAGACACTTAAACTGAAATTAATAAAAAACGTCTTTTTTAACATAAAAATTAGTTTTTTCCAATTGCCGATAATCGTAGGATAAATATTGTATGAAATCCATTTTGCCAATGATGCCATTCGTGCAAAACGTACAACTTTATGCACTTGTTACATAAATAACCATTATGAACTTATAATATTAAATTTTATGATGTACTTTTATAATACTTAAAGCTTAAAATGAATTTACTAAAACAATTAAAGTTATAGTCCTTCACAAAATATTACATAATTATTATTTTATTATAGATGAAATTTAATGAATTGCGCGAATAAATCCACAAAGCAGCTTTACTGCATTCATTTTAAAATGCCATAAAAATGTTGACAACTTTTCAAACAATGATACACCTACTTGAAGACAATTATCTGCAATTATTCCTATGCAAATTAAAATGATTATCACTTCTGGGTAAGGCATGGCAAGTTGCAACTATTTCTCCAAGAATTTCCCCCCATTTGTATTTTTAGACTGTCATTTTTATTTGTCAACTTAAACCAGCCGGTTTTTGACTACAAGACTTTGATTTATATCAACAACGGCGGTGTGTGAATTTCTCGAACGCATTCAGTTAGAACCTTGAATTCATATAAAACCAGATGCAATTGGTAGAAGCGACGCATTATTTCTGGCGTAGGCTACAATGAGACAGATTAGCATGCAGAGCCCGTTTCGGGGATTTTGATTGGATTTAATTGACTGATGAGGCGTGTGTGCCTTAAGAAAACACAAGTTAAGTTGTAGGTGGTGATGTAGGTTTTTTTAACTAAAGCGCCCTAATCTGGCGAAATATATCGCAATAAATTGTAGTGAACTTTAACCCCCTCAATAAAAGTAACCTCGTGGTGTCGACAACGATATTGACATTGAGCGTTTATCGTTTAATTTTTCCGTTTATTTGTCCGCACCTTTAATTGAAAAATTGACCATTAGACTATATCATCTAATAGAATAGATTCGGGTATAGTTTTTCATTGGTACCAATTTAAGTTGAGTATCCGCATTCAGAATTTTATGAGATTATTGTGTTAAGCGAAGGTCAGCAACCACACACATCAGATACAAGCTACACAGTACAACAGCATCCACCATCATGTCGACGAACCATGCGAATTGAATTTCAATGTCACTGGTCTGATAAAAAAAGACCTCCTTGTATGTATGTTGTGCTTCATGGTATAAAGGATAATGTTGTTCAGGAGCAAGCAGGAATTTATTAACAGGGTGATAAAGGCATGGAAAATTGTAAATGATCTGCTTAAGAAGCTCTGGATCAGGTGGTGTGGATTTGGAAGTGCGAGGATTGTTCAATATGGAACCCAAATTGTAGCATTAAAGTTAAAAAATATTATATTTCAATAGGAGGTGCTTTTTCTTGTGAGAAAACAGAGCGAAATTTGATCTATGACGTTAATGTGACGTCACTTTATGATTATATTACAGTAATGTGCATGTAATAGTTATGTTTAATAAAATTTATCAAATATGATGAAATATTGAATATAATAAATTTTGCATATTTTGAAACTAAAATAAAAATAAACAGGAGTGCATTTTTTTCAAAACACAATTTAATTTAAAATTAAAAAACTAATACTTTGAACATACAAAGCTAAATTTGAGCTTTTAGTAAGATCTTTGGTTAGAAATTGTGAAGACAATCTGACCTACTCAATGCAAAATGTTTATGTAATAAAAACTTCTTTTTTATTAATCTGGTACTTTACTTGGAGTCGAGAGAAGAGTTGAGAGAGTCATGGGAATATTTTTGAAAATTCTCTCGATCGCTATATATTTTACAATTTTTCTATCAATTTGAGTCGAAGTTAAAAGAAAATAATAACATCAAGTTCTGTATTAAGTATTAATTACTGCAGAATAATTGAGATCTTACTTGTACTCTCGCTGATTACAATAATTTATTTAATTCTTCAAAACGGTGAAACGTACCAAGTTATTTTAACATGCTTCAGGTTGTTTTTTACGTTTTAAAATAATGTCTGAAGCCGCCGTCTCCAATACAATTATCTGTAGAAACGTTCTGGTAAATAAATAATTGCCGAATATATTTTCGCGTGGCTTTGATTTGTAAAATTATTAAAAACAAAAGTTCTACATCACGCGCTTGCCAAATTGCCTTTAAGCTTTATGTTTTAGTCCAACCAAAATCTGAAAATAGACAAATTTATTTAATCCAAACTATCTCGTGCCAAAACAATGCAATAAATTTTGATATTTAAAAGTTAATTATAGCCCATATAGAAGAAAAAAATAGGTGCATACTTCTTGAGTTATATTTTAACCTTGAATAAAGTAACAACTGTTCATTTTGTCGAAAATAAAACACTCATAAAACAATTATCAATTGGCCCTCTTCCAGTATGCTAATATTGAATTTGTTAAATGTTGAAGAAATTGCGTTTATGTACCGAAGGGACACGCGCACTGGTAATTTGGCACTTATTTGCTTCTGTTTTGTAAGTAATCCTGCAGGATCATATGACGACAATCTCATTGTTTAAATCAGTACAAAGCCGTAGGTTTTATTTTCCGTTGCGCTTGATTAAATTACTTACATGATGGGAAAAAATCTTAAAAAATTTAGATTATTATTATTATACTCGTACCTACAAAGCGAGCCAGCTTTTATATCCAAGATAAATTATCTAGTCGTTGTAGTAGCTTAATGGGTACATACAACTTGTTCTAAATATAGCAACACGGCAATAAGTAGCATTACACTTGGATGCAATTGTAATTGTATTGTTCTTAAAATACAAGATACGCAGTATGTTATTTGTTTTCTTTTAACGTATAAAGTAAATAAAACTCACATGATGGGAATGTAGAATGTGTCTGAAATCCTATGCAACTTAGTCAATACACTAGATAAGTAAATACTGCGCAAAACTTGTTTTTAAGTGTGTGTGCAATGCGTGCAGGCCATCAGGTGTTGAAATTTTTTATGGTCCTTCGTGTTAGATTAGGTTGCCCTTTAAATTGCTTGCTTTTTATTACACAAACAAATTTTCAGGGTTTTGTTATGCAATATAAATTAATCCCACCAGAGATTGTTTTTGTTGACAATTTATTTATAATATAATACATACAAATGTGTAGCAATTTTGGATTGTGTCGCCATCTATCAAAAACTATTTCAAGATCCAAACTAGTCATGTGGATTACCCGTAAGCAATCTCTTTGGCGCCGTATACTTTTGGCAAGTAGAAGGAAAAAATTAGTGTTTATGTATCGTAGAGTAAACTCGAGGCATTTTTACATTATGTAAAATCAACAAATGTGGCAGTCATTCACTTAATTGATGTTGCCGGATTTGTACAAAACTGTTTAAATTTCTTTCTCCAATCTTATTATTAGACGTTCTAATCAGCTTTTTTATTGATAAAATACTATCGTTGTGTATAGAGGACGTTCCAAAAATAAACTACAAATTTCTTTACATTTGTTCATGTTATCAGCGAATGTTTGTAGACCACTGCTGAATTTGTTTGTTTTCGTCTTAGGCAAATACTTATCCCTACACAATAAACATAAATAGTAGATATTAGTTTGTTTATCGGTGATTCCCTAGGCCTAGGAGCCTAGGTGCCTAGGAAATATATTTTTAGTCTCAAATTATTTATTGTGAATTCGACAATGTCAATGTTAATGTTAATTATCGATAATATGCAAAATGAAAATCCAAAAATAAACGACCGTGACCGTGTCGATTTAAAAGACTGAATTTTCTGTTATAATAGTGATTTAATCATTAGTATTGTTGTTATTTATATAGTATGTACTTTAATGAGTTTCCATTGATTTTTTTGTTACGCTAAATCAATGTCTGTTTATTTTTCAATGGGATTTTTTACACAACGTACAAAAATAATTGCGTTTTACTTTTGAGCGTAATGTTTAAATTAAACTGGAAATAAACAAATCTACGTCATTTCTTAAGTCAAGCAATTCAAAAACCATGTGACAATGAATTTGATATTTTTACCACAGCGTCGTAACGAAATTTAAATGTTTTATGTTCATTATAACTTATCTCATAATTATTATTATACGCATAAAATTTTTGGTACTGGAATTAATTTTCTGAAACAGGTAAATGTTTTCAAGGATCTATTTTAAACAGCACTTGTTATTCTGGTTTGCGACTAAAATTTTGATTCCGTTTCCGGGTATGCAGTTTATTTATTTTAATAGATGTTATGTTGTTTAATAAAAAGTAGCTTTATTTTGACACATTTTTCGTAGTTGAATGTTTTCTAATCTGATTTATTAGTTGTCTGGGCCTGAAGGGACTTGTAGAACGTTGTTGTTGTCACGTAGTCAAGATGTGGCCGAATTTATAATAAAGTGATGGTTTGGGATGTGGAACATGATTTTTTTTAATCTGGGTTTTGTTTTAAAATCAGATAAGTTTTACAGGTCAATACCCAATAAATTATTGATTTTATTTATAATTATTCAAAATTCACCCAAAATCCAAAGCTAATCATAAATATAAATTTCTTCTATGAATATTTTAAACTTTATTATGCAAATGCGTAACAAAATCATAAAACAGCAAAGTGAAAATCCAAAATAAAACTTTGGTAATCATCCTCTTCAATATCGCACTGGAAAAGCCATAGGCTATAGTGAGGATTTGTTATTGTTCACGTGAGGGCATATTCTAAATAAGTTGCGATTTCTTGTAAATTTTTTAAAGAAAATATTACGAATTTACGAGAAAAAACGTCACTAAACTTTTTAAAAAATTAATAATGATGGAAAAAATTCCGACTGATTTTTTATAAGCTAAAGCACTTTTTAATTTTCAGAGGATGCAGTTTTATCTAAATTTCAGTGCCTTCAGGACTATTTTTCTTCAATCAGTTAAACTGTGTTGAAGGTTACACGCATAACACAATATATTTAAGTACTTAAAAACGTCATATTCTTGGATTATTTTTGAATAAGTTACTGTTATTATAAGTAAATGCAACATAAATAAATCGTGTTTAAGCTGACTCGTCTTATGAGCTGCTTGTTAGCAAGATTACATTTGTTTTACGTCAGATTCATCGTTACGATTCATAATCTCCAGTAAAGGGTACTCGAGGTTCTATGCTACTGTCTAGTTATCATTAGGTTTGATTTATTATGCAAAGTATGCCAAATTCATTATTTTATTTGTTCAAATCTGTATCATAATGAATCTTATTACAGTACAGGCAGTAAATGTCTAATAAATCAATTAAAGAGTAGATACACTTTATTTTTAAAACAACAAATTTTTTTTAGTATTTTGTATTCTATAAAGGTAAATTTTGTGGGTTAGGCCAATTGTTGCACTAAGCTATTACAACACAAATAAAGCTATTGTGCAAGAAGCGAACTACAACGTGAAAAGCTATAAATCAGCCCACAATTCCACGTCATAATTTCGTTTTATTCCCATATAAATATTACATTTATTAATTAATTGTTTGATGTAATAAATCTGCGTCTTTGTCGCTATAATTTCTTTCCTCTACAGCATTGATATGTCTTTAACTAACCTTATACTCATACAATTTTAATTATTTTCTCTTTGTAACCACCGTCATTTCACTTCTTATATTTCCATAGCAGATGTTGTAAGTTGTACGTGTCAGATCCAATGGGGTGGTGTCAATATACGTAAAAAGGGAGTTAGCTTTCACTAACAATAAATGCAGCCTCCTACGCCCTTTTAAAAAGGTTTCATATACATTGTTATGTGCGACCTCAACGACAGACAGTAACAATTAGATTTTTCGGTAGTTTGCGGTTTCCCACGCGTAATAAAACAATGAAAATACAAACTTACGTCATGCATCCTTGTGGAAAAAATTGCCTAAAAAGCCTCAATTCGATTTTCATGTAAAGCGTGGGGGCGGGCGTTGTTCGCAAAGGACAATTGCGTGGGCTGTATGTACTGACAAATAGTTTGATAAATTATTTACGAAGGTGCGCGGTGCATTTATTAAAATTAGTTCCAAATACGTTGCAGCGCATACGATATTTTTTCCTGAATATAATTACACAATTTATATGCAATACTTCAAGTATTTGTTCCATGAGTCATAATAAAAGCAGACAGGCGACGTCGTCTTCTTGAATCTTGTTGACTGGAAATGTAGATTTTTCACTGGGTGCGCGAGCTGTAAATGGTGAAGTGCACTCACCTACCTACTTTTCTATTTCCAGTCCAAAATAGACAGCGTGTTTGGTAATTAACCGATGTGTGCATTGGTAAATAGAATTTGAATGATTGTGAAATATCCTATTGTACTTGTTCAATTTAGCTCACTTATTGTTGTTTAGCGGCATTTATGTTGTTTATATTGTATAATAAGTATGTGGATGTGCAAAGTTGACGTATAGTACTTGGATTTGGTTTAATAGTTTAGAAACTTGTTCAAAACGCTTTTCTATTGGTTTTGTACTTTCTATTCATTGTAAATAAGGGATAAATAATCAAACTGTCAATTACTAAGACGACATGAAAATTACAAATGGTAATCTTGGGTTTATGTTGGAATTGGAATTGTTTATAATTGATGGCTAAAATAATTGCAGAAAGTTGAATGGAAGAAGTCGCCGCTGGTGGGTAAAAATCTAAAAATACCCACATTTATAGATATCTATGAATTTAATTTATTTTGTATTTTCAACAAATCTTCAACTTCTTATACGAAGTAATAAGAAAGTACATATAGTAATCGTGATTTTTTCGACTTCGAGATTTTGATAGATTTACACGTTTTGAGGGCCCCTGAATCCATTTTGACCATTTTCGCCATGATGTCTGTCTGTATCCACCATAACTCAAAAACGAGTTACCGGATTTGATTCAAATTGCATATTTAAGAGTTTGAACAAATTTGTGGGTGCCACATTAAATGGTTTTCATCTAGCACAAACACACGTGGTACTTACCTGAAGACATTTTTAGGTTTTTAAGGAATATCTTGAAAAATATACAATTTATGAGATTTTTTTATTCTTTAACATTGATTTAGAATTAAATTTTGAACAAATTTTGTTTGAACTTTTTTTTGAAATTCAGTCAAAAAAAATAGGACAGATTTATGCGTATTGCAATAAGTGCGAGAGAGACTTCCGAAAACTATTTGAAAATTGCTGGAAACGCTCAAAATTTAAACACGATTTTTACAAGAAATTTAACTTAATTTCTTTAGGAAAAGTAATTATTGTGATACTATCCGTATAAGAAAGTCATGTGTTGGACACATCAGATATTTTATATTTAGCGAGGAGAAAAACCATGCAGATGTTGATCAAATCAAATTAATTAAGATTAAGCGTGTAATTTCGAAATTTCGATAACTAGTAAATTTTCACCAGATTAATACTAAACCCGAGGCTAAACCCGTTACCTCAAAATAAACTATGGATAAACTTGGAATTATCGGTAGTTCATAAACAGTACAAATCAGTAAATAGTAAAATATTTGGAGTGTGATTATTTTATTTGCAAAGGAGCAAGAACCTTATTAATTATTATCTTTTGACAAAACACTTCCCAAAATTTTGCTAACGAGTGTACGAAGCAAAATGAGTCATTCTGCAATAATTAATTTGGAAATAGTATCTTAATATAAAAAAATTATAAAATACTACGGAATAAGTTATTAAAATTATATAGAAGTTGATAATTTTAAGTTCAGTTTGGAAATTGTACTGTGATTAAAAATTTGCGATAAATTGAAATTATAACGAGTTTTAGAATAAAATTCTTGTTTATATGAATCATTCTACAATAATTTCGGTAAACGGTGGAAATGATGTTTTTTTTGTTCATACTGAAAATATTCATTTAGTAAAATTTATAACGACTTGAGTTTTTTGATAAAATTAACTTATTACTAAAATGGCAGCGAATTATCTTATCTAGAAACTTGTATCATTGCAGTTTTTTATCCATAATTTCTATACAAAAATTAGAATGTTTAAAATGTACTTCTCAAACAGACTTGATAATTTTCCATTTTGCTGACTTTTAAACGATTATGATTATTTTATGTTTAAAAATCACGTACCTAACTCCATTTTAATGATCTGACTCAACATTCAACAATTTCATATTTTCCTTTATGTTTCAGGTGGAACAAAGAGATGTGCCTGGCATCGACTGTGCCTACTTGGCGATGGATACAGAAGAAGGCGTCGAAGTCGTTTGGAACGAGGTCCAATTCTCCGAGCGTAAAAACTTTAAAAACCAGGAGGAAAAAATCCAACTCATATTTGAAAATCTCACCCAACTCGAGCACCCAAACATTGTCAAGTTCCACAAATATTGGACGGATACCCTCAATGATAAGCCTCGGGTATGTTGTTTATTCGGTTTTTATTAGTTGGTGCTCGTTACGTCAGGGTTTTATTTTTATGAAAAGTCGTAAAATTTGTTGCGGATCTGAACGGGATAAATATTTTTGTACATTAAATACAAACTGTTAGGTTTATTGCCTTGAAACTTGGAGGTTTTCCTAACAAGATCTAATGATTATGTTCATTGACTGCACACTCAATTCAAACCCGATTCGATTAGCTAAATTCAGGACTAATTTAATATCAAGTTTAGAATGAAGTTAGCAAGGAGAGTCAATCCGAGTCGCTTTTAAATTCTTTGAAATTTCGAGTCAATCGGATCATTTTGTTTTTGTTAGTTTCTAATTGGAGTTTTGTTTGCAGGTTATATTTATTACCGAATACATGTCTTCGGGTTCCTTGAAACAGTTCCTCAAGCGTACAAAACGCAACGTAAAAAGGCTACCTCTCCAAGCTTGGAGAAGATGGTGTACGCAAATCCTCTCAGCTTTAAGGTAAATTACCTGCTGGAAACAGTGTTTCTACCCATTTCTGTAGGTTAAGTTGTAATGAGATTGTATATTTACCATAGTACGTAAGTTTTGTTCAAATTGTATAAACCCGTCCACAATAATCGAATTTTGTAAGTAGTAAGAATTATTGTGGAGGATCTATTTCTCTTATTTCTCTCATTTTGGTATGTAAACTGATAATGCCATGTGTTCACAGTTGCAACGCAAAGGTAAGTGGGGTTAAGAACTTCTTGTAAAGTAACTGATAAAAGATTAAATTTATTTTCATCAACAGATAAACCGGCGATTTTTATGCTGTAAATTTCTGCAACAAATACATGAAAAGGCATGAAAATCTGTCCTGTTTTTCGTTGTTGATAAGCAGTTCTTGCAGCGAGATCGGCCGGCGTTCGTCAGTTCTATGATATGCAGTCTGTTTTCTTTCCAGTTATTTGCATTCCTGCTCTCCTCCAATCACACATGGCAACCTCACCTGTGATACGATATTTATACAGCACAATGGCCTCGTCAAAATAGGATCAGGTAAACACACATTACCGAAAAAACAAATATATATCTATATATATTAAAAAAATTCACTTTATTTCGGAAAAAAATTGTGTCCATCAATATAAAATTGGTTTTATTTAATTTTTTTTTTGGATATCGAACATTTTTACTGCTGTATAGTGTGGAATTCATGGCAATAGATTGTTACGCTCAGATCAGACTTTTGGGTTTCAATTGCTTTTTATACAGGATTTTGCTTTAATTGTTGATTGTCTGTTTTGAAGGTGCGGTAAAATCATCAGTGACATTTTTTTGGGGACGTCGAATATCACAGTTGGATTGTACGAAAATCTTTCGAGTAACTTGAATAAGTCGCAATAGGTTCTAATCAAACTGCGACTTGTTTCACAAATAATTTCATTAGGAAACGGTGGATTAGCTGCTTTATTTACTTTATCACGTTGCACTGTTTTAATATAATTTTCATTAGCAAAGCTTCATAAATTTATGTAAAAAACGTGTTTGCAACAAAGAAATATTTAAAATAGTTCGAGTTTCCTATTGGACGGAGAAAATAAAACGGAGTTAACGAAAGTTGTAAGCTTTAAGCTAGAAACTGTGTAGAACAATAATGCCTGTAATCTAACTAACCTAACCTAACATAACCAAAATTCGTTCTTGTTTCAGTTGTAAATTTTTGGTTGCATTAACAAATTAAATACTTTTCTTGGGAAATGTCTGAATAGATCTTTTTATTTATTAATGCGTTCCGCCATTTTTTGCGGACAGTTTCTATGGGAGGAAGAGAGCAAGAGTGATCGGTTAAACGTGTCACACTTGAATAAATGTCCACAAAAAAGTAGGGATTGCGCTTGCGCGTAGAATAAATAAAAAGGTCTATTAACTAACTGTACTTGCAGTTGATTAGCTAAGAATTTATCAAAAATGAGCTAATGATTTTTGCTAACTTAGAAGTTGTAAAAGCAGCTTTATATCTCCACGCAACCCAATTTGTTTATTTGATTGTTGTGGTGGAATAACAATTTGAGTGCATTTAAATTATCAATTAAATTGGTTGTATCCGAGCAATCAAAACTGTTATGCCGTTTTAAAATTAATGCTATAATAAATGGGACAATTAAATTTTTTCTGTTTGCTCGAACTAAAATAAAATCTCGGATTTATAGTAATTGTTGATTGGCACTACGCGGTAAACTAATAAAACTTGCTTCTAATGAATAACGGGTAAAATTTTTTGCTTGTCATCGGAAATTTATATAAAATAATTTCCATTATTTTAGTTTAATCTGAAGGAAGGTTTTGGGTTCCACAAATGTCATGAATCCTAAACCTTCGTTCACTATTAAACTTTCTGGAAATCAAAACCACTTCTTGCGTTTTAGGTTTGTTTGTCTTTGACAAGCCAACAAACGCAGAAACGGTATAATATCATTTTACTAAAAATGATATTCGTTGCTGGTGCGTTGAACTGCCCTTAACACTGCAAAAGTGTGTCAGTTAACTTTAGTTTGTTAGTTTACCTCCGCGTATAAAAAGCACTGTGATACTTGAAATATCTGATCTGGGCATACAGGGTGTGATTTGCAAGGTGTTCGTTAATCCATGCTAATGCATTTCGTGTATGTAAGCTTCGCCTTAAAAGTAACTTACACGCACTAATAATGCGTTAGGATAGATATTCTGTAAAACGAATTACCCCATTTTGCACCCTAATCATTTTCGATGAGCTCAGCTTTTGTAGGTTTAAAGCGCTTCCATTGATTTGGGTAACTCATTGTGTAAGTTTTGGTTTGGTTTTGTGTTATAATTCGAGAATGGTTCGACGATCTGATTTGTCATGAATTTGTTACTATCAGCCATCATTATTTTGAGCTACAAACTTTCTATACTAATTTCACTTTCATTTCTTTAGTGGCTCCCGATTCCATAAACCATCACGTAAAAACATGCCAGGACGATTTCAAAAATATGCATTTTATTGCCCCCGAACATCCTAGTAAGTACCGTCAAACAGAAAAGGTGTTTTTTGCTATTTTGTTATTTTTTTTTTTGAATATTACGTCACAAATTTTTCTGCAGAATTTGAATCAACCGTAATATTTGTGTAAGGTTTAGCTTAAAAACAGGTGGTTTAACATAACATGTTGTTAGTTGTTAATAATAATTACACGTGCAGAAAAACTTGTGATTCCTGTGTGGAAATTTGTTGTTTTTTTTCCGGTGATGGTTTTACTACCTATCTGTCTTTGCTTAAGATCTATTCATTTGCATGTTTAACTTTCCTGTTTACTGTATCTGTAGCTAATAATCATCATATAAATTAATAGAGATACTAATAAAATGACGACGAAAGTAATTTTTTAAATTAACAACTAAAATTTAATAGTTTTAGAAATCGTAGTTAGTTACCTAGCCCACTCCCTAGTCATTAAATTTTTGCATAAACAACCCTCCCCCAGTTTAGTAGAATTTTCTTCACACAGTTTACTTTGCATCCAAAATTTCTGTGTTTTTTTGTATTCGTCCTGCTGTTGATAAACCATACACATCCACAACTCAGCATTTATTTACTATAATTTGTGTCTTCGCAGCACATATGGGTCCCCCAATCGACATATACTCGTTTGGCATGTGTGCCTTGGAGATGGCCGCATTGGAAATTGTGGGCAACGGTGATTCCGGCAACAAGGTGACCGAGGAAAACATAATGAAGACAATAGATTCATTAGAAGATGATCAACAAAAAGACTTTATACAGCAGTGTCTGAGGCGGAAGCCGGAGGAACGGCCCACAGCCAAAGAACTACTGTTTCATCCATTATTGTTTGAAGTTCATAGTCTTAAGTTGCTAGGTGCACATTGTCTAGTTAGAAAATCCGGTAAGTTTGTTTTTACAGGTTTCTGTTTGTCGGTTGGTGCATTGGATGGGAGATGGCGCTGTAGGTTGTGGTTTTTATATTATTTGTGTTGTTTATCTGAAATGAAACCGATGATAAGAATTTGGCCTAGAGAGGATTTATTATTATTATTGTGGTGTATAGTAAGATTTTTTTTTGTTTTGTAGCTTTCGTGATATAATGTAATATGCAGTACAGGTCGAATAGGGTCGTTTACTTTGGATCATAAAAATTTATTTTGCATACCGTCGACGTTTTAACAAGATAAATGATAAGGTTGTGCTGTTTTAAGCATAAGGTCATAAGTTGGAATTTGAGGCTGAAACTAGATTTTTTACAGTGAAATTTATATCATTTTTTGGAATATCAAGTCTGAATTGAAAGTAATTTTAAATGTTTTAAGGCTAAGCCTTCAAAACAATAAAAAATAGGTTATACAGGGTGTTCGCGCGAAGTGTCTCACTATTGCTAACTTCGTTATTATTGGAGCTACAAAGTCGGTTAAGTTAGCAAACTAGTAGCATTTTTTCCGCTGATTACAATGGTGAAAACAGAAAAACAATTGGCCATCTGGTTTTCGAGTTATTCACAAAAATAACATTTTTTAAATGGAACACCCTGTATATTTTTTACAAAAATCGATCATAAATTAAATTCTGAACAAAGAATGTTCTTATGCTTTTTTGACAATTATTTAAAATAAGCGAGTTATTTTGAAAAAAAGTTTTCAAAGTTTTAATATCAAGTAGCCATGAAAATTATAATTTTGTAAATTTTCAATATTTCCGTAATTCTTTCAAGTATTTTTCAACTTGCTTAAATTCAAAATTATGATTGTTTGGTTTTAATAAATTACCATTCCGTTTTATGGCTACTTGATTTTAAATAATTGCAAACTTTTTTTCAAAATAACTCGCTTATTTTAAATTGTAACCAAAAAAAATTATGGACATTTTTTGTATAGAATTTAATTTACCATCGATTTTTGCAAAAATATATAGGGTGTTCCATTTAAAAAAATGTTATTTTTGTGAATATCTCGAAAACCAGATGGTCAATTGTTTTTCTGTTTTCACCATTGCAATCAGCGGAAAAAATTCTACTAGTTTGCTAATTTAACCGACTTTGTAGCTCCAATAATAACGAAGTTAGCAATAGTGAGCCACTTCGCGCGAACACCCTGTATAATTTATTTTATAAATTCTCTTATGTCGTCGTTGATTATGCAATATCTGCTATGTGATAAAAACGAAATTTTACAGGAGACACTAAAAACATTTTATTTCAATGAATGTTTACTTAGTTATCCTGTTTTTGTTTTCTAAATTTAAATAATGGATATTTTCTTTTCTACACGTACCAGGTGTTACCACATTACAAAGTAGACATTTCTAATACTGATGCTACTAAATTCGAAAAATTGGTAAAATTACACATAGCAGATATTGCGTAATCAACGACGATGTACTACTTCCAAAATTCCTCAATTGTTCGAAAAAATTGCTAGAAATTTAAAATAAAGATTTTCAAAAATGGAAAATATCAATCAATTAGGAGGTGTTAGATCGTAGATTTAAATAAAAGAATGTCCTCAAAGGAAATTATTAATAATTAGTTAAAGTTTTCCCGAAACTTTCTGCGTGGATAAAATCTTACACACTTGCCCCGTAAATTTCAAAAAGTTGAGTCAAGGATACCAAAAAAGGTAAAATTTCCTATAGACGTTTTTTTACATTTCAGTCCAGACTTTTAATGTTTAATATTTGATAAGTACTTGAATTTTTTAGACATCGTCTATTCCATCTATTGTTTAGTTATTATTTCAAGGTAATTGCCAGTGAAAAAAACAGTTTAATTGACGCCAAACCTTCTATTGATTGACAAATATTTTTTTAACGCAAATAAATTATACTTTAATAAGTTCAATAATAATTTGATGCTTCATGGAGAAATTCCATACCCACAACATTTTTATTTTATAAAATCCACGTGTAAAACCTAAAATATATTATTTAGCAACAATTTCTATTGTGGTTTGTTTGTCTTATCTTATCAGATCGAAAACACTTGAGAATGTTGTTGATTTTACTCAGCACATCCCTCGCTGTCTACAAAATAACGAGATAAAATTTTTCAATATGTTAATCCTGTGTTTTATTTTATTTTACAGCTAACATATCCGAAACGATAACCGATGAATTAATGCAAAGGTGGTATGGACCTGATGTGATAGTAGCTGAAATAAATCGCAAAAATCAGCCACCGGTTCATATGAAAATGGCTGATGTTCCAGTTACGGAAAAATTAGAAAAATTCGTCGAGGATGTCAAGTAAGTGATTATCTGGTGTGATCATTTTGTGGTTTTTTATTGTTTGATCGTGAGATTAATTGTATTATTTGTTGATGGGAGGCTGATTGTGATTTATGGTAATCGTTCATGACTCGACATGATGTTATAATTGTGATTTATCTGACCAGTTTTAATTTTTATTTTCCATCTCTGGATAAGAGATATATTGTTATTGGTGCACAAAAACTCACAAATATTTACAAATGACGCAAATAAAGTTATGACATTTACAAGTAGGTATATTCATGCAGATACTTTAAATTAATCACCTGGTTTAAAAGCGAAAATGCCAGACTTACCAATATTAATATCAACATTTCTTAAGATTTATATATCATTTATAAATTTTATGGCACGTGTCCAGAAATGTGCAGATAATATATGAGCCTATCTCGATTATTTTTTTAAATAATTAATAAATGAACATCACCGGATTAGATTGTTTAAATTCCAACTTGAAATATTAAATTTTTGGAACCAACTCAGTATAATAATAATTATTTTGTAAAAATAATATAAAGTAAAACGTGACCTCCCTAACAATTGCGGAAACAAGATGTTAAAAATAAAACTAGTACGTCAGCAACTTTAAAATGAAATTGTAACAAATTTCAAGTAAAAATAACCAATGTCTATTTCAATTTCCTTTGCCAAATTTTGTTTTGTTGTTCTAATGTCCCTAGACAGCTTGGAGCCTACCGTTGCAACTATTTATAATCAAGCAAGTTATTTATTGTTCGTTTATAATTTCAACAGAATTAGTTTCTTGTTTTTGTACCAGTTAAAGCTAAAATATTTTGTTAGCGCTTTATCTAATTTTTTGGTAGAAAAGTCAACAAATTTTGATTATAATTAAATATTATTAATGTGTGCGATGATAAAATTATTGCGAAACCAGTTCCAAGCAGATAAATCTGGCAGTAAAGCACATAAAACATACTTGTACACACATAGTTTTGTTTTTGGTTATTTTTCAGCATAAACTACCTCGGGATTTATTGTTTGTGTGTGTAAAAAACACGTGTGACGTTGGAGGTTTCGTATGGAATAAATAGCCCAAGCAGCCTTTAAATCCGAATTATTTATCAGTTTATTTGTTTACCAATCAAGTGGAAATTTTCTTCAAAATGGCGATAAGATTATTTTAATCCCGCGAGAAGGAACGAGCACATATAAATATGTTTTTATTCGTGGTGTTATTAAAAGTTTGTTAGATACAGGAGTAGACATACAGTCATACTTGATTAGCACACTGTTGATGTTGGTTTACTTAGTTAATTAGCATTGTTTAAAAAAATATAGCTTGACGAAGTAATAAGTGAGTTGGCAGTAGTACCCAACACGATAACGCATAGTTTTATTTTTAAAAATATTTTCGTGTTCTAAATTTACCGTTGGTGCTGTTTCTGACAGTCCATTGCGAATTTTACCATGAAACGTATTAACCAATTTGTACCTGTCCGCATCAATACCTTGATCTTATATAACAAACTCATCCGCAGTAGTACGAATAATAATAATAGTGGGTGTTTGTTGTTACTTAGGTAACTAATTTAGTGAGTGTTAGGGGATGTAGTTTTTTTAATGTATGGTTTTTTGTTTTAGAAATGGAATTTATCCGTTGACGGCCTTTGGTGCCAAACAACCCCCACCGGCCCGATCAAGGGCCATTTCTCCAGAAATGGCGGAGTCTGTAAAGTCTGTCACGCCCGAACCAGTTGACGTAGAAAATAGGAAAATAGTTAATATGATGTGTGATGTTAAGTCCAAAGAAGAAAGCTGTGATTTATTGGTATGTTTGCTGGGGGTTACCAGAAGTTTTTTTTCGAATTATTTGTTAAGTTTTACAAAGTTTGAAAACATGCTACAGATTTTTCATGTCTTGCAATAGTGTCTCTAACGGACAGTCGTACTCAGGTTTAGATCTTGGAAATTATAACTGATTACGTTTAAGTAGACGTAAAAAGTCGGATTAAGAAAATAGACATCTAACTTTTTCTGCTCGTTTTTTCTTACAACTCTCTAAGTTGCTCAATACGATATTTCAAGAGGTAAGAAATGTGCGATTATTGAGATATGCTATTTACAAATTGGAAAAAGAATATTTAGATTTGGAGCAAACGGATCATACATTTTAGCACCTCTATATCTGATAAAATAATCACAGATTCACCGCGTCAACTGTATTTAATTACAATCATAGTTAAAGTAATCTTCCTTAATAAATTAAAGTTCAAGGTAGTTGTGACGTAAAATAAATTTAATTGCAGAAGCTAGTTTTCATCTCGGAACTGAATATTAAATTAATGGAAAGTTCCCTTTCATGAACAAAATATGCACAAATCAAATTATACAGTACCAGGTTTTTAGTAGGAAACAGGAAAGTAAGTCGCATCCATTATTCTATTTACAAACTAGGAAACTTTTTTGTCCGAAATAAATATGAGGTTTGGCTTGCTTTTCGTCCACTACTTGAAAACTTTTCCTTTGTTTTTATTTTCAGCTATTAGCTATATTAATCATAAGCTATAAGCGTGGATAAAAATGTAAGAAAGTAGATTTTGGGGCTTATTTATTTGTTTATTGTTTTAGTCAATTTTGGCTGTTTTTCATTGAAGTTCTTAAGTTCTTAAAAAATTATGAATCATTGTATTAAAAATTATATTATAAAATGGAGAAAATATTAATTCTTTATTAAACCAAGTTGTATTTTAAAAACTTTGTTGAAGAGTAGGTGTAATTATTTGATATAGAATTATAAATAAGATAAAGTAACGAAGGTCTTCGGATTTCTTTAAAAGGTCGCTGTTTTAAGGACACTTTTTGATAACACCCGAGAAAATAAAAATCGCTTGTCTTTGTTTTATAAAACAATTACATGAAAATAAAATTTAGATAAGTGATTTACATTAATACGTAATCATTTTAAACAAAATACTTTCGTTGAAACTTACAAAAATTATATATTATAAATATTTTTATTTCAGTTGACGATTGTGCTTAGGATGGATGATAAAATGAATAGACAACTTACGAGTTGTGTTTCACGGGACGACAACCCGAAAACGCTAGCCCAAGAATTAGTACATTACGGTTTCATAAATGAGGTACGTTAAAGTTGAAGAGTCTGTATCTGAGTATAAATGTTGTTTTTTTTCGCAGAATGACCGTGATAAAATAGCAAGTTTAATAGAAGAGGCATTACAGAATTGCAGTGGCCACAGTAGTCCAACACATAGCTTTCAAGCTAGCATACCATCATCGATAACCACATCTTCCCAACCACCGTCATTGCTTAACGCCGTACCACCACTAACGTCGGTCACCACAACTCCGACTCAAGTGCCCATGCACACCACTAGTTAGTAGTCATACTGCCAATGCACCTTTTATTTTTATAGGATAAAAAGAATCTAGTGAAACAAACAACATATTACACAACAGACAGTGTTTATGAAATTTATCTCTAGAGACAATAATTATTGACCTTTCTAACTATTTTTTTGTTTGGAAAAACAAATAGGAAATCACCCAGATATTGAATTAGTATTTAACCGAATTTAAAGTGATCACTACTGTGAAAAAGGCGAATACTTTTTTAGTAATTCGACACGTCAATTTGCCCCCTGCCTGCATTTCTTCTCTAGGCTAGGTGTGTGTGGTGTGTGCAGAGGAAAGGTGGAGTCTGATAGTAGTAAAATAATGAAGAAGACTGTATAACTTTGCTTGGACATTGCGCTAGTCATGCGACCATGTGTAAATCTGTGATTAGAGCTCCAATGACAACACTGGACTGTTTTTAATTATAGGTTTCATAATACATGTGATCTGTTTAAACAATGTAAATTAATGATAATTTTATAAAAAGAAAAAATTCAAGAGCCCGCTGTAAAACACGGTCTACTTATCAGTAAAATTTATAATCACCTTAGTATGTCTATTACTGTCCAATAGATTATTCTTCACAATCAAACCTATTATTATTCGTTTTACCGTGGTACATCTTGTTTTCTCTTTATTATTATGATTATTATTAGTAGCATTCGATTTAAGTTTTATTGGTAAGTCGATAAATTTAGCTTCCGTTCTTTCTAAGTATAAAAAAGAAAAGCAAAATACTCGTTGCAAATATGTATTATTGTTTGCCCCTTTGAGACTGATGTAATAATATTTAAATAAGCTTAGATGGTAGTCTAATCAGGACAGGACCAATTGTATATGATTGAAAAAAGGGATAATAATGCTGTTCACTGTAAAAACCAATTAAAGAAATGGGACGCTCTAACTATAGCACTGCTGATTTCCTTTTTGGATAGCGTCCAAGTTAGTCAACGAAATTACTGATGGTTTGTTTGTTGGTTAAGTTTTTGGCCTATATTATTACTGTATAAAGTGGACACAGTTATCTTATCCAAGGGAAATCGGTTGTTTCTTTAGATTCAGTAGCAAAACAGCAATGTGAGGTTTCAATAAAAAAAAGGTACAATTACTGTGATTTTTTTGTTTTTATTTTACACATCACGTCTGTCAAAGCCATGATCTGTTTGCAGTTTCATTTATCGTAATTTAACTCACTTAAATTTCAAGATTTAATGATTTTTTTTTTAATTTAAATAAAATATTTGTGGATTTGTGGGAGAGTAGTTGCCATTGAATTTGTAATTATTAACTGTGTTTCTACAGCAGTTTCAAAGTGTTTCTAACTGTCGAGCATTGGCAGCTTGGCCAATGAGATTTCTGCGGAAAATATCTTGTTGAGATTTGATGTGCACAGTTTTAAACTGCTATAAAACCGCAGCTATAATTACCCTTACATAATTTCCGCTTTTACATGGCTGCTGATTTAAATAATATACATAATAAATATAAAATGTTTGAACAAACACTTATTGTAAATAATATAAATACTTATTAAATAATTTGTATGAAAATTGTAGATATTAAATTTTTTTATTGAACTCAAAAAATTATTAGAGGGAAGCCAAGGAAGAGATAGAGAGATAATGATAAAATCAGAAGTCCCATGTGATAATACGCTCAAAAAACTGTTTCAAAGTTAGTGTGTGTGGTTGATGACTAAACCATGTTATTTTTCTGTAGATTTGTTCGTTTATATGGCGAGGATAGCATACACGACGAGTTCTGTTCAGTTGTAAGAGCCCCTACCCCTTGCAACTTATATACCAGATTTATTTCATAGGTTGTGGCTTCGGGTTGCTTGAAACTTATTTTTTTGTTTTATAACGGATCACCTATTTCTCCAACACTGTAATCTTGTACGACACCCTTCGAAATACAATGTATTGTTCTTCCGTAGGAATGCGAACGACCATGCAGAGATTTATAATATGGTTTGATTCATAAAGTTTTCGTTTCTCGTATTTATCCGCCTCTATTTATGTAACCGAGATATTTTAGATTTTATTTTTTTACTTATTTATTTTGTAGTATATCCAACAGTAAACAGCGTTGATTTTATTTAGTAACACGCCGCGGCTTATCAAGCATTTGGTAAGGCTGTTTTATTTATGTGTACAATATATTACTATTTTCTGCCTCTGCATGCTAGTTCAAGTAATTAAACTTGCTCACATTGAGCACACGTATAGGGGATTCTATAATGAAAGCTAAACAGAATAAGACTTTTGCATTTAATAGCTTCTGCCAAAACACAGTTTGCTGTCGTGGAATTTCGATTAAAATATATCACTTAAATTTTCTTTTATTAATATAAGGATGTTATTACATTTATACTTGCATTGAGTATATTTATGCTAATAACCACTGAGTGTTGTGAGTAACTGGATTATTTAAGTGGTTTAGTTTATATTGATATTACTTTTATTATATAATTTCGTAAATATTTCAGTTATTTGTATTACATACCACAGGCTGTTTACTGTATACCTAATTTAAAATAAATATGCAATATGGCCAATTTTGTAATATTGGTATAATTATTTCTACCTAAACCTACTTCCTTTCGAAGAACAGTAGAATTAACAAGGTGTGTAAATATAGAATTAATAAAAGTGAAAAGTGTAGGACGCCAAAATAAACTTTGAGTATAAAATAAAATTTTTCTAATAAAAATCATGCGTTTTTCACCTACAACATAAAGCTATCTCAAAGCAAAAAAATTCGTAGACCATGAAAACAACTCGACTTTTCTCCTATCTAAAATTTTCGAAAATTCTGTGTCGTATGCAACCCAACAAACAACAACGTTTGCAAGATTGTCTAATTTATATACAGTATCATTTAGTTGTGTAAAACTGACTTCTCAATGTTGCCAATAATGAAAAAGTAATTGCTAAAAAATATTTTTAGTTTTGCATATTAAAAAATTAACAATATATATCGTAAAATTAATGTAACGTAATGGACTTATGAACTTACACAATACCATATTTTTATTTTATAGTTTTTAAGTTCTAAGAGGACTGCTTGTTAAATTTCTTACCCAACGTTGGCAACATTGTTATTATCCATTACGTTGGTCAGCCTGTTTAACCGTTAAATTTAAAATGCTGTCAATATGAAGTTATATTTTTGTGTCCAAATTATCCCATTGTGAGACTATTTAAACTATAACTACCTGCAAAACAATATAAACCGCTAAAATGGCGTTCAATACTCCTAATAAAAAATTCACATCAAAAATGGCAATACCAGCATCCCCTTTCCTGAAGAAAATCGGTTTTGGAACAGGTAAAGTACCAAGTATTCAGCATATTATAACGTATTCCATGTACATATTTGCAGGTGTAGCTGTATATGAATTCACACGAAGTCCACTTAGTAACACCGTACGGTCCCCCTGGGCTTTAAAAAAAGTCACCAAACGAAATGTAAACAAACTCGTAGAAAAACGTTTAGTTGAGGAAGCTAACATTCTTCGCCAGCTTGACCACCTCAACATTGTTGGATTCAGAGCATTTGGTAAAGCCCCAGATGGCTCCAGCGTTCTAGCCATGGAAGAATGCAATAATTGCTTAGGTGACATGATTGAAAACCGATCAGAAAGCCAACAGGGGCCATTCTCAGCGGAAAATATTCTAAAAATGTGCCTAGACATTTCAAGTGCCTTAAACTACCTGCATAATACCGCCCTGTTACTCCATTGTGACGTTAAATCTTATAATATACTAATTAAGGGCGAATTTGACATTTGCAAGTTGTGCGATTTTGGTGTTTGTTTACCGCTAAAGAAGAACGGTGAGGTGGATGAAGAGAAAACTGGACCAGAACCGGAATTTGTTGGAACACCCGCTTGGTCAGCTCCGGAAATCCTTCAATTTCCCCAAGTCATTACCACTAAAGCTGATGTTTATGCTTTCGGTTTGGTTATTTGGGAAATGATTGCTTTAAGTCCACCAGTGGACGAAACTTTCCAGGAATCATTTGATGATTCGTTTAAATCAGAGGAGACGAGGAAGAGGCCGAATTTACCTGATGTGGACTTGGGCGAAGAGTATCAGTTTGTATTGGAGATCTTTTTTCATTGTACTGTTGAAGATTTGGCAAATCGGCCCACGGCTGAGATTTTACAGCATATTTCTGCAGAAATGATTTTGGAGAAGGAGAAAGTGCAAGTCGACGAGGAAATTATTGAAATTAATGAATAAATGTGGACGTATATCAAGGTAAACTTGAAAAATGTACTTGCAATAAAATTGAATTTTTATTTACTATAAAAGACTCTTGGATTCCTAGGTGTCTAAGAAATAAAAACCAAACACACTGTATAGGTATAAAATTTATTGTATTACATAAAATAAAGGTTATATACAAATAAAAATAATAATTCATTAAAAAAATAATTATGGCAATAGCCTAAATTGATTCAACGAGTACATAATACTCAATATAATTTCTTTTATCTCAATTACTATTTGAATTTAATTTTAAAAATTATATTTACACTTTAGTCCCGTTTTGTTGATTATGTTCACCAATCGTAACTTGCGTTACAAAGGGCCCTCTACTTCTACCAGTATTCCCTATCCGACCCTGTACGGGTTGCTGTCTTGGAAGCGAATTGGAATTTATATCTGGTGGTTGGCACATTTGCTGGGAAGAGGGCCCCATATGACCCATTGGAACATTCTGCCGAACACCTCTACTATTCAGGACAGACTGCACACTTTCATACTCGTAGTAATTTGAGACAGGCCTCAACTGATTGTCCACTCTGGTTTGGCGTTGGGAATGATACTGATGTTGCTTTCGACTGTAGTAAATTTAAAAATATACTAAAATAACTGTGCTCACAACGAGACATGAGAAAATATTAGTGGATAAAAACAAAGACAAACAAGCCAAAAATAAAGGTGCATACAAATGTTAGTAGAACAAACCAAAAAGCGAAAATTAAATAAAACAGCAGGACATATCAACTACATAAACTGAGGGGTGTAAACAGAAAATTACAGTGCATACCTTTCTTCCTCCACCTTTAATCTTTGCTGTTGAACTTGCAGACGCATCTGAACTATCTGACTATCAGATAGGGGTTCTTTGCGGCTGCGAGCAAAATACAATTGTACATGAAATAAACAGACATAAAACGAAAATACGTTGTTGGTAGTTAATGAAATAAGTCTTCGGAAAATCTGGCTAGAGGAAAAAAATATTTGGTGAAGTCTGATGTATTTCAGAGGCAGAATTTGTAGCTATTGTCCTCTGAGATACAAAAGACGAATTTTTGGGGAGCATACCAAACATTCATATTTATAACATAGTGTTAGTTACAAATGAAATTGTGCATAACATATAAAAGACAGCCTATCCCCCCACATAACTCCACAACCTAACAATTTAACATTTAGAATAAGTCACGAAAGCCAAACTTTCACGTTTATTACTTGCTCTGTATAATACAAATATTGAGTTTAGTTTCAAAAGAAGCAATGATTTAGAATCTTTATTTTGTACATCAAAGAGCTACTTTTGTGGAGTTATTTTATTTGTGCATTTTACCTTAGATGATTCTGCAACTCGTTATAGTTCACGTAATGTGTGAACGGTACTACTGAAGATTCCGTGATACCAGATCGACTACCAGGTCGGCCATATTCTCCGTATACATTCTGCTCTATCCTCTAAGAAAAAAAGTTATAAAACAGAATGAATTATTTGTTTAAACTTACAAGTGGCTGTCGATGTTCATATAGATTATCCCGCTCATCACTTTGGTAGTATGTATGCCGGTACTTCATCTGCTGCTCATGCATTTTCCGTTGGTCACTGCGATATTTCACTGGAGGCGCCACCGAATTTTCCGGAATAACCTACGAAAATTATCAATTTATTTAAATTTTTTGTCGTTTAACTTTTAAGTACCTGAGCTTGTTCTGCATGCCGATGCACAAATCCATGCCGTTGGTAAATGGGCTCTCTAGCAATTTGATGTTCCCTTTGTTGTTTGTGTTGATGGTGCAACATGTGGTTTTGCTGTTGTTGGTGATGGTGTTGTATGTGATTCTGTTGCTCCGGTACAACGCCTGAAAAATGAAAACATCTGTGTTAGTAGTTTATACGAAAATTACAAATTTTTTGCGTTACATTCTAATTGCGGCCGTTCAGGTTGAGTACTTTGGTTTTCATTGTGAAGTAAAGATGGTTCTGGTTGTTTTTGTTGTTGATGATTGGAGTGGTTTGAGTTTGATTCGACTTCATTTGTGCGGATGTAGTGCTGGTTTTCAAAGTCCATTTTGCGGTGTTTACCAAATCTGAAAAAATAAGTTTGACTGCTCGAACTTTAAGACTTCGACAGCTTGCTCACCTAAACATTGAACCAATGCCTCTGAATATTCCCGGTTTCTTCTTCCCCGCCTTAATTTTACTATCCAAAGCAGCATTCAATGACGATTGTCTTGGACCACCACGGACATTATTAAAACCATCAATTTCTCGCTCATTTTCCGTTGGCCCATCCAATAACCAATGTTTCTTGGCACCTAAAAAAAAATTATAGTAAACCAAAAACTTACAAATATTCATATCTGTATCATACTTATTTCACTTCGATGGTTTGGATCTACTATGTGCTTATCAACAGCTGCTCTGAAACTTTCCTCACAGCCTCTGCCACGAATAACTTTGAGGGCACCCGAGGGACCCCGGTAGCTATACGCTGGATCGCCTTCTTCTTGCATTTGAATCTAAAATAATCATGGAATTAGTTGTGATGAATGTTTACACTAGAAAACACGTACTTCTTGTACCATGGTTTGTAAAGATTCTAAACTGGACGATTTTTTCATGCCTAAGGACGGGCCCAACTGTCCTAATTTATCAGCATCTGGATTTAAAAAAGAATTATAAGCGATGTACGGAAGATTTGTAGTAGACTTGTTGATGATAAAGAGTTCATGAGTATAAATAATAAGAGAGAAAGAAAAAATAAAAATGCTTACACTCGGGATGTTCGGATGTACGATTTACGCTTACAACAGATTCCACAGAACCGACTCGTACTAAATTAGCTGGTAAAATGGAATGGAAAACATAAAAATATTAGCACAAAATGAAATATATCCTAAATGTTAGTTACAGTTGTTATTATAGCCATCAAATTTAAATTGCATGTAAATAAGCAAAACAACAAAATTAAACTAAGGCAAACTATATAGAAAAACCGAAACAACACCTAAATTATTACAAAATATTTTAGTACACCTGCAATTTATTTCCAATGGTGCATATTAACGATGGAGAATGTACGTTTTTTAACAATTGCTCCTTGAACACATGAATTATAAATAATCTAATCAGTGACATTGAAAAAAAATTATAGGCAAGGCATGCATTTCATACAAATATTATATTTGTCTAATAATAAATTCTTTGAGGAATTTATCATGCTAGCAATTGATTTTAAATTAACACCCACATAATTCATGTATTTAATTATGTTACATGTTCGTTGAACAATTTAAAAATTTGTTGTCAAGCCAATTATTAAATATTTAATTTCGTAAAAATTTAACTGGACATTTCTGAATCAGTATCTTATTTCCAAAGGATTAAAAAAAATTTAAATTATTTTTACTTAGAACTACATTTTAATTACTACAGTATAAAAACTACTCTACATATGAACTAATAATACAAACAAGAAAGTAAAAAAGCTGATGAATTTCTTGCACCACAAACACCCAAAACCCACAATCAACTACTTACTATCTTTACTTTTAATTCTCTCCTCGCGCAACTTCTTCGTTCTTTGGTACGTGTCCGTGTTCTTCGCATCTAATGTAGCATGCCTTTTCTCCGACATGCTCTGCCTCCCAAAAGCATCCCTTGAAAATCCTTGTGGATTTTCAAGCGACAATTGGCTAGCATACGTGGCATCTGTACCTTGTACTGTAGTTTGCGAGGATTCTGTACTTTTATCACAGTTGCTACCAGCCAAACTCGCTTTACCATCTGGTTCGTGATCGTTACGGTTCTCTGGTATGCTGCCGTTGGAGAGGTTCATTTTGTTGGTCATGTGGACGTTTATCCTAGGCCAAAAGAAAATTATTAGATTTCTTTAAAAAAAACTTACAGAGTAAGTAAATAAAGTGAATTTGGGTGCTTACTGTGAATTTTGATGCGTTAGCACACGTGAGCCATACTCGTCCTCAATAAGAATTGGTTCAGCTGGGTTCATATTCACAATAGTACTGGTCATGTTCCCAAACGAAGAATTATTCCCTAACATACTGGAGCTCCATGTATCGTGAGTTGCCTGTAATGCATCAACTTTAACCCATCGCCCAACACAAACTATCAAAATTTTACCTTATAATAACTTTCATTTCGTAACTGCTTATTATTGCCAGTCAAACGTTCCAATACTGGATTCCACGTATGCATAGAACTAATCTGCGTCTGGTGGAGCTTTGGCTTGTCAAATCCATTTGGAATTTGATGCGGATTAAAAATCACAGTTGTCGTTGAATCTCCACTTGCGCCCGAATTATCCGTAAGCGAATTAGGATCCGTTTCGTTTGATTTGTACAAATCATGACCGGACGATGATGTATTTAGAAGACCTGGATCGGATCTGTTAAAGCTTCTATTGGCACTGGGTGAGGATGCACGGCGTGCTATGGTAAGTGTTATGTTGCCTGGAACTGGTCCTTCTGTGTGCAGCATAGCCTTACGAAGCGTTTCCATTGCATCACTGTTGGATTGTTGTAACAGGGATATACCGTTTACGTTTAGGAGTTGATCGTTAGTTCGTAGGCGTTTGTCGCGAGATGCGGCACCACCGTTTATCACACTTTTGATGAAGATGCCCAAGTCTTGGGCGCCACTAGTTTTGCCTTTTACACTTATACCTAAACCTGCTTTTTCACTATCGTGCACTGGAATGTTGAGGGTGAGGATTTCGCGGTGTTTCCACGGGAAGACCATACTTTCGTCGCTTTTATCAGCAGGCTATGAAGGAAAGATGGTCAGTACAATTATAGTCTTCGTTCTTTAAAAATATTGTTACTAATCTAATCTAACGAAGGAGCTATTAGTAAATAAAGAAGTTTGTTAATAGAGAAAGTGTTCCTACAAACTACAAACTAAAACTTGTTCAATTTTAATTACATTGCTAATGTTGGCAGCCTCCTGAAACTGCGAGATAATTTTCGCAACTGAACCGTTTGTTTTCTCCGGCGTACGATTCTGTTGCAATGCCTGCAGATGACTCTGCGGCAGTGGTGGAATGTTAGGGGGCACATCATTATCATTTGATTTGTGGTCGATGGCAGCTCGGTCATCTTGCCTTTCGCCGTTATGTTCAACATCCTAGATGAAAGAGAACAACACGCTAAAGTGAATGTGACATACCAAACCAACATTGTGATATTAAACATTTACACTACGTAATGGGTATATGATTGCATTAGCTACAAAGGCCGAAGGCACGCGATTATCACTTACAATTACGCGTGGTAAACTATTATCCGGTACGTCCTCTTGTCGGGATACAACGATTTTAACTTTGCTGCCTGGAGGGGCGTTGCGGAGCACAGCCACGGCTTCCGCCTGGCTTTTGCCGGTCATTTCCACGTTGTTCACCTCTAGTAATCTGTCGCCTATTTTTAAACGGCCATCGTCCACGGCTGCTCCCTGTAATTACCAAATAATTAAGCAATGATATTAAAGTTATTATAGGTCACTCCACCTTCGGTATGATGTTTTTAATGTAAATGGGACAGTTTCCTCCGGCAGGATTGTCTCGTGTTGTGATGCTGAATCCCAGTCCGTGAGGACCTTTCGTCAGTTCTATTTCGATTTTTCGTCCGATTTTTCTAGTGTTTGCCGTTAGCAAACCCTTCAAATTTTTCGAAATCGCTGGCACTTTTTTCGTTGGAGATACAGTTGCTACCTTCGTGTTGGTACTTTCTGAAAAGGATAAGAAAAAAATACATTATTACCTATACCAGTTGAGAACTAAAATTTATCCTGATAGTTTAATCTTTTGAAAAGTGAGTTTTCCTATGTGTATTTAATTTAAGTAATCTATTGTTTGCTAAACATGTATTATCATAAAGACATAAAAAATATAATTACTAACATGTATTTCTGAAATGTGTGAAGAAAAAAATTTTGTATCTGTTTCACATTTTATGTTATAAAACACTTAGCTTTCCCAACAGCAAATATTTATTAATTCACATAAAATATTACGGCGCAATTGGCAAAGGCGTATTATTTTTATTACATTTAATTTTTTAAGAAATTAATATTTACGCAACGTATCAATATCAATAAGTAATTTTGATACTCATTGTTACTTACATCATGTTCCACAACATTAATTTTCGGAGCTTTTAAGCTTTTAAAACTATATATTACATTTCAACTTACGTTTCTGTTCACACTCCACCATGGAAACATTCTCTTTATCCTCAGGATAACTAGGGTAGATTGGAGGTGGCGGTTTCCGCAAACTTTCCAACCCACTAGCTTTAATTACCTTCAGTCTTAATTCCGACGAAGTAAGGGAAAGTTTAAACATATCTTGCACCCTAAAAAAAACCCCAACATAACAAAAATCACAATTTAAAACTCTTAAAACAAACCTTTGAAAGGGCATATTAATAAGATTTTGTCCATTAATTTCCACAATTCTATCATATATGGCTAAACGTCCATCACGGTCTATGCGACCACCTGGTTCAATACCTTGCACTAGCAGTCCTCTGTCTTTACCTAATCTATCATAATCAGGCACCACGTGAATACCTAGAGGACCTGGTTCATTTCGCAAGACTATTGTTTCACCAGAACCATCAGAGAACGGTGATGGACTGGTAGAATTATTCGCTTGGCCGAGGGGTTCTTTGCGACGGTACTCTCGAGGAAGTGATGTGCTGGTGTGAGTTCTTGAGACGGCGGCACGTTCGGCTGCTTCAGCCCAGCGATAACTACCAGAAAGAGAAATTGTTAATAAGGATAAGAAAATATTTAATTAAAGATTTCTTCTTCAAACTTACCCAGGTCCATCTCCTAGAAACTGCATAGACAGCCGATTGCTCCCATCCCTGGCCACCCTTCGAAATCCGGGTTCTTCATCCTCCTCTCGGTTTTCCTCCATCCATTCAGGACTCGCATAACCGGAGCTAGGGGGTTCCAGGATTAATGGAGCAGCACTCCATCTTTTGGTGTGTTCAGATGGAGCTGGAGGTCCAACGGGCAACTGATTTAAAGCTGGTTCGCTACCTCGACGTACTTGAAGAACACCAGGCACACCAGACGCAATTTGCTCACCTGTTACCTCAATATCAGTTCTGGGATAATTTGGACCGTACTTGTGCTCGCCATCCTGCAAGGATACAGTTTTAATTAGATGTAGGTATTTCGATATTAATAAATCGTTCATTATTATGAAACGGTGCTGATTATTTAAACCACAAAACATGTGGTGTTTGTTGTACAATGACTAATAAATTACTAGTGCTAGAACGGATGGTTCTAATAATAACTTGTACTACCTACTAAAACCGTACAAGGTGCTAACACCCACAATTATTATATAATAACGTATATAAACAGTGTGTCGTGCTCGTGGTACTTACGTGGAAAATATCCGGACTGCCAGTACCTACAGAGCTACCACTAGCACCATCACCGCCGCCATGGTGGTGAGTACCTTCGCCATCCTCAAAACTAGCGAGGATTTGTTCTCTGTCATCTGCAACGTCACTTAGGCGGTCATCCGGATCTAGGATGCCACCACCTTGTGACTGGAGATTGTGTACAGACACCCAGGAATCAGCACCCTGGAAAAGAAGACGAAAGTGTTAGGTGACTTAGGTGTGGTGTATTATGCATTCAAGTAAAAAAATTGTATTGTTCTTGGTGACCTAAGAACCTGCTAGTGTTTATGGTAGTATTCTCTCAAGGCCGCGAGTACCAGACCTTAACTTTTTTCACGGTGAATTACTTTTTTCTTTAAATATGTTATTTCTTTTGTGTGTAGTTTGGTTCTAAGATGGTTCAAAGTAGTTTCTTTGTTTTGGTTTTAATGTATTAATAACGAAATATTTTGTGTAAATAATTGGAAAGAAAGTTGAGAAATTTACGGTCGAAATACACATCAGCACATGTTCCTACATAACAACAGAGAAACCTTGCAGAGCAATAAATTTTCTTCTATATTCATAAAACAAGGCAAAATAATTACAATAATTAATAGTTGCCGATATCGTTTTTGGTTATAATAACCTTGGGGAATGAATATTCATGAGCGGAAACAATATAATTGTATTGGTTTCGATGTTAATGAATGATAAAATCGAAGAGCGAGCTTTCATAAAATTTCTGTGGGTATGCCGAGAGAAAACCAAAAATAATTGGATCATTTCAGATGGTCAGGTGTTCTTAATTCAATAAGTCGTGAGACACAATCAATGTCGCGCGCCGAATGATGGATTCCAAGTGAAAGTACTTTTTCAGCTGGCGAATTCTGGCTAGACGGGTCTTTCAGATGGATCTGTGCACTTTCATTTGTGTGTTGGGAAGGTCTTTCACCCATTCATGTATAACAAATTACAACCATGTTGGAAACTGAAGCTTTCGTTAGGATAGCGTTTGCAATAATTGTGCCTATTGTGGTGTTAAAGGCTAGTTATTTTTGGTAAAGATGATGGTAAAAGTGGTGAAAAACTTGAAGAAAAATTTATGAACTAAATTTCTAAATAAAGGTCAGGCAATAACGTTAAATATGAAAATAAATCCCGGTTATAAAATTAAATTAAAACTTTGTAAGATGTTAAACATTATTTCTTCTGCCAGTACTTAACTGTTAATTGCATTGGTGTAATTTTATGCATCAAACAGTAAATCAATATTAATAACAAAAAAAATTACCACACGCATACACATCAACACGTAACTTACTTCATCCCATGCCAATACAACAATAATCGTACTTTAATTATTGCTTTTCCATTCTCACCAAGTTCATGAAAGCACATCTAATTTCTCTTTACCGCTGTGCAAAAACCTTCATTAAACTTTCAATACCTAACAAATTAACCCTCACACATCAACAGGAAAGGTTAAACACACCGCTCTCTAGTTCACGTCCTTTGGAAATGCCACTGAACTTTCGTGAAAATAAGACCACAGACCTCCCATTACAAAAGTTCTAAGAAATTTGACGAGACTTTGTACAGGAAATCCCATTGCTGAGGATAATTGCGAGTATTTTTAGCACATTCGTCGTTTATAACCGATAACAGGTTGGGCGAGATGGCGAAGGTATTTCGATTGGGTTAGGTCAGGGGAAAGGCACAATGAATAACTGGAATTTATCCATGTTCCGTGCAGCTTTTGGGAAAGCACTTTGTTTGAACACTTCAACTAAGTACCCAAAAGAAATCAACAGAAACATTCATCAACATAAATAATGCAAGCCAGACTATGGTAATTATAGTCTATCAAAAGTACTGCAGTCAAGAATGTCGTTTACATTACACATGGTTATTGTCTTGAAAAAACCTTCAATATTAGAGATACAACAAAATTGATAAAATAAATTTGCTCCGGTTTGTTGCATGAGAGCGGAAATACACCCTGACATGGTCTGGCTAGCTTAAGGTATTCCAGTACACTCGGAGAGCGTGTGTGTATTTAATTTCATTAGATTTCTTCGAAATTTTTATTTCAACAGAGCTTGTTGTTGAAGTTGCTGCAAGGGAAATATGCAGGTACAACTTATAGGAAGTTATTGGTTAAATATTTCTGTTTCGAGTTGAACGACATGTAAATTGCTTCACAGCATTTGTCCTAATCATTTTTTAACAGGAGTAAATGAGCCTTGAAGTTGAATTGTACTGGTACAAGAAATATTAAAATATATAAAATTCTGCACTTCTTCAAGTTCGTACTGAAACCGCTCAGCAAAACCGAGTAAAATAGCTAAATTATTCACATGTCTGTGCCCATTTTCTAATTAAAATTTTGTTCATAAGTGAAATTTAACACGTTAGCGCTCGCATCCCATGTAGATATTTTAATTCTATTTAAATTTTCCACATTATTGTGATAAACAACCATTAATTAACTGAGAGAAAGAAATAATAAACTATTTTAAATTGTAAAATACGAAATAATTGAAACGCACTACGAACCAAACTGGGTTTGTAGTCCATTTTAGTCATTCGATTGCAACCGATTGCATATTTTCCAAGAAATCGCCTAATAAATCCGCAAATAAGGTAATCAATCCTGACAAACAGGCATAAGAGATAAGGACTTATCCAAACACAGGAAGTGAATTGGAAAATTAACGCTGACTTGGCGGGATTGTTTTGTTGTATCCGTTTTTTGTTCTGGCTTGAAGTAGAAAATCTCACGTTTAGATATTTATTTTAATTTAAAACAAACAAGGACATTCTGTTTTTTATCGTTTAAATATTCCCACAAGTAGGCAATTTTTTTGGTATAATTATCAACCTTGAATGGCATTTTTAAAGCATCTAATCTCAACACCAATAAATAAGTTATACTTATTTTTTAGTTTCATCTATAGATATAGTAGGTACTTCTTAGATTTATGATGAATCACTTGCACATTTTTATTCAGGAATGAGCAAATTTAACAGAATTGGATCTTATTCAATATTACAATATTCTAGCAGGCAGCGTATTTACCAAATTTTGGTACAATTCTGGCGTGAAACTGTCCCAAATTTCTTCTATTTTGGTCTTTGTCCCCAATGGTTCCTGGTGGATTATTACGTAGAATACGTTTAATTTTATGCCAAAGAGTTTCAATGACATTTAAGTCCGGACTGGATGAGGGCCATGAAAGCACCTTTATGTCGTTTTCCCCAAGTTCCAAAACTGCGATTTTTTAAAAACAGTCGTTAGAAAATTACGTCACATTTTTCAAGTGCAATTTTAAAGCTACGAAATATGCCTAAAATCACCAAATAAAGAATTGGGGATTTTTTTGTGCATAAAACCAACATCCATCCAGCTTTGCAATAAAGTAAATTTTACCAAAATCCAACCAGTGGTTCCAAAACTGTGATTATTTTAATGTAGGTAGCACCCTCAAAAAACGCATTTTGAGAAAAGTGAACTGTGAAACTCGAAGAAAATGCAAACAAAATTCATATTAACATTTCAGGATTTTTTCAATATAGTACGATTATTGAGCTTTGATTTAAAGGTTTTTTGATAAAATTCCAACCAGCGGTTTCAAAACTGTGATTTTTTAAAACAGTTACTAGAAAATTCTATCATTTTTAAAGGTGCAACTTTGAAGCTCCGATAAATGCCTAAAATCACCAAATAAAAACTTGTGTAACTTTTTTGTAAAGAAAACCAACATCCAGTTTTGCAATAAAGTAAATTTCTTCAAAATCCGACTACTAGATCCTACGTTTTGAAAATAATAATTCTTTGTTTCTACAATTTTCCCATCGTGTTGGGTTAAAGTGCCACAGTTTTGGAACCGCCGAGCGGATTTTTACGAAATTTACGTTTTTATATAACCAAATGTTGGCATTATAACAGAAAAAACCATCAATATTATGGAAGTGAATTTAGATAACTTTTGCGCGTATGGAAAAAAGACAATCAAATTTACTTTTGTCCGAACATTTAGTTGTTAGGGCTCGTATTAAGAGTGCATCAACAGAATCTAGTCCAATGTACTTATTTCTAATAAAAAGTGAGAACTTTCTTCAACTTTTTCGAATTAACGCCAATATTTCGCTTTTACTAGAGATTTACTTTAAACCTATCTTTAAAAATAGTAAACTAAAAAATAAAGACAATAAATTAACGAAAAGAGTGATACAGAAATAATACGGATATAAGTAAATATTTTTACTTCAGATATTAACAAACATATAAGACACATAATAATAGATAACACGAGTCAAGAATGGCGTGTGAAGAGTTAAAAACCTTAAATTTCTTTTCATAATTACAAAAATAGTGAGCATGAGAACAGCGTCAAGCTAATTGCTCTTTTATTAGCAAAGCATTGTTTAAAATTGAGCATATAAACGTAAAAATATTTAATAAAATATATATTTAATTTAAGACGAACAGTCCCCTTTAGAATTTAAACGAATTATGCCCAGCGTGTTCAGTAATTGCAAATAGCAAATAATAATAAATAAAGCTTTTCAGAAACATTATTTACAGTTTTGCTAATGTATAAAATATGCCGGGGAGTTACAAAAATGCGATATCGTAACTGTAAACACGTCGAAAAAAGTAATCGTGTTTTTGCACTGTATAAATTTTATTCCAGTGATGAGTGTTGAAGACGAGTCTAGTTCTACTGATTTTTTCAAATAATTGCCTCATTAAATTGACGGTTCAATGACGCAGTGATAAGAGTTATCATTTATCAGATAATATCTAAAATACCAAACATTTTCTCCGTTATTTTACCTTTTTCAAAGGATCTTTCTCCCGGTTGGGTGATGGGCGTGTAATCGAAATTCTCGATGTGGCTCGTCCTGGCACATTTCTCTGCAGTTTTTCCACATTATAAGTCTGTCGCCATCCGAAAAGTTGCACTAATTTCTCCGCCACTTCCGTACACTTATTAGGTCCTACTTGAAGTGTTTGACATGTATCAAACATTTCACATTACAAAGAACAGTCGTCATCAGAAAGGCACTTTAATAACACCTTTTTATCATTATCAACTACTGTGTCACAAGACAAGAGTTTAGCCGTTTCTTTTGTTGTGTTTTGTAAGATAGTATTACGTTTACACAACATGTATTATGATAGTCCTCGGAATTTAATTGCAAAATTCTGTTGCTTTGTGTCTTCTAGTTTTAATCTGCAAAACTGTTGAAATGCATTATTTTCTGTTTTGCGACTATATTTGTCAATAATATTGGACGGAGTTGTATGCACCTTGGTTGCTTATACGGAAAAATCTAAACAGGCTGCAATGTCCTTGAAATAAAAGAACTTGCATAGCCTCAGGTTATAATACCAAGAAAATTCTACATGAAGGTATTTTCGTTATTATGATTTTTTTCAAAACGTTAATCACACCGTCGCGTCGTGCATATGCACTGAATAAATCATTGCAACAAAAAAGGAATGCGCTGTGGTATTTTGCTAACATATTGAGTAACAGTTTCCAATTGAAGATGAAGACAATACTAAGGATTATCTAGGACAAATCTCTATTATTGTTTGTTTAGTTTAGAAGAAAACTTCGTTTCAGTTAGTTAACTGTAGGCGCTATTACTTGGGGATTGGTTATTTGTTTAAATAATTAAGCATTTAAGAATTACAAAAAACAAGAAAACTGGTAATCGACAGTGCAAACTTGTAGTAGGTACCGAAAACTACAGTTAAAAACTATGTAATTGCACGATTTTCTCATAGCACACCAGGGCGACCTTTGTTGTTTTTTATAACCCGAAATAAATTGTTCACAGAAAAAAAAACTCAAAATGAAACTAGATTAATTGCGCAATTAAAAATTAGTTTGTATGTGTTTAAAGTTTAAACTCACAGTTTATAATTTTGCTGTGTTAACATTCTCTCACGGCAACAAAATTATACAGGTTTCCTTCAGATGGAATTAGTGTTAAATGTTGTATCAATCATTACTGGCGTTATAAATTTATACCCCCCAGGAATAATTGGAAATAATTTGAGAAAGTAAGTAATAACTAATAACAGACTAAAAACTATGTGTGTGTGCATTGCTGCCTACTTGCATAATGTAGAATATTTGTGATTTACATAACTTAGCGGTCAAGAAAGCTATACTAAAGTTAACAGTATTATTCTGTATATTCATGTTTTTAATAGTGCGAATACCATAAAAATAGCGGCTGTACAGGTTGTACTTTATTTTAAATAACCCGTACCGCACACTTTTTTTGTCAATAATAATGCATTGCAGTTTTGGTTTGTATTGGGAACAAACTGGAACATAACCGTAACAGAAAAAAGTGGTTGTAAAAAATATACATACAAGAAAATATAAACTGAATATTAAATCAGAATTTCAGAATATTATCTTGGAAAATGTGTGATATGTACAAAAACTAAAAATATCCAAATATAATTTAAATCCTTGATAATACCTATAAAGGTAAGGCTTATTTGTCCATGAGATTACTTGAGGAATGCACCTGTTCACTTATCTTATATTACCTACTTTAGAAACACTCAGTATACGACTCATATTGCCAAGTATCTCGGTGAATCTAAATATTTTCTGAGGTTTATTAAATATTTCTGCTCTGTATGCTTCTCCATAAGTGCGAAATATTTTAAGGGGTAAAATAATTGTAAGACAAAGATTATGGACTTATATTTTCAGGAATATAATATGTTAATTTCGAGATACACTTGCATAATATCAAAAATACATAAGATAACGTTTTTTTTATTGTAAATCCCCCCGAAACTTTGATTTTACGATTTATATCGCGCTTGTGCAATCCTCTGCCGGCATATAGATTAAAAAATACACCTAAAAAACTGTAAAACTGTAATCTTTATTACATGGATAATAAAATTTTAAATTATTTTTATACAGTTTCTGTGCAATATAAATTACTTTATCTTTACATAATTCCCCATCCTCATCGCATCAAACGCTTCAAATACTTTTCTAATTATAACCACAAATACCTCTCCAACAAATAATAGTTAATTAAATCATAACAACACCGATTAACTAAGCAAAAAGCATACACAATTTTTGTAAATGGTATGAAACACAACGGAAGCCACAGTCTTCTTACTGTAAATTATTCATTAACAGGAAATAGGCATAAGTTTCTTTATATTGGTATGCCAGTGCGAAACGAATTGATTTAATCATATATTTTTGGTTTAATAACTCAAATAATTTACCACTAGTTACAAGGAAAAAAGCTATGAACACGTTAAATAGCATCAGGAACTGAATGCGGAGGAATCCGTTGAATTAATAAAAAGCTGCAGGGTTTAATAGAGCGGAAGGAAAAGACAATCGCTGATGATGGTGAAACAAACAGAAACAAATAGTGTCTGTTTGTGGATTGAATTATAAGAGAAGTGGCGCAGATGGATTCGCAGGTGAAGACTATAAGGCGGATTTTTTATGAGAAGGCCAACAGATGCATTTAATGATTCAGTCCTAAAATTCTCATAAAGACTGATTGATTCAAAATATCTCTAATTTTAGAACTTGTGTCTTTAAGACTGTAATAAAACTTTAAAAAATTTGCAGATTTTTGCGATTTACTTCGCTACAAAGAAACAAGTTAGTTCTACTAAAAAATTGCACTAGGATGAAAATTCGTCAATAATTCAGGATATTATTGCTTATTTTACCTTGAATTTTATATTTTGTTTACTTTGGACTATAATAATTATTTTTTTGAATTTTCATTCAGTATTTATACGAGTACTTTTTCTTTACCAAAAGCATTGTGTTGGGTTACCAAATTATTCCACCTTGGAATGTCGAATTTTTTGCCAAGGAACTAAGCTTCTTATGCAAATTACTCGTAACCCTGCCTTGTTATTTGTCCACATACCTAAATAACACTTTCCTCTTCCTTTTTTAGCTTTTACTACAGTTTTCTGAAATCTTTTCAGAAGGCTATTACTTACTGTAAAAGCTACTAGGTTATCAATCTTTTTTTTTGTATTGTCCTTGATATTTTTGAATTTAATGCAACTTTTCATTCGGTTTAATTTCGTTAGGCGTATTGTAATCTAATCGACCTACTCTATGCTCCATTGTGAAAGTTTTTATGCGCGAGATATAAAATAATATACAATATGCAATAGAAAAAATTCGCTTTTATTATTGAAGGTTTTTGAAACTAAAAATTCATTTTATGCAATTCATTACTGGATTGAACAGTAAATTAAATTTGCAGAAAGGAAGACTACTCGTACATTTATAGTGTACTTTCACAAGAAATGCACAAAAATTGTTTAGAACTAAATACTATAGACCAGAAATGTTTCATAATCAAACTTTAATTCTATTTCCTTTCTAGTATAATATAAACCATTAAAAAAACGTACATTATACACTAGACACCTGCGTATACCTAATACAATAATCATAAAAAAATTGATTAAAAAATATAAACATCAGATTACAGTTCACACACACACATAACTATTCCTGCAAATGTCAACTACTTTTTAATACAGCACAATTATTTCATAGTTGATAAACAAACAAAATGCACGTTGGCAAGCACGTATCCGGTCCATAGATCGAGGCATTTTCCTTATAATTTATTGCAAAAAAGCGTTAGTACCATTTAATAGGTTTATTATGTTTAATTATGTTCGATTTCATTTCGAATCTATTTCATAGTGAAAAAGCCTAACTGCTTCTAATCATCTATAAATGATTGAATAAATTCAATAAGCTAGCAATAATTATTGTCGTGTGCTACTTCAGTTTGTAAAATAAATTGGAAGGAAAGCGTCAACCATTTTATATTTATTTAAACGCGCTTGTAGGTAATTAAATTTTATATTCTGTTGTTTCAGATTAGGCACACGCAAATATTTATATTGTGATTATAGACACATAAAGGTAGATTTTAGCTTATTATAGAAACTATTTTCGTGCAAACCTTGAGGCTTTTTACAATAAAATCAAAAGAAATTTTCTCAACTAAAATATCAAGCAACCAAAAAAAAAACTAATGCATAAAACAGCCGTCCAGTATCATCATTACATATAATAAAACCGAAATTTCGCAAAAAAAATTACTTGAACTCCATCATCAACATTTCTATCAAATAAATTCCACTTTCTATTCTTCATGTATTGGCAACAATCACACTTGATGCACAATTACAATGTGGATCGTGATGCAACTCACAAACAAACACTCGGTGTATGAGCCAGAGGAAAAAATAGGTAATTGTAAATCACCTGCGAGCGCGACCGAACAACATTTCCAACTGAGTTTCGTTGAGTACCGCAGGAGTTGCCGCATATCAGCTGGTGTACCTCGCACAGGTGGGAGAGAGTACCTCGTACTCGTACTATCGCCACCAGTTTTCCTGCTGCAAGTAATTTCTAAAATGTGTGATGGAGAAAATGCATGGGTGATTTTTTGGGGCTAAATTTTAAACCGTACTAAACCGTAGAAACTGCTCCATATCTTAAAATTATTACCATTTACACAGGGTGTTTAATTATGGTTGTATATCAACTAAATTTCTAAACCGGAAAAAATTAAAAAATAATTAATTCCTCAAACAAACAAAAACATTTTCCTTTCTAATAGTTTCATCGGATGTTAAACATAAATTTAACGATCAGTTTCTAATGTTTTCATTTCCTAAAAACACAGTTTGTTGATTCATTGCGGCTTTATTTTCCAAAAGTACATAATAATTTTCTATTGACTTATCAACAAACAGCAGCACTTGCCATAACAGCACAAACACCAGACCCGCTCAAGCATAAAATAACTCATAATTACCGTAAATCTTTCCTTTTTGTTTCAGAAAAAAACTATATTGCAAGGAAAGCAAGCCAATTTGAATAACAAATGTCCTGTTCCACTGAAAATAAAAATGAAAATACCTGCATATACACACACAACAATGTACAGAACCTGGGAGTGGTGCCATAATATAACCGCCTGATGGTATTATATTTGTACTACATGCTAGGAAAGTGCTAAATGATAATCACAAAGTAATCTTCAAGTTATAATAATGTTTGTTGTATGTCAGAGTTAAATACACCAGGTACCGCATTGTATGCAGAACGGTTATATTGTTGTACATGATTTCTTGTTATGGTGATTAGATCTCAAAGAAGCCGGTGATATGACAATTTTAAAAACGTAGGAGTTGGTTTTCATTGTGAGAAAAATACGCAGCAATGTATTTTATTTTAAATCATAGTTTACAGTAAAAGTATGAAATATAAAATAACATAATTTTTGGTTTATTTTATAACATCTCTATTTACATCTAGAGTGCGTTTGTTAGATCGTCATGACGTCAGAAGCAGGACCGGCTCTAGATACTACGGACAAAATGCTCCAAGAATAAAGTATCTAAAGCATAATAAAGCAATTTTTTGTATATCGTGTATTCTAAATATTGACATTTCGACTTTCGATCTTTAAATCGAAAAAATTAAATTTTACACTGAAACTGAAAGTTGCGACTAAAAAAGCTATCAGAATTTCTACGCAACAATAACAATAAAAACGCAAAATTACGATTCTTATTTATTGCTGCACTGTAATATCGTACGATTCAAATAAATTGTTTATTGTTGTACTTCTTATTTATGTTATAAAATAAAACAGACAGCATTTCCGTAGTACAAAATCTTTGTCATCTTTTGTTCGTTAAATTGAATACCCCCAACAGATAATTGTTTGCTTTTATCTTTCTTTTGAGCGCAACTCATGAAAAAATAAATTCTACTTGTATTTCAATAAAGCACAAGCTTTTATGTCTTCAGTAATAATACGAGTTTTCTTTCAACTATTGTACATCTATATGAGGGTCCTATTATTTATTTTTGTTTACCATTGAAAGAAGTTAAAAAAGCGTATGTGGAGGAGACAAACAGGAAAAAGAACATCAATAAAACGGAATTTTTAGAGCTTTATGTGAGTAGTGACGTGATTTATTGTAAATAAAATAAATGTTGTGGTTTCTTGTATAGGCAACCAGCTGCACATAAATTGTTTGTGTTTGTTGTATACTCTCAACGTCCGTTTTATTTATTACATTATTCTGATTGCGATATTGTATGTAAACAATGCACAATTTTGCAATGCACGTTTCTGTGAATAATTTTTACATTTTTTTGTAGCTCAAATAATATTATTTAGAAACAAACAGCCCGACGAGTTGCTTATTTTTGGGTGCGTTTGGAATTTCTTCAGGATAAAAAATAAAGTTGCATATTGGCCCTGTTATTAGTTAAATTAGTAAACTACCACAATCTAATTTATTTACTATGCAAAGTTTAAATTTAAATTCAAATGAATTTTAATCCTTTTTTCTAAAAGTTCAAGATCAGCCTGACCAGCAAAACAATGAATTCTATTGACCTATTTTGCCTAATAAACATATTTTCAGTAAACTTGCTCAAAAATCATTATCTTCACCACGTATACAATTTTATAATAAAAAGTTCAACTTCACTGAATTTAAACTGTTTCGGTAGACGAAACATGCACGATTGTACGAAACCATGCAGTTTAATAGACAAATTTAAATATAGAACAATCAATAATGGTATCAGTACCTCCATAGGTATGTCTATGACGTAAACAAATAAGAGTAAACTACTTTCCAAATCAAGAGATATAATACAGTTACATAAATGAATTCTTACATTTTTCTTGTGATAAATAAAATGTCTGATGTGCCCAACGCATGAGTTTCTTATACAATTTTGAAAATGTTTAATAATTGTGTATTTGTGCTGTATATTATTTTAATTTTAATGGAACTAGAGGATTTTATAATAAAATAGGCGTTTAAAAAATATATTCGAATGAATCCCTTTATGTAAACCCAACTATTCTAAATAATCACTTTATCAATAGATGTATTTTTCCCAAAAAATATCACGTTTTTATCCTTTTTCAGCGTAGTTGCATTCTCCAAATACCTTGAGAAATCCAACTGCTTAATCTCAAGTGGTAGATAAAAAACAATCAGATATTTTTAGATTTTTGTGTCACTTAGACAACTATGTATGTAATTATCATCTAAATTATAATATAGATTAGCGATCAGTTTATCTTTTTATCAGAAAATTTATTCTTAGAAGAAAATTATAGATGGTTGGAAAGGTTCTATCTTAAAAACACCATTTATGCGAAAAATAAAAGATTTATCAAAAGCTGGAATAAGTGAATACATTATTACAAAAAATTATGATCAAAGTGTATAAATTATAAATCAGAATCGGATTCCTGCAATGATTTAAGTTGAAGATCTTAGTACGAGCCCTAACAATTAAATGTTCGGACAAAAGTAAATTTTTGAAGTATGAAAGGAGAACTGGAAATTTTACGCAAATAATTAGTAAACACCTAATAATACAATAAGATAAAGCCTTAATAACAATATCATGCATGGAAGAAACTTATTTATTGGATTTAACAATATTTTAACCTTAATTAGTAAACTTTCCAAAATGAATTTGCAACTAAATGTTGGGATAATTTTTAATTTAGGACCTTTAATAAGAGGTTACGTCTCCTTTTGCTTTAATAGCTGCCTGTATTCTAAGAGGCATTGTAATTATCAAATTTTGGTACAATTCTGGCGTGAAACTGTCCCAAATTTCTTCTATTTTGGTCTTTAAGTCCCCAATGGTTCTTGGTGGATTATTGCGTAGAATACGTATAATTTTATGACAAAGAGTTTCAATGACATTTAAGTCCGAACTGGCCATGAAAGCATTTTTATGTCGTTTTCCCCAAGTTCCAAAACTGTGATTTTTTAAAAACAGTCGTTAGAAAATTACGTCACATTTTTCAAGTGCAATTTTAAATACGAAATATGCCTAAAATCACCAAATAAAGAATTGGGGATTTTTTAGTATATAAACCCAACATCCAGCTTTGCAATAAAGTAAATTTTACCAATATTCAACCAGTGGTTCCAAAACTGTGATTATTTTAATGTTTTTTAACGTTTTTTGAAAAGTGAACTGTGGAACTCGAAAAAAAAATGCAAAAAAAATCATATTAACATTTCAGGATTTTTGCAATATAGTACGATTATTGAGCTTTGATTTAAAAGTTTTTTGACACAAATCCAACCAGCGGTTTCAAAACTGTGAATTTTTTAAAACAGTTACTAGAAAATTCTATCATTTTTAAAGATGCAACTTTGAAGCTCCGATAAATGCCTAAAATCACCAAATAAAAACTTGTGTAACTTTTTTGTAAAGAAAACCAACATCCAGTTTTGCAATAAAGTAAATTTCTTCAAAATCCGACTACTAGATCCAACGTTTTGAAAATAATAATTCTTTGTTTCTACAAATTTCCCATCCTGCTGGGTTAAAGTGCCACAGTTTTGGAACCGCCGAGCGGATTTTTACGAAATTTACGTTTTTATATAACTAAATGTTGGCATTATAACAGAAAAAACCATCAATATTATGGAAGTTAATTTAGATAACTTTTGCGCGTATGGAAAAAAGACAATCAAATTTACTTTTGTCCGAACATTTAGTTGTTAGGGCTCGTATAATCTGCAAGACTTTCAAGGCAGCATTAATTGGGTAAGAGCAGGATATTTTTTTTTAACAAATCACCCTACTTTATAAAAATTGTACATCCCAATATAATATTTAACTTCTGTTTGAATAGAAAATGGCTCAAAATCTATTAAGTGCTTTATTAACAAAAACTCTTATGATTTTTTATAAATAATTATCTATACAGTCTCTATACTATGTAACCTAATCAAATAATTAAGATACAATGTATGGCTTGTAGTGGTTAACTTTTGACTATACTATCACGTTGGGAAAAAAAAACAGAAGATTAGAATTACCATATCAGAGCCTTATAAATAAGCACCACACCTTAGACAGTTTAGTCTACAACTTACCACTAAGTACATCTACTAATAGTTAAACATTTAGTTATTGAGAGTTATTCGTATATATTTTTTTAAGTTTCGTGACCCATTTATTCAAAATCAAAATGGCCTTCACTACCTTAACAATCAATTTATTATACTTGGTGCTTTCTCTTTTATTGGTATTAGTGTTGTGTTGGAAATGGTCGCTAACATATTGGCAACGCAAGGGATTAAACTACATAAAACCCCATCCACTTTACGGAAACATGAAGAAACTAATATTCAGGGAATATTCTTTTGGAGAGCAAATGTTGGACATTTACAAAGAGTTAAGAGCGCGAGGTGTAAAACATGGTGGTGCTTACATGGGTACTAAACCAATTTACATACCCATCGATCCAGAGATTGTAAAGCATATTCTAATTAAGGATTTTGCATCGTTTATAAATCGAGGAATTTACGTGAATACTAAAGCGGACCCTTTCACTGGGAATTTGATTTTTGCAGAAGGAGAAAAATGGAGAAATCTGCGTACTTATTTGACACCTACTTTCACGTCAGGCAAAATGAAGATGATGTTCGGTACAATGCGCGATTGCAGCCACCAGTTGGGTGTTCTTTTGGATAATTATTCCAAATCCAAAGAACCAGTTAATATAAATGATATCCTGGGCAGGTATACCACTGATGTTATAGGAACCTGTGCCTTTGGTGTAACGTGTAATACTTTACAGAAACCCGATTCCGAATTTAGAACATACTGTAATCGAGTTTTTCAATCTAAAAATCTAAAGGAAAAACTCACGTTCATCTTACCCTCATTTTTACCCAAAGCATTGCTAAGATTTGTAAATTATAGAATAGTCAAACAAGATGTTGAGGACTTCTTCATGAAAGTTGTAGAGGAAGTCGTTCATTACAGAGAAAAGAATCAAGTTTTCAGAAAAGATTTCATGCATCTTCTGATACAACTGAAAAATCGCGGACAAATTTCCGAGGATAACAAGCTAACAGACGAGCAAAATAGTGGGAAAGGAGTACTGGATATGAAACAACTAGCAGCACAAGCTTTCATTTTCTTTATGGCTGGATTTGAAACCTCCTCAACAACGATGACTTTTGTATTACTTGACCTCGCCCAGCATATGGATATTCAAGATAAATTACGAAAAGAAATTAATCGTGTGTTGACTAAGCACAACAATGAACCGACGTACGAAGCTATGATGGAAATGGAGTACCTGGAAAAAGTTATTTGTGGTAAATATCACCGCGAATCCAAGCAGATGGTTAGTTATACAATTTTTTTTTGTAGAAAGTATGCGTTTAAATCCACCAGCCCCCTTCGTGCCACGAGTTTGCAATACAAAATACACAGTACCCGGAACCAATATAGTATTAGATCCAGGAGTCAAAGTAGAAGTTTCCATCTGGGGTTTACACACCGATCCCGAATACTGGCCAAATCCAATGGAATACGATCCAGAGCGATTTAGTCCGGAGGAGAAAGCTGAGAGACCGCCTTGTACATTTTTGCCGTTTGGAGAAGGCCCACGAACATGTCTAGGTGTAAGATTCGCCATGCTTCAAATCAAGGCTTGTCTAGTAGAGATTATAAAAAATTATACAGTGACGTTGCATGATGCAACTAAGTTACCATTTGATACGGACAAGGAAACTTTTGTGCACAGTATTAGAGATAAGATTTGGTTGAATGTGACGAGGATTAATTAATTTGAAATTAATCATGGCAATAAAATTGCGTATTTTTTTAAATTATTTGTTTTTCGAAGATTCAAAAGTAATCTTTTAAAATGAAAAGTGCTGATTACAGTTAGTTGCGTTTGGTTGTAATCAGCCTTCGAGATTGACCTAATGTTAAATTAGTTTTTGGACCTTAGGGAAAAAATCTAAAAAAGTATTTGTATAATATAATCGTAAAAATAGATATAATAATATATTTATGGTGTTATACTTTACGTAATTGTTGAAAAAATGTAGTATACCTGTAGTATTAAATGTACAAAGTACAAAGAATTAGCTTGAGGTAATAACCGAAAATAAATTGGTGCCATAATTGCAAATGATAATAATCTGGGATATCAGTTTATCACTACTGTGTGCCATTGAATAGATTTAGCAAATATGCATTATTCGCAAAGCACTACATCAATTTCAAGTTAACACCTGGCTCAGAGCTCACAACAATTGTAATTAACCCATTGATAACATATCTAGGATTTATTTGATCACCTATAAATACAGAATAATCCTAAGTAGCTTCCAGTAAACAGATTCACATAGAGTGCAAAATTACATTCTCAAGTGAAACGATTTTTGGTAAGTAATTTTACATAATTTCTGCTGCCCAAAAAGAACACGATTAATTCTAGTTTCTTTTTGATTAGGCCACTAACGCCAAAATGCTGCTAATCGTTAACACCTTCACTTACAATTTAATATCAGCGCTTGTAATTCTTCTACTGGGATACGTCCTGTACATAAAATGGTCTCTGACTTACTGGAAGAGAAAAGGCCTAAACTACTTACAGCCAGAATTCTTTTTCGGAAACACAAAAAAAATATGTCTAAGGCAGCTTTCAATTGGAGAACAGTTTCTAGAGATTCATAAAAAGTTTACTGAACAAGGTGTTAAACATGGTGGTGGTTACATGTTCTCAAAACCGTTCTATATGCCAGTTGAGCCAGAGCTTGTCAAAAATATACTAACTAGAGACTTTGCATATTTTGTCAATCGCGGATGGTACGTGAATGAACATGCGGATCCCCTCGGAGCAAATTTGGTTTTCTTGTGGGACGAACAATGGAGAAGTCTACGTACAAAACTAACCCCCACGTTTACTTCTGGTAAAATGAAGATGATGTTTGACACAATCAAAGCCTGCTCTAAGGAAATGCTGAGTGTATTGGATATCGAATCTCAAGGACCTGTTAACATCAATGATGTTCTAGCTAGGTTTGGCATCGATATTATTGGATCCTGTGCATTTGGTGTAGACTGTAACACACTGAAGAATCCTAAGGCAGACTTTAGGAAATATTCAATTAGGGTTTTTGAGTCTAATAACCTGTGGGAGAAAATGTCTTATGCAATATTGCAATTTGTACCACAAGACCTATTAAAGAAGGCACAATTTAAGATTACCAAGCCTGACGTTGAGAACTTTTTCATGAAAACTGTTAAGAATATGGTTGAATACCGAGAATCAAACAATATTTATCGAAAAGATTTCATGCATCTTCTTATACAACTGAAAAATAGAGGAAAACTGTTCGCTGATAATAAACTTTTTAATGACGATGTTTCTGAAAAGAATCAAGGAGTGCTCACGTTGAAACAAGTTGCAGCTCAAGCTTACATATTCTTCATAGCAGGTTATGAAACATCCTCATCAGCCATAACGTTTGCTTTGCTGGAGTTATCTCGGAATCCAGAAGTGCAAAATAAATTGCGAGAAGAAATTAATAGAGTCTTAGAGAAGCACAATAACAAAATGACTTATGCAGCCATCATGGAAATGAATTATTTGGAAAAAGTTATTTACGGTAAATATTCTAGTCTTTAGTTAACACAAAAATTAATAATAATTCATTGTTATATGTATGTAGAAACTATGCGTTTAAATCCACCAGTCCCATGGATGCAACGTATTTGTAATTCTCCATACAAACTCCCAGGAACTTCTGTGACATTAGAACCTGGAACCAAGGTGCACATTTCAGTTTGGGGATTGCATACTGATCCTGAATACTGGCCTAATCCCACAGTGTTTGATCCTGAGAGGTTTAATGAAGAGAATAAAGCTACGAGACCCGCATGCTGTTATTTACCTTTTGGAGAAGGGCCACGAACTTGCATAGGTATACTTAAATAATTTTAATAGAAAAACCGAGACACAATTTCTTTCTTGTAGGTTTGAGATTCGCTATGCTTGAAGCCAAAACTGGATTAGTAGCCATTATAAAAAATTATAGAGTGTCGTTGAATGAAGCTACGAAACTTCCCTTCGAAACTCATAAGGAAACCTTCGTTCACTCCATTAAGAACCAGCTTTGGTTGGATATGGTCAAAATAGAATAGGATATATTACATTAATATATGGAAATAATATTTAGGTTTAATCCTGTAATTTTAAAATTGCCTTAAATTGGTATTTGTCTCGGTATTAGTTGTAATTTTTTGATTTTTATTTTACTTAGGTATACATAATTATTATTAAAGTTAATTAAAAATCACGATTACAACACTTTATTTTTTCTGGTTCAGGTTTATTAAATTAATTTTGCTATTGGTAAACTGACTGAAACACTACAAAGTGATTCTCGGTTCTCTGTTATAGTTTTTAATGCAGCTATCTTTCCGGCAATATTTGTAAACACTGACATGTCAGCAAAACATGTTCTATTGTTAAAAAATTGTGTTTAATGTATCTACTATAAATAATTAGGTATAATTAGTTCTCTTGTCATTAAGCTACATAAAGTCAAAGAAAGTAATTCCAAATAATTCTCACGATTGCACTATAAAACATTTACACCACAATTTACATGGTGACAAAAATTAGTTTTCGCTGAAAAAATGCACACAATATCACAATAAATTTTTCGTATATGTATGTATGTTGAAAGTTGCAAACGAGGTTAATCAACATTAAGTGGTTAGTGTGTAGGTTCCAACATTTTTAGCTTTTACCTCGTAAAAACATCTTATACCTACTCTATGTGACGCACAGTATAATGGTTCCTACGTTGTAGGTAGATTTTAATTTAGCTCAAAATTTCAAAAGATTGAGTAGCTACTTTCTTTCGACATAAATTGCTGGAACATTGGCAGAGGTACTAAATTATATTTGTTGCTTCGTATGTACACTTTGCAGTTTTATTATATTGAAAAAGAAATAGTCTTTTTAATTTTTCCTTTAGATATTAACCAAATGAAAGATTGTACAAAAAATTACTCTTGGTTCGTTCCTCTCCGCAACTATTCTGAAGCTGAACTACAAAAAAGTTTTTTGTGGCGTTGTGTAGAAAATTCTCCAGTATTTTCGGAATATAATTACTGTTAGTTTGTTATAGTTATTGTGCTGGGTTGTTCATTATCATTTAATGCAAATTTAACATTTATAAGTCAGATTATTAATTTAAGAAAAACTTTTGTTGATGTATAAGTGCCGTTTTGTGTAAATTAGTGTTGCACTAGTAGGCAAATAGCGATATTGGAACAAAGCAAGGGGGCTTCAAGGAAAAAGGTACGAAAATTTTGCCATTTTGTTGTTACTAATTTAGTACATACATTTTCAGATAATTTTCATAATTTTACATTTGCAGGTGATTAAATGAGGTTTACGTCGTACAAGACAACGTACAAGGTCAGAATTTTTTACTTTTTTCTGTTAAAATATTTCATTTTGTTTTATTCTGGAAAATTTTAAATTTTCGTATGTAACTTGTCAATTTTTTCAACTAATCCAGAATTTTTCAATGATTATTCAGCGTTTAACTTTTTATTTCTAAATTTTTTATTTCGGTTTCAGCGAAAATCGAAAGTTAAACTTTTGAACAGCAAAAAAAACAATTTTCTAGAGCAAATATCAAACGAAATCTTTAAGTTACAGATTTTTCATACTTCATACTTAGATATAAATAGTTATATCTATTTCCTCGTTGCACTTTCATTTTCTGAACAGCTATAATTTGAAAAATAATAAAAAATTTCCGTTGATGTCAAACTGAAAAACACACTTCGACTTCACATAAACATTTTATTATATACTAATAACTCGATACCCATTTAATAATTTTTTATGAATACATCATACACCATCGCGTTGGTAAACTCCTTCATAGATGGCGTGTAACGTCCGCCAAGTACCATAGGGTAGATTAAATATTTTTTTCTTGATCATTGTACCATAACCGAGGGACAGTGCTTCCCATATAATGCACCTGCTTCCTTCAAAGAACTACCTGCGTATCTCCTACCAGACACCAGCAATAATAAAATCACGGATGAAACCTGAGGCATGAAACATCTAATGAATGTGCGTTTGGATGCTGATAAGACTAGATTCTTAGAACGTGGGAGTTACACATTTGCACAGTGATAAAGTGATAAAGTTATCATCTTGTATGCGAGTAATTTACTACAAAATATGGTTTGTTTGGGTTTTTTGTCCGTGGAAAAATCTTAAGTGTGTGTTCTACTTTAGAGAAAATTGAAGCGATTATGCGTGATTTTGTACAATTTCGGATGTTTTTTGTGATGTAACATAAACTTTACTAAAATTTATTTTCACTGAATTTATCTAGGTTAAATATCAAAACACTAACGTAGATAAATGTAGAAATCGGATGATTTTATATTCTTAATTAACATTGTGGACATGAATCTGCTTCTATAATAAAGTTCTGAGATGAATTAGAACTAATCTATCTATACTTTCTATTTTACGTAAATTTTAATCATTTTTATTAAACACAAAGATAATTCTGTAAAATTATCTTAAACCATCACAAGCTCATTCGTTAGCACATCTTCTGCAAACAAATCATTTTATTTTCACTAAGGAATTCGCAAAAAGGTGTGCAAATTCCAGGCATATAAGCAGAGTGTGGGTTTTAAAACAACTTTACATTCTCCAACGTAACCGCACAATGCAAATTTATGTGATTCATAATTCAGATTATTTTCTCAGTACCACCATCATATGACTGAACAAATATCTAGTAACATGAAGAAAATATTATATTTCAGTTTCTTTAATAATTTATGAAACTCACACACTTGTGAGATGAGAGATGGTAAATGTCGTTTGGACGAGGATTTATTTGTGAACACAATGGCTCGCATTTATGGTGTCATTACCATCTTTGACAACCTCTCAAAGGCTAAAGGCGGCATGTAGATATGAGTTCTGTAGTGGATTTTTGATATTTTCATCGCAGATGTCCATGGGAGCATTGGACAATCCTGAGGTTGGGAAAAGGGCAGAAGGGTCTAAATATATAAAAAATGTTTAGAATACTCTGCAAAGTGTCAATGGACTCGATAGCGAAGAATTTTTTTGGTTAGTTTTTTGTAAATTATAAATTTAATGTATGGTACAAAATGGTTCATTGGCGTATTTATGGTAGGGTTTAATATAACATAAATTTTTGGGGAAGTAAATTTTTTCAAAATTTTGTAATATTTACTCCTACTTACATGGAAATTCCAAATTTTAAAACGTACTTAAGAAATTTCCCATTTTCCTCATTATGGTCCTGATTCCGTAGTCCATTATGACTACCACTCTCTTATTAATTTGTTATTGGTGAGTAATGTATTATGAAACCGTATCTCTTGTTTTGGATAAATTTACGACTACAGAGATTTAATTCTAAAATGCAAATCAACCTAAATTATTAAATTTAACGGTATTTTCTTAATTATAATTGAACCACAAATGTTCAGTTCTCAAACTCAAACATATAATTTCACGTTCCCAAAAGTGTCAATTATGTATTACTATCACAAATGAAATGAAATGTAATTAACATTTATAGAACGAATGTCAACGGAAATTGCGTTCTACATGTAAACAGGTTTACATATTTGTGTTTGTGTTGGTACAGAATGAACTTAATTTTGATTTTTTTCGCTAGTAATCTCCAATACTCATGCAGCATTGAGTAATTTGAGCACATTACCCAGGGAGGTGTTTTCGTTATTTTATACATCGACGATCTGGTTACAGTTTACAGTAGGTAATTATTCATAATATGATGTGAACACGTGGGACCAATCTCGTGGAAAACATCTCAATTATCACAAAACAAACATGATTTATATTTGTAAATGTGAACTAAATATTTTAAAATTCTTAGTAAAAACGCATAATACGTTCGGTTAAAAGGAGGGTCGTAAAATTCTTTTGCCAAGATCAAGTTTCATCTCCGTGGGATGCCAAATCGAGCATGGCATGCTAAAGTTCACGGTCAGACACATGCACTTGTCCAGTAAATTGTTGAAAAATTACAGACGCCAAAATCTCTGCACATCTTGCAAACAAATGGTGGAAACAGATTGACAGGCTCTTGAGAGTGTTGGTGGTGCATGTACGAGGACACTTCGGAATTATGACTGTTTATATGATGGGAACTTTTCTTCTTAAAAAAATGGTCCTCAAAAAAGTGGAACACAAAATTTTTTAAGTATTTATTTGGAGATTTGAATGGTGGGTCAAGCAAGAACTATCAAAAAATTTAATACTATAACCAGTACCAGTAACTACATTTTAGTGTTAACTTTTTGGGGGCACTCAAAACTTGTAACAAAAAATATTTTCCTATAAATTTGTGTTTTTAACATTATTTTTAATCTGTCTCCTAAAATTCATATTTTCAAACTGTTCATGTGTTTTCTGTCCTATGGCGCTAAATATCCGTTGATTAAAAAAAAATCGAATAGTCTTTAAGTTTACTGGCCTCAAATCCAAATCTAGTGGAGAAGATGCAGGATATAAGTTGTTTAGGTTATTGAACATCTGTGAAACTCCTCCCATAATTGGGCGGAACAAAGGACCTGCATCCTGATGAATTTGGGACAGAATATCATTAAATCATTATGGTAACTTAGTATAGGGTGTGTAGGGCAGAAAATATCTTAACATGATTTTCCCGCGCATTTAACTAGTCACTCCAAAAGAAAAGGAAACAACCAAAAATCCGACCACAATAACTTAGTAATGTTTTTTACCAACAACAATCCAATATAATTAAATATAGAATCATATTTATATAAGTACATAATTTTTTACATTATTTGCGTTATAAATTAAGAAATTCCATCTTTTTTTAACCTTAAAACTGACATAAATGTCTATTATTTTTTAACTGTGTGAAAATCATTTTGTTACGTTTTGTGTATCAAATCTTTAATTTTATGTCTGTCTATTTCCTGTTAAAATGGCCCAGCATTAATTAATTAAAATAAATGATTAAACGTAAAAATTTTGATTAGCGTTTAAAAACACAAAGGTTGTAGAGTGGGGGAGTTACATCACCTCTAGTATATTGCAAAGTAACAAAAAATGCTTCAATATTTTTAAAACTAACATTTTTCTGAAAATTAAGTGATTCTTTGGATCTTAAGGTTTATAATTTATTTAATTATCGCAATTTACCTACTCGTATGGCAGCATTATTTTCAATGCTCTACCTCTACATCACCGCCTGAAAAGTGTCTTTGTCAAGCTGTTATGCACTTTTCTTCCATAATAATATCTAGGCTTAATCTCCTTAATTTACCACTTTAACACCCTTAAAATTACGGTGGTTTTATAAAGAATTTCGGTCTAGTCCTTCGACAATGTATTCCGACATAGTCCAATCCGAGTTATCACTAGGCTACTGCTATTGGTAACCCCGCAATAATTCAACCACCATAATACAATAATGGATGATTCAGGTCCCCTTTTGACGGTTACAAAAGCTCCAGCTGGTTTAACCGTTGACGCGTGGCCAGGCACACTCACTCTCTATATCCTGTCTGGAATTTTATATAAACCCTAAATAATTTTTATTAACAATTTTTTATAGTGCCACCGGATGAATTCTGGATAAAAAATTACACACATTGTAAGCAAAGAATGTTTATTGTAATTATTTCGACATAATGAAAATATTATACAATTATGACATTGAATTATAATTATTATATAAATTCGTAAATTTTAAATTCAACAATTTGTTTGAGTTTGGGTACATAACTCGAACAGTTCTATGTTCCCATCATGTAAAACAATGCTTCATAAAGTTGATACAAGTAAATCGTAATTTTTTAAACCTAGATTCCCACAAACTGATCTAGTTTTATTAACTTAATTTTTTTGTATTGAAAATTTTGCCTTGAAATACAGTCTCACATTAGTTATTCATACCGGGGTTTTAAATTATTTGAATTGCAACTATATATCCGGTATTAATTGTTAAATATAGTAAACATTTAGGCAAACAGCGGCAAGGTCGAATGAAAATAAAATTTATTTATTTATTTATACGTTATTTATTTATTGTTCGGAGCGTTGTTTGACAATTCATTATAATCAAACTTTCCTACCTTGGACTTTTGCATATAAATTGAAATTCTAGCACAAACAAAAAAACTGTCACCTACTTTTATGCTAATTTTGACTCTAAAAAAACTTTATAATAAAATACTCTCTCTCTCTATCTCTATACTATACTGTACAGAATAAAAATACCTTTGCATTCTTAAACCATTACAAATGAAACATAACAATACAATTCACGTAGATAGTCCTTGAGCAAATTATTACTTCGATCGTGATCCGAACACGAGATACTCTCTCAGAAGAATTCAATATCAAAACTTCCAAAGGCATTGAACGTAGGTAATAACATATTGTCATTTCCTCCTCCTCAACATATTATAGTTTCATAGAAACACTAAAATAATTTCACGACTTCACTGGAAATCTAGTCACTGAAAAATAATTCAAATTGGACATTTAACAACATCCTTGCCTCTGGGCAAACGTGCAGGAGCAACAGGTATCCAAGTGGGTTATATTAAGACAAAAAAGTGGTTATGGTATGACGGTGACGTCAGCTAATGGCACGTGATCAAATTTTGGTGACGTTGAATCTGTATAAGTGTTGGATATTGTTTCTGAAGGGAAGTACAAAGATAATGGTTTAGGATTTTTGGTACAAGAGCGAAAGAGATTTCTTGCTATTCGTTGGCAAAATTAGAAGGTAGGGAATGTTACTCGCCTTGGAAATCGTAACATTTTTAGTTGTTTACTCTCAGGTTGGTTCGGAATTGGATCAACTTACAAGGGGTCTTAGTTTTCGAAGAAATTAGCCATATTATGACGTCAGACCGTCGAGTATACTTATGTTTTAGTTTAATTTTATTTAGAAAAAACGAGGTTAAAATCAGTGTCTAATCTACACATTTTTCCCTTAAATAAACAATTACAGAAACAAGGATAGGCCGCTTATCACAACACTGGTGGATATTTCTGATTCAGAGTATGCCTCGCTAATTTCAGAATATGAAATCGCTGAAATGTGTAAAATAATCAAAATTTATACAATTTGTGGCGCAGACTTCAATACGGTTGAATAATTTCACCTTCTTTGGTTGATGAGATTTAACCATGACTAGGCCAAGTTAATAAAATCACATAAAATTAGATAATTTACGTTACTGGCTTCTTTTCTGTATAAGTATCTTCCAAACAATTAAACGGATTGATTAAATATAAATAATTTTATAAAATTCTTTCTGCGTAAAAGCAGCTGCAAATATGCGATGATTATCTTTGTCTTGGTAGGGCTTCTTTGGTAGTGTAGCGTAGCTCGCAGGAAAGTACAATTATTTTTCTTTTATTATGTGATGTTCGTAATGGTAACCTCATCATGTCTTATTCTTGAACATTTTTAAAACTAGTTTTAAAATACCTTTGTGTTATTATAAAAGAATTGTGAAACCCTACAGTACTATGCGGTATTCATTTGGTTTCCATCATCATAATTTTATATGGTTTTAGAATAAACTTTGGTCAGACTTCAGAATACCACTTCTACTTTGGTTTGTCACGCACATAATTAGCTAATTAACTACAATTGCAGTGATATTAATTACTTCTTGCCTTTTCTGTGGTATTATTCATGCCATCAAGTAGCTCATACAGGATTCAGATGGTGACGGTGACTAATTTTGAATGCTTTGGCTTTGGGTAAAGTAAAACACGTATCACACGTATACGACACGAACATTGTTTCTGGTACGAATAAGTAAATGCTAATGAGTTGTAACTTGTAACAAAAGATATTGTTGAATTTTTAACAAAGCATTTATTTTTATGTTGACAACAAATTCCACTTTAAATTCTATTTCGTTTGGTATAAGTTTGTGTAATGAATAATGGGGTCTAAGAAGAATGAGTAATAATAAAATAGCGTGGTTCCTTTATGCCTGTCATCAGGAGTTGGTTCGGTTTCATCCGGTCTTCGTTGGAAATAATTTGCAAAATTTTATGTATGCACGTTTATTATGTAGGGAAATTTATTTTACATAATGTTATAAATTTATTTTTATTTAAATAAACCGTCGTTCATTTTAAAATGAGAGTTTTTGATAAAAATCTGGTTAGTGGTTCCAAAACTGTTTTGTTAAAACTTTTTGAAAATTCGAAAAATATACAAACAGTTCGCGGTTTTTCCCATCAAAATGATACATTATTCGGCTTTGCAATAAAGTTAATTTGACAAAAATCCGAGTAACGATTATTCTAAAGTTGTAATTTTTTTTTAAAAGGAGTCTCCCTCGAAAAATACAATTTTTGAAAAGCGCAACTATTCCAGAAGAAAGTCTTATAAATAGTTCCAAAATAATATGTACCATCATACAGCTTTGAATTAAAGGGATTTTAAGAAAAATCAGAGCAGCGGTTCCAAAATTGTGAAGTAAAAAAACCTCGCTTTGAAAACGAGGTTTTTGAAACTTTGAAAGTGCAATTTTTGGGACAGAAAAAAATACATATACACATTTCACGATTTTTTCCAAAATAATACCATGTTTCAGATTTGAATTAAAGGTATTTTAAGAAAAATCCGAGCAGCGGTTCCAAAATTGTGAAGTAAAAAACATCGTTTTGAAAACGAATTTTTTGAAACTTTGAAAGTGGAACTTTTGGGACAGAAAAAATACATATACACAGTTCATAATTTTTTCCAAGATAATACCATCTTTTAGCTTTGAATTAAAGGTATTTTAAGAAAAACCAGAACAGTGGTTCCAAAATTGTGAAGTAAAAAAACATCGCTTTGAAAACGAGGTTTTTGAAAGTTTGAAAGTGCAACTTTTGGGACAGAAAAAATACATATACACAGTTCATGATTTTTTCCAAGATAATAAAATCTTTCAGCTTTAAATTAAAGGTATTTTAAGAAAAATCAGAGCAGCGGTTTAAAAATTGTGAAGTAAAGAAACCTCCCTTTGAAAACGAGGTTTTTGAAAGTTTGAAAGTGCAACTTTTGAGACAGAAAAATACATATACACAGTTCACGATTTTTTCCAAAATAATACCATGTTTCAGCTTTGAATTAAAGGTATTTTAAGAAAAATCAGAGCAGCGGTTCCAAAATTGTGAAGTAAAAAAACATCGCTTTGAAAACGAGGTTTTTGAAACTTTGAAAGTGCAACTTTTGGGACAGAAAAAATACATATACACAGTTCATGATTTTTTCCAAAATAATACGATCTTTAAGCTTTGAATTAAAGGTATTTTAAGAAAAATCAGAGCATCGGTTTGAAAATTGTGAAGTAAAAAACATCGCTTTGAAAACGAGGTTTTTCAAATTTTGAAAGTGCAACTTTTGGGACAAAAAATATAAATACACAGTTCATGATTTTTTTTTAAAATAATACCATGTTTCAGCTTTGAATTAAAGGTATTTTAAGAAAAATCAGAGCAGCGGTTCCAAAATTGTGAAGTAAAAAAACCTCACTTTGAAAACGAGGTTTTTGAAAGTGTAACTTTTGAGACAGAAAAAATACATATACACCTCGATATACACAGTTCATGATTTTTTCCAAAATAATACCATCTTTCAGCTTTGAATTAAAGGTATTTTTTGAAAAATCCGAGCAGCGGTTCCAAAATTGTGAAGTAAAAAAACATCGCTTTGAAAACGAGGTTTTTTAAACTTTTAAAGTGCAACTTTTGGGACAGAAAAAATACATATACACAGTTCATAATTTTTTCCAAAATAATACCATCTTTCAGCTTTGAATTAAAGGTATTTTAAGAAAAATCCGAGCAGTGGTACTAAAATTGTGAAGTAAAAAAACATCGCTTTGAAAACGAGGTTTTTGAAACTTTGAAAGTGCAACTTTTGGGACAGAAAAAATACATATACACAGTTCACGATTTTTTCCAAAATAATACGATCTTTAAGCTTTGAATTAAAGGTATTTTAAGAAAAATCAGAGCATCGGTTCCAAAATTGTGAAGTAAAAAAACATCGCTTTGAAAACGAGGTTTTTGAAACTTTGAAAGTGCAACTTTTGGGACAGAAAAAATACATATACACAGTTCATGATTTTTTCCAAAATAATACGATCTTTAAGCTTTGAATTAAAGGTATTTTAAGAAAAATCAGAGCATCGGTTTGAAAATTGTGAAGTAAAAAACATCGCTTTGAAAACGAGGTTTTTCAAATTTTGAAAGTGCAACTTTTGGGACAAAAAATATAAATACACAGTTCATGATTTTTTTAAAAATAATACCATGTTTCAGCTTTGAATTAAAGGTATTTTAAGAAAAATCAGAGCAGCGGTTCCAAAATTGTGAAGTAAAAAAACCTCACTTTGAAAACGAGGTTTTTGAAAGTGTAACTTTTGAGACAGAAAAAATACATATACACCTCGATATACACAGTTCATGATTTTTTCCAAAATAATACCATCTTTCAGCTTTGAATTAAAGGTATTTTATGAAAAATCCGAGCAGCGGTTCCAAAATTGTGAAGTAAAAAAACATCGCTTTGAAAACGAGGTTTTTTAAACTTTTAAAGTGCAACTTTTGGGACAGAAAAAATACATATACACAGTTCATGATTTTTTCCAAAATAATACGATCTTTAAGCTTTGAATTAAAGGTATTTTAAGAAAAATCAGAGCATCGGTTTGAAAATTGTGAAGTAAAAAACATCGCTTTGAAAACGAGGTTTTTCAAATTTTGAAAGTGCAACTTTTGGGACAAAAAATATAAATACACAGTTCATGATTTTTTTAAAAATAATACCATGTTTCAGCTTTGAATTAAAGGTATTTTAAGAAAAATCAGAGCAGCGGTTCCAAAATTGTGAAGTAAAAAAACCTCACTTTGAAAACGAGGTTTTTGAAAGTGTAACTTTTGAGACAGAAAAAATACATATACACCTCGATATACACAGTTCATGATTTTTTCCAAAATAATACCATCTTTCAGCTTTGAATTAAAGGTATTTTATGAAAAATCCGAGCAGCGGTTCCAAAATTGTGAAGTAAAAAAACATCGCTTTGAAAACGAGGTTTTTTAAACTTTTAAAGTGCAACTTTTGGGACAGAAAAAATACATATACACAGTTCATAATTTTTTCCAAAATAATACCATCTTTCAGCTTTGAATTAAAGGTATTTTAAGAAAAATCCGAGCAGTGGTACTAAAATTGTGAAGTAAAAAAACTCGCTTTGAAAACGAGGTTTTTCAAACTTTGAAAGTGCAATTTTTGGGACAAAAAATATAAATACACAGTTCATGATTTTTTTTAAAATAATAGCATCTTTCAGCTTTGAATTAAAGATATTTTAAGAAAAATCAGAGCAGTGGTACCAAAATTGTGCAACATTTGGGACAGAAAAAATACATATACACAGATCACGATTTTTTTCCAAAATAATACCATCTTTCAGCTTCGAATAAACGTATTTTTGGCTAAAATCCAACCAGCAGTTCTAAAACTGATTTCTGTACTAAAATAATTTTCGAAAATTGCGATTTTTTCAGTTTTTTAAGAAAAATCAGGAAGAGACAAAACTTAAAGAAGAAAAATAAAAACAACGATGCCTATTTAATTTAAATTATGTGTACCTAAATAATCACAAAAAGCGGTTGACTTTACAATACGTCTTTCTATACATATGTCGAAATTTATTCTGTGTAACAATGGGGGTTCCACAAGGAAGTACTCTAGGGCCCTATTGTACTCTGGTAATTATAAATGATGCTTATTTAAAAAGGCGGGCTTTACCTTGCTCCATTACATCATAAAACTGGATTGTTATTTTAAAACATTTTTGCATATAAATAAGACAAAAAGTAAGTAGGTAAGTAAAAATTCATAAATGTATTTTAAATTAAAAAAATACCGCGGTTATTATTTGAACTTTTCATTTGAACATTTCATTGTGAAGAATGTCTACTGAAATAATTATAAATAATTAGAGGTGCATTATTTCGATGCAGGTAATTATAAAAGCCGGTGTTATCTATTACTTATAGTATATTAGACAAAATTGAAAAATATTAGGTAAGATATCAATTAATTACACTTCTGAATTAATTGTAGATTTTGGTAAAAATTAAGTGCGAGCCATGAAAATTATCCTTTTCTCCGCCTTATAAACACTAAACATAACCACAATCTACCTCCAATACAAACAAAACTTACCTTTCCTGTAGCTTTCTTATATCGTAAGGTCGCCTCTCGAATTAAATCCTGCACAAGAATATCACCATCTCCACAAGGTACCACAACTCTAACACTACCAAAACACACAGTCACCTTCATTTTATTAAACAAATCCACATAATCATAACAACTATAGGTAACAACAAGAAGACGCCATGCTGCAGCACTGTGAAAATGTTTTAGAACACCTGCTCAGGTGTAGTTTTATACACGCACACAGTGGCTTTAATTATTTAACAAATAGATGCAACGAGCTCAACGTGGACGAGCACCAATAATGTTTATTGTGTTGGGTTTGAATTTGTGGTGGGCGGTGCAGGTACATGCATTTTCATCAAACTCAAACCGGGAAGGTAGTTGAAAAAAAACAAACAAATCAAAACACAAAACCTTGACGGGAACGGACAATGCTTTCTCTATGTTGGCATTTTACAAACTAAAAATTTCAAACGAGTTTTTGCCCCCTCTTGGTTACCTGGCGTGCGCGATGCCGATCTTGAATGGTTTTAAATAGAGACGACGCAGCGGAAAAATGCATAACTAGCGGTGGAATGTGGCGCTGATGCTAAGACGGGCAGGTAAGGTACTAATTTGAAAATTTGAATATAACTGAAACGGCGGGTGATTGTGAGTCATAACATGGTGCGTTCTCGCCGGATTGTCACCAGAAGAGATAAAAGTTTCTTATGATCTTGATTAAAAATATCTAACACATTCTTATACTACAATTACTTTTCCTAAGAAATTAAGTTAAACTTCCTGTAAAAATCGTCTTTAAATTTTGAGCGTTTTCCAGCAATTTTCGCCCAAAGTCTCTCTCGCACGTATTGTAGTAGGCATAAATCTGTCCTTGTCCCACTCATTACAACAGAATTTTAGGACAAAAAAGTATTGTGTTTGGAAATTACTTTTTCTATAGACGATGTATTTAGATTCTTTCGTATATTTTCATTAAACCTCATGGAAATTAAGTTAAATTTCCCTTAAAAATCGTGTTTAAATTTTGAGCGTTTCCAGCAATTTTCAAATAGTTTTCGGAAGTCTCTGTTGCACTTATTGCAATTCGCATAAATCTGTCCTTGTCCCACTCATTATAACCGAATTTTAAGACAATAATTAAAGTGAATAAATCTCATTTTTGACGGAATTTCAGAAAAATGTTCAAACAAAATATGTTCAAAAATTAATTCTAAACCAATGTTAAAGAATAAAAAAATTTCGTATATTGTTTATTATTCAAGATATTTCCAAAAAACCTAAAAATATCTCATGCTTTTCATAGCATGAGAAGGCGCGTAAATTTGTGCATTTCCAACAATTACTTTAATTTGGATTTTTTTCTGAATAAAAACGTTATTAATTTTCGAACTTGTAGTTCTTTATTATTTTATCTCTAGAATTAATAACGGAATTGCACGTTATTGACGTCAATATTATGGCACACAGTGGCGGATCCAGGATTTTACCATGGGGGGGTTTTGGATTTTTATTTTTTATTTTTATTAATTTTTGCTAACATATCTCTTTTTCAAACATCAGTAGAATAAAAGCAACGATCTCCACGGGGGGGGGGGGGGGTTGAACCAGAAAACCCCCCCCGTAAATCCGCCACTGATGGCACATAACTTCAGAGGGATGATATACAGTGTGTCCCAAATTGGTGACTCCACTATGGGTAACTTCTTTATTATTGGAGATACAAAGACGGTTAAATTAGGAAAGTTTTTAAGAATTTCATGGCCATTTCAGATTAGTCAACAGATTTTGAATGTCTCTTTTAGTTTTCGAGATATTCGGGAAAAACCAAAATGTTGCATTTTCTTTAATGCTCAATATTTTCTTTATTATCGATTTTGTGGTGTTGAGACTTTGACATTCTATATGCACTTTTTTAAGATACTTCTAATGGTGTTGGCAGATTTTTCCCAACTCCTTTGTTTTTTGAAATACGATTACCAACTTTTGTTTTTCTTATGGACTTCAATTGTTTTTTTTGCACTGTCAAATAGCATTTTTTATTACCTTTCCAACGATGTATCACAACATGAATAAAAGTTTTAAGTTTCACAAGAAAAATCAGAAATTTGTATTTTTCAATAAAAAAAACAAAAGACATCCCAGCCATAAATAAAAATCAATCACTCTATCGCTGCATGATAAATGTATGAGATATCTCTTTTGCTGCAATGCAAAAAATGTCGCGTTAAATGACAGCTAACGATAAAACTCGAAAATCCAAAGGAACACGTATGTATGTGGAATCTGGACGCCAAAAAAATACAATAAGGTGATCGTGGAAACAATTACTGAGTACAGTTTTCAAAGAGTTAAACATGTTCAGAAGTAGAATTGCTAAAAAGAAATCGAGAATGGCACGCAATTTTTCTAACGGAGAAAAATTTAACATGCTCGTGATTATTTCAGAAAACTTGCGACGAATTTGATCAATTTTGGAGCATTTGAACAAAAGAGGGAGAATCGTTATGATATGAAGAAAATGTTAACAACATTCTTGAGACAGCAACCGATGCACCGAGCTCTTCAGTGAGACAGATTTCAAGAGTAACTGGCATAGCGAAATCAAGATAGAATAATTGCAAACAAAGGACCAAGTCTGTGGCCTGCTAGGTCGCCGGACTTGACGCCGTGCGATTTCTACCTCTGGGGATATGTCAAAAATGAAATCTACGAATTCGATACACCAGAAAATAGGCAGGTTCAAGAAGCCAGAGTGATAGATAGGTATATTGAACGCCATCAATAGAAACACTCTACAAAGAGTGACAAATTCCGTTTTACAGTGCTATGGAAAGTGCTTAGAAAAAAATGGGGCTCATATCGTGAAATAATTTACTTCATTTTTATGATAATTTTTATTTATGTTTTTATTCGTAGAGCTTTCTTTTGTTTTTATTAAAAATACTTCTTTTTTTGTGAAAATTGGAATTTTTCGTCATGTTGTGATACATCGTTGGAAAGGTAATAAAAAGTGCTACTGGATAGTGCAAAAAAAAACAATTGACGTCCATAAGAAAAACAAAAGTTGGTAATCGTATTTCAAAAAACAAAAGAGTTGGGAAAAATCTGACAACACCATTAGAAGTATCTTAAAAAAGTGCATGTAGAATGTCAAAGTCTCAACAGCACAAAATCGATAATAAAGAAAATATTGAGCATTAAAGAAAATGCAACATTTTGGTTTTTCCCGAATATCTCAAAAACTAAAAGAGACATTCAAAATCTGTTGACTAATCTGAAATGGCCATGAAATTTCTAAAAACTTTCCTAATTTAACCGTCTTTGTATCTCCAATAATAAAGAAGTTACCCATAGTGGAGTCACCAATTTGGGACACACTGTATAAATTCAGACCGTCATGGATTTAATTCTGATCTTTAGAAAGCACTGAACCCGTAGCCAATAATCATATTTTATTTATATTAATGATTTTTAAAATAAAAGTCTGAAATTAAGATGTTTGATTATGTATTTATTTTACTTTAAAAGCATCAATAAATTATTAAAAACATTATAACATACACTATACTTTTTTAAACAGATAAATGTAGAAAATAGTTAAACAAAAAATACGACAGAACCAAAAAGTCTTTAATAGTAACATCAAGATCGGATGTAAATTTGCATAACTATTGAAGTAAAAAAGAAAAATATTATTTACAGTCCACCAATTATATTTTAAGTGCTACACATATAAATGGTGATCACAGAAACAAATACATTTTAATAGTATTTTTTAATTAATTAATTATATCTACATTAAATAATGATGTGTTTGCTCTAGTATAAAACATAAATAAAATATTTTAAGTACAAAAAATATATTGCAATCGAAAAATTGCTTCAAAATATAAAATATATAATGTAATGAATGAAAATAACAAATTATTGCATCCAGAAATGGTAACAAATTCCCTCAATTACATTAGTGATTAAATAAAACAACAACAAAGTTTGTACCTCACAATATAAAATCTTAATTAACACCAGATATTTTTGATCAGTTACAATAATCGATAAAAAAGGATTCTTTGGTTTCTATTACCAACTAACACTAATAGTGGATGAGGCTGTGATATCAACAGGGCGACCTACCATAAAAAATCACAAAAATTCAGTCCTTTTATTATTTATGCTAGAAGCACCAATGCGTAATATCTAATAATTTTCCTTCAAAACCCCTCAAAAAAATCAACATACAAATGTGGTAAGTAAAAATATTCAGGCACACATTTTACAGTTAATTTTTGAATCCTGAACTTTCATTGTAACGAAAATAAATCTGCTTTGATACTCTTACATTGCAAACACTGTATACAGTATAATTATTGGTGATTTGTTAATAAATATACATACAGGGAAGAATAAGTTGTTTTTTAAGTAAACGCTCTTATAAATACAGTTACAATACAACCCTCCAAATTTTCCGATCTTGAAATCAACTCATCAGAACTATATTACAGTAATATCGAATCGAATAAACGTGTCCTATACCTAATTTAATACCACTTTACTTCCTTTTGTTACGAAAACATCTACAAGTCATCCACTAATATCTCATACATCACTATCCGGGTCCGTTTCACTTCTAGGCTGACCGAAATTCCTAGTTATGGATTCACTCATCGATCTAATATTAGCTAGATGAACATCATTCGCAGGCACTGAAAAATAATTTAGTCTGTCCAAGTCTGGTACTGCATTCAGGTCGTCATCCGTCCTGTAGCAGTTATCGTACTCGGAATCGTAGAGAGCACTTAGTGAGTCCAATGACATCATGGCATCTGAATCGAAGATTCGAGAGGACGCCCTTGAGGACATGCTGGTGTTGTCGTCCATGTCTCCTTCGTGGTTCTGGTCGTTATACGCTGAGTTCACATCGCTTAAAGCTCCTATTAGAAAATTAATAGAAAATTTGTCCATGGTTGGTTTTGTTTTTTTTTGGTACCTTCAGCGTCAGTGAGTCCAGTTTCGTTGAGCATTGAGATGTTTTCCAATGCTGGATCATCCGTGGTGTATCCAGTGGATTCCCGATCGTTTAGCAGTGGTTCTGAAGCACCTCCGTCTTCGTCTTCCGACCATTCGCTCACACTTCCTTCAGTAGCAGCTCCTGCTTGGTTTTCTAGTAAAGCGTTTTCAAGATTCTTTAATTTTTCTTGTACTTTTTCTTCCAGCATACGTTTGACTTCTTCTTCCTGAAAATATTACAACAAAATTACTATTGGAGTTTAACCACAAATTCAGCAACTTTACTATGTTCACCAAATGCCTATCCACAGGCTGCATTAAAAAGAAAAACAATCAGAAATTACTCGCAAGAAAAAATTTTGGCTAGACTATCTTTATTACCCGTGCTGCTTCTTCTTCCATTCGCTGTTCTTCACGTTCAAAACTCTCTATATCGGTGTCTTCGTCGTGCCTTTGAATTTCCGGCATATCACAGTCAACATCTTCTTCTTGGCTGGGACGAGGTCCCCTAAACATCACAGAATAAAAATAAGAAATTTTTCAAATTACAGAATAAATAAGCTGGTTATGCGTTCCCCCCTGTGTTAGTTGAAGATGAGACAGTGACGAAAGGCAGCATTGGTGAATAGAGTGCTGAGCAAGCAGCATGGATCAGTGTGTTAGTGAAAGCATTCTGAAGCTAAAGATATTAGTGGCACACAAAGATTAATTCATTTTTTAGATGAGTTAAAAAATTGGATGCTGATGTAACGCGGATTTGGTTAAAAGCAAAACAATGTGGAGGCAATTCGAACTAAAGTAAAAATGTTCAATCTTTTGTTAACGCAGTATTAACGTGACAACAAAATATATTTTTATTCTGATAAATTAACGCTGACTTATATAATAAAATGTATAACAAACCAAATTAAATTTCATTAGGCAGGTGCTCTTATTAACACCAACGAGTTTTCCTTTTATAAAATTATATTTGTGCACTTTACTACTATAATAATGAACCAATAAAAGTGTTGGATGACTCCATGTTAGTACCACACTAATCTTCGTATGCAACTAAACTAAACTGATGAAACACAGCGACCTTGCGTGTTTCCTTCTAAATAAAAATACCTGTCAAGTGACGACACTTTCGGTAGTTTATGAGATTCGGACGGTCCTGGAGAGGCACCTCTCTTAAGTGATCCCTCTTTGCTGCTTGCTCTAGGAGGGGACATGCACTGTAGGGTAACACTGCCGGTGGGGTTCACTCTCAGACCAAGAGCAAGCGCCTGTATAGCAGCTAGCCCAACTTGATGGTTATTATTATTTGGAGCATACCTAACTAATGGCTCTAACGCCAGATCTTTATTCTGCTGGTTCAGTTCTAATTTCGGTGGTATATTTTGCAACAAATTTTGTTCGTCGAGGAGTTTCTGGATTTCCCGTTCGAATGGACAGTTGTCGGTGTTGTTGACTTTGGCGTTGGGTGATGTTTTTATGGAAGGCGATAGTTTCGGGCGTCGCAAGTCCTTTTTATCCGTCTGACAGGATCCGTCTTTTTTCAGGCTTTTCTCACTAGTGGTGCTCGCTGGTTTTGGTTCGTCTTCTTTTAGTAACTCACGGATTTCTTCAGCTTCTTTAAAACTAGGTGAACGCTTACAGTTGGCTGTTAATTTATTGCACTCTAATATAGAGTCACTGTCTATACGACTGCGCTTATCTAAGCTTCTCTGTTTAAACGGATTTTTAGCAACAGCGCCGTTAGCACTGCTGGTGCGGAGAAGCGAAGTAGGTTTTGCTTTTGGTCGACTAAACTCAAAGCTTGCACAACTTTCTCCCCTGCAACTATCTTCACCATCCAACACTGGAGGGCTTGTGACTATAGACGAGTCAACTGTATTACAAGTACCAGCAGCTAAAGCTAACACAGCATTTGGAGGTAAATTGTTCCGTTTCGAGTTGCCTCGATCTGACGAGTTGTTCCTCAAGGAACAGTTTGGCGGGATATAATCTAAAGAGGCTCTAGGAGACACCTCGGGGGATGACAGAGGATTCACTTGTATATCCGAAGGGAAAAGATACTGTTGGGTGTCAGTTGGAAGTGGAGGTGAAACACATGGCGAGGCATCAGCATCAGTAGTTCTACTGTAACTTTCGTCTGAACTACTGATGCTGGGGGAGTGATTCAAAGAACTGATTTCATCAGCTGATGAATGAATTCGTTGAGGAGCTCCAGTGTTGTATAAACCACCCAAACTTTCATCGGAATAGTGTCTTTGTAGCGGACTGTGGCGATTGTGATGGGGACTGCGTTTTGCATGTAGTGGACTATGTCGATTTTGTAAAGGATTCTGACGGGTTTGGATCTTGTTCCGTAAAAGTTCCGGAGCTCGCTCAGGAGTATTCTGATGGGGTGGCGGAATAGGCGCAGTAGTGATGTTATGGTGTTTTCTGTGATGTCTATTTGGTGATTCTTTTCCTGGTGGTTTGGGTAAAGGCTTCAAATACGGCTTCATATTCTCTATAGGATTTACCGCGGCATATGGATTTGGTGCTCTTGGTGGCCAGGGTGGATTATACTTCATATCGAGGGATTGCTGTTGGCGTAATGGGATAGTTTTGTGGGGAGGTGGAGGAGGCGGTAGCATATTTTCCTCATGGGGTAACTTCTTTCCGTTTCTAGGTGCTTTGCATGAGGCAGAAGGTAACAAAGGTTCATTTTCACAGCCGTTATTTTGGTCTCGGTGACCTGTTTCTCTAAGCGGTGGTAATCTCATTGCGTTGCGAACGCCACTGTAGTTATCCTGTGAACTTGATCGACTTTGGAGGGCGCTGTGTTTTGTACGAGTGTTACCATCTCCATGGTGCAGTAAAGCTAGTGGAGTTGCTACACCACCGTACATATTATTAATATCTAGAAAAATGGAAATTATTATAATAGTGAAAGTGAGTGCGAAATTATGCAGCTTTCTTTGAAGTAAGATCAAAGGTCAAATTTCTTCAAAACAAACGGAAGAATGGGGCGTTTAAATAAATATCCAAAATTTCGCATTTTGAGCATTATTATTGTAGGAGGGCAATTCGTCTAAATAGGTTTTTAGACAGAAACTAACTCATAGGTCCCAGCTTTACCACTTATCCTGTCAAAAAAGATATGATATGATGAGAAGCCGGAACACAAGTTCACAATATTGGTTATCGTTTTATTAAGACAAAAAAGCACTAATTTATCTACAGAAATTTGTACACCTTGTCTTAACTGTCTAATTTTCCAACAAGAAGTTGAAGATAAACTTCAGATAAAATAAATTGAACTATATTGTTCTTCAAATTTATTATTCATTTTTATTAGATGAAAAATGTAACAGTTCAAGACAAATTTATTTATAAATAGGGTTCACACAATATGTTTTTATTATAAGTGACCTAACTTAAGGGTGAGATCGTATTATTTTAACAATAAATAGAAAAACATTTTCATGTTATTTCATTCTTTCCATATAAGGCACTGAAAAGTGAGATGTTGTTTTTCGATGATAAAAAACTTGTACCTCACGCTTTTCACCTGTCATTTATTTATTTAATAACGCAAAAGAAAAATGATGAAAATAAAGAATATAAAATGGTAATATATTAAGTTAGAGGAAAAAACGTAAGCTACAAGTCAATTCTAAGGAAGTTTATTGAAATGGATGATCCAATATAAGCTTGATATTTCTAAAATATTTTCACAGTTCGAAAAGTTTTAAGTATATTGGGAATATTTGAACAATTTATAATTTTGTTGTATCATATAAAAATACGGCAAAGTTTGTGCAACGCTAAAAATTCTTAGCTGTAAATAAATTAGGATTTATACAATAATTTACACGATTTTAAACTTTTTTACTATTATTGTTAAATCAACGGAATCAGTGCGAAAATAATACTTTTTTTATGAAATATTTAGTTTATTCCATCAGATCTCATATGGCACGCTTCAAAAAATTAAGGCGGTTTGAATAGGAATTTATGAGGCATCCTTCAGGTTCTCCCACCATCGGATTATCATTTTTCCCACAGTCCTCAAAACTTATCAATTTCTTTCTTATAATTATCAAAACGGATGGGAAGAAGTTGCATGATATAAAGTGCATCATTAAAAAGCAGAAACTATCAAAATTTAATGAGGATAAGTAGGCACTTTAGTATTTAGAACACACAATTTAGAATTTTATGATGTACAGATGGATTATGTAAAAATTACCCTTCGGGTTTTTACTTTATAAATAAATAATAATTTTATATTGTGTTTTAGAATCGTGCATACTACATGTTTCCAGTTTGATTTTATTTTAAAATAATATTAACCTGATTTATTTTATGGAAAAAACGTATTGTTTTTATTAGCCAACAGGTAAATCAATTAACCAACAAATTAATTAATTTAGTTAAATGAGCTCGTCTCTGATAAAAATTAAAAAAAACCTTCTGATTAATTATTTTAATAAAAAATATAATATATAAGTTTTTCGTCAACTGTGTTACAAATTCCAAACCAATTTCTTATGAGGTGGTATTTATAAAAATGAAGCATTTACTTTAAAGTATAAGGTAGAAGTAAAAGGTAGCACTAAGAAGTACAAGGTAGAAGTAAAAGCTTTTGCTTCAGTTCGTATTCACAATCTTTACCTTTTCCTTGCAAGGAAATACTTCAGATAAATGAAGTAAAAGGTGCAGAAGTTTCGCGATTTCAGACATGAGTTGTAACAATCTTATAGTTTAGTATGTGAAATTTGGACAATTTTTTAAGCGAGTCTTTAGTAGGTTATAAAATCCGGAATTTTTAAAGGATTTTCATTCTATTTGAATTTTTTAGTAAAACTAACTTGAGTCTTTGTAAAATTACAAACAGCTAAAAATCTGTCAATTTTTCGAAGTTTTATGACAGTTTTAAAGACACTAAGCTGAAATATGGACATTTTTTTAAGCGAGTATATTGTAGGCTATAAAATCCGGATTTTTTCAGGGATTTTCATTCGGTTTAAATTTTCTAGTAAAACTAATTTGTGTCTTTATAAAAAAGCATACCGCAATGCAATCTGTGAATTTTCCGAAATTTTATGACAGTTTTAGAGACACAAACCTGAAATTTGGACAATTTTTTAAACGAGTTTATAGTAGGCTATTAAATCCGGAATTTTTAAAGGATTTTTATTCTGTTTGAATTTTCTAGTAAAACTAACTTAGTTATTTGGAAAAAAGCAAACCTCACGGAAATCTGTCAATTTTCCGAAGTTTTATGACAGTTTTAAAGACACAAACCTGTAATTTGAACATTTTTTTAAGCGAGTCTATAGTAGGCTATAAAATCCGGAATTTTTGAGGAATTTTCATTCGGTTTGAATTTTCTGGTAAAATTAACTTAGTTCTTGGTAAAAAAGCAAACCTCACGGAAATCATACAGTCCACATCCAACACGTTATTAATATAAAATCGAATTTATATTATTTATAATTATATTATGTACTTGGTATCAGTATTATAGAAATCAGTAAAAAACAAAGAGTGATCCTTCTGAGATTCGAACCCGGGACTTTGGGATCCAAGCCCTTATTATGCCAATAGTCTATCTAGGCCGTCTGATTCAACTCGCACAATTTTTAGGAATATCTTGTTTTTTTTTGAAATTTTTTTGGCGGAATTTCAGTGTTAAAGAATAAAAAAATCTCGTAATTTGTTTATTTTTCAAGATAGTCATAAAAAATGTGAGATTCTCGCAAAAAAAGTTGCTGCGAACTTGATGCATTTATTTAGAAGCAAATCCTTCAGTTTAGAAGCAAATACTTCTTTTTATAAATACGAAAAAAGTAATAGCTTTTATTTTGAAGCCAAACCTCTCGCCTCTAAGCAAAACCTTTTCCCACGCTTTTTTATGCATATAACCTGAAGGAATTGCTCCATTTTTTGCAAGCAAAAGGTAATGCTTCTTTTTATAAATACCGCCTATGAAATGAGTGAACCTAAAATATAAATCAAAACTCGAAAACTCATTCAATAAAACATATAATCTGAACCCACCCTTACACACTCTGTTAAAACTCCACAAACTGTTAAAGAAAGCTGCATAAATCCATCTTAAAACACGATTATCATCTACAAAGAAAAAACCCATTACTTACTATTGGAGTTTGTGTTTGATCGAATGCTGTTAAGTTCCTCCACACGTAACGTGCCGGGTTGTTTCCGATCAGTCAAAAAGTATGTAGTCATGTCGCCCTTGCCCTTAACTTTAACTTTGCCGCGACATTGAAACTCGTAGGGATACGTCCGTAACACATGGTAAACTTCTTCTGTAACTTGAGTGTGGTTTGGTAAACCTGTCGAATCCATGCGACTGGCTACATTTACTGTGTTGCCCCAAATGTCGTATTGGGGTTTTCGGGCGCCTATCACACCCGCCACAACAGGTCCTATGTTTATGCCTTAAGAGAAATAAATCAGTAAATTATCGACTGGATTTCTATTCTAAGTCAGTTCACGATGTCTTCATATCTCAGATTTTGAATTAAAAAAATCATATTTGGACAGAAAAACCTCGTGAACAGAGCTTAGCTGAAAGTTCGTACCAACTCTAAGCATGAAGTTGTTATAAGAGTTTTCGTTAATATTTAACAGGCGATCCCTCATGGCAAACACGAACTCCACGAGAGTGCTCAGGTGAATGCCGGCAGTGGTTTCATCGTCATCCAAAATTCTCAAGTCAGGCATAAGACCAACCGCAGCCATGTACGTTGAACCAACAGTTTTAATTTTATCGATAGCCTTGAAGCGTTCTTCGCTTAACAAATCATCAAAATCGGCTATAATTTCATTTAATAATCGCAAACACTCAACACCTTGATTATTACCATCCAGTTCTGTGTAAAATTCGTGGTAATTTGTTATGGACGCAAACACTACTCCTACTCTTGAATAGCTTTGGTGGTACAATTCCTGTGATAGAGTATTCTGTAAGAGAAGGGTTGGGGGTGTTTATTTCATTTCATCAACATCTTGCAATGTAAATTAAATCATAAAACAAAACAATTCTTATATAAACTAATAAACAAAACATCAAAAACAAATAATTATAAATGTTGCCAGCACATTTATACAAAGAACCAAAAGCATTGCTCACCATGTTGTTACGGAATTGGTTATCGAGGAAATGTGTAGCCACGTGGGCGGGTAGTAGATTAAATAATATTCTTTTGTTGGAGTGTTGTAATGCGTCCATTTCGCGTTTTTCTTCGTTCGCTTGTACTTGCCAGAGAAAATCCAAACGGGCCGTCCACTCAACTTGACGACCATGTAAAAGCACAGCCAACACAAACATTAAAACTTGGACAACGCTCAGTACATGTGCCGGAATAACAGAACTGTAAAAGGGTGGTATTAGTTTAAAGAATTGTAAATTTGTAAAAAGTTGCAAAAGTTTTTAGGTCGTAGTTTTGTATCTGATAGATTTAATTTATAACTGCCAATTAGCCCAACCACACCTACTAGTGCTAACTTCTTACATTACAGAATCGGTCAAAACAAAATTAACACTTACTTGACACGGATATCGTAGCAAAGAAATAAGTCGATGTGGGACAATTCTATTAGTAATATGTATACGGTAGACATTATAAATAATAGAGAGGCTTTCAGCAGGATGGGAAGTCTTAAAAATATCGCCACAGCCAAATATCCCAAGGCGCAGGAGAGCACAATATACTGTGGTAAAGGACAAGCGCGATGGTCCCTTTCTAACGGTGCCCCAGCATCTAACGTAATATTTGTAGTTGTATGAATTGTACATGGCACATCCGAACGACAAGTAAACTGAAACACATCGAAATTAACACCGGAAAAATATTTTTTTTAAATAACATACCACATTGACTTGTGCTACTGTGTAGATCAAGACAATGGTAAAAACAGTTATAGCTAAACGTAACACAAAACTATGGGAGATGTCCCACAAAATCCATCTGAGTCGTACAGCTAATAATAACATTAAAACAACTGATATCCAGATAAACGCTGTTAGGAACAGTAAGAGTAAAATTATGGTACGAGGAAGTACTGTTGCTTGTAAAGTACCGAGTAGTACCAAGAGTACTAGGGCACAAGCAAGAGCTGAACTATAACCAACGTCAAGATCGTCATGGTACTGCAAAATAATTCTATTATATGATAAACTGCGTTTTAACTCGTAATTTACGTACCTGATTTTCCTTATTTCTATCCTTAAAGCAAAGAGTAAACAAATTGACGTGTGTTGACTTTTCCCTGTCCACACTTCGTGCCTCGATGGCTTGCGCCAAGTACTTATTAACTCTATTAGAGGGTTGGTGGTATACACTGGAGTGTCTCTTTTTAAACGGCCTTTTGAATTTCTCTGTTACTTTGTTCTAAAAAATTACGGAAATTAATTATTACCACAAACAAATTTCTTTTGACAAACTGCAAGATAGAAAAATAATCACTTTATATTTGATTAATGAAGCTAATAAGCGATATAGAGATGGCTTGTGTTTATTTGTTTGTTAGTAAACAAAGTTTGGAATTTAATTATAATGTTAAAAGCATACTAATTTTATTGGTTAGCCTTCTAGAGGAATTTATTTACATTTTGTATGTATTAAGCTGGAAACTAATGCAATTACCACCATACGGCTTTTAGTGAAACATATAATGTACTGCTTCCTGATATAAAATTATTGATTTAAAGTCTAGATGGATACCTAACTTAGAAATAATTGTTAATATAATTTCCAGGCAGCAGTGCACTGTTGACAACAACAATTAAAACAACGTTTAGAGAACTAGAAATTATTGATCAGTTTATAATTGTTTGGTTAGTAGACAAAAGAAAACAGTCAAGAAAGGGGATGTCCATGTGAATGTTTCGTTTTCTAAACCACCCCGCGTCTTTTATGCAAAATAATTGCCAAATAATATTTTTTATACGGAAATAACGTTTTGTTCAGCAGTTAAAAGCCTTTTGTAACTGCGGAAAATATATAACAAAAGCCTTTGAAAACGGATATAAAAGATATTTTCTAGATGATAGAAAATAAACTTTTGTTCCAAACGCTTCGGGAAAATATAAAAAAATATTTGACTATGTTTAATTTAGGATGAAAGAAAAAAGTTTTGGTTTTGGGTAAAAAGCAAATATTATGCGAAGGCACTAAACAAAAAGTATGTGTGCAGTAAAATCAATAAAAGATTTATGTGAATTTTATAAAGATATTTTTGTAATATCCAACACTAATTAAGTTCTTTTCTTTAATGGAATTCGAAGTAAATGTGTAACAAGATTCATGATGCAGCTCTGCCTTGATGACAATGCACATTTCCAAAAAAGCGTACGCTGCACGGTTATTTTTATATATTTTTGCCCGAAAACTGTTAATAAATAAAAAACTATGTAAAATAACGAATTGTACAGTTTGCAAATAATTTTATTTTTCAATATACAGGGTGTCCCAAAATTAGCCTGCCAAAATGTACCAGCTGATTCTACGTTCGAAAATAATGCAAAAAGTTTTAATAAATAAAAACTACACATTAATAAAAATAATCACAAAATTGAAAAAAAATAATGTTATTTTGATATTTTGTTTTTATTATTAATATTAGACGAAGAAATGCTAAACGAAGTAATAAATACCTATAAACCTTAATCCATTGTCTACTTTTGATAAATTTTAGTTTTGTGATTATTATTTTTATTAGTGTAGTTTTCATGGGCGTGATTTTTTCAAAACGATTTTTTTCGAAAACGGTTCAAGATACAAAGATCGACTGAGACTATCTTTTTTGTGTAAAAATAAACCAAGTTTCAAAATTTGATATAAAAAATTTAATAATTATCCCCACAAAAAATATGGGGCATAATAGACCCACCACCAACCCTGTATGTGACGCCCCTGGCAAAATTTCTGAAAACTGGAAAAAGAAATATGTGGCAAATTATAAAAGCTTCAAACTCACCAAATTTCATGAATCTACCTCAAACAGTTGCAAAGATATTACAGAAAAATCCTCTTTGGGGTCCCCCTTTCGGGGGGCTGTAGCCTCCTTAGGAAGCAATTTTCAACCTGTATTTATTGAAACTTTTTGCATTATTTTTGAACGTATAATCAGCTGGTACATTTTGGCAGGCTAATTTTGGGACACCCTGTAGAATACGGTCCAATATATTCAAAATTTTTACATAAAAACAACATTTTTAAACTCACTTTTGGTTTTTAGTTTAAAAAATCTTTAGGGACCGTTGGAAACACCGCGATTTGTTCTTAGTTAAATGCAACCTTAAACTACATACAAAGTATTTTGAAGAAAATCTTACCTGCGTTTTCAAAATTGTGCCACTCAATCAAAATTGTATAGAAAAGTTGAGTTTATACTAAAATTTGGTAAAAATTCAGAAATTTAAGAGGTACAAAAGGACTAAAGTCTTCTTCATTTTTCCATTTTTGACGTTCATTGAAAAAAAGTTGTACGACTTAAAAACGTGCTATATTTTTTCCATGCACTATTTTAATCAAATTTTGTCTTATTGTACATATTGCGAAACAGCCAGCCACCAAATTACATTATTTAATAAAAAAAAACTAATTTCACGAGTTGACATAAGTATGAGAATTAAGTGTGACATATTCTGCAATACCTTGTATAAAATATAATTGAATCGACTCTCGAAACTTTTTAATGGTTTATTGATTAAAATTCTATAAATGTTGAACAAGGGTGGAGTTATTCTCAGTGGATTTTTAACACACAGTGTGGCTCTAGTTATCGTTAATTTTTAATAATTCTTACACAAATTAAACATTAAAACGAAACTCTTCAAAATAAAATCACTTTTAAGTCCTTTCCAAATCAAATAAAAACCTCCCCTTTACTCTGATAATAGACCACTGTAACAAAAGCAAAAATCTAAAACAATCCCAGTTCAGGTCCTTTGTTATCGAAACCAATCTAAAGTTGCTTTGTGTGCCTGTACAACAGTTTTTTTAAATGATTTCCAAACCCTTAAGGGCACTTTACTCGTAATTCTGTCAAAACGTTCATATGGACATCTAAGAAACAAAACTGTCAATATACCGATAAATGAACAAAGAAAAAGTAAAACAAAAATGAAAACAAATGTAAATGTTGAAATAACGCAAAAGCCAATAGTGAGATTGGACTCACATTGCTCTCAGATTCTGGGGGATGGCGTAATTGTTCTTGTGAGGGTGAGATTTCAGCATGGAGCACCCTTTGCAGTTCTAGCACCTATAAGCCACATTAGACCAAAACTAAACACTAAGCTACGTTAGACACGTACCAATCAAATTATAAACTATTGGCTAACAACATTCGCGTGTGGGATTTACCTACCCATGTCAAACCCAAATACCACAATATTAATAGTACTAAAATTGCTATGTACTTCTAAATATTAACATAAGGATGCTGGTACATAATTCTATTCTAGCAATAATTACTAGAACTGGAGTGTGTGTGGATTGTTTTATGACAACACTAAACATTTAACCTAATTCGGTGACAAAAACTAAAATATTTTAGGTTTTTAAGTTTGTTTAAGAACAGCGGTTCTCACTGGACCATCACAATTTCCTTGGGGTAAAAATTCTAAAATATTGTAAAGTATGAGTACGAAAAAAATTACAAATAAAATAAAATATATAACTCAAATTTGGTTTATTAGCATTATTTTAGAAAAATTGATTTATATTCCAATTAATTTGAAATATTGTAGTTTCTTTGAGTATTTATAAAAAACTTAGGTTTAGGACAAAATTTTTAATTTTTTTCTATTTATTTGTTTTCTTGCACTATAATATATCTACACAATTTACGTAATTTATCATGAAAATCTTCTAATAACTTGCAATTAGTGGATGGTCCCAGATTGAGACCCGCTGTGTTGTACAATTAATCAAAAATACGTTTAGTTTCATCCACCGAGCTTGTCTACATTTCACAACTAAACATGCTTTACAAATAACTAATAGTTTCAATAGTCGTAAAGGGCACATAACACAGTCTAGAAACATAAAACAAAATGGAATGAATGACACGGATTGGTGTATGTGGCAAAAAGCTGATTGATTGATGAATTTTATGAGTAAAGCCAGCTGATCTCTGAACTCACTTTGCTGCTAGTCAGTACTGCTTCATGTGAAACGCAGGACGACGGGTCCGCATGGAGCGCCCGCTGAAGATCTAGCACCTATAAGCCACAAGTCACACCACAGACATTGACACATCGATTTCTAACGGAAGATTCCTATATTACTAGTGTGGTGCATCTAAAATGGCTCTTTGTGTGAATGTACATTTACTGATTGCACCAGAATTCAATTTTCTGAAACCTTGACAACATTTTTAAAACAAATCAATCTTCGTATATCTGGGCAATCTGCAAACGTAATTTACGTCTGCTTGCAGCTATAACAATGAACGATGCAGAGTGTTTCCCCCCGGGGTCGGCTAGCACAGTTACAATCAACTATAAGATCCAAAAACGAGATAAAGTGTATGATATGGGTGTGGAAAGGTGACAAGGGGGCAGTAAGTGAACACTTACCTACCTCATAACAGTAAAATCTTGCTACTCACATTACTTTCTAAGAGATGTTAAGTGTTTATATAGTTTTTGTGAAGACAACACACTTACCGCATCCTAAAAAATGCAAAACAACACCATCATGCAGTTTTTACAACATTTAGCAGACAAGATACAAGTTACATAATCATCATCATCATCTCATCATAATCAGATTATTATTATAAATAAAAGCAAAAAATACTTCGCGGTAATTTAATTATTATAATCAACTTTGACAGGTATATTTTGCTTTCATTACTTGCAAAAATTAATGCACTGCAACCAACAACCAACAAAAGCGTTAGTTTCTACTTAACTAGGAATTTAAATTCAAGTATAGTGTGGTTTATTTGGCGGCATAATTCCTCACAGACAAATAAAAAATAGGTGCAAAGGGAAAAATATCATTTGTTGCATTGTAACACTTCAACTCGATTTGTACTTTATCCATAAACAAAACTAAAAACTTTCAAGTTTTGATATTGAATGCAAAGTGCTTTCAATATGAAAATTTAATGTGCATCAGTCCAGTGCTTTTAAACATTAATTAGTGCATAAACATAACTTGTTTTATGTACAGAATTTACTTGTGTATGTCTGTGATGTAAATCTATCTAATATCATTGCGAATAGGCATCATATAAATCAAACTAGTTACCAGCAGGCGTACTATGTTCTTATAAGCTCAAAATTGTTGTTTATGTGACAGATTCAATAGGAATTCTATAGTGTCTTATCGATACAAATAAATTTCAAATAGTATCATTTTATATGCTATAAATACTGTTTAAACCGAGATTTCATCGGCGTAAAAGATATATTGTGTGGGAAATTTTGACTGTATTGTTTAGGGCTTAAAGCGTTTGAATTTGGATTTCATAAAATCGGTCACATCTAAAAAATAATTTTTATAAAATAAAAAAAAATGTATAACACAACAAATTCAATCGCCTTAAGAAAACTAAACTCTGCAAGCTTATGTACCAATCTTCATTTAAACCCACTCTATCACATACGATGCCTATGACACAACAACCAACTCCCCCCTCCCCAAAACGCAAAACCAAAAAAAGTCAAACTTACTTTTCTCGCGTTGTTGGCCTTCATCTCGGACTGCAGCGCCATGTTGGAGAAGGGCACCTCCATGGAGTATTTGATGGAATGCAGCAGTTGCACCACGACATTGGACACATTTTTGAAGCTGAGCTTGCGCCTCTGAGCCGCCCCAAGTGCCGATCGGACCTGCAGTGTGTTGAACAAGAGTGGCTGGAAGAGATCCGCCAAAAGGGCCGGGGAAGGCGATATGGTTAGTCACAGGGGTTAGCACTGGTCGCGGTCTAACTAATGGGGTGTGTTCAAAAGGTTCACTAAGAAAATCAAGCCTCACTAGTCAGATGTGATGAATTTTAAATTTTAATGTAGCATTAAGCGGGAATTTCGGTTTAGTTATAGCAATTTGTAGCTAGTGAAAAAGAAACTATCCACGCAGCTCTAGTAGTTAAGGAACTTTCCAGGAAACTAGCACAAATTAGTTCTATAGATTTGGAACTAAATCCATAGAAATTGCTCAAACCAATTTGAAATTGGGATCATGGTTATATAAAATACATATTGCGATGACGGGCATCTGACTTAATTGAGACATGTCTAGTAAAGTTTTCGATGTAACTGGAATGAATAATTGAGCATGATTGAAAACCACGCAGCAATGCTTTATGAATCGATTTTACAGCGAAAACCCGATAACTAATTTCCACACAGAATTTAATTAACACAAGTTAAGTGTGAACAAACAAAAAGTTGTACACAAAATCACAAAAACATACAAAGGCATTATATGATGTGAGTGTATAGGATACTACAAAAGTGCCTTCTACAATAATCTACTGTTTCACAGTACTAGAGTATAAAACAAAGTTACAGGGAAGCTTGTTGAAAACAAAGCGGATGGCGGAGTACATCACCATGCAAGAAGAGGCAATAATAGTGTGGGGCACAGTGGAACAAAAACAAAAATTGCATTCACATTTCCACTGATATGAAATATTTTGTTTATCGGAAAATGGTGAATGCAATTATAATTGGCGGACTCAAATAAATAAAAAATATTTACTGTTACTCCACAGTTTCAGCAAATTTTGTTGCACCAACTATAAAAGAATTTAATTTATTAAACGAAAGCGTGGGCTAAGTTCCATTAGAACAAAGATTATTTTTAGTCGTCACAAAACGTAACTATTATTTAAAAAAATGAGCCCCAATTAGTTGGACAGAAATCGTTACAAGCAGACCACGTTAAAATTAAATAAAAAGTAAATAGCCGTCGCGACGCCACCGCAACCATTAAAACTACGTGTATTCTTGCGCATGCAACAAATTTTGCTTTTTATTTTTCATGTTTTATTCATAAACTGTGGGTTAAAGTAAATTAACCAACATTATCAAGCATATAATTTTTTATGGTTTGTTTCAAACCAATAGGCAAATTTTGCGCCTAAAACATTAGTAAGTAAATGTCTCAACAAACTTATACACTTGATTTTTTTAAGTACTAAACCATTGCTTACCAAAAAACTCTAGTGTCGATTAATAAGAGTAAACTAAACTCTACATCTGGTAAAAGAAGCTTATTCTAAGAATTCGTGTAGCATTCAGTTCATTAATAAAGAAAATAGACAGTCAAAGCCTGAGAGGAAGTAAAGTAAAGAGCAAATTTTTGCGTATCATTATACCGCATTCAGCACTCGAAAATGGAATTTTAATAGCAATATAAAATGGAAATACTAACGAGCGCAATACTTAAAGAAAGTAAAGTGCCTTGCACCGATTACAATTTCTGTCTCGATGCTGTTTTCTACTGGAAACAGAAATAGATCTTGAACCAGACAATATAGTTTCAGAAATATACATATTTCATTATGCATATTATGTTGTGTATGTGTTTGGGAAACTGTACAAAAATATACCTTTCTTCTACGAGCTGGTGGCACTATGAAGTAAGTTGTTACGCAGTGATCGCGAAGGTACTGGTTTCGCGAAGCGCCGTTGCCTGGCTCCACTTCATATTCGCCTCCTAAATAGTCCAGGGTGGCTTGAGTAATGTGGACTCGACTGGAAAGAATAAGGTCAAGTGTATTATACGATTATTTTTTATTGATACTGTAAAAATGAGTAAAATTTTTCCTAAAAACTAAATGTTCGGACAAAAGTAAATTTTTGAAGTATGAAAGGAGAACTGGAAATTTTACGCAAATAATTAGTAAACACCTAACAATACAATAAGATAAAGCCTTAATAATATTATTATGCATGGAAGAAAATTATTTACTGGATTTAAAAATATTTTAACCTTAATAATTACCAAACTTTACAAAATGAATTTGCAACTAAATGTTGGGATAATTTTTAATTTAGGACCATTAATAAGAGGTTACGTCTCCTTTTGCTTTAATAGCTGCCTGTATTCTAGCAGGCTTTGTATTTATCAAATTTTGGTACAATTCTGGCGTGAAACTGTACCAAATTTCTTCTATTTTGGTTTTTAAGTCCCCAATGGTTCTTGGTGGATTATTGCGTAGAATACGTTTAATTTTATGCCAAAGAGTTTCAATGACATTTAAGTCCGGACTGGGTGAGGGCCATGAAAATACCTTTATGTCGTTTTCCCCAAGTTCCAAAACTGTGATTTTTTAAAAACAGAAAATTACGTCACATTTTTCAAGTGCAATTTTAAAGCTACGAAATATGCCTAGAATCACCAAATAAAGACTTGGGGATTTTTTTGTACATAAAACCAACATTCAGCTTTGCAATAAAGTAAATTTTACCAAAATCCAACCAGTGGTTCCAAAACTCTGATTATTTTAATGTAGGTAGCACCCTCAAAAAACACGTTTTTGGAAAAGTGAACTGTGAACTCGAAAAAAATGCAAAAAAAAATCATAATAACATTTCAGGATTTTTTCAATATAGTACGATTATTGAGCTTTGATTTAAATCTTTTTTGACACAAATCCAACCAGCGGTTTCAAAACTGTGATTATTTAAAACAATTACTGGAAAATTTTATCATTTTTAAAGGTGCAACTTTGAAGCTTCGATAAATGCCTAAAATCACAAAATAAAAACTTGTGTAACTTTTTTGTAAAGAAAACCAACATCCACCTTTGCAATAAAGTAAATTTCATCTAAATCCGACTACTAGATCCAACGTTTTGAAAATAATAATTCTTTGTTTCTGCAATTTTCCCATCCTGCTGGGTTAAAGTGCCACAGCTTTGGAACCGCCGAGCGGATTTTTACAAAATTTACGTTTTTATATAACTAAATGTTGGCATTATAACAGAAAAAACCATCAATATTATGGAAGTTAATTTAGATTACTTTTGCGCGTATGGAAAAAAGACAATTAAATTTACTTTTGTCCGAACATTTAGTTGTTAGGGCTCGTATTTATTATTAAATATCTTGTTAAAACTTCTGCTCTTATGTACAATATTTAATTACGATAATCGAGAAAATCAAAGTCGAATCAAGTGCAACTGAGCCATTATAATTTATTTCATAAAATATACCCTCATTTACTTTTTAATTGTTCCGTTGATTGAATGTCCTCCTCCAACATTAACAATTAATTAAATTCTAATTTAAACTGAACTCTGACAGCGCACCTCTCAGTATACTCAGAAATTGTTAGTTGATTAAGTATTTAGTATTGTCTATTCTTAAGTCATTTATCTTAATAACTGGCTAAAATAATATTGATTTCCACTAAGCCTATTGTAGTAAGAGGTTTTTATTAATGAAAAATAATCAGGCTGTTACGGACCATTAATGCTGACCTTCTATCCTATATGAACCCAAGCGAAATTTATGGCTTTCAATATTTTCAGGAACCGCCTAAAAACGAAGCCCTTCCAATATTTCTATGACTAGTATTTTATCCACCCAATTCATTAGAAACCATTCCATATAGAAACAGACGATAAAGTCCTAGATATGTTTTATCTATTCCATTGTATACTTAATTTAAAAACAATAACTGGTTTAACAGCTTCGTATAAGAGAACATTCTTTTTAAAACGTTTTACTTTAGAGGCAATAAAAGTAAATCTAAATCATCTTTATCGCTTTGAGTATAAATTAAAACATAATTTCCTAAGATATGTTTCCAATTCTCTGTAAGCTTTACTTTTATTTGACCTATCTTCGACTTTCACGCAAATTAAAATACATTTGAAGCCGAAATTATTTCCGTTGGCTGTGTGATTTGATTAAGAGAACTAAAACAAGAAATTTATTACAGACGTGCTGAGAGATAGAGACGTCAAAATATTCTACTTGCTCTTAGTTCATGCTTTTGTAAGTATAAAAGTGAATATGAAATCTTCAACCTGTAATTTGCAGAAACAACAAAGGAAACTAAAGTATTGATTTGAACTTGAGGCCACCGAATTGATTTATTATAGTTTAAATGTCGCTCAAACTGGTGTTTGGATTTGTTGTTAATACAAACACCAAGAGAAATTTTATCAAATTAACTTCTGTAATAAATTGCACCTCGTAAAAATTAGTACATACCACGAAAATAGACAAGATTATTCAGGTACAGTCGTAAAAAACAGTTTAAAAATACGCGGAAATACAATAGTTCCCCAACTATAAAAAACCCATAAAACATGAGCTACATATTCTAATTAACGCTTACCCAGGTTCACCACCAGCTTCCATGTTATTAGCCAGCGTGACATCGTTAGACCAAACGTCATATTGCCACTTTCTCAGGCCCAAAACACCACATAGTACTCTGCCCGAGTGGATTCCGACCCGCATGTTCAGCTGGACGTCCGTTGCTTCCACAACGCTTGCAATAGCGTCGATCATGTCCAAGCCCATTTCCACTGTACTCTGGGCATGGTCTGATCGTGGTTCTGGAAGACCCGATACGCAGTAGTAGCAATCTCCAAGAATTTTGATACGCAAGCAATGGTTGTCCTGGAAGGAATTATTGGATTAAAAGAGGTTAGATTATAATACAGGGTCCACCAATTTTTCACTAACTAGGTGGACACCCTGTATAAGGATTTCTTTTATAGTAACTATCAATGTTGCTATTATAATACCATAAATATGTTTATGGTACATTAATTTGTGAATTTTACAACTCAACCGTCAATAAACAGAATAAATGTTAAAATAAATGTACATATAAAAGAGCTTCCTGCAAAATCGAACACAACTAACAACCTAAAAATAAATAAAAAAGCTCTTGTTAACCTACTCAAAAACAGCTTTCAAACAATTTAAACATCTATTTAAAAACTTTTCTCTTAGAGCTGTCGAAAAACTCGAATAAAATTAGATTTTCCACATCCCATTTTACGGTATGTACCTACCCTACAAACTTTTATTGACTTACATTTGCTAGTTGATCGAATCGGCCAAACAACTCATTCAATAGACGAACTAATTCCTGGGCTGTGCATTGTGATGCCAACACGGTAAATCCGACAATATCTGCGAACAGGATGCTGAAACACAACGAGCAAAATCAGCAGGAATTTAGTCAGCTAGACACGTACGGGATGAATAGAGAGGAAAGAGGAAAATATGGAATACAGTTTCAAACATAAGGGATTTTTTTGTTTTGTGTGTAAAGCTTAAAGTCAATTGCAACTTGCTAATCTAAGTTGCTCATGAGTCAGTTTTTGTACTCAATACCTGTTATATTATAATTTTCAAACCTGTTCACTTGTTGTATCAAATCTGCATGAAGCAATTGTATTATTCCACAAATACGATTAGTATGTCCATGTTTAGGTAAATTTGTGGTTACCAGTTAATTATTATACGTAGCTAGGGTCTTCTCGAGTCCCTCTGTGATTCTGTGGGTTTTATCAGATTATTCTACTATAATATGTTGCTTCAAATAAGAAACGATTTAAACTGCAAAATGTGTGTAGGATTTACTGTAATCCCGGATTACATTAAGGATAAAAAATGATTCAATGTTATTATATCATTCCAGAGGATTTAAGCATGATTGATTGATTGAAGGAGATTTGATGAAAGTTTTATACAAGAGCAAACCTCGCAATTGTTAATTAAAAAATATTAACCTACATAAAATCGGTTCAACGGTTCCAAAGTTATGGTACTTTAAACCGGCCAATGATGCAAAAATTGTATAAAAAATTGTGCTATACTGTTTAAAATGTTATAATTTGGGATCACTGGTCAGATTTTGATGAAATTTACTTTATTTCAAAGCTGCATGTTAGTTTTATTTATAAAGAAATCAGAAAGTTTTTATTTGGGGATTTTAGACGATTTTGATGGCTTCAAAGTCCATAAAATAATTTTCGAGCGACAGTTTTGGAATTGCTGGTTGGATTTTAGTTGAAGAATAAAAATTTCTGAAAGACTATTATTTTTAGAAAAATTCACGAATTATTGATATGAATTTTTCTCAATTTATTGGAGTCCCTAGTAGCGTTTTTCGAAAAGTCTAAAAAATCACGATTACTATACAGGGTGTCCGCGCTAACTTCGTTATTATTTGAGCTACAAAGTCGGTTAAATTAGCAAACTAGTAGCATTTTTTCCGCTGATTACAATGGTGAAAACAAAAAAACAATTGACCATCTGGTTTTCGAGATATTCACAAAAATAACATTTTTTTAAATAGAACACCCTATATATTTTTGCACAAATCGATGACAAATTAAATTCTGTACAAAAAATGTCCTTAATTTTTATTGATAATAATTTAAAATAAACGAGTTATTTTGTAAAAAAGTTTGCAATTCTTTAAAATCAAGTAGCCATAAAACGGAATAGCAATTTATTAAAACCAAACAATCATAATTTTGAATTTAAGCAAGTTGAAAAACACTTGAAAGAATTACGGAAATATTGAAAATTTACAAAATTATAATTTTCATGGCTACTTGATATTAAAACTTTTCAAAACTTTTTTTCAAAATAACTCGCTTATTTTAAATAATTGTTAAAAAAGCATAAGAACATTCTTTGTTCAGAATTTAAATTATCATCGATTTTTGTAAAAATATACAGGGTGTTCCATTTAAAAAAAATGTTATTTTTGTGAATATCTCGAAAACCAGATGGCCGATTGTTTTTCGGTTTTCGCCATTGTAATCAGCGGAAAAAATGCTACTAGTTTGCTAATAATAACGAAGTTAGCACGAACACCCTGTATACTTCCTTATTACCTTGCGTACGACAAACGTAAAAATACTATTAGAAATTTGGGGTTAACACAACAAGATACCTAAAGTTGGTTGAGTTTTTCTAATAACAAATTATTATAACAATTTGAAGAAATTTAGATAAATTTCCATCAGAGCATTAGACAAGTTCTAGATTAAGTCTACCGAAAAGGATTTTGAAATATTAAGTTTCTCTCCCACGAAACGATACCGTATCTTTTACTACTCCTCTCACTATTTAAATTTTTTCCGTCCTTATTACCAATTCAATCTCAATTACTCTGGAATTGCATTAAAACTTTAAATGAATGATGAAACTGCAAGCAACCCACGCTGGAAAACCCTTTACCAATAGATAGATATTTTTAAAATACAACCCGACTGTTTAATTATTCATCGCATCCAGTAAACCGAAGTTTATTCCTACACTCGTTTACCTACCTGTACAAAGTGCCACATGAAATAAATGACGTAAACCCACCACAGGTCTGGAATACTCAAGGAAAACCGAACAAAAAAGTTACCTCAATATATTGTGGATCAAACTCAACGCAACAAATTGTGGAACACAAACAGCACCAATCTGTTTGTATGCTCTCACGGCGGATTGTTTATAATTTGTAATGTAAATGTCTGCTTGAACAGATAGAGCGATGTTTCTTTAGACATTTATTGGCTTCAAAGGAGTATATATCTATTTTTAGTTTTATTGGTAACATCCCGTAGGATTTTTTTATTACAAAGCCTGGAATATACGTGAATAGGTTGTTATTAGACAATTTTATTTCCGTTTCAAGACGGGACAATTCCATTAATTTCGACGGTGATGGCGAGAGCTACCCTTACGGAATGATCAAAAGGTGTAGGGAGTAGGAAAGTTGGGATGTGGATGATCCTGCAGGTTATGTATTTGCAAATCATTAATTGTTCATGTGCGCGTATTATACTCACAACTAGAGTTTTGTGTGATGCTTTAATTAGCTTTTGATACTTTCGCATGTAGTTTGAGTAACCAAATATTGGGTTTATTTATGTAGCGTTAATTTAATTTATGCTTTGCTTGCGTACTAGGTAATTAAAATTAAAACTTTAACAACAAGACACTAGTAGATTTTTACGTAAATAAACAATTATTGAACTAGTTAATTTTAAACAGTCATATTGCTCGAAGGCGAAGCTAAACCAACAAAATGGAATTTTTCGCCGTCGTTGAATAAATAACATAACTCCACGAGTAATAATTACCAATTAGTACCACATGCATTTACCTCGTCTTTCGCACTAATTAATTGCTCTGGCAGTTAATGGGGATCGTGGTAAATTCTTGCAGTTGAGCTATCTTTTGTTAACACCAGTAATTACCGTTCCAGTTCCCAATAAATGGCTAATTTCATGTTGGTTTTGGTTTATACACATTTAATTGTACAAAAACGTGATACAAATTAGTCTTCAGATAAACCCGTCCAGTTTTTTTGCATGAACCAGACCAAGTAGCCACAGTATAACACCATAGATAGTGCAAATGTGTCAATTTATTTATTATTAATTATTATTATATGTGACAACTTAATGTTATTTATTAAGTTAAGCTGGTTTTCTACAATTTACATGAACGTGATTTCAACACATACATATTTCTTCGGTTTTTACTAAATTCTCAACAGTTACTTTCTGTCAAATGGTCAGTTTGAAAATTTATTGCGTTTGCAGGTTCTTGTAGATATATCCAAGGCAAGATAGCGACCAAATACAATATATTAAGTGATACATAAATCTTGTAGAATATATAGGTTTTTGATGTCAAGGAATAGTAAAGTGACATAGACTAAGTTTCATAAGTATTTTTACAGGATTGCAGGGGTCCTTTTCTTCTATGTGTTATCACTACCTATAGATTATTTACTATGAGACGAAAAATAAAATGCAAAAATATTCGAGGGGAGGAAAATATTTGGCTCAGTGCAGGAAGAAAAAGACTGGAGACTCAATAAGGATCATTTTGATAGGTTAGGGAGCTAGTTTTTTATGGAGAAACTGGGCAAAAAAAATTGGAGTAGAAACCGTTAGAAAATATAGCTTAGAAAAAGGTAACTAGATAATGTTAGAGAGAAGCAGGAAAGAAAAAGTAAACACGTCGGATTCTGTAGACATAAATAACAACGACCAAAATGTCATACCCTAAAATATATTAAAACATCACACTTTCCTAATATTTTCTCAAACCAATAGAGTAATCTTTTAAAGTTAATCGAAGCTGATATCGTGATAAGCTCGATTCCAATAGTTGACATCTAATTTAAGAGGGCGTATAGTCAAAGTTGATTTATTTCTGATGATGCCAAGCAATATATTTGAGTCATATTTCAAATAGCCCATTTAAAAATTCCTTACCTCACATTCTCGTGCTTCTGGATGTAAATTTTGTGAAATTGTCCCTCAACTGGTGATATAATGTCGTTTTTCATTTCCATCGCCACATGTTGCGGTAAAACAGATAACAGCAGCCGCTCCTGGAAAATATCATATCGATTAAAATTTCAATTAGCTCTAGAGCACATTTTTTCCAGCTATATACTCGTACAGAAACAAATTGATTCATTTTACAAAAACATACTAACCAATTTTTCATTTTCATCCTCCATTTCTAATCTGGCGGCGATGCAATTTCTTGTATCCAAGAATGCCCTTCGTTGTGCATGCTCCATCAAATTATGCATGAAAATTCCAACAACGTTCACGCATAAAAACACCACGACATTTGCAATCAACTGTAACATAAAAAGAAACCAAAGCTTATTAACATTTTAACACAATTAGCGTTTTTTTCACCGCGTGTAAAACTCGAATAATATTTACATAATTTCTTTAAAAGCCATCGGAAGGTCCGCAGACAAACCGGAACAAAGAGACAAGAAAATAAAATTGTGTTTTATTTGCACTGAAAAGAAAGTGGAGGGAAAAGTTACATAATAAATTTTCTATTATACTGTTTGTAATAAACGTACGTACGCGTTTATCCAGTTTGCTTTCAATAGTATAATTTGAATTTCTGTTCATTCGTTCATTGATTGCAAACTATTTTCAGCAATCTGTAAACAACTTGCACAATAACAAGCAGTACGGCATGTAATCCATACAATGCGAAACGTACGCTTTGTTTTATTTACAAATTTCTGAAGCAAAATAACGAAAAAGTTTGTAACAGCGAGATAATTTATATAAAATAATTTCTGGATGATCTGGCACCAACAGACATTTTTTAAAACTGACTACATAGAAACTTCAGTTATTTTTTAAATTACAGAAATCCTTAATCCGGTCCTGGTTAAAATTCCCATTCGAACAAAATCCATATCGGTAATTAAAAAGTAAAATTTGTTACCACACTCCCAAATCGTATCAATTCAGTTATTCAGTATATTCATATTAATTCCAAATTGCAGTTCAAATCCATAAATTACCAAAACCGAATCATTTGTATCTTTCGTTTTGACCCACTTATCGTTTGACTGATTTATTCCCGCCGTATTTTGGAGGGATTTACGTAAAATTTAGTTGTGTCAAACTTTATTCTTTTATTTATGGCGTAATTGATAACAGGCACATTTGTAATAATTTACATAAAAAAATTGTTTTATGTAAATAAATACTAACAGCTCATAGCATACCATGTGATTCTGATTTTCTACGCATACCCAGACAAAAAACCTAATTGTTAAATAAATTATCCATGTTATGTTAACAAATTTACAGAGCCATTTATATGCAAATTCGCTTTGAAGGATACCAAATTAAACACACAATTGACAAATGACTTCAAAACGGTTTTTAAGTTGTTATCCTTTCCACTTCAACATCATCCTTCATTATTTTGAGGCAAACCAGATTTGTGAAAAATTCCATTCCATCTCATTGCTTTTCACGTACATAAGTGCCTCTTGCGAAAATTCGGTTTAAATGTGTTAGGCCTGTGATAAATCAAATAAATGCACGCGTGGGAAAAAAGAAAAGTTGTACACAATTTGTAGTGAATTTATTACCGTAGAGTATTGCATAAGACCGCAATTTATACTATAATTAGATTAACAAATAAATTTAATTAAATTACATTAGTCTGTTATAAATATAGTGATTGATACGGGTTTTTAATTAATTTATCCGCTTAAAACTAACTAGCGAAATTATTATTATTAGCACTACGCTATTTCTTGCTTGGATGCCCACTATTGTTAAATCACAAACATACAAAAACCTTTCATATAAATGAAAATTTTAGGCGCGTCCACGTTTCGTGTAAACTTCGCAAACAAATTAAATAATTAATAACATCATTACACGCCACTTTTGGAAACTTTGCAGAAAAAAACCGTTTACCCAATTATATAAATCAAATAAAAAGTTGTTGGAAAAGAAATTTAATAAAATTAAAAAAGTTACTCATACATCCTGCTGTACGAGTTTTCTGTACATACACACCTAGTTAATAAAAATTCAATTAGCTGGATGTTAAAAAGGCAATAACAACAATGTTTTGTAATAATATCTTGTTGTATCAATTAAATCAATACACATTACAGACGATGTCATTATCATTATCAGTTCAGTTACTATCAGAAATTAACTCCTGTGTAAATGGTGTTTACACCACTGAAGTGTTATATTATACAAAGCAATATACTTGATTGGGGATATAAATAGACAAACCTGAGGGCAAACTGATACTGGTTGAGGTATGCGACAAGAAACAAGAAAAATGTGTAAATAAATTTATTGGATATTTCTTATAAAGAATAAGTTTGAGGTGCCAAATTGCTAACTAAAAATTTTTTAGGAAATATCCTGGATCTACCTCGCTAGGTATATAGGGTGATGATCAATCAAGTGATCAAGGTCTAATCGTCGGTCGATTGAAATTCAAGCAGCCGGAAATTAGAGGGTGAAGTCGATATAATTAATATCTTGTATCATATCAAAATAAAACCATATTCCAGTTAATTACTAATAAATAGACCATAAAGGCGCGTTTACATAAGATACCGTAATAATTTTGTTAGAAATATGTTTTTGACATTTTTTTTATAAAATTGATAGCCTATTAAATACATTGCATAAATAACTTTGGCAAAAACATAAGACTAAATAAAATAATTTTGGCAACAAAAGGAAGATTAAAGTTAAAGTCAAAAATTCAAGTTTCATGTCAATTTTTGTTAATTTTCCAGAAAGCGTAAGGCAATTCGAAAGTTACAGGAATTTAGAAACATTTTAGGAATTTTGTGGTTTTTGACAAAAATTTAAAAGCAGCAAATTAACCTTAGGTAACTCCGGTTTTTACTTTCTTATACGAAGTAATAATTTCTTAGGTCTGAAAAATCCGGAAAATTGCCATCAAGTCTTGGCAGCGATTAATTCCGTGGCTAAAAGAGCTTGAAAATGTATCAAAGACTATTTTTTTATATAAAAAAAACTGTATTTGTATAGGAAACTAAAATAAATTATTGCATTTAAAGATAACTAAATTATTTCAAAGTGTCAAAATTACAGTTTAATATGCGTAAATTTCTAATTTTTATGTGACTTTTGTGGCCAATTTCACTAATCACGAACTATAACAAAGCACAATAATATCGTGAAATTTTCCCTTTTTTATTTGTAAAAACTGAAGTTAAAATTATACAAAAATCATTGAAAATCCTTTAAGATGTTCTAAATTATTCAAATTACTATTTTAATCGTGTGTATTCAAATTTTTAGCTCAAGGTTTTACTTTTTTTCATTGGAATGTGAGTTTTTTTATATAAAAAAAAACTGTATTTGTGTAGGAAACTAAAATAAATTATTGAAAATGCATTTAAAGATTTCTAAATTATTTCAAAATGTCAAAATTACAATTTTATATGCGTAAATTTCTAACTTTTATGTGACTTTTGTGGCCAATTTCACTAATCACGAACTATAACAAAGCACAATAATCTCGTCAAATTTACAGTTTTTTTAGTAAAAACTTAAGCTAAAAATTTTAAATTAAAAATTTAACTTAATTTCTTTAGGAAAAGTAGTTGTGGTACTATCGTATAAGAAAGTCATGTGTTGGACACATCAGATATTTTTCTCAGAATATTATGAAGAATTCGTCAATAAGATCCAGCGATTCTTTAGAACATTCTGTATAGGTAATTATTAAATTGGCAAGATCCAAATTACGTTTGTTCTATCAGGTATAATTATAACAACCAAAAGTAGAAATTAATGAACATTAATTGAAGTTGTGGTATGCATAAATAATTGGATATGGTGCGTTTAAAAGTAATCAATCATTCAGCGAATGAATTACATAATCGGAAATATGTCGTCCAAACAGAAATCAATAAGTATACTTAACTTAGTGTAATTTTGAATAAGGTTCTTGTTGTTTTTTTGTCTAATGAATAAAACTTAGACATAGGCCCTTATTAAATCCTAAATCGTATACATTTATAATTTATATTAAGCTCTAACCAAATCATCTCACAAAATAAATAATTATTTCAAATAATGTACAAATTTATAATGTCTACATACCAGGACCAGGATAACTACGAAGCTATTTATGTCAATATTTTTCTTATCTAAAATTTGTTGAAAATAAAACTCGATATAAAATATCGTACAGAATATGAGATGAAAATAGTTTTAATTGAAGAATCTTTGCAGCAAAACAGGTGTCTCCAAAAATTTATGTGGGAAGAAAAAAATTAAAAGCACATAAAAATTCTTTTTAGCTAAATGATACCCTATTAAAATATTTGGCGAAAACATATAGATACATCCACACACATAAAATCGAGAATTATTTTCAATGAAAAATTGGAAACAAAGTTGCCAACTAATGTCACAAACAACAAAGTCTGGTGATCTTACTTGTTGCCACATGAGATGTGGAAAATCCGTTGCAAACACCGTCGCCACAGCCACATGTCCACTGCACAGCAAGAATCCAAAAACTGCAGCCACCCACGATTTCAACGGCATCATCGCATAGGCCAAAAACACCACAAACACCACCTGCCAAGTCCCTTCAGCAGCCACTTTAGCACTCACTTTACCCATAATACTCGGATACAAGGGCAATGCCAAAGCACAGAACGTCGCCAGGAAAAACAACACCACGTAACAAACCCACAACAAGTACGCATCCTGCATGAAACGCGTGTGCAAGAACGCCAGCAGCAACGCGAAGAGGATACAGTGTGCCGCATGGTACACGTTTTGGGCTGTTGGTGCTTGCGCGTACACGAAACCGAGATTGGCTAGGAGGAAAGTTAGCACTACGAAGAGTGCCACCACGTATGCTACACTGGAATGTTGCAATTTGCAGATGTAACGTTGGTAGAGTTGCTCGAGTTCGTCATTTTCAAAGCGATGGGGGTTTAGGATCCTCGCTAGGATGCGAGGGGAGGACATCACTTTGACGCTGTGATCCATGATTGCGTTTTTGCCACAGCTGGTTCAAGATACTTTGGACTTTTCTTTGCGTCGCCGAGCCATCACTGAAACAAGAAACAAACTTTAATGATAAGTTTTAGCTAAAAAAGCAGTATAATGTATTCCGAAAACCAAAATAAATACACTTAAAATAAGTTTGTTTATATAATGGTACATATACATAGTCGATTATCTTATATCGGAGATAGGGGGTTCTAGAAGTATATAAAAAATGATTACAAGTTTTAGATACGATCATATCGTGTCAAATGTAAATAGAACGTTCTAAGTTGTTTTATAATAAAATTGATGCATTTTATTAAAAAGCGAGGAGCTTTTAAATATTATTTCTAGTATTTATAGATAAATCTTTCAAAATATAAATTAGGTTAAATTTATATAAAATCTCGAATAAAATACTCATGATGTGCTGGCTAGATATTTTTTCTAAGATTCAAAAGGACCATAATCCTTCTTAAAAAACCTAAGTAGGATTAATAAAACCACTAATGACATCACATTTATTCTACATGAACAATAACGCATAACGAATCTCTTAAAATATGCATTGCATTTAATATTCATTTCACAAAACACACAGTAACAACCTGATACATCCAAGGAGGAAATTTATTTAGCAGTCATTACAAACTTGTAAAATCACCTGTGACTCACAATCAGATACCTACAGACTAAACCGGATATGTATATTTCAAATGTCTCAAATATACCACATTTTCCGGGAATCCAAACATCTTCATTACGACGTTGAAATATGTTTGTTTGTAAACGAACTTATAGAAATACAATTTGCACGTCGATGCAATCAGGAAAAAGTCGGGAATCTGTAGAGAATAATACACTTTATAGATCATGTAGCAAACCACATGGGATCAATATACCCTTCAGTCAAATGTAGTTAGTCTGCATCAGACATGTTATGCTAGATCTCGATATTTTCATACATGTAGACGCAGATTGGATTGTTTTTTATGTACATAGTAAATTGCAGTGAAATTATCATTTACTTCATTCACACTTTTAAACCTACAATAATATGTATTAATTTTTATGTGACTTTTGTGGCCAATTTCACTAATCACGAACTATAACAAAGCACAATAATATCGTGAAATTTACAGTTTTTTTTGTAAAAACTTAAGTTAAAATTATACAAAAATCATTGAAAATCCTTTAAGATGTTCTAAACTATTCAAATTACTATTTTAATCGTGCGTATTCAAATTTTTGGCTTAAGGTTTTACTTTTTTTCACAGGGATGTGAGTTTTTAACTGTATTTGTGTAGGAAACTAAAATAAATTATTGAAAATGCATTTAAAGATTTCTAAATTATTTCAAAATGTCAAAATTACAGTTTTATATGCGTAAATTTCTAATTTTTATGTGACTTTTGTGGCCAATTTCACTAATCACGAACTATAACAAAGCACAATAATCTCGTTAAATTTACAGTTTTTTTAGTAAAAACTTAAGCTAAAAATTTTAAATTAAAAATTTAACTTAATTTCTTTAGGAAAAGTCGGAATTCTGTAGAGAATAATATACTTTATAGATCATGTAGCAAACCACATGGGATCAATATACCCTTCAGTCTGCATCAGACATGTTATGCTAGATCTCGATATTTTCATACATGTAGACGCAGATTGGATTGTTTTTTATGTACATAGTAAATTACTTCATTCACACTTTTAAACCTACAATAATAGGTATTAATTTTCCAAAAATTTAGTCAAATTGCCTCAGTTACAACGCCCTAAAATCACTATATTATTTACTGCTAAGATAATTTATGGCCTCGCAATGAAAACGGTAATTCCGCGAAGAAATTGGCACGCCAAAGAGATGTTACACCCTTTTTAGGTTTGCCCAATTATTAAATAATTCATTTAAAAATCAATAACCGTTTCAATAACACTGGCGACAAAACTTTCTAGCAGATATTAAACGGAAAGACGACAGTGTGAACCAAATGTTCAATTATCTTTAAAATGTGTTAAATACATAAAATAATATGCATAAACAACTCTAAAAGGTCGTTGATTTTAAATGTATACAGTGCAAAAGTATACTACTCAAAACCAATGTTAAAAGTGTAAACAGCTTAATTATTACAGCCATAAAAGCGGAAGCTCGATTATACGAATCTTGATTTTCCTTTCGAATCTATTTGAATGTTTGATTCTGTTCTATTCATTCATGGTGATAGATCACGGTTTATTTCAGAAGGCTTATTCCTGTTAAATTTATTTTCACACCACATTGAATTCAGAGCGAGTATTCTATTTCCATACACAACTTACACAAAAGTATAAAACGCCGTAATGAAATGTTTTCTTCAACATTTTGTATTAAATTTATTTAACTCGGCGCATAAAATATATACTTCACCTGCTTCTTGGAAATATGAAACAAGGTAAATTAATTTTAGCATCATGTGGATATGTATGTATAAAGCAAGTGTGTGAGCATTTAAAATGCATATATAATTTTATTTTTTTTTAATTAAATTTTAAATTACATTTTCAAAGGAATTTTAAACTACGCATCATATGCAGCATTTGAACAAACAAGAAACGCGTTTTATTTTCTATTACCTACGATATTATTGCAGAAACGGAATTAAATATTTGTTTACGAAATGCGAAAATTCCATTAGTGTAACTTTAGTGTAACTACACGGAGATAAATGTCAGAAAAAATAACTCAGTCCCAGAACCAACATGCTTTTCTATCTAATTATAGTAAGGAAACCACATAATCCCGGGATTTAGTCCTCCCCCAAGACTCAAGACAATATTACTCGTGTCGTGCTCGCGTAGGAAAAAATATTCATGAAGGAGTCACCCCAAGTGAAAAATCAATTCACTTATACTCGTATCTGTTTCCCCTAATATCATAGATAAAATTGAACGAAAAGACACAGTACAAGTGCAATTTGAAACAACCGTTAGATTCCCTAGCCGGAAATTAAAAACTTGAATGTGAGTTCCCTTCGATCTGTGCTGAGGTCGGGTGTTAAATTATTTATAAGGCGGTTTAGAAAATAACGTTAGATTATTTTTTAAATAATTGAAAGCTGAGATATTGGAATTTATACTGAGTTTAGTTTACGATATTTTTAACAATCACATTTTGATTTTAAACAAATGTGCTAAATTATGACACGCAATTATTATAATTCAGCAAACTGAACAAAAAATTCTCCTGGCTAAATTTATTGTTCACTAGAACTATAAATAAACGTGTTTGAATCACACCAAATTAATCCTACATCAGATTAGGATCTAACCTAATCAAACTGTCATATATTTTACAACTTGTAAATATAAACACAAATTTAAATGCTCCCAGAACAGATCTTTCAGTAACAAGAAAATAAAAATTTATTCTTTTATCTCAATATTGTAAAGCTTCGTACAGATCTGAACACTGCGCCGAACATCATAGAAAGTTGAGAATGGACAATGGTTGTGTAGATTTTTTATGGGGGAACAACACAAGCCATAAAAAATTTACACAAACCATTGTCCATTTTCAACTTTGTATGATGTTCGGTTCGTTGTTCTGTTCGTCGTTCGGCGCAATGTTCAGGTCTGTACGTACGAAGCTTAATAGTAATAGAAATGAAGTAGGGCGGTTTAAAAAACAGACTAAAATTATCAATATAAAAAATTGGAAGGTTTCGGTATTATCGACGTACGATCCTGGTATATTCTTAAGCATAGAAGCATCTTTAAATTTTTTGCAATAAATTTGTTATTATTTTAAGATTGAATGTTTTATTAGCTGTATATTTCATATGCAAATTATTTCTTGGATTGTATTTCAACTCACATTCATAGATATAAAATAAGTACAGAATGTTCATTTCTCAAATAGTTACAATGAACAGCATCGGTTTCTATTTTACTATTTTCAAATGATGTGTTATATGACAAGTAATTATTATATTACTTATTTGCTTTAACATTTTGTTTATTTTAAATATATTATTCAGATATATTAGCTCACAAAATAATCATCAAATTAATGCCAAATCCTGTATGTTTAAACAAACCTTAGATAAATATTTGGATAAACGAAAAGTATTAATTATACTTCCTTTTCACTATGTCTAGCAAAACCACAAATATTCTATTATCTAAACTAACCCCATAGTTAATTACAGAACAATTATGCATTTTTTAAGAAACAATTAGGATAATAAATATTTAAGCACTAATTAAAATTATTAGAGAATTAATAACTCGATCAATAATCATAAAAGTTATAACTGCATATTAAAGCGCTTATCTTGATTTTCTGATAAGAATCTTTAAACTATTCGGTGATGAATTTATTTATCATGATTCATTATAGTAGATTAATCTATAATAAATTGAGGAGTCCAGAAAAAACTAAATTTTGTACACAACATTCAGTTTTATATCAAGATTCTAAAAGTATCACGACCTGAAGAATATCGATTGGATCTAATTACAAAAAAACACGGAATATACGTTTTTCCCATTCGAAATAAAAATTAGTTACACTGGATATAATTGCTTTTCCTTCCGGAATCTTGAATATAAAATATAATATTGTTCTTTGTGTAACAGTAAAGTTCCCCTTAGAAAACTATTAATTTTACAAATTTTTTTCTGCGACAGCTATCACAAAAAACTCATCCCACTCTACTGTACCTTGAACACTTCTGTATAGCTGAGTTAAAATAAAAAGTTTTGTACTTTGGTGTGTGCGTCCTAAAATAACACGGTCTTCTAATTAAAATCTGACAAAATATATAGTTATGCTAAGTAAATGTTTCTCTTTGTTCTGGTGATTGTGAACTGGTGTTTGTGGTAGTGATGGGGCCTTTTTGGATAATTATGATTGCAAACAGAGGTGAATAAAGCAAAAAGGGCTTCTAGACAAAGTTTAGATGAAATTTTATTTCTTTATAACAGATACATAGTAATAGCAAATTATTTATATTCTAAGAAGAACACACTAAGTAATTGTTAGGTACTGTAAAAAAAATTAAATAAAAACATAAAATCAAAGGTTCTTGACCACTTTTGATTTCGTATACTTTTTATGGCAGTTTTCCCATCTGATAGCAATAATTGACTTACCTACTTTCTGTGGCTACATCTAAAATTAAGTCAAAGCTTACAAATTATAGTTTTTCTAGTTTTCAATTCGAAACAGTGAATATTATTAGGGAAACGTGACATATGAATGTTTAGACACCTAAAATTTGAAAAATCAATTCGGCACCTTTAGGTCATCACGTATATGCATATAATTAGTTAGTTTTTAGTAATTACAGTCCATCACTAAGTAAAATTATAAATTACAAAGATTAAAAATATGTATAAGAAAAATTGCATTTGAAAAAAGTGTTAATCTAATATGTAGTTACAAACTTCGAGTACTTTTGGTGTAACTTCTGGACAGTATCAGATGATGAAGTTGGTTATAGTTTGACCTAAAAATGGTCTGTAAACTTTAAAGAATCATAATTTAATACAGTTTAACTTCATTAAACCGCGATAACACCTCCAAACAAACATAATTGTTTAAATTTAGCTCATTTTATTTGAGTAACAAATAATAAAAACAATACTAATTTCTCTCTCATATAATACAACACAAATCTTCACTTCCTTTTATTTGTGAACCGAGACGTTTTTGGCAAACTTGCGCTTAATTTCTCCAGCACCATGAAATGCTAAACAAATTCCACTTGACAGATTCTGGGTGTGTATTTGCATCCTCATTTGAATTGAGGTGGAACATTTCGGTTAGCTAAAATTATGTCAAGTTGAGGAATTTTGGAATGAATCCAAATTGTTTATTACAAAATAGTACACGAAGTTTAAACCATGCACCACAGTTTACTCTTCGTAATGTTTATTTAACATTATGTGACTTTTTGTGTAAAAGCAAATGACAGGATGTTTATAAACATTACAAGAAATAAAACGGTGCTATTATTTGCATTGATTATCATACGTTTTATAGGTGGTAATTATATCATTCGCTAAACTGTTTTTGTACGCGCACATATTTCAAGATCAAAAAAGTTTTCTCGGACATAAATTGTGTTTTTAAAAGTTTTTACATAAACTCTTGGAGTTATAACATGTTGTTGCCCCAGCCATATATAACTTCCTTAATTTATATGTAAAGAAATTTTGCAATAAAATCTCTAGGTTTATTCCGAAACTTTCCAGAAGTGTTTGCAAGTTGTTAAGCCAGGAACTTTAGGGACAATTCCGTTTTACTTTAGCTTTACTCACTAATCCTTTCTTTGGTTATTGTTTGCTTAATTTTATAGAGCCGCGTTTCATACGGATTTAGTTGCAGGAAAAAAGCGCGTCAAACTTAATAATAATTTTCTTTGCTATTAATACATTTTCCATTACAATTACTACACTCTGATTTTACATTAGCTTGATGAAGTACAATGGCACTATGCTATAATTGACACTGACTTAATATTTACGTTGGATTTTATTACAGTGGACTCGCGCGCGCCTCAATAAAACTAATTAATCCGCATAGTTGGTTAACTTCTTCAAATTTATACCCATTTAAAACCCATAAAAATTGCTTATTTTATTAGTTAATTGTTGGAAAAGTGTCGCTGACAATGAGTGGTTTAGCCTTGGCCAAACGCAACTTTCCATCATGTACAGGCAAAAGGCTGTATTTTTAGATTTATGTACGTCAGTGTGGAGTTGTCAGAACCATTTGGCACCAATGCTTTTGACAGGTACATTAAATTGAAGCTAACATATTATCTTATCGACCAACAATCTTATAATCTCGTATAGTTAATAATTAATTATTTAAATAGCACAGTATTTTTTGCAGTAGTACAATCGATGCGAAACAAATCAGCTAATCACCTTTTAATTTAACATTTCTATATTTGTGGCCGCAGGTAATTAGGTACACAAATAATGGCAAACTCAAACAAAGTTTTTGTTATAATCACCGTGAAATAGTTAATTTATTCATATCTAAATTGCCGTACTGCATAAATGAATATTCATTTAAAGGGTATAAAACTGAGATTGGTAGTATATACCACGGATTAATATTGTGAATATATTTTAACATTAGATTATAAAATGTTTGCCTACATAAAATTAATTAAAAACATACACACGAGGGCACATGTAGAATTAAAATAAATACAACGTATCAAAATTTGTTCTAGAAAAGACCCAAAACCATTACTAGACAAAACTGCTACTTCAGCCCTTTTCCCCTAGATATCCTTTGAATACATTATGTTCTGGATCCTTGATAGTATAAACACAATAGTTAAAGCATGTATTTATTACAAATGATTTACTAAGGTCACTAATATCTATAAAAAAATAAGTGTGCATGTGTTTACAATACGAATGATAACCACTGGCCATTTTGTTGTTCCAAATAATACAAAGGTTGTTACTGTTGCATTATTTATATTTTTGTACATTAACACTATAAATAGCGTGTTTTTTACAAAAGTGTGTAAAAATGACTCTATTAAGTGCACTATCAATAGCCAATTGACGTAAATTGATGTTTTGAATAATATTTGAATAGCAGTGAAAATGTAACCAGTACGATTTATAAAAATGTTTTAATATTGTTTGTTTCGCACAAATTTTTCAGGTTTTACTGTTCAGAAGATGTATTTCCTTGTAGACCACACAGATGTTTAATAAATCTTTTTAAGACATCGCAATAATGTGCAATGTGTAAATGAGTAACGTAATAAATTTTATTATTTCCTGTTTCTAATGTAAAGTCAGTATTTTCAATGCTGTATTAACTTAAGTGGGGTTTACTTAACAAATCCTATAAATTTATACAAGCATCGTGGCTGCCCGATGTCCAGGTCTTGTACTCATATTGCTCAAGATTAAGACAAGCAATTCTATTCTTATTGGCTGAAATTTAATGTAGATTAGTAACTGACCAATAGAAATCCGAAAAATCAAAGTAATCAGAGAATAATTAATTATGGGTTTAGCAGTCGTTTCTGGGACTGGGCAATAACCTTCTACTTGTAAAGTAACACTTAAATATTTTTACGATAAATAAAATAAATGACAATAAAGAAGTATAATATGTCAACACCTTGTATGATTTCTGATATAAATTTTACTCCAATTTTTACTTAAACATACCAATTAACTAACTAAACTGCTGGCCAATTGAAACGTACCAAGCGAATTTTTAGGTTGAATTTAAAGTCAAATATTTTGAAAAATAGAAAAGATATCAATATGCGGTTTTTAGGATTTAAGAGATAATTTAATTGAGAAAACGATAGTGTTACCCAATTTTTTTACTTTGAAGTACATTACTATCTACAGGGTATGAAAGAAAGTCTTCTTTTTTTTGTCAAATTTTATAACTATCGTGATTCCACAAATTTTTTTTTATATTTTGTTGATGTAGATTTTTTTAGTCCTTACTTAATGGGAAAACAACCTGTTTCTCAAAATTTTGATATCCCTGTTGTTTTATAAGATACCGAATTTTTGCTGAAAATTTGATTTTTTCTTTTTTTTTTGTCGTTCGGCCGTATTGTGTTTTGTAAGAAGCAATCTCTGTTGTTGATTATAATACCTTATGAATGGCTTTCTTATAAAAAGTACACTTTTCGTAATTTCATTAATTTATTGGTAACCAGTGGCTTATCAAAAATCGGTACACGTTCGCTAATTGGTAAATTTTTTAATTCATTTTTTGAGGCTATTTTCTTAATGGAATAGAATGGAATTTAGTTAGTTTATGTTCACCATTGGTTTAAGTGACTTATATCCTCGAAACGGGGTTTTCACTTTTTCAAAAATTTGCTCATATTCGTGTATACCGGGTGGCTACGAAATCGTTTCACAACCCCCACCATTTTGTTACATTTAACTGTATTAATTTGAAATTTGGCATGGTTTGATTGTTGAAAGGAATAATCATTTTGACGTTTAAAACAATCTGATGACACTTCCGGATTTACCGGAAGGGCCACCTACTAATTTTCAAATTTTTTTAAAACAACCCTGTATATTTTTTTCCGTAAGAATTAGATTCTACTTAAAATTACCTTTTTATCGACATATCACATGATGATATTTGCTTTCAAAATGGCAGCATAATTATTATTGCAAAAACCTGTTCAACAATGTTAAATTTAATAAAAAATTCGGTATCTTATAAAATAAGAGGGATATAAAAATTTTGAGAAATTGGTTTTTTCCTCATTAACCAGGGACTAAAAAAATCGACATCAAAAAAATATACAAAATTTTTTGTGGAATTCCTGTAGGTATAAAGTTTGAGAAAAAAAAGACGACTTTCTTTCATACCCTGTAGATACTAACGTACTTCAAAGTAAAAAAAATCGGGTCACACTATTGCTTTCGCAATAAAATTATCTCTTGAATCCTGAAAACCTCATTTTGTAATCTTTTCTCATTTTCAAAATATTTGACTTTAAATTCAACCTAAAAATTCGCTTGGTACGTTTCAATTGGCCAGCAGTTTATAATGAGACTCTTTTCGCACGAGTTATATAATAAACTCTTCCGATACCACAGATTACTATGCCTCTATATAGGGTCCAGTTTTAAACGAGGTTTTAAATATAATTTTCGGTATCCAAAAGAAAATAATGTTTCTTGGAAAAATTAATTCTTCAATTTGTGTCCCTTTTCAGTGTTTTTTGAGTTACTTCAACACTGCATAAAATAAACCTCAAACCTCTTCGCAACTTTCAGATAATAGTTTGTTATTGAGATATAATCGAGACTACATTATTGGAGTTTAATATTTTTCAAGTGTTTCCTAGATTATTCAGGTTTCATGTTTACCCTGTTAGTATTATTTACTACTGCTCATCAAATCAAATTACGATGGTAAAACCCTATCATAAACAACTTTATTGTTTAATAAATATTCCCTTTATTCTAACGCTGCTATCTCAAGTTTGATCGAGCGATGTTTGTTTGCCCAGCCAGAAATAAGCTGAAGCAAACCCGTCAGAAGTAAATAAATAAATGGCTATAGTTTTGCTAATTTTACTTGAAGCCATTAAACAGCAACATGATGTTTGACCCCGTTTTATACTGACATATTTTGCATGTTGTGTATATAAAGTCTAAAATGCTTGTCAACATTGTAAATTCAAATGGGTAAGGTTTTGAGTTTGTAAGGTGGGCGAGAGCAAGGTAATTCCACAAGGTAACTAACTATAATACAATTATCCACAGCCACTTTATTAATGAAATAAATTCCTGTAATTTGTTTCGTAATATTTGATACGTGACAAATGTTTCATTAGCATGGTGAATTTATTATTCTAAGTGCAACGCATTGGTAAAATTCTCACGGACTTTTTATTTGAAACTTTGAAATATATGAAGGGAAATGTGAGTGTATATGAAAAGTTTCAGCGCACAGGTCTCTCATTAAGTTAGTGGAATTTTTATTCCCGTAAAGATACGAGGCTAATTCTTTGCGTGAAACACCATTAGCTGTAGCTAGTTATTAAATAAAAACCCTCTAGTACAGTAAAGTGAATATAAAATGTGCACTTAGTCATATGAACATTTTGCGAATTAACACACCGTGAAACTGTTTGTGAGATGAAACATAAATATTAAATCACAATTATAATTTCCGTGGGCAGTCAGAGTCAGTTATTTCAATTAAATCCATATGCCAACTGTTACTTTACTAGCAGTACAAGAAGAGTGTAAACAACATTTTACAAAGCTTATTACAACTCCTATCTGTTTCTTACCTGGACACAGCTCTTTAAATATTTTATCAACACTCCATTCTGCTGGGAGCATTTTACCGTAAAAGAGAGTTGTGTTTGCTATCGACAGTTTGCGTCTAACGAGTAACACACAAAACAAACACTCAAATCTGTTTCATATTAGAATCTCAACGGAATGTTCTGTAGATTTTATTGATTTGCTTTTGTGTTTTACACGATACATTTTCTGTTTTCGTGTAAAATTAAGTTGTAATAGACATGCCAGGAGTTCGGAATGTTTAAAAATAAATCGTTTGCATGTGGATTTTTATGAAGGGCATCATTTCATCGAGCAAGGTAGTTAGTGTACATGGGCTAAATATATCAAAGCGAAGTATTCGTGACGTTGGACATAATCCTGTGGAAATCCATATCGTTTTAATTTCGCTGCATGTTGTAAGGTGCAATTTTCCAAGCCCACAATTTGTAATTGCATTACTATATTTAGTAAAGCGCTCTGTGGTATTTACTGTACAATTATCGCACTTTGTTTTATTGCTAGTTGCTATAGCATAAATATACCAAGAGAACATAACAAACTCAAGAGCTACACATTTTTTAAAGAATTTCATTGATTAAATTTGAGTGTTTTTCATATTTTCTCTTTTTTTAAAATAAACCGAAAGATAATCTGAGGTTAATTTGTAAAGTTTTAGGACAGTTTTAATGATACAGTCAAAATTTGGACAAATTTTAACGTCTATTTTAGTGGGCAATAAAGTTAGGAATTTTCGGCAGATTTCGGTTTGAATTTTCTCGTAGAACTAACTTGTCCCTTGGTAACGAAACAAACCGCAAGGAAGTCAGTCGATTTTTAAAAATTTCATGACTAGATTGGCACAAATTTTGAACTTAGTCGTACACAATAAAATCCTGAATTTTGGACCAAATTTGATTATATTGCAATTTTTCAGTAAAACTAACTTTTGCTGTCAATTTGTTGAAATTTTAAGACACTTTTAAGGGCAGTTTAAATTTAGGCAAATTTTGAATTGAGTCTATTTATAGTGGAGAATAAAATTGCGACAAATTTATATTCTACATATTTGAATTTTGCAGAACTAAACTGTTGCTTTGTAACAAAACCAACCACAAGAAAATCCGTCAAAATTTACAGTAACCTGTACTTATTCGATAATCCGAATGAGTGCTTTTCCACATAACTCGAGGCATAGTTCGGATTAAAGAGATTACGCTGAAAATATATGGAACCAGAAACAATAAACATTGCTGAAGAATCATGAGCTAAAAAAGCAAGAGGATATTGAAATAAGCACAGTTAAAAAATAACTATAATTTAGATAAACAGTATCTTACATTATAAGTTTTTCTTATTAATAACAGTAACTGCTCAAATAAGTAACACTATACAGTAAGTTAAAAATTAATTCAAAAGTCATATTAAAATGTAATAGTTTTGCAATAGAATTTTCTACTATATTTCTTTCCCTTTGGTATTGGCGGTTTTTATTTCTATGGGAAGTTTATTACGAGTATAAACAGGTACAAGATAAAGGCGGCGATTGGGATTTGGTGTATTTTATCGTGACATGTTGGATATTGCTGCGGTTCATTGTTTTTTTATAAGCTTTCAGTTGATCAGCATGAAGATAAAAACAGTGAGGAAAGTGCAAAAAAATCTTTAGAATAAGAAATTTTCACTATAGTCTAACTTTCATTCATTCATAAATTCTAGTTTAAAAGTAGATGAAAAATTGAGGACGAAATCAGCCTGCAAAATGAGATCAGTTTAAACACACGTAATTGCATATCTGTAAATAAAAAGCCAAGATATAAATATGATCTAATCACAGTCGAACAACCCCAAAAGAAAATAAAAGTGGTAGCGAAGCCAGCATAAAGAACGGCAAATAATATGTACATTGTTGAGAAAGAGGCTTATCATATACAAATTTTATTAGCTTTGGAATATTTTAGACTCAACATTTAACTTTGTTTCTTTGGTTGGGTCAATATTAAAATACAGAATGATAGGGTGGGATAAAAAACGTTATACACGAAACTTGAAAAGACCTATAAACGAATATTAAGGATTCTTCAGAAAGCCTTTACATCCCAGAGCAGCCACTTAATATGCTGTGATTTGTAAGTTTTAAAATAGCATAGGGATTGTAAATTGTATGGTATAAAAGTTCATATTGCCATAGTGAAATATTTACAGTACAGTCCTTAGGATAATGTAAACTTTCATTTATTATGAAAATTATAATTGATTTTTCACAACAAATTCATGGTTATACATTACGATTCTACGATCGTAAATACAACACGATTCTACTATAAAAAATCTAATTTAGTAAAAAAAGGTTAGTCATGTACGTGTACAGTTTTTTTATCGCTGTTGTGAATATTGAGATTTTTTTAGTAATATTGTATTTTTTCTACTACTTCTACAGTCAACACACCCGGTATATAGCTTTTCCATTAAATGTATTTTTACTAAATTCGCAATTTCGGCGATGTTTTTTTTATATTAAAAACCGCACAACCGTGAAATGTAAAATCTAAAATTATAAAAAAATTGATTACTCTATTTAAACTACTACGGTGCCAGAAAGGTCTTAAAAATAACGCTACTATAACTGTCATGTCCTCTTTTTTATATTATGCATATACCCTTCACTAACACAAAACCATAAAAAATATGAATTGTTTATTAATATTTATTTAAATAATAATCCAAATTATAAGGTGTGTACTTGTGCATTTTATTTATTTTTATTCAGAATAAGTATTTTTATATTACTTAACTTTTAAAGCAACCTTAAACTATTTTTATTATCAATCCAAGGTTTTAAGATTTATGAAATAAAAATTTAAATTAGGAAGAAAATGATAAAAACGATGTACTACACTTAAAAATCAATAACGATCCTTGAATAAAGTTAATAACATGTATATTTGTGTACACATATACAAAGTATACAGTGTACTTGACCCCAGAATTAAACAACAGTTTTATTATTTATCAACCGATAACTATTGTTTGTGGTGTAGAATGTGTAGATAGTACTACTAATAATATAGTGTAGTATATGCAGGAAATTATTACATATCAAGCCAAACTGTTTCCACACAACATTCGATATACATAATCCACCAAACCAAAACAAAGAAACAGTACACGTGTCGTGATTATACCTTTGGAGAAGTTGCCCTAGAACCCTTTTATAAGAACGAATAACAGCGAACGGCAATATACAAATTACAAAGGGATAAAAATGTAGGGCAGTTGGTGTTTCTACATTATTTTTAGTTTGGTTGGAGGGCATTTTGAAATCAGTTCACTGGGTAAAGCACATCAAGCCGATCTGGTAGGACATGGAAGTTTTTGATCATTAACGTGGAAAATTATTAACTTAAACATTGTATCTGATCGGTCGCGATTATCAATAAACTGAACACGGAACCCCCCGCGCGCTTCTAACTTATCATCGAGTTGACCTGTAAAATAATATTGAGATAGGTCGGATAAATTGTGGTACATATTACGAATGATAAGAACTTATCCCCGGCGCGGCGTATACAAAGTACAAACTTCCGGAATACAACGAGATGATTTATCATCACAAAAATTTTACCCGGGGATTATGTAAATAAAAACTGTTGAAAAGTACGCATAAGTGCCAAAGTGATTGAGTGGAAAGCAAAAAAACAATTTGATTAGGTTTGGGAGAAAATAATGGAGGACGTCAGTGTTCCGTTAAGTAAATAGTCGATGATAATTCAGCGCGTACATCAGAAGACCCAACGCTAATGAGAATGACGTAACGGCAATACTCGTGACAAACCTTATTTTGGTCACAATAATAAACGACATGGAATCGTGATGATGTAAAGTTACCACAAGTTAAACAATATCCGTAAGCCTCGATTTTTAAGTGTGCGGCAAAACTTTTGTAGTTTTTATCAGTTTTCATGGTGTCTTCCATCAGTAGAAAAAACTAATTAGAATTACTTATAGAGTTATAACACCACTTTGGTTTTAACACTTTAGACTTCCGCTTTTAATGATAGTAATGCAGACAACGTTAATTATGCGACTATCAACAGCTCTTAATATAATTTATAATAAAATGAATATTATGTAAGTAATTCAATTTGTTCCTTTTTAACTTTAGTATTTTTTGAAAATGTGGTTGTAACTATAAAACAGAAACACTTTTAGAAATTCAGGTAGGTAAAATTAAAAAATCTAATCTAGAAATCAAACAGTTAAATAATTGGACCTTGCTCAACTTTTTCTATTAATACACAAATCTACATAATCGTGAATAACATTATTGGAATTTTTTCATGTAAATTTATAATTATATCGAAAATATGTATATCTCAGTGTATGTGTTGCATCCTGTTTGCATTACACTTTCCTCGAATTGGAAAACCAGATATTGTGAATATATTGCGATTTACTTAGCGTGGGATTCATTTGGATTTAAGAAAGTCTCACCACTAATTGGTTAATAATTTATTAAATATTTCTAAAAAATATTTATTAATACTTTTTCTCAAGTACCTACTTATAAATAACTAATTATTATTATTATTATCTTATATAAATTTGGTATCCACCCAACTCGAAAATGACTCTAATTAACATAATTAAACATTAAATTTTAGTCAAATTTTTCATTTTGCATGATTTTCCTTAACGAAAATAAATTTCCGCCATAACTAAATCTGCATTATTGTTGATATGATACCTTTAATAGCTAATTACGAACCAGTCTTGCCTTATTAACTTAATGAAATCATCATCCTAAATATAATGATGGATGATGAGGAACTGCGGCTCTTTTGTAGTACTTCTTAAGTTAGTACCTACTGTCAAATAAATAATTAATTAATTAACGTGTCACGCAATGCAGGTGATACATTTACCATCAGAAGGTGTGAGCGTCGCTTTAGTAATTAGACTCGGACAACATCGATTTAAATTAATATAGAAAAAAGTGTAGCAGAAAATCTTTTAACGGAAAGTTCGTGTTTTTGAAAAAGTGGGGATGAAGGAATTTTATTCGTTAAATAAGACAGGACAGAACACTATAGCATATAGAGGACTTTTACGGTGTCAAAATTTATAACAAGCTCCCAGAAAACAAGAAATTTACTTGATATTATACAGGATGTCCCAGGACAGACACGATAATATTTTTAGGTATGATTCTTGAATATACAGAGTGTCCCAAAATTAGCCTGCCAGCTGATTCTACGTTAAAAAATAATGCAAAAAGTTTTAATAAATATAGGCTGAAAAATGGTTCCTAAGAGAGTTTTCTGTAATATCTCAGCAACTATTTGAGGTAGATTCATGAAATTTGGCGAGTTTGAAGCCACATATTTCTTTTTCCAATTTTCAGACATTTTGCCAGGGGCGTCACATACAGGGTGGGTGTTGGGTAAATTATGCCCCACATTTTTTGTGTGAATAATTTTAAAAATTTTTATATGAAATTATGAAACTTGGTTTATTTTTACACAAAAAAGATCGTCTCAGTCGATCTTTGAATCTTCAACCGTTTTCGAGTAAAATCGTTTTGAAGAAGTCATGTCCATAAAAATTACACTAATAAAAATAATCACAAAATTGAAAAAAAAAAATGATTTTGATATTTTGATTTTATTATTAATATTTGAAATGCTAAACGAAGTAATAAATACCTATAAATTTAATCCATTGTCTACTTTTGATAAATTTTAGTTTTGTGATTATTTTTATTAATGTAGTTTTCATGGACGTGATTTTTTCAAAACGATTTTACTCGAAAACGGTTCAAGATACAAAGATCGACTGAGACAACCTTTTTTGTGTAAAAATAAACCAAGTTTCAAAATTTGATATAAAAAAGTTAATAATTATCCCCACAAAAAATATGGGGTATAATATACCCAGCACCAACCAGTATGTGACGCCCCTGGCAAAATTTCTGAAAATTGGAAAAAGAAATATGTGGCAAATTATAAAAGCTTCAAAGTCAGCAAATTTCATGAATCTACCTCAAACAGTTGCACAGATATTACAGAAAACTACTATTTGGGGTCCCCCTTTCGGGAGGCTGTAGCCTCCTTAGGAAACATTTTTCAACCTATATTTATTGAAACTTTTTTAACGTAGAATCAGCTGGTACATTTTGGCAGGCTAATTTTCTATTCTAATTCTGCATTCTCCTGTATAATCTCGCCTAAATCAGCCCCTATATTTTAATAAATTTTCTAATGTACGAAATGTTTCTAACTCACAGCTCCCGGGGCTACAAAAACCCAAACTCCGGTCCAGAATTTGTGTCTCACATAATTAATTATTAAATTTAATATTTTTTGTGGTTGAATAAATAATGATTTATGCATACACATACAATTTTATGATTACTGCGTTAGTTTAATAAACTGTATGATCTAATCATGCAAACACTAATCCATTTTAATTATAATTGTTGGTAAATAAATAAATAAACCAACACAAATAACAATACCTACTGAGTAGATTAATCAATAAATTTAGCATGAAAAAAATAACAGTACAGTAGATAATTAAAACTGATTCAACTTTCGAACATATTTTTTTCTCATTTATTACAATAACAATTAAATAACAATCTGCAGCGGGAATTACATAGCAGCAGAGTGCAGTGATTAGCTATTTTAAAAAAATTCACATAAAATTGTACCGATAAAACAACAATGAACCAGAGATTAGAAACCAAATGAATCATAAACACCCCACAATAAAATAAATGTTTGTGTGACTTTTATTTCCAGTAATTCCAAGAAAACTAATCATAGCTTTTCGAAACAAATTAAGACAATAATTGTTTATTATGCTAAAAGATAAAATTTCCAAAAGCTGATTACCTTGAAAGTAGGTTTTTTTGTAATGAGGCGTAAAGTATTCGTATAATATTACAACAATCAACAAAATAAAATTAATCAGCGAGATAAGTGGATTTGTTTGTATTGTGGTATTTGCGTTTCTGGATTTTGTCATAACATTTTTTCTCTGCATGAAACCTCTCCAAAAAACCGACGAATATAACCCATTAGAACTAAACTGCTGGCCAATTGAAACGTATCAAGCGAATTTTTAGGTTGAATTTAAAGTCAAATATTTTGAAAAATAGAAAAGATATCAACATGCTGTTTTCAGGATTTCAGAGATAATTTAATTCAGAAAACGATAGTGTTACCCGATTTTTTTACTTTGAAGTACATTACTATCTACAGGGTATGAAAGAAAGTCTTCTTTTTTTTGTCAAATTTTATAACTACCGTGATTCCACAAAATTTTTTTTATATTTTTTTGATGTAGATTTTTTTAGTCCTTACTTAATGGGAAAACAACCAGTTTCTCAACATTTTGATATCCTTGTTATTTTATAAGATACCGAATTTTTGCTGAAAATTTGATTTTTTCTTTGTTTTTTGTCGCTCGGCCGTATTGTGTTTTGTAAGAACCAATCTCTGTAGTTGATTATAATACTTTATGAATGGCTTTCTTATAAAAAGTACACTTTTTATTCTTTCATTAATTTATTGGTAACCAGTGGCTTATCAAAAATCGGTACACGGTCGCTAATTGGTAAATTTTTTTAATTCATTTTTTGAGGCTATTTTAGTAATGGAATAGAAAGGAATTTAGTTAGTTTATGTTCACCATTGGTTTAAGTGACTTAGATCCTCGAAACGGGTTTTCACTTTTTCAAAAATTTGCTCATATTCGTGTATACCGGGTGGCTACGAAATCGTTTTACAACCCCCACCATTTTGTTACATTTAACTGTATTAATTTGAAATTTGGCATGGTTTGATTGTTGAAAGGAATAATCATTTTGACGTTTAAAACAATCTGATGACACTTCCTGTTTCACCGGAAGGGCCACCTAATAACTTTCAAAATTTTTTAAAACAACCCTGTATATTTTTTTCCATAAGAATTAGATTCTACTTAAAATTATCTTTTTATCGACATATCACATGATGACATTTGCTTTCAAAATGGCAGCATAATTATTATTGCAAAAACCGGATCAACAATATTAAATTTAATAAAAAATTCGGTATCTTATAAAATAAGAGAGATATAAAAATTTTGAGAAATTGGTTTTTTCCTCATTAACTAGGGACTAAAAAAATCGACATCAAAAAAATATTAAAAAAAATTTGTGGAATTCCGGTAGGTATAAAGTTTGAGAAAAAAAAGACGACTTTCCTTCATACCCTGTAGATAGTAACGTACTTCAAAGTAAAAAAATCTGGTCGCACTATTGTTTTCGCAATTAAATTATCTCTGGAATCCCGAAAACCTCATGTTGATATCTTTTCTCCTTTTCAAAATATTTGACTTTAAATTCAACCCAAAAATTCGCTTGGTACGTTTCAATTGGCCAGCAGTTTATATTAAAATAAGAAAAAGTGTTAACGAATACCTACTCGTATTTTAATTCTAATTTATTAGAACTTACTGAGGACAATAAAACGATGGAGACGAAGTTTATGTTTGGATGAACCTGCTGGTATAACCTGCCGTCCCTTTAAATACCGTCACCCTTATTAAGCTCGAGAATATGTTTTGCTTTGCTTTCTAGTATCTACACCCCTTGTGGATCAATGACCTGAAGGGATAAATAATTCTTATTTACTTACTTACTCGTACTCGTACAGCTGAAAGCTGAAACCTGTAGCTGAAATTAAATATTTATGTTTTTGTTGTTAAGATCAACATAATTTCCCTGGGAAAATATTAGATATCGATATGTAATTACAAATAGGTGTAAATTTATAATAAAAAAAAACAAGTGTAGTATTTACCGAAATATTATAAAAACAGGTTTAAGATTTATTTTCTTTTCATAATAATCGTGCTCGTGATGTCACTGCGTTGTCAATTTTATTATTTTGAAGCAGTTTTAATAAAACTGCCAACTATTTTCTAATTTTTTAAGTATTAGGCTAAAAAAAAATAAAGTACCTTCTACATCATAATTTGGATGGAATTTCCTGCTGCACCAACTAAACTACCAATCTCCCACATGACCAGAAAAACTACAAGGGGGTGGGTCAACAATGAGAACCGAACCAACAAAATTCATTCACAAAATAATCCAAACGCACACCACCAAAACCAAACAAAATCCAAACTCGGTCAATTAAGCACTGAAGATTTAATTTTTTTCATTCACTTCTTATCCTCCTCAATGGAATTTTCAAAGTTTTCATTCAGTTTCACTTATTTCCTCTACAATTGCGGCTTGGAAGACAAAGAACGTACACAGGAACCACACAGTTTATGCTCGGGACTGCTAGTCCGCTGACAAAAACAAATGTTAATGTTCTTGAAATGCTAGGGATTCTACGGGTGCAACAAGGATAGGTGACAGAACATGCGTAGTCTTCAGCGAGAAGATAAATTTCAGTGGAGGTTATAGGAGGACTGCTGGGGCCATCTAGTGGTGCGCTGGAATTAAGGCCTGAAAAGGATCCTTGATGTGCAGCTTGCCTCTCTCGTTTTATTCCACTATAATAGAAAAGGATGCAGATACATAGTAAGCGAAAACGCTCAATTGTCATTATTGTCAATTGAAACCTAACCTAAAATGTTTTACATAACTCGCAGATTATTACAAGCGAATTTAGCCAAACTGGCTACAAAAACCAGTTGTGAAAACGCGCAATATTCCACGAATAATCTCACCACAATCTTTCAACCCCCCTTTTTGGTGCCTCACGAATCTAACCTCCAAATCTACAGGTTTAAGGGCAAAAAGAACAAACAGAAACAATCTTCTTCTGAAGGCGGCGACAATAATGAAGACTCGGATGTCTTGGAGGTAATCGGAGATAAAAACACCAAAACCCTCAAGATAAACGTGACGTCACTTCGTCTGGATGGAATACTGAAGAGCAGTTTGGGAATAGCACGCAACAAAGTCGAGACAATGTTTTATGAAAGTAAGATACGGATGAATGGTGAGAAGGTGCTGAAGAAGAGTGTTAGTGTTCGTGAAGGGGACGAAATTGATGTTATTCGGGGGGTGAATGTGAACAATCCGGAGTTTCTCACAGTCGCTAGAGTAGAAATTTTAGGGGCGACTGCACACGAGGATAATATTACGCTTAAAATCCGAAAGACCAAGTCGTTGACCATAGACAATTACAAGGATAAGTGGAGTCCTTAGTGGTAATATTGTACAGGAAAATAAAACTAAAATATATTGTACTAGTTATTTAATGTTTTGTTCAACTCATAAACCTAAACCTAATTTACTAAATAGTGGTTACAAAAGTACTGGCAAACGTTGCTTAAGTATCAACTAAAACTAAATTAATATATTAAAATAAATTAGTTTGTTATGTACAAAATAAAATCTACTTATTGGGAATTATAGATGAGCTTAGGTCATTTACAAGAAAATTATATATAAAATTAGCTTTACCTCGACTAGCCTGAGGTTTGGAATTACGTATTTGATCTCTTAATAATATATCACCGAATAGTGAAGCTACAGTTTTAGCATCATATCCATTATCACTGGAATGACGCAGCAACTCTTGCAAAAACATACAAATGTACAAGAATACATTACGGTGCAAATCCGGAAGTTTGTGCAGGATCATCTGAAAGAACAGCCTAATTTTTTTCTCTGACAGTCACTTGTATATTTATTTACCTGCCGACAGTTTTGATAATTATTAGCCGCAGCAATACAAGCATCGTGCAACTCATACGGAATCACAGGCTCTTTAGTGTATGATAAGAACAACAGCAACGACTCTGCAACAGCTTGTGCGGATCCAGCTGCAAAAACATTAAGGAAAACTCTTCAACATTATACATTATACGTTTTTCGACCTTAAGCATGGGGATCTCGGTTATCTTAAGAGATACGAAGTCGGTTAAATTAGGGCAAAGTTGCGCATTCTTACGCTGATCAATAATCTGAAGACAAATTTGAATTATATTGAACGGTCTGCTGGCAAACTGAAAAAAATTGAAAATTGCAATTTTAGAAAATCGCTTATAACTTTTTTGTTTGTAAAAATATTTTCAGTCTGCAAAAACATTTTTATAGCAACTTTTTATGCTCTACATTAATAAATAGAAAAGAAATTTTTTCGACGTTTCGTTTTTGAAATATCATCATCAGGTTCATTTTTTCTTATGGCCGCCATATTTGATTTTTACCATTTTGAATGTAGCTTTTTTTTCTGATTACGACAATGTATCACACATGGTGATCAAGTTTGACATTTTATTCTAAATTCTACAAAAATCATTCTTGCGTAGAGTGCCTTGAGAAACGATTTCTATTTATTAATGTAGAGCATAAAAAGGGGATATGACATTGTTTTTGCAGACTGTAAAAATTTTTGCAAACAAAAAAGTTATAAGCGAATTTCTAAAATCGTAATTTTCAGTTTTCAAGCAGACCGTTCAAGATAATTAAAATTTGCCTTCGGATTATTGATTAGCGTAAGAATGCGAAACTTTGCCCTAATTTAACCGACTTCGTATCTCTTAAGATAACCGAGATCCCCATGCTTAAGGTCGAAAACCAGGCACCCTGTATATAACGCATTTAATCCAATTAAAAGGATACGCAGAGGATCCAGCGAACCAAAATCCAACCAATCTCTAATTCGAATTAAATCCTCATGTAGTGCACAAGACTCAAATAAATCTCTGGTTTTCAACCCATGTCTGTATAAAAAATCCACTAGTAACCACACTTCACGTGGGACGGAATACGAAACGGCTGAGTCCAATTTTTCCTAAAAGCCAAATTTAACACGAATATTTTACAAATTTTACGCGGGGTTTGCTTACAGCATGTTTTAGTTGTTCTGGGTTTAGGTTCATTATTGGAACGCGTGCACGACACAACGTGTTAATTGAAGAGGTAAAACAGGACACTTGACATTCACCACTAACTGTTATAAACATGTCTTTACCTCCTTTCAAGTGTAACACCAGAATATCGTAAATTTTATCCAAGTTTGACTCCAAATTTACTTCTAATCTTACATCACATTTTTCACCTGAAACAAATAGAATAACTTCTGGCTAAACTAAGTTCGTTATACAAACCTGGATTAATACTTCCGTAGTACGGGGTGATTCTAAGCCAATCCTTGCAATAGCTTGCTTCGTCTAACTTTTTTATAAATTCGAACTCTGCTGGCACCTAAAATAAACTACAATGAAACCGGATATTACTACAAGATTTTTAACACAAACCACTCCGGTGTTAGCGATAATAATCTCTTTAGCTTGTGGCTCCCTAAACTTGATCAAATCATAGCAAACCTCCGTTGGATCAACGGTAACTTGTGGCAAGAACTCATTCTCATGCTTATCCATTTTCTTCAAAATATCTTCGTGTATCTTCCGATAGCGTATGGGATCCACCACGCTAATCTCCGATTTAAAAACGGAACTTACTGGTTTATGATCACTGATTCTTAGGTCCATGTGACTGCGATAGATGTTTTGATAAATTCCTTTACCTCTCCATAGTACGCGGTCAGTCCAAGCAGGTGGACGGGCTTTTTCACTTGTATCAAAACTGTCAGTGTTCAAATCGTACTTGTAGGTTGGTGCGAATTTGATATCACCTTCAAAGTAGTCCTGCAAATAGAAACGAGAGTAATTGTGATCAAACCACATGAACTTCCTGTGATTGTGATTAAAGCGCGCATAAAAATTCTAAGCGGAACGTTTATAAACAATAATAAGGTATTTAATGAGTCATGTAGGTGTTACTTAAACAAACTCGGATTTTATGCAAATAAAAATATCTGATGTGTCCAACACATGACTTTGTTATACGGATAGTACCACAATTACTTTTCCTAAAGAAATTAAGTTAAATTTCTTGTAAAAATCGTGTTTAAATTTTGAGCGTTTCCAGTAATTTTCAAATAATTTTCGGAAGTCTCTCTCGCACTTATTGCAATACGCATAAATCTGTCCTTGTCCCACTCATTATAACCGAATTTTACGACAAAAATTACTGTTTTATTTTTTTTGACAAATTTTTGACGGAATTTCAAAAAAAGTTTCAAACAACATATGTTCAAAATTCAATTCTAAATCAATGGTAAAGAATAAAAAAATCTCATAAATTGTTTATTTTTCAAGATATTCCTAGAAAACCTAAAAATGTCTTCAGGTAAGTGCCACTTGTGTTGGTGCTAGATGAAAAAGATTTAATGTGGCGGCCACAATTTTGTTCAAACTCTTAAATATAAAACTTGAATCAAATCCGAACTAACTCAGATTGGGGATAAAAAAATTATGCAGAATTTATTCAAGAATCACATTTTAAAATATTTCGTCTCTATCTTGTATAATTAGCCTCATAAGAGAAAAATGCGGTTTTACACAATTGAAATTAACCAATTAAAATCGCAACATACCAACAAAACATTCCCCCGTTCTTTCTGCTGATTCAACTGATCCGCCTTAAGTAAAGTCACCATTTCGCTCCTGTTCAACAGTGTCTTAACTTGAGTAGTAGTCAAATCAGTTATCCTGTAATTCAAGTCACCTAACCAATAAACTTGCCTACAAAAAATCATTATTTAGTAAAACTCAATCAGCTATTTCATTAGAGTTTTACTCATGATCTTTAATAGCTTGCGGACTGCGGCTAAAATTAATTCGAGCATTAATATCCTTGTAATCCTGATTTCTACGTTCGAACTCTTCTACATGAGCTGCCAAGTGAGAATTGACAAAACATAGTGATGTATTGTGCAGCTCTAGTCGAACAGCAACACCTCCTTTGTTGCCCTGAAGAAAAAAATCCAAACATTGGAAATTTACAAAATTTATCAAAGCACCATTCTTCCTAATAGTCCCGTGCCCACAGTATCAACTGCTACATTTTTCACGAAAGGATAATGGTGAACATTCACAGCAACTATCAGTAACATTCCCACCAATCTTGTTAAAGCTACTTGGCGGTATTTAGCTTTGGGGTGCAAAGCCTCCATTACGAATTTTCTATTAAGTTCAAGATTATTAATTCAAGATTAAGTGTTAAGAAATGTAGCTTACTGCCAATCGGCTTCTCGTGGAGTATCATTGAACAAGAATGCTTCTTTACTTAGGTCGATTTCTTGGAAACCTATTGCGTATAAGTCTGGAGGGTTGTCGTCGAAACTTAACCAGGGACGTAGGGAAATTGATGGGGGCTGGCCGTTTACGTTCCATGTACCCACAAAGATACTGAAAAGATTAGCAGGAAAAGTTTTTCATGTTATTTTATATCCCAATATTTAATATTGTCAAAATTGCACATTTTTTATTACTTTTAAAAAACTCATCGAAATAAGTTATATTATAAGGTAAAAACTACTTCTTCGATAAAAAACCATGTCTTACGTAAACTCTTGTTTTTGTGTAAATTCAGGCTCCTTTAACTTAAGTTGATAACGTAGCATTGATTCGCGGTTTATGGCTGATTGTCCTTGAGCAATCCTTTGCTGTACAATAGGAAGATCTCCAGGCTGAAACAGTCACTTGTATATTTCCGAGACAACTATTAATCAATATATTTATAATGAACCTCGTCAATTAACTCTGCATTCTTATTAAACTGACTCATGGTTCCAGTGTATTTGTCTAGCCACGTAAAATCAGGATTCTCACAGGACAAAACTGCAACAAATAACCTTGTAAATTCCTGTCACTGAAAAAAAACTGTCAAAACTTTACCCTCCTTTGATCGAATGACTTCTGAAGCGAAATTTGAACTCTCTATTCCTATTTCTATTTTGAACTGGAGCTGCTTAGTTCTGTATTTAATTATGAATATTATATGACTTTGATTCCCACTAATGGCCTCGGTTTCTAAAATAAATAAATTAGTACAACTCTGGTTTGGATAGTTTTAGTACTTTTTACCACAAGAAAAATTGCTGTCAATTGGCACTGCCGTTTCAATGGATAGATCCGAAATACTTTTGGGTTTCGCTTTTTCCGAGATAAGTACAAATAACGCAAATGATTTTTTATACTCAACTAAAGCCAGAATTCGGTTGATCCCGTTCCAGCCCGTATCGAGGATTGACACATTTAGGTGTATCTAAACTTAGTTAAGGTACACTTATCGCTAATTCAGATAATAATTAGATTAAAACTGTGTTGGTAATCATAATTATATTATGAGCAAGGCAAGGATACACATTTAACTATTTCTGCAGACAAATATTTTGCCTGCACGATGTTAATGACATCCTGGTGCACTGCTAACATTACTTAAATTGAAAGAACATCACCATTAACGAAAGGAAGAAGTGAGGATGGAAATTTAAAATAAAATTCGAGTTTTTTGACAATTAAACATAATCTAACCTAGAGAATCTTGACGGGCGGCAACATAAACAGTAAAAAAGGAATCTATACAGGAAGCGTGCCATCTAGTAGTGGGGGGCGGAAGTTTTAGAGAAATTACAGGTTTTAATTTATTAGCATACTATTAAGGACATTTTTAATTAAAATAAAGTTTAAGTGATACACGGTAGAATTTTTAAAATTTGTTTAAACTGAATAATATTAAAAAATTAAACTTTTTAATGCAGTTTACTACGGACATCTATGTGTGAGGGATTGAATCATGCACAAGGCGATAAGGAAGATTTCTACTAAAAATTTACCGGGAATTCAAATATTTTCAAATTGAATGCTATTTAGAAAAATGATAATATTTAGATCTGTGAAATTTAATCGTATAAGAAATTGATAGCTTATCTGTAATTGTTAGATCTAATTAAAATATCTATGATGATTGTTAAAATTAGCTTTATTTTAAGAAAAACTTAATTTGGCGAAATTGATTAATTTAAGTTTGATTAAAATTTGAATGTGCCCTTTAATGAATGAATTTAACTCATTTTTGATCACAATCTCCAAAATAATATACGTAAAAATATTATTTTATAAAATGGTACTCTCTTACCTAAGTACTTATTTTTTTATAAATAAAACAATTCAAATTAAATAAATTTCATTTAATTTTTTGAGTAAAAAAGATTCTTATATTAAAATTGTATCGATTTATTCGACACTTTGTATTATGTAACGAAGAAATTACGCCCGTACACTCTAGATAATAAAATTCGGATTTACCTACAAAGAAGTAGTTTATGGATTATAATAATAAGATGAAGAAGTTTGTCACTTTTGTTCACAATGATTTTCAATCAAATTAAACCAGGTGCAATTGCAATACAATACGTATATCCTTTTTAAATTGAGCTTTGTAATAAAATTTTTATTACACATATTCACCATTCTATTTAATGCTTCCTACTGGAAATTGAACTGATATGACTATAAACTATAAAAATACCTACAATGTTTCCGTTCAATATTTCAAAAATGAACAAAAAAGGATATGCACGTTATTTAACCATCAAATGCAGTAAATGAAATGAATTCATAGTTCATACCTACCTAGCCCCTGTTAAATTAGTTTGTCAAAGCTTCACATGTGCGTTAATTTTGAATAATTTATATTTATATTGCGAAATGATAAATGAGTCAGTTTGAGAGTCCACTTGTGCAAACCTATAACACGGGTGATAATATAAAATTTTTCAGATAGCGCACAACCGGGAAAATCGGCTTGAATTATTATACCATTTCGGAAAAATATATTCGCTAATCTAACATCGATTATGATTGATCACGCTATAAATAATCAGATATACCGCCATTCCACACATTGACACAGTTGTTATAAATGTATGGCTCTGAACGGGTTCTTTATTTTCGCAATTGTGACAACCCCTGACTTGGAAAACGAAGTGTAGTACATTATAAGTCGATTTTATTAATGGAACTGTGGATTGTAGAAGTGATATTTTCTTTTATATCAATTGATGGTGTATGAAACAATTATTAGATGGCAAAAGTGCCTTTATAAAGCTTGACAGGATATAAAGTCAAATTTTCTATTTAATTCTCAGAAAAAAAACTTTTTGTTGGGTTTCAACATTGTTAAGTTAAATATATTGGCTATGGTTTTTCTATGTAAATAATTAACACAATTGCAACAAATGTCTGCTAGATAGTGTACATGGCCACGCGTAATTAGTAAAATAACTATTTACCCCAAATTGTAAATTTGTTATGTTGTCAAACAATTTGAGATTCGTAAAGTAAATATCGGCATAGAAAGTTAGCATACATTTTAGAGGAGTATGTAGGTACTACGTACACACACATCACATCATATAATAATGTGAATGTGTACACTACCCAGAATTCTACACACATACTAAAACTTAGTTGTGCAATGCAATACTTTACTGCATACTTACGGAGCACGTATACATATAAAAGGGCCCAGACGCAAACTATACACAACACACAAACAAGTACTCTGTGATTATTCAAATGTGGTTGTGGAGAAAGTGGTAAATTATGCTTTGATTTTAAACAGCGTTTTCTATAAATGAACTACATGGTATGCGTACTAAGTGAAATTAAAACAGTTAGGGACAATCTGATTATATGCACCTATTGAGGTTTTTTAAAAGACTGGAAATTATTGCCCACAAATTTAATGCATAGCACACGATAGTATCGGCAGTAAATTGGAAATTTACATTTTCAAGTTTAAAGATTTTAACTAAACTGCTGGCCAATTGAAACGTACCAAGCGAATTTTTAGGTTGTATTTAAATCCAAATATTTTGAAAAATAGAAAAGATATCAACATGCGGTTTTCAGGATTTCAAAGATAATTTAATCGAGAAAACGATAGTGTTACCCGATTTTTTTACTTTGAAGTACATTACTATCTACAGGGTATGAAAGAAAGTCTTCTTTTTTTGTCAAATTTTATAACTACCGTGATTCCACAAAAATTTTTAAATATTTTTTTGATGTAGATTTTTTTAGTCCTTACTTAGTGGGAAAACAACCTGTTTCTCAAAATTTTGATATTCCTGTTATTTTATAAGATACCGAATTTTTGCTGAAAATTTGATTTTTTCTTTGTTTTTTGTCGTTCGGCCGTATTGTGTTTTGTGAGAACCAATCTCTGTAGTTGATTATAAAACCTTATGAATGGCTTTCTTATAAAAAGTACACTTTTAGTACTTTCATTAATTTATTGGTAACCAGTGGCTTATCAAAAATCGGTACACGTTCGCTAATTGGTAAATTTTTTAATTCATTTTTTGAGGCTATTTTCTTAATGGAATAGAATGGAATTTAGTTAGTTTATGTTCACCATTGGTTTAAGTGACTTATGTCCTCAAAACGGGTTTTTCACTTTTTCAAAAATTTGCTCATATTCGTGTATACCGGGTTGCTACGAAATCGTTTTACAACCCCCACCATTTTGTTACATTTAACTGTATTAATTTGAAATTTGGCATGGTTTGATTGTTGAAAGGAATAATCATTTTGACGTTTAAAACAATCTGATGACACTTCCGGATTTACCGGAAGGGCCACCTACTAATTTTCAAATTTTTTTAAAACAACCCTGTATATTTTTTTCCGTAAGAATTAGATTCTACTTAAAATTACCTTTTTATCGACATATCACATGATGATATTTGCTTTCAAAATGGCAGCATAATTATTATTGCAAAAACCTGTTCAACAATGTTAAATTTAATAAAAAATTCGGTATCTTATAAAATAAGAGGGATATAAAAATTTTGAGAAATTGGTTTTTTCCTCATTAACCAGGGACTAAAAAAATCGACATCAAAAAAATATACAAAATTTTTTGTGGAATTCCTGTAGGTATAAAGTTTGAGAAAAAAAAGACGACTTTCTTTCATACCCTGTAGATACTAACGTACTTCAAAGTAAAAAAAATCGGGTCACACTATTGCTTTCGCAATAAAATTATCTCTTGAATCCTGAAAACCTCATGTTGATATCTTTTCTCCTTTTCAAAATATTTGACTTTAAATTCAACCTAAAAATTCGCTTGGTACGTTTCAATTGGCTAGCAGTTTAGTACATAATTTTACTATTGAATATTGCTGGAACAAACTTTTCCAAAGGGATCTTTTTATCGTAAGTAAGTTTAACAATTATATCAGTCGGGGAGAACGACAAAATTCTTATTTTATGAGTTTTTTATTTATTTATTGCATCACTAGGTAAAAGTAGATACTTTTAAGTTTAGTTCTCCTGTCTAATTGTACACAATAAAGGTTCTAAGTAGTTTTTAAAAAGGTAATTATAACTAACATGTTATTTTATTTTTATTATTCTCCAGCCATGTTAGTGCTATTAACTTAGGTAGGTATTATAGTGCGACTAATTTAATTTATTTTTATCCATTTTATTCACATTTGCAAATAATACTGAAAATAAATGTTTGAATTTCACGATTTTCGGTTAAATTGTTAAATAAAATAACCAATTTTTTTTACTTAAGTGCATACCTACTTCTATTTATTAGGTCAAGTTCACACAATAGCTTTGTTTTTCCAATCAAAAACCAAGATCGCTATTAATCCATTTTCATAAAAACTCATCAATTACTGACCAACTTCAACCTCACCCCATATTTACCATAACAATCCAACTTGACGATTTGTTTATAATACAGCTCGTTTATCAAATTCCGTAAAAGTGTACCTACAGTTAAAATGCAAATTCAATACACCAACCATGCGATAATGTCGGTTTCGATGAACTTTCATCGAACGAATGGGACACCGCAATTGTTAGAAACCTTACGAAAGTAATATGGTAATCACGTATTATTGTATCCTGCCCTAACTCTCTGTCATGAAATCCCCTGATATAATCTTAATACCTATACTGTATGCTACTGACTATGTCTGGATTTTCATCATGACTGAAGCCTGTGTGTTGTAGTCGTTTAGTTAAGTTAATATACCGCAGCTATCTGATCTGGGGATAATTTTTTTGCACCATTGCATGTATGTATGTATGTATTTTGATTTATAATCCTTTTGAAATTTTAAATAATCTTGCATCCAACTTCAACTTTCAACTGTCCTGCTTCAACAGAATTTTATGCAATATTTATGGACATGCGGTTATAAACTTAATACGGTATTAATTTTATTATTATTGGCACCTGTGTATAAACTAATAATACAAACACGAGTTTTATCTCTCTCTCTTTGAACCTTTCCTTGAAATGCAAATGCAGTTTGCGTAAAATTGCAAAAAAACAATTACTACGCACGTATAACGTATATCAGCTCATTAGTGTTGGATTTTAACCTTGTGTAGGAATGTTATGTAATAGTATTTGGATAGATATTTGCACTACATAAATGAAATTGATATTTATCAAAATATGTAGGTATTAATATAAGCAAAAATTATAATAATATTAACATACTGAAAATTTTTATATGGGAGATTTCGATAATTTTTAAAAATTCGTTTTGTATTTAGAATATTTTTGAGCCCTTCATATCTTTCGTATTGTAGACCAATATTCTCGAGAACGTCTACGTGTTTCATTTTGCATCTTGTAGACCTTTACGCAGTTATTGTTGGAGTTCTTAGTAAATAGGCACTCAAATGTCCATTGACCTTTCTTAAGTACCTATGGTAAATTTTTTCCAATTAGTTTTATGTTAAAATATGGGCATTTTGCTTTCAATAGGAAACTAGACTAAACATTGCTTGTCATTTAGTATGCGACACCATACGCTTAGCGATAGCATAAAGAGAAATATGAGTTGGAGGAAGTTTATACTTGAATAATGACGGATTGTTGTTTGAAAATGTTCAGTAAAACTAAATGCTAAATGTGCTATTGAAAAATGAATGTAATGGAGTGCAAAATGATGAATTTAAATTTAAATAATAAAAATATGTGAATTTGAACATGAAATGATAAATGAAATGGGTTTTATATTTATATTACCTACACAAATCACAAAAACGTTTTAATGGAAATTAATTTCAAAACTGTCGTCCACAATATTTCTTTCACAACTTAAGCGAAGTACCATTCATTTAATGAAAATATTTTAAAATCAAACGAAATATATTAATTTGTTGATCAAACAAAATTGCTATGAAGAATTAATAAGCCACAATAAAACAAATCAATCGAATTCAGTTGGATTATGACTATACCACTACCACAAGAGCATGTACATATTTGTTTTGGTGTGTTTGCTTTTATATTTTATTCGTTCACCAAATATTTTCTTTCATTTAGCTCTCTGCATAAAATTCGACGAACTGTTAATGTTTGGTTAATATTTGAAAAAAAAATGTAGCGAGGTTTTTGTTGGGGGTAGTTTTACATCGATATTTTTTAACCATTGATTCTGTTGAACAGGGACGGATTAGGAGCATTTGGCGGCCAGGACACTCACGAGTATTGTGCCCTGTGGTTAATCCGGCCCTGCTGTTGAAGGTACGGGATGGACGAAAAAATAAACTATAAACTAAAAATAGTTTCTTTGTGTTTTTCTGACCCTTTCAATATCTTGCACTTCGAAATAAGGCAAGTTTTCTTGTCACAATTTTTAATGTCGATATAATTTTTTAAAAATGCCACGCTGTTTTGCCATATTTATTTGTGCGATTCCATCTGAATGCAGTTGAACTCTATCGTGACGACCTAGTTCTTTTATCACTTTGTTTATAGTGTTGCATTTAACGTTCACACTTAAACATTTAAAACCATTTCCCAGCCAACGGCCATTTGCATAACGAAAATTATTTTCCACTGGCACTAAATGTACTAAAATGACAAACATATTCCTTCCTGCCTTGATCCTCTGGAGCAAATAGTCGAATTGTAAATTCGTCTACTAGTTGGATATTATTCAAAGTGCTTGTTATTGACCGCAAGGAATAATTCATAGTGACTGTTTTGAATTTTAAAAGAGCTTCCGGTGTTGACCTTTCCTGAACACAATGACAAATAATGCTGCATGTTGTTTTAACTGTTTGAGTTTGAGTATGAGTGCGCGTTCGAAGAAAAGGCAAATCTAACACTAATTTATAAATATATATTCATGCATAGCTTAAGCATGACAACAAAAAAACGGTGTAACACACGGTGTCAGTCATCTAGTTACTTTACGATTATGCAGAGAAGCGTTTCTGTTACATAATGTATTATGTAGGGCGGTTTCAAAGAAATAAATATAACAACTACACAAAGTTTTTGTTCAAGTATACTATTCAGAATTTCATTAATAATAAGCATGTCTTTTGTAAGTCTCTAGTTAAATGGGGATGAGATATCATGTTGGAAAAAGTTATAATCCAACATGACAAACTATCGTTATAGTTTCCTTGTATAGTTGTTAAGACAAACTTTAGGAGAAAAGTGTACCTACTTGTCAGTAATATTTTTAAATTACCTCAACTAAAACTAATTACGTAAACCAATATTTCATATCCCTATTTTAATAAAGTACAGTGAGAGTTCCAACAGCCAAACGCTGTAATATAAAATAGTTTCAAATATTTTAAATGGTCTTAAAATAATACGTTTTACGTGTGTGTGTCTAATGACTCGTTCTATATTTAGTTTCTGTTTTTGTTAAGCTAATTAGTTTTGAATATATACAATGGCATTTCAATTTCCTGCTCATTGGCGATTTTATGTCCGAGAAAAATCATAAATATGATAAGACGTTTGAGGCTATAAAAATATTCATGTACAATAAAATGATGAATTTATGTGGTAGATGATTGTGTGTATGAAAAGTACAATAGAAGGGGGCTGATTCTGGATATTTAGCCTGGGGCGACTTGGCACATTTCCTGGTGCGTTAATTTTTCCTTCCGGCTAGGTGACGTTACCAAATTCTCGACATTTTTGATATTCCAGCCTTTAAAAATAAAAAGTTACTAAAAATATTCATGAAGGATAATAAATGTAGGTATTAAAATACAATATAATTTTGTGTTTTCAAAACATATAGAGAAGCATTATTTACTTCTGTAAAAATATAAACAAAATTTGAAGCAAATTTAATTTTGAATTATCTCTTGTCCTATAATTACAAAAATATGAAGATAATAGCATCATAAAAAACATAATTACATTTTTGTCCATTAAAAAATAAATTAATATAATACATACTACAAAAGATTAGTTTTTTATTTATGGACTTTATTTTTATAAATGCGATGCAGATTTGAACTGAAAAATTTTCTGGCGCTTAATAATTTGAACATTAATTCGCACTTACCTTTAGTTGGTTCTCTTATACAACATAAAAACTGCTTTTCCTGCTTTGTGCCTTAATAAATTAACAAAATTTCCAGGTATTATAGAAAACCCTGAGCAACCTTCATACATCAATTAAACTCATAGGAAGTGAATGTAATTTTTCTTAGTTGCCTTTTCTAACAAAACTTCATTTTACAGTTATTACCTTTCATATAATTGATTATACCTTTGGTGTTTTGTAGCTTATAACCTCAAATGAAATAAAAAACCACAATTTCAATTATCTCGTAATTTATTATAACAAAACAATATACAAATCAGTTTGGAAAAAATATTTTGTACTTAATTCTCAGCCTTTATTACAGCCTATACGTTTTTCGAAGATCAGTTTCCAAATCCCCATTCGAATGGTCCACAAACAAAAAAGGGACAAGGTCCTTGTGAGATTGTCCATTAGCACAACGATTCCCTAAGAAAAACTATTTAAATATTTATTTAAAACGTTACACATAAAAAGTACATACACACGTTTATTCCACATTACAAAACTAATTACTCTTACAAAATTTTATTAATTTAGTTTCGGCATAACATTTTACTTTTTCGGCTTATCATTAATTATTTTTCAAGGTAGAAACTTTTGTGTATATATGGTGCGTTAATGCATTATTTATATAATTGTTATCGTGTGCCTGAATTCTCAAGGGGAACAATCCATGTTGTTTTTTATATTGTTTGTTTGCATAAATGTGAGAGAAAAACAATTGATCCAGTCATACCTCGACATGCAATTATGCAACAAGCCACGTCATTTTATTGGAGGTGTAGGCAGGGGAGTGTTCGCCTGATGCATTTTCTATGTTAGACGGGAAGGTAAATGTGGAGGAGACAGAAACAAGTAAATATTTCCAGCAGTTTCAATTACATTCTTGCAATGAATAAATAGTTAAGCTTCGGGGATGCAGCTTTAGGTTTTAAGGTTGCAAATTGAAACTTAGCAAAATTCGGTATAAACGCAGGGGAGTCAAGGAAAGAATGATTTGATTTCGAGGGATGAAATAGGATCAAATTCATATCATTTACACGTAAGAAGATTTTTGTGGTACTTTGTTTTCCACTGGAAAGAAAATTAGATGAAATAAACAATCTTTTTGAATATTTCTGATAACATTCCACCTGAAAAATATTTTTTGCATCATGCCGTTAAATTTTGTTTTAGCGAAACTAAATTGATAATTAATTAATTAATAATCAATATAAGCGGACGTGTATGTACTTTTTAATTGTAAATTTATAACTATACTAAAATTACATCAGAAATTTCCACATAATAAATTTTATTGTTATGTAGTAGCTGTTAAAAATAATAATCGTTAATTATCTTTCTGTTAGTCAAATATTTATATACAAGTTATTAAATTACATTTTATCAACGTCCAAAGCAAAATGGTTAAACAAAAAAATATACAAACCCAAACAATAAACTAAGGATAACAAAACAACAATAAGCACTTTCAAATGTTGATACGGGTGTACATTTTATGCTTTGGACATTGAGCTAACGACTTAATGAAGTGAAGTGTGTACGAGAAAAAAATTTAAACCACAGGTTGTTATTAAAATAGTTAGCCAAATAGCTAGGCTAGGTGTTAGTAGATGAGCCACTTACTGTAGATGAAGACAATTACATTAGTAGACACAGACAGAAGCCACACGCGACGTCACTGCTGGACCGCGGCAGTAACAGGTAGTACTGGTAGAACACTAGGTGGTAGTACATTGTGTGATACAGCACTAGAGCACTAGAAACACTTGCGGTAAATTGCTACACTAACTAGAGTGGGCTAATCACCCCACAATCAAACAGAAGTGGAAATTGAATTGAATTTGATGTGGCAATAAAAGAAAATTTGGAAAAATTGGTGTGTTTTTTTAAAGAATCTTGCTTATAAAAATTAATTGTAACAGTATATAAAATAGAGTTGAGTTATTTTTAGTACACAGCTCTCAAATTTTGTGACGAGCTATCTACTGAAAATATAGCTGCTATAGAAAAAATATTGAAATTTACTAGGTGATGTTTTTTTGTCAATTTCTTTCTGTTCTGTAGATTCGTTTAATGACGATGTGTAAACAAAATGCAGAGGACATGGCGGCCAATTAGCCAAATCGTTTTTACTTGTTGATCTGTCATCTGCTACATGAAAATTTTTTTCTGTAAAAAGTTTGTAATAATTTTATATAACTTTAACTAGTGACCAATAATGACAGATAAACTAGTCTGACTGCCATGCCTCACCGTATTATTATTAGTTTATTGTAGCATTTGACTTCTAGACATAAAATAAAAAGCATACTCAAGTTAATAACAACAAATAGAATTTGGCTGTTCCATTTTTGGAGTGCAGTTTCTGTAAACATATAGCGGTTTTTATTGAAAACTTTGAGTTGAGAAAATGATTCGGATTTCGTTACTTCATAAAAAATTAAAATTTGCACGTAGATATCGTTTTTATAGTTTCCAAGAAACTGATTCAGCATAATTACCGATTTTAAGAAAAAAATAATTTTTACTTTAGAGAAGCTATTTAAATTTTGCCGATATTCCTCCATGTCTAACTAAAATTTTCATACCGAAGCATATTACTGTCTCATCCTAATGATTAAGTAGACAAATTAAACATTAATTTCGACCAACATCACTCACTCTTTCACATTCCAATAAAAGCCAACAAATAAAGGGATTTGAGAAAATATGTATTTTTTCAAAATTTCAGCCTAAACTTAAAGAAAATAATGCAGTCTCTGCCTGACTATCATACTGATTACTAAGGGTGAGTGGTAATTCTGTTTGATTTTGGAGTGGGGCCCCGGCAAATATTAAACACAAACAGCCAAGTGTTTTGGTCTAATAACTTTGGTTTAATAACAATAGAAAATAAAAGGTACAATTCCAAATACATGCTCGTATATAAATTAAAGGGTAAATATAATCATAAAGTAGACTCCAACTAAACATAATCATCACTCAACATTAACATATGGCCTAGGATAACAGAGGATGTCTACGCGCGTACGCCACGAAACACATTTTACAGAAATTAAAAAAAAAATAGAATCTTCCGAACCAAACATGACAAAATTATCCAAACATAACACTTAGTTACCGAACATCCTCGTCATTCGTCATATACAATAATCATTTATTAATTTACAAGCGGCTCAAGAGCCACAGTTAACTAGTAAAAATATCTCACAGTTCGTAAAAATAGCAGCTAAATCCTGAGATGGGACTGCACTGGCATTGTGCTGTACTCTGTACGGGTACGGTTTTATTATATATTTTTTTGACTGGCTTTTTTCTCTTTGGCTAATAGGGCTTGGATGCCTCCTTGGCCCTTTTCAGCTGTACTTTCAGCCTTTTCGTTCCTATTTGAAATCCGTTCATTGCCTGGATTGCTGACTGGGCAGATGACGCATTATCAAACGACACAAAACCGAAACATTTCGATAGGTTAGTTTGCTTGTCTATGAACACCTTTGCTGAAATCACAGGTCCAAACGGCAGGAAAGTCGACGCCAGGTCCGTATCAGTGAACTCTTGCGGAAGGTGGTAAATGAATAGATTGCAACCCTCCGGACCTAAAAAATATTATAAACGATGTAGAATACCTACACTGGAAACAAAATACAAATTCTATCAACTAACTAAATTTTAATTTTAACAATTTCTATTTTCCACCTGCACTATACCATCCATTACGTCTTAGAATATCAGATGACACTTACATATTGCCTTAAAATGTTACAACTACCTACATTATCAACTAGACGCACACCATTAGCTCAAGATACCTCTCCTCAAGTGTCCTTATCGCAGAAACTTTGTAGAATTCGCTCCATTAGAAACTAGTCAGACAGATAAATGTTTTGTGGTGTTTTAAGTAATTGCGTTTATTTTAGTATTCCTACAAAACTAAATTAAACAAATTTGCTACAAACTAAATAAGCGCGTTTTTAAACAACATATAAGCTGTAACGAAAATCAATCTAATTTTAGTTTTATTAATGATAGTAAAGTTTAATGCTTACAAATTTGATGGATTACTTATTGATTGAAATAAAATGTACACAACTCCAAATGATTATCGCATAATTTCGTATGCAGTTTGTAAACAACGTACTATAACTATAATATAAAAAACTAAAATGAACACAGTTCGTTATGAAAATTAATCGGCCGAAACTATTTAGAAGATTGTCTGAGTCATACACATAGTTCGGTTAAAATTGAGTTTTATATTGATTTTTAATTTGATTTAGAGGCATTCAAAAAACAACGTCACAGCCCTGAATTAGTAACACTGCGACTAAGTCGTGAATTTTCGTGAAATTTTATGGTAGCAATTAAAATAACAATTATAGTTTAATTACTTTCCGAATGTATTGAAGTACATACTTGATTTAATGTCTCTACAAAGATTTTGTGTTTCAATATACGCAGAGAACTGAAGATTATTTCAAATTGTGATCACGTACAATAAAGTTGCTGCGTGCCATAATTTTTTAAATAGAATAAAAAAAACTATTGGAAACATTTTAAAGAATAGTTGTCAGAACTTTTATTTATATTTATAGTTAATAGTTTAATTTTAGTGTAGTTGGGGGATGTAGTTTAAATTTAGTTCAAGCCATTAACACTGGCACTTTTTGCATATTAGACACATTAACTGTGAGTTGGTAAGAAAATGTTTTTTCTGTTCATTTGCATGGAAGACGGAATAAAGTGCAAAAAGCTATTGTTAGATTGTTTGCAGAGTTATTTAGACGAAAATGTGCTAATTTCCAATAAAAATAGACTTATTGTGCTTGGTGACAGTCCAAGGTAGCAGAATTCGTAAATGAATTTAAAAATATTGGAATAAGCATTGCAGCACATTATAGTTACTTAAATATTAGCTAATTAGTTAATTTCGTTTGTTAAAACCAGTTATTCTATATACAGGGTATTCTAAAAATACTGCGAAAAATTTGAGGGGGTGATTCCTGAGATCATTCTAAGAAAAAAAGTTCATATCAACATGGGTTCTAAAATACTTACCCCTTTAGTTATAGTTATATTAAGCATAAAAACATTCGTGGATGTGGTGAATTTCATCATTTTACCTTGAACAGTTTCGGAGATAATAAATAAAAACCTTCTTCAGGGTCCCAAATTTAAGGGGCTATAACTCGACGGGTAAGAATGTTCATATGAAGTTTTATTTTTAGAATAATCCCAGGAATCACCCCCTGAAATTTTTCGCAGTATTTTTGGAACACCCTGTATAAGAAAATTCTTTTTAAGCTGAAAGCAAGAATAGAAAATCAAACCTCTACAATGGTCATAATATTTCTTTATCCAATATCCAATAATAAAATTTTTATTAGCAAAATTTATAATTACAAGTTGTTTTTCAATGATTAATTCGAGAAGGAAAATAAAAAATTGATAGTTCAGTTTGATAATTTGCTTAATATTCGTTATTGTTTTCGATTTCTTACAACAACTATTTTATATATAAATAATAATATAATGCTAAATAATTGAATGAAAAAATTTTTTTAAGTATACTCGTATTTCAAATTTATTTCTCAAACTTTACTCTACATTTTTATTATAAAAATCAAATTTAAATGTTGCATGCCGATTTTATTGAAAAAATGCTTGTATCGTATTAAAATCTGAATATTAAATTAAAATTAAATGAGTTTGCGTGAGTCCAACATAATACATCATTTATTAAGCCTATTAAGCTTCCTTAAAATCAAAACTGTCCTTCGGTTTTTGCTACAGTGTAATCCATTTAATAGCTAATCTAATATTATACTCATATTATTGTAATTTGGCTAATGTGTAAAAAAAAATAAATAACGAATACGTTTAATAATTGAATTTTTTTCAGTGTCACAAAAAACTTTCAAGAAAACATTATGTATTTAATAGAACAAATTTACAAATAAAACGAAACTTGCATCCCTCCGGCACCATCAAAACCTAAACTCACTATTATCTAAATGGGTCTTGCATATCAATTTACATTATAAATAATATTCAATATTTAACAACCATATAAAACAAGAATTGATATGCGGGTGTTTGCCGTTTCAAGTTAAACATTAAAATTGATATTGACAATAAAACGCAGCCATTATTATAGAAATCGTATTCCTAAACTGTCCTCTACTTCACCTTTACCAACATAAATGGTTTAAGCAGCACAACTATTGCTATTTGATAACACCTAGAGAATTTATAATTATTTCTGTGACATTCGACTACCCAGGTAGGTATGTTTCATAGAATAATTTCATGACCATGGTCTCGGTTTCAGTGTCGTCATCATTGGCCGTTACACGGATAGGTGTGCCGAGAGGATGAGACTCAGCCAATAATAATTGTTATTGTAATTAACTTAGGACGGAATTTCTCGCGTTATTTAATAATGCTTGGACAGGGTGGTCCAAATTCCATGGGATTTCTGGCTAGGTGCTAATAAGTAAATTTAAAACGCTGTCAAAAATTTTTGACTTGCGTCGATCCGGGACACACTGTAGATATTCGAGTTTAAATCTACCCAAAGATTTTCAACCTGAGTGAAAAAATTGGTTTAGCAACGAATTCTTCGAAATCTAGTCAAAGACACAAGAAGCATTTATGTTAAGAGGTAACTTGAAGGCCACACATTTTGTTATATTTACATACGAATTAAAACTTTTATCTCGCTAACTTACAGCTAGAACCCACTAACCTTCTATTTGTTTGCCTGCCGCCGCTATCGCCGCTGCATTCAGTGTAGCATTGGTAAAAAGCGATGAATACGTAGACAGATCCGGTGTGGAAATTCCGGACTGTAGTCCAGCCGTAAGTGTCCTATCAACGCCCGCACCTTTACTTAACAAATTGGCCATGCACAACGGTGTCGCTGTTGTTGGTTGCGACAAAGCCGCCAAAGTCACTAAATTTTGCACTTGAATTGGTGCTAACAAACTCTCAGGACCAGTAAGCAATTGTTGTTGAATCAATGCTGAATTGCTCATGGCCTGCAGGAGTTGCAAGGAGGTGGCTTCATTGGACATCACCGGACTATAAGGCTGCGGGGGTGATTGCAATTGGGGACCGGCTAATGCACCCCACACATTTGCCTGCATCTGCTGCTGCCGCTTCATCTCCTTTTCTTTTTGCGTATCGGCGAACTTCACCACCAATGGCGCTGAACAGCCCTCCATGGTTTGGGATTGATGTAGGGCTTTGATGGCACTAAGAGCTGATTGCTTGCTGGTAAATGTGACGAATGCACAACCTTTCGAATGGCCTGTAGTTGTGTCCCGAAGTACCGTGCACTCCTCGATTGTTCCATAACAAGTAAATAATGCTCGAACGTCGTTCTCACACATTTTCTTCGATAGCATCCCCACGAACAATTTCCGTTCTGAAAACAAAAACAAAACCAAAACTATAATCTAGTTATACTCGTACTATAACATCAAAACATAAACAATGCTCTTTTGGTATGTAAACCACTCAGTTCTAGTAACAAATATGAAGAGCCAAGAGGAGTCCTGTTTAATTAGTTTTAGTTTAGATACCCTCATAATGAACTTTGTTATTTTCAATCTTCATAATGTTGTTTTGATGAAAGCCCTCAGCGAACCGTTAGTTTTCTGTATTTCAATCAATAACACAAAAGGACTAAGAAAAACAACTAATGCAAGTTAATAGGTTTGAAATTCAATTATATGGTGCAATGGAGAATCAAGAAAATTTAATAAAGCTCTCTTCCGTAACAAGACTATATGTTTTCAGCATAAACAACTTCATTTATTTGCAATTTCGTTTTGCTAATGTTTACAGTAAACATAAATTAGGCCATAAGCATTTTTTCCGAGTGGTTGAATTTTAATTTAAAGTGAGTAATGCACGGTAAATGTTAATAGTGCAATTAGAACATTTTTACTTTGCTTGCACATTGTGAATAAGAGGATTGTTGTGGAATTTACTCATATATTTGTTTCAATTGTATGAGAGAATTTAAGGAGATACCACACATTTCCATCGCTGCTATTAAATAGTTTAGGTCTCGATATCTTCGACAATGGTAACCAAGAAAATTAATTTTTAAGTTAAGATTACATAATTTAATGTGATCAACAAAATATTTATCCTGAATGAACACCATCATTTTGGAATTCCTTGATATTGTGGAGCCACCTAACATCTAAAAGATCGCACATATTTTAAGTTCCTATTATAAAGCACGCCCTCCTAGGCAATTCCGCAAATTGAAAAATTCCCCTTGCACTACGCAACTGACCATTCAAACCTTATCACCCAACAAAAAAACAATAACATGAAAAATAGCACATTTCCAACAAAACATAAAACAATGTCTAGAACGCTTTATGTTTGTTTATAATAATTACATCTTTGGCAGTAAAATTATTGTTAGACAATTCATTGTGAACAATGTCAGGAGTAAATAAAAAATGGCATCCGCGTGACATGCAATGATTTAATTTACAAAGAATAATTTTATTATACATAGTTGGAGTAACATGCCAACATGCTATTGCATTATGACATTAATAACATTAGATTTTTTTGCTAAATGGAAGATAGTACGTACTTACTACAAACGGATAATTATAAAATGTTGCACAATTTATTATTGTACTTAGGTGTTTTATCGAATTTTAGTAAATTATAGCTAACACAAGTACAGAACATTTAACTAACATAAGTTGCAATTATAATATTCATTACAGACGGAAGATTTTTTTATGTAATTAAGAAATAATGAGCAAAATTACTAATGTAAACAAATGCAATTATCCGCATTTATCTAAAACTGGTTTGATACAGTAAATAAATAAATTAGTTAAAAGCCGCATTCTTCTTAACGTTTGCACTAGTAAAATGAGACTAAAATAATAAAACCACATGCGTTTGGCTTCTGACAAACAAACGAAAAAATAAAATAAAAACAAAGAGTTATTGACGGTTGTATAAGCCACACCTTTCCCTGTACTTATTTTTAGTTTAGCAAAAGCATCAATTGGCCCCGTCCAAAATATATAGGATTGCCATTATGCACAGGATAACATTTGTCATATGTCACTCCCGTGACACATATCCAAAATAAACCAGAAAATATATTCATCAATTACCAAATGAGCCGAACAGAAACAACGTATAAATCAATGCAAAAACCACACACTTAACCCAAAGGCATTGTTTCGTCGACAAAATTGTCTGGGCTTTATAGGGAAAAAAATCCAAAGTGACATTTATCATAAAGTATTGACGAATACGTTATTTTCGCACTCACGCACATTCCAAGTCCTTTCAACAAATTTTGAAGTTTGACGAGAGCTTGGCTGCTTGGAGACCTTTTAAGGTAAGATGCGAATGCACAATGGGCTGTACACATAGGAGGCCTAAGTGCCAAAGGAACTCCCTTTTGGCTCATCTCTTTCCATTTCCATCTTTCATCAATGACTTAAAATATAATTCATATGTGGCACATAAAAAGATATGACAAAAGGCGGCATCGTGTTGTTAATAATAATTGTTTAACGAGTGAGTAAGCACGGTTTTATGGCACTATTACATAATGGCGTGTTATGTTTCAATCGGTTTGAATTCATTAGAGTTTTTAGTGCTCATATTGACCTAATAATAATTGGCGTATAGTTGATTTTATTGTCATGTAGTTAATATTTTCTGAAAAATTTGCTAGCACATTATACGAGCCCTATCAACTAAATGTTCGGACAAAAGTAAATTTATGAAGAACTGGAAATTTTACGCAAATAATTAGTAAACACCTAACAATACAATAAGATAAAGCCTTAATAACAATATTATACATGGAAGAAAATTATTTATGGGATTTAACAATATTTTAATCTTAATAATTAACAAACTTTACAAAATGAATTTGCAACTAAATGTTGGGATAATTTTTAATTTAGGACCATTAATAAGAGATTACGTCTTCTTTTGTTTAATAGCTGCCTGTATTCATTAGCAGGCATTGTATTTATCAAATTTTGGTACAATTCTGGCGTGAAATGTCCCAAATTTCTTCTATTTTGGTCTTTAAGTCCCCAATGGTTCTTGGTGGATTATTGCGTAGAATACGTTTAATTTTATACCAAAGAGTTTCAATGACATTTAAGTCCGGACTGATGAGGGCCATGAAAGCACCTTTCTCGTTTTCCCCAAGTTCTAAAACTGTGATTTTTTAAAAACAGTCGTTAGAAAATTACGTCACATTTTTCAAGTGCAATTTTAAAGCTACGAAATATGCCTAAAATCACCAAATAAAGACTTGGGGATTTTTGTGTACATAAAACCAACATCCAGCTTTGCAATAAAGTAAATTTTACCAAAATCCAACCAGTGGTTCCAAAACTCTGATTATTTTAATGTAGGTAGCACCCTCAAAAAACACGTTTTTTGAAAAGTGAAGTGTGGAACTCGAAAAAAATGCAAAAAAAATCATATTAACATTTCAAGATTTTTTCAATATAGTACGATTATTGAGCTTTGATTTAAAAATTTTTTGACACACATCCAACCAGCGGTTTCAAAACTGTTATTGTTTAAAACAGTTACTAGAAAATTTTATCATTTTTAAAGGTGCAACTTTGAAGCTCCGATAAATGCCTAAAATCACCAAATAAAAACTTGTGTAACTTTTCTGTAAAGAAAACCAAAATCCAGCTTTGCAATAAAGTAAATTTTATCAAAATTCGACTATTAGATCCAACGTTTTGAAAATAATAATTCTTTGTTTCTACAATTTTCCCATCCTGCTGGGTTAAAGTGCCACAGTTTTGGAACCGCCGAGCGGATTTTTACGAAATTTACGTTTTTATATAACTAAATGTTGGCATTATAACACAAATAACCATCAATATTATGGAAGTTAATTTAGATAACTTTTGCGCGTATGGAAAAAAGACAATCAAATTTACTTTTGGCCGAACATTTAGTTGTTAGGGCTCGTAGTATCGAAGACTAAACGAAAGTACAAATGTACAAATTAATCGTTGAGAAACTACACTAGAGAAAGTTTCAATTCAAATATTTCTATTAGTTGAGAGTAAAGGAAGTAAAAAGGTGACAATTTGGAAAATTATCTGTGATAAACTTGGTTCTTCCTCTCAATGAAACATTTTAAAAAAATTTTAACACGTCTATTATTATAAATTTTCGAGTAAATTTCGTACAAAAAAGAATTGGGTTGAAATACATTTTTTTGTTTGTTTACTTATCAACATTTTACGCAGTAACTACATACAATTTTTTGTTTACCGCACACCCAAAATATTCTTCCACTCCTATCCTGTCGAAAACACCCTGTACAAAATTACCCAACAACGACACATAATTATCTTAATAAAAAAACGATGTAACAATGCACTACATGCATAATTAGGGTCATTTCAAATATTTTTTTCTTTTGAACAATGGTCAGGGTCAAGACATCCATTGAATCATCCATAATTTAACATGAAAATGCTTCTTTACAATCGTAATCGTATACCAAAAACATGTTTTGTGTGTATGTTCGCATTATTTATGAATTTAATTCAGATGTTAATTCCAACAGCAAATGTTTGCTACCTAACAAATAATTAACACTTTACACTTAAGATATAATTGGATACACAAGATCATTATTCATCAAAGCTGTACATGTGGTCGTGTGTCTGTTGCAGTGCCAAAGGCTTAGAATGTTATATGTTTGGGTTTAAGGGCAATTCTCTTAGCAGACAGCCATTTAAATAGTTTTAATACCTACTCTGTCTTTATATTAATTGGCTACTAGAAAAGTAACTTTGTAAATAAATAATACGGATAATAGTTGAGTAGAACCTTGGGGTTTAGGTTAGGTTAGATGTATAATAAACAATTTACGTAGTCATAAAACGAAAACACTAGAATATAAAATTATTTGTTTCATTTGGTATAAGTACAAACTTGTGAATATAAAACAGCAGAATTATACAAACTCTATCAGCTGAATTCTAAAATAACGTAGAAGCGATAAAGCGGAGAAAAAAGTGGAGGAAGAAAAATAATTACTGGTGATTCCTTAGGGCCTATACATTCTGGATTGCTAAAACTTCAGTCTATTTACAAACATTATCCGTTCTCTCATAAATAAGTAAATAAAAACCCCATAAATATTTATGAAAGTGACTTTGCAATATAGCTAAGAAATGGTAAATTATTTACAGAATTATATCCAATAAAAACTTTTAGATTTGGTTTATCACAAAACGAATTGATTTGAATTTCATTTCGTTTTTTTCTTCAAGTTTTTATGACCACGTCGAAAAAACGCTACCTAGTTCCAAATGTCATTTTTGTACCACTCGGAAAATTAATGAATCTCAAATTCAATTTGGTTTTAGGAAATGCCAAGAAATAAATTCCAAGTGACGCTAAATATAAACTATTCTCCAGTGGAACCTTGAAAATTGTGCAAATACAGGTATAAGAAAATATTACAATAACACAAATACTTGTTGAGATTGTTGAGATATTAATCTGTGTGTGCCAGGAATAATGTTACGGGATATCATTATAAAGGAACATTTCTCTCGGTGCAATTTTGCTGAAGTTGTAGAAATATAATGAATGGCAAACAGGCATTTGCAGAGACTGTAGCCAAAGATCGTCATCTCACTATTAAAGAAAATAACGTGCACTTGCATCTTTTATCACCAAATTTAACATTCCGCTACGATCATTTTATTTGTGTATATTTCACTATTTTAATCATTCGAATAAACGAAAGCAATATTTATATTTATAATAATATTTCCAAGAAATTTCTGTTTACATTGGATATTCATTTATCTATTTCTCCTACAATCAATTTATCAACAACAATATAATTGTCAAACTGAGCACACTCAGCAAAATTATATCGTAGAATTTTCGAACGTTGAACTATGCAAACTTTGGCATCTTATTAGAATATTAATGTTTTGTTTTTCGTTACAATAAAAAAGTTTTGGTTGAGTACTGACTGATTACAAAATACCAAGATGTCTCGGGATCTCAAGAACTGTCTATCACTTGTACCAGATGGCCGAAACGCATTATAAAAGTCAGTCACCTTCGACGTCTGCTAATCTCTATCTATAGGATATGGATAAAAAATTTAAAAGGGGCTTCGTACACAGATAAATCATTTATAAGGGGCGTTTTATATCGCAGCATTAAATTCAGTACTAAATTTAGCGTACAACTGAAAATGTCATACAAATTGTATGTATTGAGATCTAGTGCACAAAAAACAAAACGCGTTCCAATTTCTGTTTACTTGGTAATGTATTGAATGAATTAGCGTATAAATTGCATAGAATGATTTGGATTTGGGCCCTCGAAATCATACATACGAGTACATCCATAATCGATTGACCGATATTTTTTAATTTCATTTCCTTATTAGTCAATGTACGTTTGAGGCACGCTGTTGGACCATAACTGAAAATGTAGGCGACGTTTCAGGTTCAAAAAAATCAAAAGGCTACTTTTTATAGATTTGGATTTGGGGTACCTACAAAAATTCTGCAACCACCACATTATTCGTTTCTTTCATTTTTAGAAGCCCTAAATTTAGAGTAACAATTACTAATAAAAAAGTAAAGATAATTTTTTGGTTTATTATAACTTTAAGGTGTCATCACCAAATGAAATATCAAAAATATATAGGTCACATGACATAATAGTAACCTTGTTGGTCACACTTTTTGTTACAGTTAAATAAAATAATAATTTAAATAACAATAACAACAATAATGATGAAGTGCTCTTTTTGTTAAAATTAAATATGTAGGTTTTTTACGACACGTTATGATTTATGGTATAAACACAGGGTGTTTTAGAAACAGTAAACAATTGGTAAAAAAGCAGTTAAGTTAAAAATCATTCATGAAAATTCACTAACGACAACTGAAGACGATGCAAGCGATTCTCTTACAAAAAGAATAAAACCAATAAAATTACTTGAGTTGCAGTTGAAAATGAGTTAAAAATTTACTTTGGAAAAACTATTAACAAGCTCAAATTTTTATATCAATTCAGTCTATACCGAAAGTTTGTTATTCACTTCAAGTACCTTCACCAATCAATTACCTCTAAAGAAAACATCTTTATCGCAAGTTATAACTTTAAATAAACAATCGATGTGATATGATAACAAGAAATACAAATAAAGAGTTGAGTTTTCTTAAAGAAGTATCTATACCGGTATGTTTGAAGAAAGTTAATGCAATTCAAATCAAACATTAAAAAAAACTATTTTCCAAATACGTAAGTGCAAACACTTTCTCTGTGAGTATGGAAAAACAGTGGGTTCTTTGTGGGAATAATTTTCATTTTTATGCATGCAACTATTCGATATCAGTGGGTTCTCGTTATATTATAATTTATATTGAAAAAACCATTTATTAGATTATTATAGCTCTGTAGCATAGTTTATACAGTCTATCGGAACTAGTGCATCAAGTGGTTTACAATAAAAATAATAATTGACCTCGAGTGGAGTAGAAGAAAACAAGCACCAAATACATCGATAATAATAAACTTGTCTATTCAGCAGAAAAATTAGCAGCGATAAGACCGCATGCAATACGTAATTTCAACCATCATTCATCATTTCATTTAGCAAGTGTGTTAAAGAATCGAAACGATAAACAGCAATGACCGAATCGAATAGCTCTGCATTGCACTCTAACTAAGAACCAAGTTGGAAGTACTTATAGATCGAAGGCCAATTGTATGAAATAATAAACAATCACATAGACTGCAGTCCGCATCACCGGTGTGGGCATTACGTAACAGTACCTGGAATAAGGTAAGGACTCGGTACTGGAGCTGGTTGCCAGTAGGACGAGCTGATAGCCGGATAGGCATTCCTGGAGCCAGTGCGACTCTTCATGGCACTTGTGGGCTTGTTCACTTTCTTTCAGCGAGTGTCCACTGAGCTTTGAACACGGGCACATCCCAATAATTATTAAAGCATCTCAATTATTGCACTCGCGGCGACACACAGGTGCAGGTGCGAACGTACATGCCGCGCTCACTGCCACAACTGAACACGACTCATTTAACTCAAACACACACACACATACATACAGAGACCGTCAGTCACGGCTACGCCAACTTATGTGACGAATACAAATATATCACCCGGTGGATTGGTTTGCAATGGACGTCGCCTCACCATGCATACCTTCAGTACTGCTGGGGGGCTCGGATAAGCGGGCGTCCCTAAAGAGCGGCGACGGCGTCTTCGTGGTGGCTTTGAATGCACCATTGCAGCCACTCTCCAACAGCCGCAATCGCTTACTGCAACAGCACTCCACTACTAACCCACATCTTCGGCGAGGTATGCAGCTAGTTCGCGGAAACTAGCCACGCATTGTCATTGAGCTATTGCAGGTTGCGGATAAATTCTAACGGAGATTGTACAACTACACCATTGTTCCAAAGTACCTACCTCCTGTCTATTATATTTGTTCAAAATTGAACAAAAAAAAAAACACCTGTCGCATCAACGGTTCTAGACTTCCAGTGAAATATGTGATGGACAAAGTATTGAAGAAGTACCGGTTAACTGTAGGCGTTAGTCACTTGCTCTCTCATACAAATCTCAAGGCTACATGACAAAATAAAATATGATTTATTGGAATTTTTCTAGGAGAAAAGTTTTGCAATGTTTAAATGCGGATTTATTACAATACTCCCACAACAATTTAGTCTCAAATTAGTATTATTGTTATAAAACATTTATGTTATATAATACAGAATACATTTTAAATAAATATTCAAAACATATAGTAAACATTACAGTGAAATTAATTAACTTCAGTAACAGTCAAAGTAAAATGCATATTAAAAGAGTTTTTCCTACAGATATTATGTATAACCCCATCCGTGGGGTATGACCTTATATTTACGAAACACCCTCGATCCCACATCTGATTAAATAATTTATTATTACATCTCTTCAAAAATGCTGTTAAAATTTCTTATAATTTTCAGTGTTTTAAAATTATTTCAGGAATGTTAATGTGAAAAGTTACGTCTTATTTATGTGTTATGTATGCATCCTGGAATGTAGGTGAGGCTAACAACACATTTTTTGAGAAGTACAAAAATGTTTGAGCAAAAAAATTAACATAGAGACAATTACCAGGGTCTTCTCTATACGAGAATAAATATAGGTTATATCTTGTTCTACAACCAAACGATGCTTCCGCATGATTTACTTTATTACTTTAGAGCTAAGATAATATAATAATAGACACACATTGCACTTTTGAAGTTGCATTTCTAAGACTGTTCGCAATACTATAATTATTAACTAACTAATTTAAAAGTAGCTTTAATATAAAATGGAAAAAGTTCAAATGAAATTTGTCTTTAATTAACAACGGAAATTTAATACTTGTAATGTTTTTAATAAGTTGTACCTATAGGTCCAGTTTTCCACAGAAACAGTTCTACCCTGCTGGTACACATAATAAACAGTTTGAGGTTATTTAATACGTTAAATTAAATTTTCTTTAATTAAATGAAATCGTGGGTCTTCCATTTTGGAAACTAGACATGAGTTGGAAATGCTCCCTACAATCAATCAGGGTGCTCTTTGAGATAATCCAGGCTAATTATCGAAAGCTCGTTACTTGGACACTTTTGATTTTCATCAACTTTATGCGCATTGTATGACGTTTTTATAGTTAATAGGACTTCAATGTCCACTTTTTAATTTATGACTGTGTTTACTATTGGCGCTATTGCATCATTTTTACGTTTAGTCATTACAGGCGGGTCATATCTAGATCTACATAACATTTTATCTTTATGTTTGTGGTGCTGTTAACTTTTACGATCAATATGTAAAGCCCAACATTAAACAAAATTCTTTCTAATGGGATACAAAAGGATGTTGTGTCGGAAACAGAACCAATATCATCAAATCTAACCAAATGATTTTCCTAACATAATCTCACAGTTTCCATTTATTTATTTTGGTTTAAGTGTAGATTGAAAGTTTAAATCAATTCATTTAGAAACCCTCTCAGGAAGTAATTTAATCCGGAATTTGTATACACCAACAAATAAATTAAAGAAAAATACGAAAAAAACCGAATTAATTCTACAGTGCTTTTGGTGATAATGCTAAGACCGGAAGTAAACAAACTTAGATAATTCCAATGCGAAAACTGGGGGAGTTGAAATAAACACGTAAAGATTGTTTTATCTCATTATTGCTAGCTAAATAATTTCAAAAATGTTTAATGAAATTTTTAAGCAGCTTTCATCCCGCAGAGAAAATAAAATTCAATTTAATGAGAAAAGGCTTTAAAGAAGTTACAAACAAACAAAACTCAACAGAATTATTATAAAGCAAAAACTCATGCAAACAATGCTAAAAATATTGTATTGTAATATTTGACGCAATATAAATTATAACATGTTGATGATGATGTAAAGAAAACAAACACGTTTTTGTGTAATTATAATTAGAAATGTGTAATAATAATACGAAAATACAAAAGAAGGAAAGCGCAGAGGCGTTTCAAAAGGTTTTACTTTTTATCAAAATTACATCGCATTGTATTTACCATTCGTCCAAAATAAACAACGCAACAGGCAGTCTTATCAAAAATAAATTCCTAAAATACCTTAAGTTTAGTTATGTTTATACAAGTTCTATGTTTGCCCAAGCACCAAACATGATACGTTAAGTGAAGGACAATGTGTTATCTGTCTTCTTATATTCAGATTAACTAGAAGATTTACAAGGTTAAGTTCTGTATAAAAATTAAATCAGTACAGTAAAATATATCTACTTGAAAAAAATATTCTTCATATAATAAATGTGTAACAAAAATAGCAAACATTGATTAATATTAATTTAATAAAACTTTCAATTTAATGCAAACTTGCCATGTGTTCACTATTCACCATAAAAAGCGACTTCACATATTCACTTTCAGTTCCTCAAACTTATCGAATATAAAAATGAAAACTACAAATCAACTTACCGTTTCTGTTCTCACTGTCAGCCGGTTTCATTTGTATGGGATGATGCATCTGCAACAGACAGACAAGAATCAAAATCACATTAGCACTACGGCAAACCATAATTAAGAACAGTCCGCCACCAACACCGGCGGCGGCGCCGCCTGACTTTAATAAACATTACAACACCCCATCGATTGATTTAACTAGTGGAAAAGGCCATTCTGTGATTGACAGCATGACCATTTCACATCGAACGGAAAATCATCAGTAAAACGTCAACTGGCGTAACGGCAAAAAATCGTGTAAATTATCCGTCGATTTAGATTCATTTCTCTCTGAGCGCCCAACTCACACCCCCATCAACAATGACACGGAATTAATGGGGGGCAAACCTTTTAGCAAATCCAAGCAAATTTTGAGGCAAAGACGGTAACAGAGCGATTTTTTTTGCCCCTCCGTCAGCAGCCAGAGTCTGGTGTAGCAAAATGATTGGAGGGTGGAGACTTAACGTGCACTGCATGCTGATGACGATTCGATGGACCAATCTGAATAACTCAGCAGAGTCAAAAAGCTTGCATAGAATGGTGATTTTTACATGGCAATATTGACCCCTGTGTCCCGATTACTTCTGGAATTTTGTTTCGTTTCATATACCCATCGCTGTGTGCCCAATTTGCAATAATAGCAATAATTTCAGTTTTATCTTGTAGATCATGACTGCAGGAAATAATACGACTGCTGCTGCTAATACAAAATAGCAAATTCTGCTCTTTCTGATGATGCATTTGAAGAAGTTCATTTTATTTGAATCAGTGCAAATGTAAAGCAATTTGTATTTATGTTCATTTTACTATGATGGGAAATATCTATTCAGCATTTCTAAACCACAAGTTAGATAATACATAAATATAAAATTTACTTAATGTACGAAATTGAAGGTTTTTAGTTCTTGCACATTTCTTAATAATATTAAAGGAAAAAATGCAGGTAAAAAATAGTAAAAAGTGTAAGTTTTTTAAAGTCTTACTACAAAACAATGGAACGAACACCCTGTATGGTTTTTACTTTGAATTTTGTGATGCATAAACTAGAGAAAAGTTTAACTAAAGTTTTAAATTTCTGTTAGCTTCCGATTACTTCTTCCACGGTCTAAAAAGGAACTTGCAAATATTTTTCAATTACGTTCCTTATGCAAATTGTAAATTTTTCTAATAAAAAATGTCATTGTTCTACCAAACTTGCGTGTGCACGGCATTCATTCATAGATGAATCCCGTTCGCATTCTGCGTGTTTCATATACCAAGATTACAAATCTTGTACTTAATGTTTCCTATGTTGCAGCAGCATTCACAGAATATTTCGTTGTCAGCGTTCTTTGTTCATCCTGTATGCAAATTTAATTTGCCGCGGTACGTGATATAAATAAACAATTGACAAATAAACTTTAATCTGGCGCCTAAATAAAACAACAATAAATTTGGCATTATCTTTTCGTTTTCATGTGGGGGTGGAGACCGGGCACAGATCGCGTTGAAAATTCAGCAGCTATTAAATCATGGGGGCAACAACAACCCTCAAACCGTAAGCATGTAATTTAGCTCTCGCAGGCGGGTCTGGTGAACGACCACCGACGATATATTGCCTTTGCCTTTCCCTATTGAAATTCGGCAAAGCCACGCGTGTTCGCACACATCTACTACCCAATAAATGCCATCGCCAACATCGGCTGCCACTGGCATGGAACACACAGTCCATTCGGAATGTATGTGTGTGTATACAATTGGATTGTCAATGGATGCGTTCAATCTGAACAGGTTGTGGGTGGCTGAAGAGATGGTGGAGAAGGGGGTGGACAATGTCACGGATATGCATATGGTGTTGTCTGCCATCCGGTACACAATGACCTGTTCGACGTCCGTCGCGATGCCTGGCAGGTGCCACGGAGTGGTGCTATATATCCCAAGTATTTGTCTGTCTGTCCATCACTTCATCAAAATTGTTTAGGTACATTTGTGGTGGTATGCAGAAGAAAAATGTTCAATTGACACCAGTTTGGACATGGAGTTTTACAGCGGACAGAAATGATATTGGTTAAAAGCTTGCAGTAGATTTTTATATTAACTCGTATTTTATCTTTTGCGTTTTCTTTCTCCTATTTTACAACATTATTCTGGTATTTTGTCGTAAAATTGTTAGCTTATAAAACAAAATTTATACGACCCATATATTTCAAATTATTGACCTGTTTTTGGTAAACTCATTTCCGTTATAGTTGGTGAAACATATATTTTTAAGATTTTTAACATTTTTCCAGCAGTATTTTCCTTGGACCTTTCCGTCTAAGTCAACATTGTCCTTTCCTAGTGCAAAATGCAAAATCCACAAGCTTAAAATACCATTCAGCAAATGACCAATTGAAGCGCTTAAATCAATAAAAAACTTGAAAGTACAAAAAAAATGGCCGACGAAAACCAACAGAAACACACAGAGACAGAGCAATGAAAAGATGGATTCACCGCGAAAGGGGAAACGTTGTCATCACGTTTTAAAGAGAACGACTCGTTGCAGGATATAAAGACGTCAAGGTCACCTGTCGGCGCTTTTCTTTGAATCCGATTTTCCTACAGTTGAAAAATTTACAACTGTAGGTAGGCGTACTTCAGGCAACATTACATTATTATACACAGCGAATTCTTTGGAAACCTTACAAAACAATATACAAAGGCAAGAATTTTATTGTAATTTGATATTACTTCGGTTGTCTAAATGCTACGCACCATTACGACATGTAAACGCACATAAGCCAAGTAAATACACGTCTAATATCTCGCGTGAACTCTTATTTAAATGTTAGCACTGAATCAGCGGGGCGCGTAATTATTACGAGAACACACAACTTATTGAAGCATCAACTCACCCCATTTAGAGTTTTCACATTGTGAAGGGCATCCTGAGCCTGCAGGGCAGCTTTCCTTGTAAAGAACGTCACAAAGCAACAACCTGGAACAAGTAAATACAAAAAATATTAGCAAATGAATAAACTCGCCCTTATCGTTTTTGGTTTCATTGAAATTGAATATGCACCCGACGAAACTTTCAACGTAACCAACTTTCCATTGTCTAGTAGATGCCTAGTAAGTATCGTTTTGAATACCCCCACGTCAAAGTTTTTAATTAAATCCCAGCTTAGAAACTGGTGCTTGAGATTAAAACCATGTTTACGTTATGTGATTTATCATAATGCGGTTTTGTATATTATAGACTAGTAATCGTTTGGAAGGTCGTGTGTAAATTAGAAACACTGCCAAACCTCCATATAAATTCCTTGGGAATTAAATGAATGCAATTTTTGTGGAGGTTAAAAATGATAATCTTTGGGAGAACCGTGTAGAAAAAACAAATACTTCATTACGCTTGCCCCACTAAAAGTCTGTTATAAAATTGTATTTTCTTATATTCCCTGGTTCAGTGTTTTTAGCCAGAGAGATACAAAACTTTTTAATATCCTATTATAAAAAAATGTAACCACAAAATACTGGTAGAATATAACAACGAGCTGCGCATCAAATAATTTTATTAATCGTAAACTGGGCATTACAAAGAAATTCTGAAACATTTTACGCTCCACAAAATAGTTTACATTTTTATCAAAAATAAATTTTTCATTTCATTACACGTCTAAAAGGCGTTGTTATATAATTACTCGATATATTAATAAAATTATTAGCTATATAAAATTCGTAGCTTTTAATTTGCCCTTGTTCCTGTTTTAGCTTTTCATTAAAACCACAAGAATTTCCAATAAACTCTCGTTTATTATCCAACCGCAAAAATGCTAATACATTTTTTGTACATCACAAGAAACTTCAGTTATGTGCAAATTATAAAATAACGTGAAATTTTTAAAATTATTAAAATTATCCGGTAACTACTTACACATTAACAGGATTTTTATACTCTAGGATGGCATAAAACAATATTACAAAAATAAATAGTTATTTTTTTTACAGTTTTGCATGCATATAGTAAATACAAACTCTTTTTTGATTTTTAACATTCATTTTTTAAATAAACTATTTATTATTTTAAACATCGAAGCAAAATTTAATTATCATGATCAACTTTGACTCACAAAAATAATTTAACCACCACATTTTTCCACAATTTAAACCTGCATCACAACCGAACGAAAATTTTTACTACGCCACTGAGTTGAAATATTACAACAGATTGTGTTCCAAACCATACTCAATACTACAATCGGTCGACACTTTGAGAAATTGCTCAAAGTTCTAAACCAGTTAGTGAGTTGGAAAATCTAATGTGTTCAAACAAAATTCTTGAATTTGATTGTTATTTATTATTAGGAGGGGTGGATGCACGTAGCAGAAGTTTGTTTGTTTACAATTTAGTTCCGAAGTTTTAACAGTTAAAAATTTGATGTACCTCTTAAAGTACAAGAAACAGAAAGAAAATTATTTATTGAGCATTTTACTAACAAAAGTGTAATAAAATTTTGTGTGCCTGGCGCATCCGCCAAAACTTTAAATCCTGTAAAACTAGCAATAAAGTTGTTCAGGTTTATTACCCATTACAATATAATTACAAACAAATTAATTCCAATTACACCAATTCCTATAATCGATGATTATTGGGAAAAAACTGAAACAATTACAGGCAAATATCTCCAATAAGCAAAAAAACAGGAATGACACGAACAGAATAACGCGCGGCAGCACTCACTCGAGTCGAACTTAATTTATCTCGTCTGCTTTGTTTCTATTTCTGCACCTCAACAGTGAGAGGTTGAGAGTGGAAAATCTTATATAGTGAACGAAACGGGGAAGACAGATAGGTTTTTCACCGTTCCAAATTAGTGAGTGAAGTGTGTTCACAAGATCAATTCGAGTCAGAGAAATTCACTAAAAAGGAATCGGGGCCGTTCGATTACACCAGTTAGTTGCCGAGTGGAAACTATCGAGATGGTTGCCTCTTCGACTGAGGGGAATTTCGCAAATTTTCACGTAGTCATGTTTAATGATTTCTTGGTTAAAATTTATATCTTTAACATTGAAGTTTTATTGGCGCAAGGAGTAAAAAAAATTATTGTGAAAATTTAATCAATACTTAGTTACTTTTACGAACTTGTTGAGAAATAGCACTAAAACATGAGATTTACCCATTTACAGTGTAACATTTTAAATTAAACGATACAAAAGTAATAAGATGTAGTAATAAAGCACGGACTATAAGCTAAGTAATCACTAAATAACAATGAAAATATAATTGATTGTCGTATTAAAAAGATCAAAGACCCGACGACACATTTAATAAAAACCATTATGTACGTTGTAGCTGCAAATTTGTCTGTTGTTCCCTTCCAAGAATATTTAATTTGTTGTCTTAGTAAGTTAACAAGAGAGTATGAGGTGCTTTCTTCATATTATTTCTAAGACAGTAATTTAATAGCTTAGTTTATAAAATACGTGTCACCTAACCAACTTTTTATGTAGTGTACTTTCAGGGCAGCCGGAGATTGCTGCTTAAATCAAACTGTCAATATCTCAAATTACATAATAAATTATGCAGAAATTTCAGTTATGTTATAAATTAAATTATTGCGCCCTGTTTTTAATCTTCAAAATATATAGACCGTCTTTTATAATTTATTTTAGATATTTCTGGCATTTGGTTATGTTTTTATTCAACATGAATCTTCCCATATTTAACATTAGAGGAAACAGACTAAACCCGGCGCATCCACCAAAATTTAAAATTTCACTTTAAATTGTATATTCCGGATTTTTTTTGCTAAATTGCTAAATAGTTAGCTACATATTTTCCTGAAATTTGCTGTTTTCTATAGATGAACCTCTTTACTACCATTTACCAACCACAAAAAATTAAACCCGGCGCATCCACCAAATTTTTAAAACTGAATCTAATTATTTTGAGCTCTTTCCTTCCACTGCGCTCCACGTGCACTAAACGCTAGCTGGTGCAATATGTTCAACACTACAGCATCCATAAGTTCTGTGGAACCGACAGTCGGGCGCAGGAAAGCAAGGCACAGCCATCGACGGTGAAGAAGCCATCTCTCTCTTTGGTCGTGCACCGCCCGCGCGTACAAACTTTAGCCATCAAATAGATTTTTATGTCGTCTCGAAACATAAACTCGCCTAGCTCGTTGGCAATGTTTAACAGGGAATCCGCGAGTTGCCATGGTCCATAATTACCGAAAACTGCCCTGAAGTAATGGTTTAACGGGCCCGCCCAGCCAATCCCAAGACGAAATAAATTGAGATTTCTAACTTTGTACGTTTTTATGTTATTTTGTCTTCCCACAACTTCACAACACAATGTAATTGTTGAATGAATACTAAATGATGAAGAAGTTATTATGTTATTATTACTTTTATATAAATTAAATCTGTTTTGGGCAAAGTGGTTTTCAAAAATAAATTCGTGGTAATTACTAGATATAATAAAACGCGACGTACTAGACAATTATTACATTATTTTCGTGTTCTAGACACGATAACTTCTTCCTGTCTTTCAGTGTTCAGCTTTTAATATCTTTTTTTATCAACATCAAAATTCACCGTGTTTACAAAACCAGGATAGGCAGCACGTTTAACTTTCGTGCAAGCTGAGTCACCTGCGTGCCAAGCTCACACTTCTTGTAATTTACCATCGAACTTTCTTGCGTTTTTGCCCCTCATGTGCTTGTTAATGGAGATTGATTTCATGATTTTTTCCATTGTATTTTTTCCCTTTTTAAATTATTCGATGTTGAAGCCGCCAGCGATTTTTTTCCGATATTTTATCCGGGCACACGCTCGATAACAAAACGATGAAATACACGACGAAAACTGTTGCAAATATTTTTATTATACACAGCTTTCCTACAAATGTTTCCAAGATGAATTTGTGTGGATATTGATTTCGGAGGAAATGGTTCGAGGGAATAACTTGTTGCTTTGCCTGTTTTGGTGAAAGACCAAATTATTTCTATAAGACAACAGCGTTTTTTCTTATACTGGGAATTGTTTATTGTTTTTCTTGCTATTATATAGGTTTTTTGTCTGTCTATAAATACGCGAAAACAAAAATATTTCTTGCCAAAATGTCCATTGGATTATTTTTTTAGGTACCTAAATAATCTTTGATCTAAATTTAATTCTGCTATTCTTTACAGGAGTTCAGTATAAAATGCAATATTAATTTAAATATTTAGTTTAGACAGATGGAGCGATTATGGCACGTTGAAAATATAAACCTAAGCGTTCAATATTTAATCAACATTATCGAACTTTATGTTTAAAATTAGGTACCTATTTTAAAAAATTCAATAAACATGTGTTACGTGTTGTTGATTGATTAGGTACGCAATATTTTCATTAGAGCCTAATCAATAAATAAAATGACAAAGTTATTTTTATAAAAGTATTTAAAACTACTGGCAAAAAAAGTTTTTGTAGTAAAAATAATAATAGCGTTAGTAAGCTGTTTGTTTTCATAGTTATAGGCAGATAACTGTTTTATTGTTTCTTTGTGTTAAAAGATACGAGGGTTGGATGAAAAGTAATCAGTAATCAGCAATCAAAGAACAGTAATAGTCTTACCTTTGCTAGCACCAGTGGTTTTGTCTCTAAGTACATTAATTGAATGCACCCTGCCATATTCCTCAAACATACTCCTCAAATCATTCTCATCCATGGACCGAGGCACTTGTCCCACAAACATTTTTATCGTATCACTATCCGGTTGTTCTTGGTCAATTTTCATATTATTAGATTGTGTACTATTTAACAAATTATTATTGTTACTAGTGCTGTTATTATTATTATTCGTATTGTTGTTGTTGTTATTCATGGCCAGGGAACTGAAACAAAAAAAAATGGAATAAATTTAAGACATCATCACAAATTTCGTTTAAATGCAGCATGTTTCCAATTTATTATAAATAAATAATGTAGCCCCATCATCAGGATTAGTTTCCATTTCATTCCTAATTTAAGCGGCACAAATGTATCCTCTGAGAACATTAAGTAAGCACATCAAGAGGCTTTGCAATAACATCCCATCGCTTTCCAGAAACTGTTCAAGAACCCAATTTTTGTTTTCTATGTATCTACACCAACTCAAGTACGTAATATAATATTGATTTTAGGTTTTTTCCAAGACATTGGGGTGTCCCTATGCACTATTACAACAAAATGGCAACGAATCATAAATATTATGTTAGTAAACTGCGGTTATATCCATCATCATGGTAACATATTTGTGTGGTTCGCATAAACGGTTTTATACATCAATATTGTCTTATGAGGTTTGACGGGAAACTGGAGAAGGAATTTACTGGGAGAAATACACAACTCACACACACACTTAAAGAGAATATATTCCGGCGGCATAGTAGTATATTGACAATCTTCCTTGCATTCAATTATATTATTGTTAATAGCATTCACTAATTATGTTTAGCTTAGATTTTGTTGCCGCATATTCCTGCTATTCATTCCTGAGCTTACAACATTCATTCCATCAAATGGCTTTAAGATTGCCAAATTAATTTAATTAACGGAGGAGGAATTTGTGTGTTTATTACTCGAAAGTCTGGCATAAAAATCTCTTACAAGATGGAAATAAAAATTATATGGAGGAATGAACAAATTTTTATATCAAACATACGTAGGTATAGACTATAGACAGACAGAAATAAGTTTTAAATGTTTAATTTATTATGCTTTATCTGTAGGTACTAGACTACATCTGTAAAAGGAAGATAGAATAAAATCACCGCATGTAGTCAGTCGATTAGTGCTTGAATTTGGAGGGGATAATTCTAAATAAAATTTGCATAAGCTTATCAACATTGCTCTGTTGTCACTTCGTTACAGGCTCTGATTACGTGAAGTTTGTCTAGCCTCCTTTTATGGTTTTAGTACCGACAAAACATGAAACAGTTAAAAAATATTTGCATACAAAAGTTAATGAACAAAGTCAGTTTTATGTAGAGGAAATGCTACAAAATTATGATGTGTTTAAATTTATTTTGATATTTTTTTAGATATATGTATATTTTTCATTAAAAATTCGCAAAAATATTACGGATTATTTGGAAATAATGATATTACATGTCATAACAGTTTTAATATTTTCATATTTTCTAAGAACTAAGAAGTATTTCCACTAATGAATCACATGATACAGAAAAGTTTGTTTAAAGTAAAACTCTTGCAACGTTGCCAAATATTAATAACCTCATTTGAAAAGTAAATTTCATTGTGTACTTTTACAGATAAGCCGCTGCAGTTCAAATTACTCGTAATTTAGTAGCAAACTAAACATTAAAATTAATAGTTATCTATTATGGCTACAAATCAGTTTTACTTGAATAAACTTTATTCTAATGCCATGAATTTAGGGACAAATTTTATAAATTCGAGAATAAAAACGTGCCATTTCCAGGTCAAATTGTCATGATGAGCAAAAAGTCCATTTCTCCACTGAATGGATATCTGCACTAGAACGCCTAGTGAAACACACCTTTTTTAATTTTGCCCAATGCGCTGTTAATAATAGCGACATTTTTACAACTGTACTCGTATTATTAATCATCGATTGCCGCCCAACGTTTTTTTTTATCAAATATAGCCCATGATGAATTATCCCCGGGGGGCTGTTGATATCAAACGTAATCAAAAGTGGGATCAAAAACCCAATCAGTAATCGCCCTGTCACCCACCTGCCACCAGAGCATTAAATCTAGTCTCACATATGTATATATTATCCCATGCCAGGGGAGAAAAGGGTGTCGAAGCAGAATATAATTTGTTTATCCAACAAATTGTGTTTGTGTTGCAGATTAATACAAAACGTTGCTTTAGTGCTTTAGTTGGATTTACAAATTAATTTGGCACATGGCACTGTTCAAAATGCTTTTGATAATGCACTGGCACCAAAACAAAACAAAAACATATTTAACAGTATAAATGTGTGGTGGTGTGCACCACCCTTCATGGAGTTTTGTACAAATGTTTACATAGGAACTATGTGATGAAAACTGACTAGAGCGGAAATTAGAAATGCTATGGGAAAACACCCTAGGAAATAAAGGGTGACACAACGCTGGGGCACGTGTGTTTTGGTGCAGGAGAAACGAGGAGGTTTTATCTACCAAGGTATTTGGAATTCACCTACGCGAGTTATCTGATTATTTTGTGGGTCGTATACTTTTTTTAATATAATACAGCGCCAGATAAGATAAGAGATACACCAGATATTTCACTGTAGATATACTGGCAAACATTTGACAAAATAGAGTGAAAGTGGGAAGACTAACTTTGTTACCTTTGTACTAGTTACATCAATTTCATACAAATGAGAAGAATAAAATGACCTTTCTCTCTAATTCCATTTAAAACAACCCAACACTCTGTATAGTTTTATTTTTTCTGAAAATTTATCGCTAGGATTAATAGTAAAAAAAAGATATGGAAGACCCGACATCCGGTGTAAAAAATTTCAGTTTGTTTATCATTTTTCGATGAACTTTTATTTAACTGCACAACAAATAAATGCCATAAGATTATAAAATAAGTTTCTATAAGATTTTTGCTAGAAACCCGCCTAAAACTACAAACTTTTCCCCTTGACTTTAAATATTTTAATAACTTGGCGGAATTACAGTGCAATCCCATTGTATGGCATCTTTGAGCTCAACATAAGCCCTTCATAATTGTGCAAGCCATAAAAACCTTAAAGAATACGTAGACCGAAATAGAAAAGTAAATTAGTTAAGTGAGATTGGGTTGGTTATAATTTTAATCAAGATAACAACTAATCTAGTAAAAGTTAATTCATTTAGGAATTGTTTTGAGCATCAGAACTCTAATAACTTCCTAGCGGTTTTATAAACTCAACCAGCCGCCAACAGAAAGTTGGATATAAAATACAAAACTGTGGCGGTGGTGGTAGCGGCGGCAGCAGTGGTGGATCAGTCAGACTCGTACTGAATGTGTCAGAGACTTAGTTAATGTGGCCGCAAAGTGAGGAAGATAATAACAAGGCGCCCCCCAACACCCGGCTATTGATCCCTCGACGTCTTGTGCTAACAATAGTACTCTGGAGGCCGGGAGGCTCGCACTCGCTATAGCTGGCTTCGCGCTCGTTTCATGCAAATTCCACTGAAGCGCCGGATGCATGTGCCCCTTAATCGCACGACTCACTGTCAACTTGCTGGCGTTTCAGACCTTGCTTTTACATGGCCGAGGCTATATCGCTTTCCTAGATTAGCGATATGCGACGCCAAAGGCTCCATCAAAGGATTTATTTTTAAGCCAGGACATTTTTCTTGGACGCGATGGTACGGCTTTGGCACTTGACTATTGGATTACAATTTTTCAAACCATTAATTCCACGAAAAAAATATTTATTGGGATCAAAGTTAGAGGTTTTCGGTGGGTTCTACAACCGCTGCCGAGTATTTGTCATATGGGATATTTTAAGCTGAAGAGTAAATAATGGTTATGGAAATAAACTTTCAGGTTATTTTCAGCCCACAACTGAATTTCTTTTATAAAAAAGTGTATGAAAATTATTATATATTTATTCTTCGAATTTTTTAAATAATTATGAAAATTACGCAAATTTATGTACAAATTTTTGTGCTTTTCAATGCCTGTTTGCAAAAAGTTCATATGAATATTATGTCCTAAAGGATCAAATTTTTAAAATTCTGCGATGTCGAAATGCAAAAAAATGTAGACTAAGGATATTAATTTTCAAAAATTTTTGATGGATTGTTATACAACAAAAATGAAATATGCACCGTTAAACGTTTTTGCACATTTGAAATTGACATAATTTGTTTATTTATTACAATAGTTATAAATAAACAAAATTGTAATCCTGGTAATAACTTCTGAACTTCATTTGAGAAAAAACTGAAATCATTTTCCAGTTCCATCTAAATTGAGTCCCCGGTTAGACGTAATCACACAAATATTTATTTTAAATTTTACTCGGAAATTGAATCTGGTCTTTCCACTGAAAACGCAAATCTGCAAGCCAGCATTTCAAACATTTTTTGCGAACGAAATAAAAATCATCTAGAACGCATAAACTTATTATATACGCAAGAGTTTATCAAGAAATTTCGGCATAAAATCCAGCATGAATGGAATGAAAAAGAGAGCAATGAAAAAATATTTTTTAGTAGGGAATTTGCAGAAATAACCGACAAACACACCGGAGAAGGAAAAGGATATTTTATGGATAGACTATTAACGGCCTCGTAAAACGCTGAAAACATTTTTCAAATAGTGGGTACTTTTCCGACGGCGCGGCATAAATACACACACACACGCACACAGACATAATATGTAAAAAGTTTTTTTGTCACATACATACACATATTTCACGATTTTAGAAGAAAATCTTGTTCATTTACATAAAAACCGCAAAACTAAATATCAGTTATATTCGATCAATGAAATCTCAAAACCTTATCGTTATTTATTTTCCACCAAACTCTCGTACAGGATGAGTTATCCCATTTTTAGGGGATGAAATATGGGCGAAGTTTTAATAACGGATCTGCTTGTGCTCTCTCGTCTAAGAATTGAGCCCTTTACGAAAATTACAAATACGCAACTAACATTATTTGTTGTGGCCCACCGTTTTCATAAATATCGAACTTTTGACGTGTTTTCACTTACAAGTTTAAGACAAAAATCTCCTAATTAATTTACACAAATAAAACGCAATAAATAATTCACGAGGATTTTCTAGCTTTCCCGGCCTTCATAACTTCGGAGATTTGTTTCGGGGAAAATTTAATAAAAAAAAGAGAAACTCAGAAAACACCTCTGGGTGTTAGAAAAGTGTTTTAGCGGATCTGTTTTAATTAGATTATAGAAGGCATCCGGACCAAACGGAAACATATTTCCGGTGCGAGATGATTTAATGAAAATATCTATAGTTAGGTGGGTACCTAAAGTAAACTTGGAATTGAGCATGTTTTTCCTTGTAGCAAAGACAAAATTCTTCCAACTAACTCTAACAAAACAGCAAAAAAACAACGCCAACACTTTTCTAATTTACCCAAAACACCGTCCAACTGCAGACTTGGCCATAGCTGCTCTATAGCGTTCAATTTCCCACGTGGCTTCATCTGCAGCTTCCTGTGGATACTCTCTCACATGTTGCCGGAGCCCTAACATAATCGATTATTCCAGTATTGGACTGCAGGGGTGTAATCCGATGTTGTTCGCTCGATGAACATATTGCCTGCAGTCTAACCATTCCTTTTAGGGCTGCTAGGGACACCCCACCAGCAAAATCATTACAGATGAATTACCAGTAATTTGTTTTTCATTATTGGAATTACTTGTAAATGTTGCCAGTCTTTACTTGGCAATAAAAAGAAGAATATAAGGAAATTAAATTAACGGCGCCCTATCTGCGCCTTGGGGTGTTTGCGGTGGACCAGTAATTTTATGTTCGAGATAACAATACGTCATGCTTCTGCGATAAAACGTTATACAACTTTAATTGTTTGTGATTTGCTCTTAAGCAGAAATAGCCTTATACTCGTATAACAGGATAAGTTTAAGGCTTGCAGGAAATAATAGAAAATTAGCATAGTATATTTTGATCATTTATCGAGCGTATTTAAGACAGCAATTTACTGAAAATTTTTAAACAACGTATCAATCTGCTTAATAGTAAAAAATTTCTTTAATGACTAAATATTGGATTTGGGGTTATTTCAGGTTCAATTTTCTAAAATTACAATTTTAAGTACCTTGATTTTTTGCTATTACTAAGGACCCTAAATTACCTAATATGTTACAGGATGTACCTACCAATAATAAACAAAATTTCACCTTGGCAAGTTTATGAATATATTCAATAGCTGCTTTTGAAAATTACTATTGAAATATCAGTAAAGAGTACCTATAGTTTTGTTAAAAGGTTGTAAATGCAGGTATACAAGCAGGTAAGTACTATAAATTATAGTAGTTGTGGTAGTACCCTAAATAATTGTAAACTACTAATTGTTTTAGACTATTAGATAATTCAAACAAATTCGGTTTTCCCACATTTTAAAGTACCTGCAGGTATTCTGAGCATTTCTTGTAATTACTTAAAGATTATTTTATGCCTTCTGCAGACCCAAAGTAAATTTTATTATAACAATATAAATTCCATTTTAAATATTATAATGAAATTAGTATTAGTTTATGATTCCTGGAGTCATTAGTTACTTCTTGAAGTTAAAACTACCTACACTAACTATAAAACCTTTTGTAATCATGAAAATTTAGGATGAGTCATACGGACTCTCAAACCCAAAATTTAGACAAATAATTTGAAACGCTACCAAAATTGTTTTAAAACTCGTAGGAACAGTTTTTAGTCGTTGGTCTACTCTAATCCAAGGTTTAAATCCATAGTAATCTTAGCTTTTTTGACTTGTTTTGCTTGTTATAGTGGGCAAAGTCACTCAACTTAAAAATGTTCGGTTTTATTTAATAAAATTTCACTTCCTACATATTCAAAATTTGTAGAAAAGAAATGCTAACCAATAAAATAAAAAAATTGTAATATAAGAACCATTAATACTAGGTAATTAAAGTTCATGCCATGAAAATTTCTATATGTCGCATTTATAAAAAAAATTGCTGTATGTAGATATCTATAACTTATACAGGGTGTCCCAGTTTATATCGTCAGGATTTCACCAGTCGATAGTTTAGCGAAAATTAAAGGTGGTTTGTCTAATAAACTATGGTCGAATGTTGCTTCCTTTTTGACATACAGGCCATTAAAGAAAATAAATTATTTTAAATAATTTGCTATAAATCAATAACAAAAAAAATCACGATTACTATACTTTCTTATTATATAAGAAAGTAAAAAAGTTAGCCTTCTGATATTTTGCATAGATTTTTTTTTGTATTCTCTTATTAATAGTGGTTGCAATTATTTTATTTAGAACACAGAGGCGTGCGTACGGCTTTCTTCAAAAACATTTTATTGAATAAAACGTACGCCACTGGTTTTTTGCAGCACCAATATGCAGAGAGTATTTTCCATTCAATTTAGAAATTTTTTCGTGTTCTAAATAAAATAATTGCAACCACTATTAATAAGAGAATACAAAAAAAAAATCTATGCAAAATTTCAGAAGACTACCTTTTTTTGTTATTGATTTATAGCAAATAATTTATTTTCTTTAATGCCCTGTACATCAAAAAGGAAGCAACATTCGACCATAGTTTATTAGACAAACCACCTTTAATTTTCGCTAAACTATCGACTGGTGAAATCCTGACGATATAAACTGGGACACCTTGTATAATTCCCCTAAATTTCAACACACAATAAACTGTATAAGATAAAAGCCATGACAAATAAAATTCGCATATTTTTAATTAAAAAGCTACTAAAATTCAAAAAGCACTTGACAATAACCGGTATACGTACATTTTTACCCCAATATCCATCTAACAGCGATAACAAAGCATAATTGGCGCAATATTACACACATACGCTTCATTTGGTAAAATAACAATTCCACAGTTTGAGAAATAATAGCTGACATTTCATTGACTATCCACATCAGCACACAAACGCAAACAATAACATCCAGAGTATATGCAGAGCAATTCACGAAAACCCAGAATTTAGTTAAGAGTTGCAGCGACAGACGGGAACTAGTAAATTTGCATGTCATTGAGAGACAGCTAATTACGATGACGGTAGCATTGCACATCACCTGCAAAATTCCTCTGGATGGAGGGAAACGCGCGACAAAATCAACTGCTTGTGCCAGAAACACGTCCCAGGGTACAAAAAAAGTGCCAGCCCATGCAACCCCAAACGTGATTTGGCTGGTGAAAATGGTCTTGGAGTTCGATTGTGCAACTGCAACGAGTACGCCGGGCACGATTTCCTTTATAGACGAAACAACATTTTAAGTACAATTTTCAATCCAGATAAATCGTTACATGGGCTGCACAATGGCATTTTTGTATAATATTCCATGAAGGGGAAAGAATTGGGTTCATTTTAGATCAGGAGCGAAAACTCATCAAAATTCAATGCAACGACATGCCTTATTGGCTCAATTCTAAAATATATCGCAACTATCCTTTTGGATTTAAATTATTCCATTTCGAAGCAAATGTGTGATGATAAAATTAACTTGCATAAATAATTTGATGTTAGAGGGAAATTTAGCGCGACAGAGAAATTTGAAGGTTAGTCAAACATGTGGAAATTTTCGATTTCCTTTAGATGCCATGCTCTATATACCCCCGAATATTTCTTAAAAATCGCATTTTCCGACATTCCAAACTCGATAACCGCTAGTTTCCCTGATTTAAATTAAAAAGTATTGATATTTTTAGCTAGAAGTATATTATGTTTTTCCTGACCTATCCACCAGAAAGGAATAACATAACTTTAAGGATTATAACTATATAGTAAAACTCGTAAATAATTGTTTGCACCAAATTTCCACAAAAACCATAAAAAGAAAATCTTGGCTTTAATGAAAGATTTACAACCGCATAACCATTTATTCCCTTTTTAAAAACTGCCCCCGAAAAACTTGCGGTATGCAGCACAACTCCGCTTTAACATGTACATACAGAAAACCAGAGACATTTTTCAAATACTCACTTGCCAAAGTATTCCGTGGTAAAGGCCTCAAAAAACGGTGGTTCCAGCATCATGGATGAATATTTTTAGATGATTTACACTAAACACAACGAAAAGCTCAAAGACAGAAAATGGACTGGACCACGTGGACGAAGACAGCTCACAAGTTGATAACACCACTACTTGTGGATCGGTCAATTCTAAATCTAAACTGAAATTCCTTCTCTCTGGAAAACCCACTAAAGATGGGTCCTGGTGGGGGTGTCATAAAGGCAGGTATACACTGGGCGGTTAACTCCTGTCCTGTCCAGCAGGGTCTTATGTCTCGATTAGAAAATTGTGTGACCAGTGCTGTCTTTGTCTAATCAATCCTACAATTGTTGTATAAGCACGTGATAATTTTCGACCAATGGAAAAGCTTTGTTATTGTTTCCATTCGAGCACCCCGTATATCGCTATTTTATTGAACGCCCCTCCCTTAGATATGGCGCTGACTTCGAACATTTTAAAATTGTGATGATTCAGTGATTCAGTTGAAAATCTAAAGCATCTTGATTAGTTTCTAAAATATCTGAAAACCCGAAATTTAAGACAGTTTTAAAATAATAAAATTTTGTTACTTATCCCGAAACCAGAAATGTACTAGTACATATTTTTAAAGTATTCGGTATTTGCCTTATTTAAAACTTATTGAGGGAAACTGCGTAAAATTATTAAAACTCACAAGTGGATTTAGTAATATGCATGATCTGTTTTGGTTCAGATATCACATTTTCAATACACAATAAATAATAAAGTAATAAAAATAAATTCAACGCTGTTTACAATGCAATCAATATTATATTGTCAAAATTTACTAATATTGCTATTCTGTATATTAATTTAAACATTATACATTTTATATTGCTTGTTACTGATACAATGTAAAAATAACAGTAAACACTAAACATACGTAGTAAAAATATAAATTTCAAATGTGTTTTCCGCTTTCAATAAAATTCGAAATGTATAAATGAAGTACAATTAAATATTTCGGATAATAAAACTGAAAACCATAAATTCAAAATATAATTTTTCACCGCTTTTATTTTTTATCAAACTGCTGCAAAATCTCTTCTAATTTAACCAATATCCAACTGCTGACATTCCAGACATTTCCTAGAGATTCATTTCAATTCGGACACGTTGTACGTGTTTCATTTAAAATAAGGACGTTCTTTAAAGCGCAGCCAAAACAAACATCCTCAATGTTGGAATTTTTGCATTTTCCAAAGATAATCGAGATATACTGAAAAGAAATGTTACCAATTCTGTGTATTTATTTTTCATAAATGAAATAAACAAACCTTCTCATCCAAACATCATTTAAATAAAAGACTTTCAATTTCTTATTTAGTAAATAATGTTTAAAAATACATGCATGTCTGTAAAGTTTGAAATGAGCGTCTTTATACAACCACAACTTTTAACGCTCGTTTCATAGCCTTATACAATTTTAATTTAAGAATGTCATTTCAAAATGCCTTGCTAGGAAATAAATTATAAATTACTTACTTGATGAGATTGCAATTGTAATATTTACCGCAAATTGGATGTTGGTAGTAAAAAAAAAACGAAATAATTAATTATACGAGAAGAAACTAAATAAGCACATCTGCGTAGGTACAAAATAACAAAACAACCAAAGAGCTTCTTCAATGTTGCAAAATAAAAATTAAACCAACCACAATGTATGTTGGGTATAAAGCTATAAAATTTCCCACCTTCTTATTTCATTAACTTCCTTTCCTGGTTGTTGTGAAAAATATTACCTTTCATCAGTTGGAGTATGAATATTCGCCATTAGCATATTTCGCAAACACAGAAATATTCGTTTTTCACTTGCAATAAGGTTTTCACAATGTTTCGTGCGTCCAACTGAAATATGATGCAAATAAAAATTAAACGTGCTTTTTGAAACAATTTCGCTCCCTCTGAAAGGGGAAAACGCGCCACTTTTGGGTATACGGACCTCAATTCATTAATGCCAATGATAGCAATGAATTATTTTTTTGGAGGTGCAATCGAGCAACTTGTACCACAGAACTAATCAATAACGCTTTTTATTTAAAATTTAACAAAGCGTTGAACATGGCGATAAAAACTATGCTCGAACATAATTTTTCTTATCTAGATTAGATTCTTATTTTGTACCCAACGAGCCAAATTATTATATTAGTTTTAATCAACTGCTTCAAGTGCCTTGGCGAGTTAAACCATAAATGCTAACATATTTTTCAAGGATTCGCGTCCATGGGACTGGGGGCTTAATTAATAAAAACACTGACCATTTTATTTAAGTAGCAACCATAAAACAAACAACCGTAAGCTTTTGTCTGGTGGTAAAACTTTTCGTCAACAAAAGTACACAAAACTTTAACAGCCCTTACTTTATTTTCCACCAAATAACTAGACGGTGGTGCATGGTTTAGTTTATCTTTTTACGAAACCCAGAGGCACTCTTAAAAAAGATACATAGAGGTTACAAACAAAACGGAAAAAAAATGGAAAACTCTCCCATAGCACATGAAGCTTTTATTGTCGACAGACAAAAACATTAATTGCCATCATTTTCCGGCGTATACGACCCTGACTGGCACTCATAGCGGTCATACAGGCCTCTGTTATGTAAAAGGGGGGGTAATTTACCGACGGTTTTTATGTCGTTTGGCGACATCGTTTTTCTGTCTCACTGGTAAACATCGTCGTGTTGCGTCGAATCAACGGGTGATTCAAACCACCCCTCCAACAAATTAACGCTGCTGACTCGGGCGATGGCCTCTGGGGACTCTAGCGACGACCGATTCTCTGGCCCCCCGGAATATCCGGAAATGCGGACTTCAGACCGTTAGACGTCAGGCCGCTCAAGAGTGCTTTCGGATCCTTAGTGCAAAGTGTACACTACTTACTCAAGAAAATCGGAGTTGTCGTATTAGGATGAGGGGGTTTCCATTTATCTAATAAGGACAGTTTGGCTGCTGCTTCTGCTCAAGCTACTTTCGAATTTATTTTATTGCGAGTTACAAACAAGAAAAATCATTTCTAGGTACTCGGGAAGAAGTGGCTATTCCGTGGTTTTACAAATAACTGGCTTCAACTTAAAGAAATGCTTTCATACCGGATTTTTTTATTTTACGAGGATCTGTAGCAACTTTTTATTTATTTTTATATTATTTTCGATTACCATACTCTTTGTTTCTCTAGTGAGTAGAAAATATTAATTATTCTAATATTTCTATCTCAAAAACTTTGTCAAGTATTCTTTCATAGCATTAGCATTCATGGGCATGTTAACACAATTTACCACAAACACGAAACTATATTAATTTCGGTTCCAATATCATTTCGGCCGCAAGATTTATTAGCTGCCCAGCGCAACTGTGGACAGGGTCCAGAACACGACGCAACTTAATAACCCAAAACCGACAGCCTCCTGGGCAAATTCTTTAAAAGAAACACCACCACCCCAAAAGTGAATATAAATTCACCATCATCCAGCATCCACCGAGCACGCCAGGGCGTTAAAGCTGGAATTAAACGTTTTGTGGAGAACGTGACCGATACGACCTGTGTCTATTCCCCAACTATAATTCGTTTCACTTCTTATGCCATCTGAATTCCAACGTGGTCCTGTTAAAAATGCATGCGTTACGCCATTTGGCTGATTGATGTGCAGCGTCGCCTCGGCGTTCGTTGTCGTCGTTATCCAGCGACGATTGCAATGGCACGGTCGGACCTGTTGAGTTTTAATCGCAGCCACAGTGCCTGGGTTTGGTCTGGGGGATGAACTATACGACCGGAGCCGTCTGGATACATATTTTGAATACATATTAGATTATTAGGACACGTGAACGTTGTGCACGTCATTCCACTGGGACTACCGTGGCTTTTCCTCCTAAATTGTTCGGCAAATTTTGCCCCAAATTAGTGTCTTTACATACTTAGTTAACAGTCTCGACCAGTCTCGGCTCTAAATGGTCATAAGCATTTTTAAATCCCCGGAATTAACAAAAAAATATACGGGCGTATTATTCAAATTATATTACTTGCGAGGAAAAATGTTTTAATGCTACTTTAACAACAGCTAATTGGAAAAATAACATACTCCATTTTACGATTGAAAAATAGAAAGTAAAAGCTCACAATAAGTTTTATGAGTTAATGCTTATTAGAAAAATAAACAGAAAACGAAAGGATAAAAATATAAATAGTTTTTAATATTTCTTGGACAAGTTAAAACAAGCTTCACTTAACTATAAATCACGTGCGGAAAAAGTCACTTGATTCATGTGTTTTCATTCTCAACATCCATTATTGCTAAAGATAAAAACTTGTCTTTGTTAAAAGATCAAATTCATGTTTACATGCGAGTATGTATTACAATCAACCACAAGTTTTAATGATGCTATTAATTTTGTTTTTCAAACAAACATAACTTACACTTTCTACTGTACGATATTTCGCCATATCTAATTTCATACTATATTATTTTCAGTTATCTTGACTTAACATAAGGGCACCTTAAAAGTTCATAATTTAACGCCTGGTATTTTACAGATTTTAAGGCCCAGCTTTTCAATCGGTATTTATCCTTAATTTTAAAGTATACTTAGAAGAAAATTAATTCTGGCGCTTAATAGTTATAAAACCTTTTTTTAGCAAATTTATAATTGCATCATGTGAGAGAATGAAAAGAAGCCGCCATCCTTACAGGATCACATTTACAAAACAATGATTCATCAGTCACGTACTAATCAAAACTTCACCATTATCTAGCACTCCAACAACCTGAGCGCCTTTTTCCAACAATTTTTAATTTATTAAATTATTATGACTAGCAATAACGAACCGGATCTTTGTAAAATAATGCCTGCCCCGAGGGAGTGTGCCATTTCGCTAATAGAAGTACCGGTCAAGTAGCTGCTTCTGGAAATAATTATGTAACTTCAGTAAAATGTCCCTCTTTCAGTTTGGCTTCAATTTTGTACCCCCTGACTGTTAGTGACTAATTGGAAACGCGAGAATCCCCTGCGACACACTCCACACACACACTAACATTACATTCTGTCAGGCAACCGACCAGGAAAGTGCTTCTATGTAGATTGCATGGGTGGATAAATGTAAATGTGAATGCACAAACGGCAGTTTAAATTGTGTGTTTCTAATCTATTAATTTAAAAGATTACAGTTTATTGTTGGCACGCGAACTCGAGCTCAACTGAACGACGACTTCAAAACAACAAAAAAAAATGGCAAAAACTGATCTCGGCGCGCGTGTATCGATTTCCTTTCGCTGGGATAACTTGGGGACACTTCTTGTAATTATTTCGGGTGGGTGTTGCCTTGACCGGACGTGTCATCCGTCCAACTAGCGAGATTGTTTGCTGTGTCAGCCCCCGCTTTAATCCTCACTAACACAAACGTTAATACCTGGGACTATAGTTTCGGGATACAAAATCCTGCAAGCACGCCCGTGTTAACTGATAGTGAAATGGCAATTTGACCACACAAACTTGTACAAAACCTATCAGTAACTTTTTGATTTGTTTGTTCTAATCCCGTTATTGGTAAATGAATGGAATCAGGAAAAGTTTCAGGCGGGAGTAAATGGTGTTTATTAACAAACATTGGGTCAAACTTTGTTAGGGTACTGATTTGTTTGGAAAATAAGATTTTCGTTTATACACAAAGTATCAAATTTATTTCTTTATTCGATGATAAAAAGTATCTAACTTGAAAAACATTGTTTCTTATATTGTCGCTACGTTGGCAGTGCTGCCAAATTGCTTTCGTAACTTTATTAATTCCAATTTATCTATATTTATTGTAAAACCTGTTGAATACTATGAACAAAACAAAGAATGAAATACGCAACCGATGACAGGTTTTTAGATGATGGGCAAACAATGACTTCTGTACTGTTTAATAATAGTATATTATGCAACGAGCATTTAATGATAGCTATTAAGACACGAGTATGAGAATGAGAAATGAATATGAGTGTCCTAATAGCCATGAAATGTGAGTTGTACCTATACACTATTTTTTCTACGACTAGTCAAAATAATGAAAAATAAGGCAATAAAAATGAACTGTCAATTTTAAAATTTTAGATCTGTCAGATGACAATATTTGATATTAATGTAATATTGCTGTGATGCTGCATTTCGATTGGTTATAAACTTGTATCTTAATGAATCTCATTAAAGTACAGGTAGTAAAGGTCTAATAAATCAATTAAAAAGTATGGGAGTAGAAAAATAATTATTATAATGTGAGGTGAAAACGAAAAACTATATCTAGGTACTTACTTATAAAAAAAAATCGCCTAGAGTTTAGAGTTAAATAAAAAAGTTTTAAATTCTTGTCAAGACAAACAAAAAAAACTTTCGAAAACTTTTGATGTTACACTTATTTATAATTGCTAAAAACTTTGGAAAATCTCTTCTGTCTGTGTTATTCTTGTTTCACAGAAAACTACAAACTCAGTAACAACTCGACCTAGAATTAGTAAGTGTGGACAACGGACGTCTTTGTCTTGAGCTTAACAACTGAACTTATTTCATATTTTATCTTCTTGCTTTATGCCACGAGATAGATTTGTTGATTTTGCTAAAATTTTTATTAAAATATTTTTTATGTAACAAATTAACTTTTCTGTTAACAAAACCAATCGATAGTGAACGCAAAACAGATAACTAATAATAGCATAACTTATCTATTGGAGCTCTAGCCGGATTTTTATGTTTATTGTTATCAAATATTTGTGCAACTAGAGTGGTCGATAGAAATAAACGTTTTTAATAATTCAAAAAATATTTATCTAATTTGAACTATCCCATATGATATTTAGCTAAAATTCTAGCAAATAAATTATATGAACATCTTTTCCCAGTAAATACTTTCAAAATCATGTTTTAAATGACGCGATTGCTTCTTAATTAAGCAACAAAGCAATCTACTAGCAAAACTATTCCATCCATTGTATGATGGACGTTTTCAATTTAAACTTTTCAGTTTTGACTCGACCTACAACAATGATTTTATATTGATTTGTTTTTTCTAATCAAATTAACCAAAACATACAATAAATTATATATTAACTCACTGCATTAAATAAATTAAAATACATTAATATGTAATCGGAAAATGTATACATTTCAGAATACAATTATTGTTGCATCATATTCAAAAATAATGAAATATTTATTGACCAAGTACAAAATAAAAGCGTAAACATTGTTTCCAACAATATAATTAAACTTGAATATAATTAGTTGGGGAAAATTTATTTATTAGATTGCTAGTTATTTTAATTAAATTTCCTAAATACTTGCGGGTAACCAAAATGGAACCTTTACAAATATGTACTCATACAAAGTGTTTTATTAAAAATATATTTTATTAATAACGCGTTCCCACCCAGTGTTTACCATGCGATAAGATAATAGCTAATATACATATATGTGATAAATATCCATTAGATATTTTATATTATATTCTAATCTAAAATTGTAACCTAAAATAATATTTTATTATTACGAGACAGACCAACTAAAGTATTTGTAGAAATTTTTTGTTTTGTAGCCTTGAGATCCCTAACGAATGAATCAGACAAATATCCGAAAAATATCTTTGTTATCGTGTTGAAAATCCTCCAAACAGGAATTTGTAAATATTACCTAGTTCAGTTTCCGATTAAAACTTCTGAGCAACATTGTATCTACATAAATTACCTAATATATTCACACGCATTAAAGATAAGTAGCTGTCCCTAAATCCGAAAAATATTGCACGCCGTTTTGGACCATCGCCAGCAAATTTTTCAACTCAACATTCTACACCTAATTAATAAATTTAACTACATTTGCGCTTTATTGTGCTGCGTTCTACATCTTAGGGCCTTAATGCACACTTATAAGCCTAACCAAACCCGATAAATTATAAATGTGTATTTAATTTATAAATAAAGTGTGCACCTGTGCCAGATCTAATTTAACATCAAAAGGATAAGGTGCGATATGTGCATAATTCAAAATTGATATTTATAATGAAATTATGATTTCCTGCGTTTTGATGATAGATTGTGCAAGGAGCGCACAGGCTTCGTTACCTAAATAATTAATATACTCATATTTTTGTCTATGAAAAAACTCAAAGTTGACGCCATTTCCCAAAACAAAACCTCTTTGTTTGACAACGACAACAAAAACCAGATTACCAATGTGATAATACTTAATAACTCGTTTTCGGATCACACCAAAAATTCCCTCTTCGCGTATTCTTTGGAATTATTCTGACGGACAAAAAACAGTTCTCGATGAAAGCGTGCTGCGCACACCCACTGCCATTGTGTTGCTGGAAAAGCGATTTGAGGTTTATAGCGACACCAGGACGATTAACAGGAACGTTCAAAGACGACGACTGTTACTATTGCAAATTGTCGTTTTAAACTAACTAATTCCCAGTTAATTCCAACAAACAAACTTCATTTGTGCAAACAAGTGGATCTATCTACAGTTTGACTTTACGGGAGCAGTGAAGAATGTTGGGAGTTCTGCATATACACACATCAGGATGTACGATTGTTAATCCTGCTGGTGGAAATTTGATTTGCTAGTCGATTTGATCTGCAAACAAAGTGGGTAAGTGCTTACTTTACTTAGTAATTATTTTTAATTTGTTTTCGTAAGTTTCTAACTCACGCACTCGCTCATTTTATTAAAATTCATATTATAACTAATTTTCCTTTAATTTTGTTGTTTTTAAATATAAACAGACAAGATTTTCGCAAAATAATAAAGCCGCCCTTGAGCAAATTGAGGCTAAATCTACAAAAGCAAAATAAGAAAAAACAATTTCAAATCCTTTGTGACAAACTGCGACAGTTTAATATATCTATCAACTGTCCGCAATAGATGAAACGTGCACAACCTGTAATATAACAACTAATTAACAACAAACAAGTTTTGAACTTGTATATTGAGCAAAAGAACTACAGCACACATTGCCATCGAACACCACCGCCTCTCATACACAAGCTCTTTATTTTAAATGTCAACAACATACCACTTTGAAAAACTGCCGGATAAAAGCTTTATTCTTTTAGTGACGACATATACGTACATTTTAGATTTCTAATGTTTTTGCTGGCAAAAAGCTTTGCGCTTGTTTATTTTTACATCCGGAATCGGACTTCCTCTTTTTTATATTACAAAAAAAAACACACACACATACATATCTGAGCGCGCTGACAGCTGTTTTGGGGCAAAGCATAAAAAAGTGGAAAACTTCCGAGCAACTGCAAAAAAGTTACACATCACTTAAGAGTTGACGGGTGACTTTGATTGCACAACCACAACAAGAAAGTTTGTTTACATTTTCTTATGGTTTAATGTTCGTACAAAAATATAATAGTTACACAATTAAACAGTGCATATGTTGAGTTAAAAATATACACGCTTTTACTATCAGATTAAATAAACACATCATGAACCTACATACTACGTTCACGATTTTTTCCAGGTCTACGAAAGGTCACTTGGAAATTATACATTTCCGTCAAAGTGCGTTGTTGGTATCCCAATTTTTTTCAAAAATTTCATCATAACATAAATCAACTGAAATTTATTTTATACTAATAAAGATATCAATTTTGAATCATCTGGATTTATCTCCTTAGAATATGACTCATAGCAGTCATAATCATCATGACTGTACTTACTCTGAGTTGAGAGGCGAATTTACATTATTATCGAACTTTCTTATTACTTATAAATTTTGGGATAACTCAACCTAATTGAGGACTCAGATTCTCAAAAAGTGACACGTTAACTTAATCTTCAATAAAAAGTAACAATTATTGTCAAGAGCGAAAAGTGATGCCAAAAATCCAGCCAAGATGACATTATTCCGATCAGGTGAAGAGAAAAGATTGTGAACAGATTATAAAGTAAACTGTAAAAAGAATAATCATTTCCAGTGAATTCAGGATTGCAAAGAAACTTCAGGTTGTTTTGATGTTCTCTGAACTTTGATGTTTAAAAGTTTTCAACAGGTACCTAATAGTGAATTAGGTCGATGGTTTAATCATACTCCCAAAACTATAAATTTACAGCAGGCGAATGCTCAACTTTCAGCCCAATTATTATTCTATGTGTACACTTTGCAAATAAATCAAATCCTCTTCCGTCCTAATAGATCGCATCAAAAGGGTCATGTGCTATTAGTAATTTTTTATATTGTGCATGTAACCTGTTATTAAATATGCCTACAATAAAATACTTGTAGAGATAAATTTATTCTCCAATAAAGATAACACTACCAAACAAACAACTGTGACAAAGTTTACACATGTGACGTAATATCTCCATATTTTCGTGTGGTTTCGTGTAGAAAGTTGGGTTTGTGGGTAAATATAAGAGTGTACAGAATGGGTTTTATGGTCAGTTAGTAACATAGCACAGTAGAGTAAATTTTGTATAAATTATCCGGAATAAGACAATGGTAATAGAGGAGGAATGCATGGCGGATTGGAGTAATTGTTGAAATGTCGTGCACGTCCATTCAATCTAAATATACGAGCGTCTGGCAACGAAGACAAATACCTCATGGGGCAGAGCTAAAGACGTGGCGCAAGGCCAGCTATCAGAGATAATGCTAGTTGCAATGTAATAATAGTTTAAATAGCGACTTACGTGGTGTTGCTATTTGTTGGCGATTGATGCTTCAGATAGGGATGCACCCTATTAGCATTGCTGTCCAAAACGGAGGACTGGGGGCTGGTTTGGGTAACCGCAGCACCCGGAGATAATTTCCCTGCCAACGCGTCTAAAGAGTTCAACATAGTCGGTGAGAATCAGCCACACTACTGGCTTCTCACCTGTCGACTGACTGAATTTCAGATAAGATAACACCTGTTATCAGTCCAGAGTCATGACGGGTGTGTGAAGGGGAAGAGTAGTCGCGACCCGAGGCAGCTCACAAACAGCGATACACACCACCACAGGATCACGCGTTCCCGAAGAGCGGCATCGAGAAGGACAACGGACAAAATACCATCGCAACGATGGAAAGGACAAGACACACAGCGCTATGCAGCAAAGAAAGGATATACTATTGGATATATGTCTACAATAACGCTAAACAGGGCCTGGAAAAGCACAAAAACAAAGATGTTAATACGCTGATGGCTGGCGAGCGACGACGGACACACGTGTGCCGGCGATGGCCTGGAGGACCACCGTCGGCACACAAGCAGGGTCAAACAGAACGAGACGGGACGGTTTTGGGTCGGACAACACATTGATGGAGATTTGCGACAGTAAAAGTTAAGAAGAAGCGAACATCATCATAATAGCGTTAGCATCGTCGTCGTGTGTACCTGGTGGCCGAGTCCCGCGCCAGTCGCGCTCTGCTTGACGCCGTCGAACGCGCACATACCGGTCGTCCCGACGCTCCGCACTGCACTGACGCCGCTCCTGGCCGGCCGTCAACTTGGACCTAGCGCAAGCGCCTTCTATGCCGACGACGTGCGATATGTAATGCATCGACATCAGCGTCTGGAGGCAGACATTCGTGTGTCTCTCCCACTCACCTCTTCGATAACTGATACGGGGCGGATCGCACAATTAGCATTATCTACTGTGCAGCTGAAGATACACCATCGAGCAATTAACAAGGATGATTTGTGCATATCCAGGACCGCATTTTACATGCAATCGGTCTAACTAAACCAATGAAATTTGAGCCCCCGCACAATCATGTATACACTTGTCCTTTCACAGGGAAGAATTTTTTTTGTAATTAAATTTCAAGCACCTCTTGACGACGACACTATATAAGGTTATCAAAGTTTTTGGATTTATAAAATCGGGAAATTATTTTACTTCATACCACCATCAGCTATTAGTGAAAAGAATAAAATAATGAAGGTGATTTCACTCATGCAAAAATTGAAAAATGAAGCCTGTCGCTAAGCCCCAAAAAATATATGCATAATTTTACTCCATAACTTTACAGGATTTTTTAAATTCCAACTTCAATTATATGAGTAAAAGCAAATTCAAAGAACCTTTATCAATCTGATTTTGACTTTTTGATTGATTACTAAGCTGTAGGACCTGTAGGTACTAAATTTGTTTAAAATATGACCCACAGTTCCGCTTTAAAAGTACTATGTACAAACAAAACTGTGTTAATTCTTAAATGGAATGCATGACTGCTGTTTTTTGATAAAATCAAAATTACCTAATGGAATCTGCTGGATTTGATTCAGTCGCTTGGATGACGCCTGCCCATTAACCATAGACGTATGAAGTAACCATATTTATCTACATATTGTTATTCAAATTGTTTTACCATGACAATTTTAAAGTTAGTCGCTGTAAAAACATCAAAATTTTCGAATTATCCACTCGCTATATGTATTTCTCTTAAGTTCCATTATCATATTTTAGGCCTCTATATTATGTAAATCCGGCACTGGCCTTCTAAGAAGATGTACACAAACTCAAACCACTTGCTTAATCACAAAAAGTGTTTTTGTGGTAACACCCAAACTGCAACAAAGCACCCAAACAGAACAATTCTTCTTTATTCCTCTTGTCGTTGACATTTCTTTCATGGATTTCTTTCTGTTTTCAACGGCTCATTAGTCTAATGAAGTAGCGATTTCAACATCCCACTCACCTGTCGTAAACTCATGTAGCCAGCCCAACAAATATATAAAGTCAGCCACTCATACAACTTATAACACACATGTTAATAAGTTTAACTACCACACAAAGTTATTGATGTATTGGCAAGTCAACAAAACTAATTAGCTGGAAAGCTGAAAGCATTTTTTGTTCTCTACGAATGTACTTTCAGAGTTTTCGTATAGACTAACTGAGGGCATTCATACTTATAAGTTTGTTTAGAAAAAATGTGATTCAAAATTTTCTTGAGTAAACAGCAGAAAGAAATTAAGAATTTTAAGGTTTTACGAAAAAGATAAGATAATAGTAATTTCTAATAAAGCTACCAGTTTTTGTTAGTTAAATACTCTCTTAAAGAATCTGCTGCGATAAAACCTGGCAGATGTTTCAAATTGAAAGTTGATATCTACTATTTGAAATCTATCTGGAAGTAATCATTCATTTTTATCTTATTGGGGCATTTGAAATTCAATACCTAGTTGAACAATTTTTATGATTGAATAAGAACATGGGAAAACCTGAAACCATCAAGACAATACACTTTGAATTATTCAAATCAGCATCGAAATCACATTTCTATAATCAGTCTTTTATCGAAATGCAAAATAGAAAAAAGAACGACTCCAAAACCAAACTCATTCGATTACGATTCCGCTTCGTGTGTTATGCAGCGAGATTTCCTTCGTACCCTCTTGCCTTCTTTTTACTACTACAACGACGACACAGTTTACAGAGAGAGAAAAATCGTACACAGACACCACAACCCAGAGAGAAAGATTATAAGTCGGGTACATTTTCCGCTGTTACGGATCCGCAATAAAAAAAAAGCCAATCCCGGTCGGGTCGGTTGGGCTGATATTCTCTGGGGGATCCAGCTCGACGAACAACAAGTGCAGATCCATCACCGATATGTAACCCGCATCCGACGACCGATGTTTACCTCGGCGGCCGCTCCAATTATAAACTTTCGCCCGACCGAGGCCGCAGAACTAATCGAACGCCCGGAATAAATCTCGGACGCTGTCAGTGGAGCTGGCGGGGGTGAGCAGGACGAGAAAGACCGTCTGATCATCCATCAGGCCCACCTGGTCTTGCCTGATGCCTAAAGGGAAAATATCCCTGCAACAGGCGGGTGGTGGATCCTTGCGATTTCAGACTCTCGCTCTTATATCTGGATTTAATTTCAGGACCTTGTCTAATCCAATATGTAATATTGGAAAATTTACCGATACAGCTACGTAGCTATACAGTCCGACTAATTAAATATTTGTGGGGTTGTACCTCGATTATTATTTACTTTCGTTTATACATTTTTCATCAACCTTCTGATGAAACTAAATTTATGGGATCGTTCCCTCAACCCTCAACCGTAAATATTTAGTATAATAATGTGATCTTTTTCCAAGGATAAATAATCTTGTCTGCATGTTCCATTAGGTACTAATATGGAAATTTAGTGATGGTGATTCTATAGGATTAGATTAATGAAGAGATCTGAAGAAGTATAATGACCAAATGATTGAGGTCCAGGAGTACTTCATTAGCCAAGGACAACTAGTTTTATGGCAGTTTAAAATTCTATTGATGACTGATAAAAATTATGTATAAAATTCTAGATTTTTTAGGCGACTTGTTATGTTGTAGGGCAAAAATCTAGGTTAACCAAACATTTCTCCCTATTATGCCTCCATTTTGTTTAGGCTTTACCAACAGAAAGACGAACGTTAGAACGTTGGAAATAAGACAAATATAGTAGGTACTCAAATATCAGAGACAATAAATGAAAGAAACGTTTCGATGTCAATATAAGGCATATTCTATTTTCCTTGTATTGACACTGGAGAATTTTCATCTATTTTTTTTATGTAAACGCAAATAAAGAACAAAAGCAGTACACACCGAACAAACCGCAATCTCTGCAGCCAAATTGATGTAAACATGTTAGAAAAAAGTCCAGAACGAAAACCATCACGGTCGGGGTTAAATAAAATACGGCATGTACTAATTTGAATATATAATTCAAATCCGCTGTAACTTAATCACTGGCTGTAAGCGTGACAAATTGAGATATTTAGCGATGAAATTTGCACAGCAACAAGATTAATGCATTGGAGCTGGTTGTATCAAGAAAGCCGAACCACCGCAAAAGTGTACTTAGGGAACGTGCGTCGTGGATTGTGCAAATATACAAGACTCCTGCTGGCCTCGACGAGGATTTACGATGCACGAGCAAATTTACGGCGGAGCATCCAAAGTGCCACGTCTTAATTAAACGGTGACGACTCCATTAACCTGGTCCATCGCCATGCTTAAATCACCAGATAAAACTGGCTCCGGCAGAGCAATTGTCTCATCGTTTAATTTCAGAATATTCACATGATACTTTGGTTTTACTGTTTAATAGATAAATCAGCCGGCGAGATGGATGATTGAAGTTTCGGTGAAAGCTGGAACCTGATCCCTTGAACTAACAGACAATTTATAACAGCCATAGAGAAGATTTTAGCAATGACAAGTACTTTTAAAAGCCTGATAAACGATAGATCGTATCGGACGTGGGTTGTTGTTTGGACTACAACAGCCAGTCTCGCCTTGTATTATCGTCCGTGAAAAACATCCATTATTAATCCTCGGACCAGCAAAATAATCGCTTGTCTCTACCCAACGGAATAATAATAATATCCCGACACTTCTTCACTATACTACACGGCCCCCATCCGTGTCGACAGCACTACTTCGCGTCCTTATGCAAGATAGATGTCGTTTTTCAGCGACACACGTACACACGAATGAAAGGACAGCCGGAGAATCTGAAAAGGGGAAACTCAAGGATGTGCACATAAAGTATTTTTTAGTAGCCGTACCCGCACACAAATGCACAGAAAGCAAATCTTAAGAATGTAGGAATTAAAATTAAGTAGGCGGACATTGCACAAAAGTCCTTTTGAGAGGAATTTCAGAGTTTTTTCTAAATGGAATTGTTGGAAACTAAAAATGAAATAGTGTTTTTTGCGTGGATATTTTGATCTTATTTTCTCTCCCATGAATTGTTTCTTTAGATTTCTCATGAAGTGGTGCAAGAATCTTTCGCCTAGACTTGAGAATGTGTATCTGTATATTATTTAAAAAGGAAGTGGTCCCAAATTTTGAAATCAAACGTGGCATTAAGATGAAGTTCGAGCGATCTAAAACACCCTCTATTGTTTGTTGGCTTTAGGTTAGGTTAGGTTTAGATTAGACTTCATGTAGACTTCTATAGTAATCGTGCCTCAATCGGAGCTTTAGATGGCAATTTTGTGTTATTTCTGTAAATATGTAAATCTGTAGCTTACGTTCCAACTTTCGTCAATTTTTCTGATATTGAGCTTTGTGACATTAATTCCCGGTAGTTACTTGTGGGAGTTACTTCTAATTCTTGAAACTCTACAATTTTATTCATCGTTACTTCAAAATGTATTTAAACGAAAATTTTCTGGCAACTGTTTCAATTTATCATCAGATACACCTAAGTGAAATGTTGTTATAAATATTGTTGGGCCCAGAATCCCCTCTATTTTCAAAATCCTTTATGGCAGTACATGAAAATAAATGAAAGGTGTCCTTTTAGACATTGCTGTTTTTTTACCGACGAACTTTATCTGGTGCAAAATAAAACGTAGCAGAAAACCTCGCATCTGGTCTAAAATATTATCCCATTACATATGAGATGAGATGTAAATAATAATAGAAAGAATCAACTATGTGTAAGAAATCCATGACGGCAAAGAAATGGAGCTTCTTGAGGATGGGGACGCGGCGTGGTGTGGCAATGGAAATAGTAACATTAGGCGAATGTCTAAGTTGTGGAATCGTTCCCAATGTTGCTCAACTCCATTATTCGTCATGATGGATGCCGTGAAGCGAATATTTCCCATCTAATGGCCATGTTTACCGCCGACTCCTGCCGTGGCCAATACACAACCCCCAGAATCATCCCCAAAACGGAAGTTGAGCCGGAAACTCTAGCAGTAATAACGCTAGACAAATAGAGGCAGACGCCACACCGCACAAGAGGCTAATGCTAGGGAAAATTCATTTGTAATTGGAGCTACCACAATTTTATTATAATTACGTATCCAAATTAATTTTAATAACAAGCCACTTCGTGAATAACATTCGGTTTTATACTTACGGAATAATTTTTCCTAAGCACTTAAACCTTATTAGATTAAATTGAGAGCACGTCTAGATTTATCTGATATATGATGAAAATCCAGACAAAGCATCAGAAGGGGAATGGGAAAAGGCGAGGTGGATGGCGTGACATCGACACGAGGGTCCCCCTTGAAACTAGCGTTAGTTACCTGCGATTCAATATCGACTTTTCTGAAGCCCTATAAAATTAGCGACGTGTTCGTCTTTTGTGCGTTCCACGAATGTATGGATGAGAGCACGCCAAGCTTTATACAAAACTCATTTGAACTATTTGTGTGCAACAATTAAGCTGTCTTTTGATTTACGTTCTCTCTACAACTGATTCCTGTTCTCTTATTCATGTTAGGTAATTGGAATGCCTATCTGAAACTAATCCGACTCTTCTGTTTAACCTTGTCAACAAATATACAAAAGCAAGAGGACATCAAAGTAGATGTACAATAACTTTGGAGGTGCTGGTTTTGGTTTCTTCATTTACAACATTTTTTAATAATTACTCAATTTATATTATAATTTTTTTTTGATAGCTTACCTAAAATTTGAATGTAGAAATTCTGTTCTGATAAAAAAAATTCATTCCACAACAGACAGATAGACCTGTTTTGCGTATCCGAAAGTTTAGAAAGGGACATGCAGAGTAAATAAGATAATTTAATTGGTTTGACAAATTACGCAGAAAATTTCAAGGCGTCAAACTTCAATTTAAACTTGGCCATTTCCTTTAGTCAGTAACAGTTGAATTTGACAATTGCCGCATTTCCCTCTACTACTAAAACTCTTCCCTTTGTATTGAAATTTAAATTTTAAATTGGTTACAATACTATTCCACGTTTTGTATTAGTGTTATCAATTTGTTTTACAAATTCTTGTTATAAATCAAACACTAATTGTTTAAAATGTATAAAAATTTCGGATTAACGTCTAAGAAACTCATCGTGGAGTTTGTGATGCTTTTAAACGTGCATACTACCCACTTACTTATACAATTTTACAACGTGATGTTGATGTAAGAGGAGGTACTTGAAGTGAATAATGAAATAATGCAGCCAGCAAGCCAGAGCAGTTTTCCGCATAATTAATTCCCCGGGCATCAATCAAAATAAGATCAGTCTCAACCAGTTACTGAAAGATGCAAAGTTTCACATCTTACATAGCACTTGACGGCTGATATCAGATTATACAAATCACTTTTGAAGACGGGAAATTCCGAAAAAGCACTAACAATGTTGGGTGGGATGTGTTCATGGTACAATACAATAGAAATCCAAATCCTTACTAGTTTTTATATAAAAGCATCCCCGTCTAAACGAATTTCCATTTTTGTTCAATTTATTTTTAAATGGTGTTCAAGTCAAATATATTGTGAGGGTTTGAAACCGGCTGCGATGATGGCGATTTGTACAACCCCATTTTCCACACATTGTTTTTCGTCATGATGACACATAAAACTTGATGTATTCCTTGAATTGGCAAAAGGAATACGAAATAGGACTAGTGGAAATAAAATTTTATTAATATCAAAATTCTTGAAAAGGGTGCTACGACAACGCGCGCGGGATATTTTTACAGGGTAGTAATGTGAGCCAGTGTTTCAATATGGTCCTGATAAATGGACGGGCATTGGCTCAGACGGGGCACCCCCTTCAGCCAGCCAAACTTAAAACGAGCACAGATTATGATTATGACGTACTAAAAAAGTTTCGCAAGTTTTCCCAAGAAAAATAAAAGAAAGTCAGAGGACAGAAATGTTTTTCGCCCTGCGGAGGAATGAAAACGAGAAGTTGAGACGACGCAAGGTGGCGGTTTGTCATAGCCGAGTGGTGAGTGCACGGGACGTGGATTATCTGGGAGAGAGAAAAAGGGGATATCACTAACGGCTGCATTAAAACTTATGAAGTATAAACATTCGTCGCATTGCTACAGGGATTTTCGCAAAAATTACATGTGGTGCAATTTCAACATGAGGATGCGGATGCAGCACAACACTTAACACGACAATATTACAACCAATACGTCAAATTGTTCATAGTAATTGCTAATGCTTATAAAATTCCTGCTACAATCCCACAAAATATTATATTGAAAAATAATAGGTAATACCAAAAAATAAAGTTACATGTCAACATAAAATTTACTAATTTTTGTGTGATAAAAACTGCAAGTTTGCAATTTGGCTAAAATTTAATAAATACCAGGCAATAAGCAAAAATTTAGAGATATAGTACACAAACCCTACATTTTTTATCCAAAAATATTCCTGGGGATTATTGACCAAAACAATTGTAAAAAATTTATTGGCCTCAATATACTGCTCCACTATCATTCCACCAAACCAACCAGCACAGGCATTTCCATAAGAACTATAAGCCACTGGTTAAACCAAACTGATTTAACTATATCGTTTTTCGGTCCATCCCTGATATATGTGCGCTGCTGGGGCTATCGCGATAGACATTATAGGGTTGTTACAGCAGCAGGAATCCTTATTTATTATCCAGGCCCGACTGGATTGTCTCATGTCCTTATATGATAACGCTCCACCAACATTCATATCGCTAAAGGAAGGGACAACTTCGGAAAAATATCGCAAATTAAAGTGAAGGCTCGAGGGGTTAGTTTCGATAAGATTCTATTTATATATTTACACAAAAGAATATAAGGAGCTTCCGGATCGATTGCTGAGTATACTTGAAGCTATAATTAAGTTTCTGATGAATAATTAAGTATTTTTCATGTCATTCAGCTGGTAATGTCGTTTTCGAGGATTCGTAAAATAAATTACTTATGAGACGAACTTATTTATATGGTTTCGTTCGACTAATTAAATATATATCAAGGGATGTTTGTGGTTTATTTATTTTCTGCGTGATCGAGGAAAACTCCTAAATATAACTCGATTTGTTGGTTTGGTACGGAAAAGACATTTTTGATGCAATGCGAGAAACTCCGACGACTATAAATTAACCATAATTAAAATTACCCACATATTACGTAAATCTTCCAGTGGTGTCAAACCTCCTTGTTAAATTAATAACAGCATATAATCCCCTTCGTGAACGCCCCTTGAATCTCAAAGATCAATGTTCCACTTGCGTGTTGCAAAGACCGAGTCTTAGTGTGTTTTTAATTATTATTGGATTTATTGCATTACTTCCCATATAATAGCATAAAAGAAAAACACGGTGATGGCACCCCCCATATTTCCTTTCCTCATGGACTTACCGCGATATTAACTTTGTTTTGGGCCAGGAGCGACTTATTTAATATGCAAACCGAGTTATGCGATGAGTTGTTAATCCGGAATTGTGTGAATATGTTCTTAGGGAGATTAGGTAATTCCACGGGAAGTGCCTTGAGGCGGGCAAGGCAAGACAGGCATGGACGCGCCCCTTTCGTTGTGGCGCATCTGAGACAGGTACTCCGGTCGTTGGTTTGTGCCAGCCAGCGTTAATTGTCTTAAACCGCTAATCTAGCATCTGCCATGTGCTAAGCCCCACGAGGAAACTCAAAACTTGCAAGTTCTGTTCCCGGTTTCTTCACGCTTCAATGCTGCACTGATTTAAATATACACACAACGAGCTATTACTATTAAGAAATTTCGCGTTCGCATCTAAATCAAAAAGTTTTGCTAGAGTTGCGGGGAATACAATATACAGAAAGACACTTTCTGAGTTCTGACACCAGTCAAATATGATAATTTGAGTTATCATGTGATGTGCTAAGCAAAACGACATAATTTAGTCCGAATCATTCAGGTATATTTTCTATATTATGCAATGAGCATTTAATGATAGCTATTAAGACACGAGTATCACAATTACGACACTAGCCGTAGGTGAAATGTCAGAAAATCAAAATGAACTGCCAATTTTCAAATTTTAGATCTATCAGATGTTTACAGCAACATTTCTATTGGTTATAAACTTGTATCGTAATGAATTTAATAAATAAATTAAAGTACGGTAGCAGACATTTTTTTAAATCAGAATGATTTAATGTTGTTTATGAAGTTGATAAAATGATTTGTAATAAAATATTTATGATGCTGCTGATGATGATGATGATAATATTTAACGTAAATCCTGCTCCAGCATGGCATTACCACCTAGTTGCAATTTCGAAACGAAATCTACATTGCACAACTCCACCAGACAGACAGACAGATTTATGAAGGGATTCCATGTGTAATAAATCCACAGGATATAACAGAACGCGTATTAAATTCGCGGCTACAGATGTGCGGAAACAATTAATAGTTCTTGATTTAATTTTGCTGTGTTGGGGGCCTAGCATTTTGCAAATCCCCTAATGGCTGAATGTTCCACATTGTTCGGTGGTAATTTCGCTGGGTCAACTAGTTGGGTCACTTTGGCTTACGGTGCAGAAAGGACGACTACATAGCTATGGCTACGGTGGCTGCCGGCGAACTTCCGCACTACCACCCGCCAACTCCGGTCAGGTAGTGGGTCCGGGTAACAAAGCCCGTAAATTATTTAACACTAAGCTAAACTAATGAAGTCGAATACACCTAATGGGATTAGGCGGTAGGTTACTGCCGGTAAACCCTGGACCAGATCCGGATAGAAAGAGTGAGAGAGGCGATATGGTATTGCCGCGTGTTTGGCTATAGGTGCAAGTATATGTGAATGTATGAGTGTGTGGGATAATAAAAGGCATACACGAATACCCATAGCAGAAATCGGTTCTCGGAGAATACAGAATTGAATTACTACCGTGGCAAGTGTAGATTGGACTTTATTGGATATTTATATGGTGAAAATTGGAATTTTGGAATGTAAAAGGTTTATGTACGACCTCAATTAAATCATAATCAATTTTAAACGACTTAGTTTACTAACCCGAACAAATATTCGCACATTCATGTGGAATCCCCAAAATGGTACTTTATGGAGATATAATTATTTAAAAGCACTATTTGAAGTTGGATGTGCTAGTCCTGAACCTGTTACAAAATAGAGGTATAACACAGTTAAACCAAATAGAAATTAAACTTGAAACAGAGTTAAATTATTTAAAAAAATTGGTTTCAAATACTTAATTTAATATAATACGAGTCCTAAAAAAAGTAAATTTTTGAAGTATGAAAGGAGAACTGGAAATTTTACGCAAATAATTAGTAAACACCTAACAATACATTAAGATAAAGCCTTAATAACAATATTATGAGTGGAAGAAAATTATTTATTGGATTTAACAATATTTTAACATTAGTTATTAGCAAACTTTAAAAAACGAATTTGCAACTAAATGTTGGGATAATTTTTAATTTAGGACCATTAATAAGAGGTTACGTCTCATTTTGCTTTAATAGCTGCCTGTATTCTAGCAGGCATTGTATTTATCAAATTTTGATACAATTCTGGCGTGAAACTGTCCCAAATTTCTTCTATTTGGGTCTTTAAGTCCCCAATGATTCTTGGTGGATTATTGCGTAGAATACGTTTAATTTTATGCCAAAGAGTTTCAATGACATTTAAGTCCGGACTGGATGAGGGCCATGAAAGCACCTTTATGTCGTTTTCCCCAAGTTCCAAAACTGTGATTTTTTAAAAACAGTCGTTAGAAAATTACGTCACATTTTTCAAGTGCAATTTTAAAGCTACGAAATATGCCTCAAATCACCAAATAACGAATTGGGAATTTTTTCGTACATAAAACCAACATCCAGCTTTGCAATAAAATAAATTTTACCAAAATCCAACCAGTGGTTCCAAAACTGTGATTATTTTAATGTAGGTAGCACCCTCAAAAAACACGTTTTTTGAAAAGTGAACTGTGGAACTCGAAAAAATGCAAAAAAATCATATTAACATTTCAAGATTTTTTCAATATAGTACGATTATTGAGCTTTGATTTAAAGGTTTTTTGACACAAATCCAACCAGCGGTTTCAAAACTGTGATTTTTTAAAACAGTTACTAGAAAATTCTAGCATTTTTAAAGGTGCAACTTTGAAGCTCCGATATATGCCTAAAATCTCCAACTAAAAACTTGTGTAACTTTTTTGTAAATAAAACCAACATCCAGTTTTGCAATAAAGTAAATTTCTTCAAAATCCGACTACTAGATCCAACGTTTGGAAAATAATAATTCTTTGTTTCTACAATTTTTTCCATCCTGCTGGGTTAAAGTGCCACAGTTTTGGAACCGCCGAGCGGATTTTTACAAAATTTACTTTTTTATATAACTTGGCATTATAACAGAAAAAACCATCAATATTATGGAAAGTTAATTTAGATAACTTTTGCGCGTATGGAAAAAAGACAATCAAATTAACTTTTGTCCGAACATATAGTTGTTAGGGCTCGTAGAATGATAACTTCTAGTCCAGCTAACCGATGTTTTGACTGGGACATAATTTGAACTAATTAAGTTTTTAAAGTGGATCTGCCAAAAAATTATTAAAAAGTTGTTCTAATAACAATTTTTAACGTAATATTAGAAGCAGTCGTGGCCGAAATATCCAGGAAAAACGCATCCTCGTCGAGCCGAAAAATTTAGGTTTTTAATTAGGGTCCCCAGCCCTACAAGTTCCTTACTTAGCTTAGTCAAATTGTTTCCCTGCTAGGGAAATTTTTAGCCATACTCACTACCTAAATAGGGATATTTTTTACCATGCACAAAACTTCCTAACAAACTCATCTATATCAAAATATTAATTTCACTTTCAGTATACTAAATTCTACAAGTGGAAATAATAACAGTTTACAACCGTAAAACATATCCACTGTTTTAATGTAATTAAAAATACAGAATCTGTATTTTCATATAAAAATAAAATTTTTTGTTCTATGTAACATACGATTTCTTTTAAAACAAATCCATTCGACAGACAGTCGGCACGTTATCACAGAATTAAATTTTTATGTTGGTTTTATAAACATACAAAGCGGCTAGTCCAAAACAGAAAACTTCAATCGAAACAAACAAAGGTTCTGTAGCTTAAAATATAATAAAACAGCCGGATTTTAATATAAATCCTGGATTGCATAGGTTTGCTCCAGTCTGGTCTAGCAAAACATTTCCATTTTTTAATACTCCCGTAACCTGAAATACCCCCCGGTAAATCTCACACAATACCCCATGTACACCTACACCTACATCACGCAAACTACATTGTCTTCACCCTATTTAGTTCCCCATTCAATAGCATGGTTGGTGTAATATAATTGTGATTACCATTATTAAGGGTGAACATGTAGTTTGGGGATTTGCGATATGTTTGCGTTTGAATCAATATGCATATTCTGTTTGTGGCGTTCTGAAGTTTATAGTGGTTTAAGATTGCATATGCCATGTCACAGAACTAATATTACTTGCATCAAGCGCACCTAGAGACGGGAACACAGAGCTTTTTGAACATGACGTGTCTTTGAAACCTTAATAATTATTGTGAAACCAAACAACATTTCCTGGATCAAATTCCGTCTATGTCAAATCAAATGCTGTTGGGCTTTTTATTGTTTAATATAGCGAGTGCGTGTTGTTAGAAACAACCCTGCTATATGCTATAATTAGGGATTTAATATGGACTTACTTTGACCATCCAGTCCATTGTGGTTTTACCCTGCTTCACCGCAGGAGTATTTTAACAGGGCCCCTTGTTTAAACTTTAAAGCACCGGCGAAAATTAATAAAGCAGGTTTCGTATGAAATGTGTATGGACACATCAAAATTGCGACACAGGAAAATAGTATAGTGATATAGTGCATGACATTAAATATAATTATTTCGAATATTATTTTCTGTAGGTATACTTCTTTTTCAGAAAAATCATCATTAAAATAATTTGCTTCGCTACCCAAGAATTGAGGGAAGTAATAACAATAAAATATTTCAGGTTTTTTCAGTTAGATTAAATCGGAATCATTAATATGTTCGCATTATAAGAAACCTTAACCTAAATCGCATTATTATTTTATTTTCGCTTCAAAGTTAAAGCTTAAAATTCAAATTGTTGTTATAGTTGATCAAGCATCAAGAAACGATTAAAATTGCTACACTTTTTGTTTAATTACAACATTACAATAGTTTCCAGTTCACTGGTTCAAATTTTATTGTTTATCCAATAATATCATCCACTACTTTTGTTGTACACACAAATATTTATTTTGATTTATTTCCACCAACTCCAACATCATACTGAAATTCTATAATTTGACCAATCTACAAATAATATTGTTGTATCTGTGGCTATATTTCCCAGTTATAGGTAACCAATATTTTCCCCTGATGGTTTATTTATTTTAATGATCAAATTTCAATTGCTTTTAAGAGCTTTTTCATTATACCTGCCACAACAACAAACAAAACGCAAGGGGTTATGGGAGGTTTACAGACTATAACTCACCTGTTGTAGTTGGGGTCGACGAAATTCTGGTTGACGTCACAGCTGAAACAAGAGACACACAATGAGGACAATGCGTATTAATTGCGCACTAATTAACTGCTCATTAAAGATACGGATATGAACAGTCGGCTGAGTAAATTGGTAGGTATGGCATCTGGACCAATATCAAACGTGCGGTGTGGTATGTTGGCGAAGAAACCCGGGTGACGTTCCCAACATAGAATGTTAATCAAAATGGGGTCTTGCTTTAAAGGTCTATATTATCCACAGTAATGTTCAAACTACTCGTATTATATCAATTTCTAATAAACTGACTGTAAATCAAAGGACATTAAAGGCGTGGTTTCAATTTAGTCGAATCATGAAAGCTTAAAATGTATTGATTCGCTTAAATTAAAATTTAACACCTACTTACCGAAATGAATTCCGAACATGAAACCGTAACTTATTAAATTATAAAATAAATTAAAACTCACGCAGCGTTTGTTTTGGTAGGTATTTAAAGTGTACGCAATATAGTGTATCAGGAAATTGAAAACAAAGAAGCAAGTGCAGAGGATTTAAGAATGTAGCAATATGGGATTTGTGCGTTAAGTGACATTTCAGTCTGCGTGTACTTTTACAAAGTCTGAGATCCTCTTATGTACTAAACTGAAAATCCAATTAACCTCAAGACAGGCGGAGACTGCAGGAAAAGGCCGCTCTGCTCCATGTAGTGAGGATCCAAACAGCCTACAGTGAAATCCTCATAAGCGCGGCACATTTCTTCCCACATAGTTTGCGATAACGAATGCATATGAACACAACGAATTTAGATTTAACGTCTACCTTAACAAAAATTTGACGGCAAACTTCAAGAAGTTACGAACACACTAAATTTGACAGTTGTATTACCTAATGTTTACTTGATTACAGAATTTGTTCAGTAGCAACAATTCCGTTGGGGATTGTTGGATATTGTGGCCACCATTAAAATAATTGCACCACTAATGGATGCAGAAATAATGCAATAAAGTTGATTTAGGTACTTTTTTAATGTACACGCGTGTAAGCAGTATACTAAATTACTTCTCGTTATTTGGTTCCCATTAATTTGGAAAATTTATGAGCTGTGAAAATCTCAGGGTGATTACAGGTTTGGAAGACCTACGAGCCCTAACAACTAAGTGTTCGGACAAAAGTAAATTTGATTGTCTTTTTTCCATACGCGCAAAAATTAACTTCTATAATATTGATGGTTTTTTCTGTTTTAATGCCAACATTTAGTTATATAAAAACGTAAATTTCGTAAAAATCCGCTCGGCGGTTCCAAAACTGTGGCATTTTAACCCAGCAGGATGGGAAAGTTGTAGAAACAAAGAATTATTATTTTCAAAACGTTGGATCTAGTAGTCGGATTTTGTGAAATTTACTTTATTGCAAAACTGGATGTTGGTTTTCTTTACAAAAAAGTTATACAAGTTTTTATTTGGTGATTTTAGGCATTTATCGGAGCTTCAAAGTTGCACCTTTAAAAATGTTAGAATTTTCTAGTAACTGTTTTAAAAAATCACAGTTTTGAAACCGCTGGTTGGATTTGTGTCAAAATACCTTTAAATCAAAGCTCAATAATCGAACTATATTGAAAAAATCCTGAAATGTTAATATCAATTTTTTTTGCATTTTTTTCGAGTTCCACAATTCACTTTTCAAAAAACGTGTTTTTTGAGGGTGCTACCTACATTAAAATAATCACAGTTTTGGAACCAGTGGTTGGATTTTGGTAAACTTTACTTTATTGCAAAGCTGGATGTTGGTTTTATGTACAAAAAAATCCTCAAGTCTTTATTTGGTAATTTTAGGCATATTTCGTAGCTTTAAAACTGCACTTGAAAAATGTGACGTAATTTTCTAACGACTGCTTTTAAAAAATCACAGTTTTGGAACTTGGGGAAAACAACTAAAGGTGCTTTCATGGCCCTCACCCAGTCAGGACTTAAATGTCATTGAAACTCTTTGGCATAAAATAAACGTATTCTACACAATAATCCACCAAGAACCATTGGGGACTTAAAGACCAAAATAGAAGAAATTTGGGACAGTTTCACGCCACAATTGTACCAAAATTTGAAAAATACAATGCTTGCTAGAATACAGGCAGCTATTAAAGCAAAAGGAGACGTAACCTCTTATTAATGATCCTAAATTAAAAATTATCCCAACATTTAGTTGCAAATTCATTTTGTAAAGTTTGCTAATTATTAAGGTTAAAATATTGTTAAATCCAATAAATAATTTTCTCCCATGCATAATATTGTTATTAAGGCTTTATCTTATTGTATTGTTAGGTGTTTACTAATTATTTGTGTAAAATCTCCAGTTTCCCTTTCATATTTCAAAATTTTACTTTTGTTCGAACATTTAGTTGTTAGGGCTCGTATAATACTTACATTTATTAAGTTAATAAAAAGAATGAAAATATTGTTAAATAGTCATGTAGCAAAAGTTATAATAATCTTATGAAACCAGTAAATATTTATATGAACCAGAAAAATTAATGCCCGATTGCACCAAGCTCTGCTAAACTAACAGCGTGATAAATATTTCGCAGCGGCATGTTATTGGCTAAATGATTGTTATTTGCTGTGTTGCTTAGCAACAAATTTAAAAGACCCAATAAGCTGCCGCTGCTAAATTAGTTAATTGAGCATTTAGTAGAGCTTGGTGCAACCCGGCATAAGTATGGCGGATATAAAACGAAAGTTAAAAATCTTGAAGGTAAAATTTATATCACAATATAAATTAATAATCTTGATGGAAATGTCACAGCGTAACTCTGGCCTAGCATTTTCAATAAAAGAGTTTTAGCAATTTACTAAAAATTTCTTATTTACATAGTCACACCTGCTGTTTTAGTTAGATGTTAATCCGAACTTATCCAACTGACATTTTGATTAATCTCCAATATTAAAAAACATCTTTTCACGTTACTAAAATAAGATCCTGAATTAGTTATAAGTATCTATATTTAAAACATTGATGGCTGTACGACTAAATATAAATCATTTTTCGACTAGACTGGAAGAAATATCAAAAACTTATAACCAGCGTAAATAATAAAATTATTCAATACAGATCAAATCAAGTGAAGTGTGAATTTCAATCCAGTTAACGAGGTGGTTTTGGGTTCTTGACTTGTTAAAGTAGTGTTATCGGAGTTTTCTCAAGAACATCTATTTCGAATAGAAGGACAAGTTGAATTCAGAGTCACACAAGTTGAATCGGAAGTTTCACTGAAAATCTCCTTATACATATACACTTTGTGAATCGGCATCAAGAGGGACACAGAACTTAGAAACTTACTTTGCAAGTGTGAATACATAAAGCTTATATACTTGAGGAGACTTAACAACAACTGTGATGGTAACTACATCGATTTTTCCCACTTAACCAATTGCAGCTAGGTTCGCGTCCTAAACATTCATTTTAGTGGTCCATATACACAGGATTTCATTATGAAAATTTGGAAATGTCATAACTTCCTGAAGGGGGACGCGGCTAGCTTGACATTTATGGCATATGTGTGTTCAATCCAAAGAGACATAAATATTCATGGAGCAGAAATGTTAACCGTAATGTACTGTCAGGGTTGTAAGGAGTTTGTCCGTTCGTCCCCTCGTTATCATAGCAAGTTGAAAAACAATCTGCATTTGGGATGAAGTTGAAAACTACCCGATCACAATGATTTCGAATTAATTGCCATGTCTATGTAAATGGAAGGCGTGAGATGGGTTAATCATGCACACACCTACTCCTACATCTTTTTCTTCAATAGAATATTTCTAGTAGTCATTTAGGCGAAGGACTTACGAGAATAGACCATGTGTTTGTTATGGCTTGACGCTGGGTAAATAACAACCGGAAAGCTTTGCTGCTGTGGTTAAAGTGAGGACCACGAGGAAGTAATTTAGGCGTCTGAATTACTTACTTAAATCACCACAATATTAAGTGTGCATCGGTTTTAGCTGGATGGCAACATGTTCTAGGACAGCCCAACGCTGGTTAGATGTTTCAAAACTTATGTCCTTAAAATAATCAAATACATCTGGTGCCCGCTCTTAGAAATCTGTAACATTTCTCAGATAAGTTTCAATGGATATTAACAATTTGCAGATTGAAATAGGAGAATGCATCAATTATTTCAAATAATATTTATTCTTAATACGGTGCAAAAGTGAATAATAAATGACTGTTGGCAAATAGTACTTTTAGGATTTTTTGGTAAATATAACAAATTAGAAATAAATTGCGTGGGTGTGCGCCATATTATTAATGTAGTTTCATTCTAAATTTGATATAATATGCAAAGTATGTTTACAATTCTCTGGGGAAAAGGTCCGAGTGAGTGACGACGTCAGGGATAAGAATATGACACACGTGTGAGAAGTCATGACAATATATCCATGTATTTCTAAATTATTTTTTCTGAACTTGTTGAGAGGGTTGAGAGAATTATTGTTGGATTTTAAAGGCAAATCAAGTCAACAAAAAAATTGTAGGCGTGGCTTAACTATATTTCCTTCTATGGATGAAGTAAATTAAAATTAAATTTTTTAGTGAAATTGACAATATTATACGTAAACGCTGGAAATCAAAGTAAGACTTCCTTCATGTTTCGGTATAAATTACCAAGTTTATGAAGCGTGTCATTAATCATTGTGCTTTTCTGGGCCTTGTGTAATAAAACCCAGAAATTTGTAACACACTAAAACTAATGCATTGTATATTTGTCTTACTATTAGATTTGCTGTATATTTTATTAATTTATTGCTGTACTTAACAATGCAATAACGGCTGAAATATGAAGCCCGATATGTTCTAGAGCAGACCCAGCGTTTATATACATCCTCTATTTTCTCAGACTTAATTACATACGAAAATAGAATGGCTTCTAGAAACAATAAGTTTAGAAGGGGAACTAACAGAGAAGTATAGGTATAGTTTCCTCATTGACAACAGCGCATTTAATTGAGCAATTGATTAATTAATGTCAGCTATAATTAATGACATAAGTTTGTTGGCAAAGCTGGATGGTCTAAATGGCAAGTAAATATACTCGTATGCCGAATCGCATAAATTGTCGGCTAAGACACAGTGCTTATTAGCTGGCGCTAAGCCAAACATGATGTTTTAAGGTTTACATTCTTGCGGGGATGGCGAGAAACCAAATTTAATCAACCAACTTTCGAATTACATTACACCCAACTCAATGAATACTTTATTAGAAACTCACACAAATTTTCTAGGCTTGTTTTTATTTTTTAACCCCGCGGCCTTTTTCTGCGGTATTTTGCGGTGGTGGAAGGAACGCCGAAATACTTTGTTAATTGTTGTAAGAGAATTTGTCGCAATTATTGCGATGGATTAGCAACTCTAATTTAATTGGCGACAAGGATGATGAGCGGAGGGTTTCGGAGAGGATTTGAGCCAAATTTCGTTGCAAATTTTATGCTAAATTATAGGAAATGGATTAAATTTGGGCAAATTATTTCTTCACAAGTCATAACTGGGTAGGTTTAGCAAAACTATAAAAATGAATGTTGCGTAGGTATATAATTTAAAACTAAGAAATTATGTCATTTTAATTTAAAAAAGTTATTTTTTTTAATATACCACATTCTGATTTGTAATATTGTTATTTCGACATTTAGTACTTGTAATGACAAACCCTAGTTGAACCTTTGGAGGCAAGTGCACTAAAAAGCATCAGTTCCTCCTGGTATACAAAAAATTAATATCCTAGCAGATATCGCCTGAAGGTGTCCAAATTTATTTCTGAAAACTCAACAATAACGTCTTGAAACAACCCCAATTTATCCAGGCTACAAGATGCTAACTTTTATTTCTCCTTTTGTACGTGGGTATTAAAAAATCTGTTGTAACCATAATCCTCTTAAAATAACTGATATAAAAGCGCCATACCGGAGTATAATTTAGGTTATAAAATTTGAAGCTTATTCCAGCGAATTTAAATCAATTGTACCGAAGAACACCGCGCTAAAAATGCAGTAAAAACGTTTACGAGTCCCCGGTATTAACCAGAAAAAATAACAATGACTGGCGGATCTTATGACGACTACTCCGATTGTAAATATCACAATCATGCCCTCAGCAAGTTGAAACAGGGAACGACAATTTAACAGCCTTCCGTAAGCGCCAACTAAGAAGATAATTAGAGTTTCCGGCCTAGTGCCTAGACACCATCCCAATAGAATCGCATGCACAAAGGGGCGATCAGTGTCCTGAGTAATAGATCTTCGTAGGCTTTGTTCGGCAACAGGAAACGCTCCTGGCGACTGGTCTTCGTTCTGTTAAGGGAGTAGACGCGCAGCCCTGGGCGGCCGTAAAGCTATGCCGCGGAACTTTACCGGACTCCGGAGCTCCGGTTTATGACCTGACCCTCACAGATTAAGTAGTTACGTGGTTACTTTAGAACTTGGTAATCCTCCATCCAGAAACTTCTTGCATTACTAAGATCATTGCTTTCCTAGACAGCATCACCGAACATTCCACGAAATGCACGGCTACATTCCTGTGTGTTCAGTTTAGGACCCTTGAAATATGATAGGGAAACTATTTGAGTCGATGAGGTAACGGTCAGTAGGTAATTACATAGAAATTTTACCCTGTAATACTTTTAGGGCGTAAACTTTTGACTGTACTATTTTTAATTAATACTGAGCTAGTTTTTTGGATAAAATTCAAACAAAATCTCTTACATTGTACCAGTGGCATAATTATATTACAACGCGTATTCAAAATGAAAACAACAAAACTCCCCATTCTTGAATTTCCAAGTGACCTACCCCTCAAGTTGAATACATTCAAATTCACAAATTGTTTGGGTCTAAGCAAAAATAATGTAATAATGTATGTATATATGTGTAACAAAACATGGACCATAGGCAAAGAGTAGCCGAAATAAATCCAAAACCAGTGTAGGAATCTAACGGTCGTTAGGTTCTGTTTTGGACAGGATCAGATTATCTCAGCCCATTTGATTAAAAAAGGGGTTGAATAAATGGCAATAACCTCAGGGTTTAAAACGCGGTTGAAACAAAGGACGGATAATACATTCAGATTTTAAACTAATCACCCACATTTTACAACGGGCCAAATTAAATTACCTGATGGAAAAAATTAAGTACCTAAAACGAATTAATAGATTTGTTTCTCGCACGTTAAAATTTCACTTTACATTTGTATCACAAATTTGAATTTATGTGGGTTAGTTTAAAAAAAGTATACCGCTTTTTATCCGATTGGTATTTGGAAAATATATTTTCGGGTTTTTTGCCAAATATTATTTAGTAAAATGTAGAAAACTGAAGACTCCGGATGATAATACTTTAATATCGCTCCTTTAAAAACTTGAGTAATTTAATGCCAAATCGATATGAAAATTGTTGGATTATCGGAATTTAAACAAAGAATAATAGCCCTGAAGTAGTTGCTAGGCAAGCGACGTGTGTATTGTTTGCAGCAATTGTAAATCTAGAGAATCTAATTATAATAGTATAACCCTAGTTTAAAGTAGTTTGTGAACTTCGGGGATTTCCATTGAATCTTGCAAATACTCGCATGCAGTACAAGTGGAAATCTATAGTCTTTTGTTCATCGCAATCACTGGACTTCAGTGCGTTGAATTCCCAATGGAATCTGCGCGTGCCTCATTCACTAACGTTATCTAATCTTTCCACTGTTTATTGAATGGCGACATTAAACTTTATACACGAACAAGGACCCAGAAGCTTTTATACAAATACACTCTCTAATCTGCATATGATTCAAAACATACGTCTTTATGTAAAATACTATTGTTCAAGTCGCCTACAAATACAGTAATCAACAAATGTGTGTGTGTGTGTCTTTCACTTAATTTAATGAGATAGTTTCGGCGCTACGAAAATTAAGACAAAGCCCTTGGTTATCTTTGGGCGACACAATTTAAGGATTGGGCCCAGAAGTAATCTTGCCTCAAGCAAACAAACTCCAGTGGTGGTAAATAGTAGAGTTTAGAGACGCGCGAGCCTAATGCTTCCATATATTACCTAAATTAGTTTAATTAGGTTGTTTGAGTGGCACTAGAATGAAAAAAACTCGCGTGTACTTAACAAACAAAATAAATTTTATTTACGGTTACATAAAAGCCGATAAAAGACACAAAACGCTGACGTGTAAAATGTTTATTCTCTCAAAAAGACATCGTACAATTCCTTTTGAACAACAATTTTATATGTTATTGTCAGCGGCAAGAAAAGGAAATGGCACGTCGACGACTGGTTCAATGAGTACTATAGATTTTCAGTTTGCAACAGCCGCCAGCGACGTATTGCAAAATATGGCTGAAATTGTTGAGTCACTCACTGCAATGTCGGCCCAAAACTTCAACTTGTTTGTAACTTCATTGGAGCCCCCCTTGTTCAATAAGTACACATACACATAGAAACCTCAAGTATTTCTTGGAAAAAAGTCCACAGCGATATATTTGTGTCACCGGCAACTGTGAATGATTTGTTGTTTTGTTCCGTTCGATTACGGTTATAAGGTGCCAGTGAATTAGGTTTCCTACTTTCTGTGGCCATTGTCCTTAAGAAACGATTTGTTATTTGGCGGGAGCAAAACCGCCAGGACTGTCTGGATATATACGCTTATCTATCTGGGTTACTGGAATCAGTATTATATAGAACCGTACGTTGCTCGCTGATGGTCTTCTGCAACTGAAACTGAAATGCGATTGTCGTTTGTGCATTTTCTTACCATTTTCTTTGACTTTTCATTTCCGAGATCACAACAAACACAACTTAGGTTTAGATTTGTTTCTTGGGCAGTATGCATACAGTTTTCAGTAGAACAAAAGATGAAAAGTTGGTCGTTAGCATATAAGAAGTCCCGACAAGCATGTGAGGATCTGGTTTTGATGTTTGGAAAGTTTCGGATCGAGGCGCTGATTTTTTTGTCGTGTTTTCATCGAACTTTTATTATCTTGATTTATTCTTCTTTTTGTGTTATTTTTTTTCTTGTGAGACTCATGATACTTAGCTCATTTTTCCAACTAAAGTTGCTGTTTTGGTGTATGAGTATAGAATGTTTGCTATCCTTGATTTGTTACCACTATCAATAAAATATAATTTTATGTTATTTACAATAATTATTATCTTTTGCAGTTGGTTTCATTGTAAGTTATAAAAACAATGCAAAATAAATTTCAACCAAAAATCAACACGTCAATTTTATGAACGAGAACATAAATTATTTCAGCACGTATTTTGTTAATTAAATGTATATTATTTGTAGTGCCCATATAATGAAACTATGCAAATAAATTTTAATGGGTATTGTTTTGACTGGAGTTGTAATAAATGAATAGAACATTAAATTCCAAAATGTTTAATTTTACCAATCTCATAAATTATTACATGGGGCAACATGGCGGAGATTTACCAACGCAGTAGTAACTTTCAAAAGAGAATTGGATGGATTTCGATCGTTTCACCTGAAAATAAATTTCTATTTAATTTAATTCTCGTATGAGATGTCTGTAGGTAGGTAGCCTTTGTATAAAATCATCCTTAGACCAGTACATTCGACCTTTGTTCGAGCGTCTCATTGATTTTGTCTTTATGACGATAATATCATACGTTGTGTAGTGTATGAGCATTCCCCCAAAACACAATATTTTTTATTGCGTTTTCGTACAAAGGGCAAGGCAACCCACGTAAAATAAACTATACGGGAATGTACTCGGAGCACCCCAAAACAATTTTAATAAACAAATCCTCCGCATCCCTTCAGGATTCTAATTAGACATACATTACAAGGTGGATTGTAGGTGAGGGTGAGCGGGTGGCAGAGGGTGAGTTGGTTATAAACATCAGAGACTGAGTTCATCATATGATTGTGTTTGATCAAGTAAAGCTACGAATGCGGAACCGTAACCGCTGGTCTACCACCAAGTTGACAAGGATTAGGCGAGGAGACAGCGTGGGATGGCATCGCTGGAGCGTCTCCTAGCAACCCCGGCTATGCAAACACCACCTGAGTCTCTCGTTGAGCACCTGGGGCATTCTGACCAACAGCACTTTACAGGCGCTCCCTTTATAATCCACAGAACGACTTTATGTCATTCGATTTGAATTCAACTGATTTTATGGACCTTTACACAAAAATAAAATAACCGGAAATGTTGGGATGATATTTTATATTTGAGCTAGATTCTTTTATGCTGAAGCAGAAAATGTTACCTAAATATAGATCCGAAATATATGTTATAAATCTGGTACACTACACGCTGGTCTTATCTGTTGTAAATAAATGTACAAGAAACAGCGTGTTGTTTCATATTTTCTCTATTTGGCAAATCGTAAAAGACTGGCCTTAAAATAACAAACGTTCACGTGGACTTTTTGTTTTCTTCATATAATGTCATGCATTGAAATAAGGCAGATAGTCCTATGCGTTTTCTTGACGCCAGAGTGTTCATAAAACGAACAGGCGTCGCTCCTAGACTTTACTGCCGTCATTTTACCAAACCGTCGTGAATTATTGATACTTTAATTCGAGCAAATGCCAAAACATGAATCTTGTATCTCTATACTATCCTTGCTTCAACAAACTGATTGCATTTTTTCTAACCGGTCTATATCAGTTTTTTTCATCCACGTATAAATGCGAATGGTAGGTAGATGCAGTTCCACACAAAAATTTATTAAATACGGCAATTTTACACTGGGGAAATACTGCTGGTGAAGCTTTGTCTGAGACGAAGAATTTGTTAGGAACAAGAAAGGTTATGATAATAATAAAACGGTTTATTGCAATAAATAGCAAATGTGTATATTTTTTGAATTCAAATTTTTGGCGTTACATTTTTAAAAAAATTTTCGTGTTTTTCAAAACATTTCATTTTAGCGATGAAAGTATGACGTCACACCACAATGTTTTTATAGTAGTTTAATCAACAAGAGTGTTAATTAAGGCGATTAATAATCGAAAAGAATTTAACGCGTGAGTGAAGGGAACGCGTTAATGAGTCGAGATTATTAATCGCCGAAATACAAATGTTAAAATTCCAGTGAAAAAAATCGAAAGTAATACACAAAATATTTTATTAATTATAGGTTGATTTATTTGTTTATACTTAAATAAACTCTGGAACGGCTAAAGAAAACAACAGTATTATCCACTGACGATGTAACATACATACTCAAAATATATTATGTGGAACGCCACTGAAATTAACCAGCTTGACTGTGCGCAAAGAACAAAATAATTTATAATAAATTTATATAAGTATATTATAATAAATACTTTATAATAAATTTATCCCTTGTCTATACCTACTGGTAACAATATGGACATAGGTATGTACGCATGCACTTGACTACCTAAGTTGTAAAAAAAGTAAAAAAGCTGCTTTTTTAGTTTCAGAAAAGATAGACATTCTTTCAAAAAAATGGGTTAAATCGCAGCAGTTGCGAATTGCCAAGATGAGTGAGTTCAGGGTCAGAGTCAAAAATCAGGGGGAGTACTATGGAGGGTCAAAACCGGCGTTGATTTTATAATGATTACCCCTGACGACAATCACAGAAAAATAATTTATTTGGATGAACCTCGCTTAAACGGCTGCAGCGAAATCCAGCCCAAGGGGCTCGCATTAGTACCCAAATTCGATGTAGAACCATACAAGATCATTTTCAAAAATGTGGAAGAAAGGAACAAGGCCTTAATGGATATTCGCAAACTTTTTGAGTAAGAAACATTCTAACCCGTTTTTAATTTTAAATATAGTTACTTTCACTGTACCTACACATATAGTTCAAATGAAAATTTAATGTGTGTTGTTGATGTTTAGTTTGCGTAATTAATAATTGTATTTTTTGCAGATCGGAATCTACATCATAGGATTAGCAGTATTGCATCATATGGAATCCTTTTCTGGGGTTCATCCTCTGAAATTGGAAGGATCTTCAAAATAAAAAAAAAGCAATAAGGGCACTATGTAGCTTACCGTTTTGGGAAAGTTGCAGAACTAGTTTTAGAAACGAATGTATTTTAACCATACCGCGTTTCTTTATATTTGCTTGTGTAGTGTTTGTTCATAGGAATTTTAAAAAAATTTTTAAAAATAGCACTCGTATAACACTAGAAATCAAACAGATTTGCAAACTGTATATCATCACAACAGTGTATTGATTATTGGGGGCCAAAATTGTTCAATGGGCTGCTCTGAATTAAAATCACAGCCACACATTCTGTTTTGTAAGCGACTAAACGAGTTAAGAGTTTACTAGAAACCAATGTTTTTTACTCCATAGAAGAATTTCTGGCGTATGTGCCGTGATTTTTGAAACTTTTTTGAAAATTTTTAAAATTCCTTGAATCGTTGCCATGTATATTGTATATGTATACAGGGTGTCCCGGAAAAGTGGAAAATCTCTGAGATCAGATAGGGCATGAAAAAATAAGATGACAAGTTCGTATAATTTTTTTTTTAATTTTGATTTTTTTTCGGAATGAGACTTTCTTTTTTTAATGACAATAAAACATGAATTCGTTTATTATTTTTTTTCTCGAAAACGGTCCACTTTATCGACAATAAACAAGAGTAGCTTTTCTTTAGTCTAAGGTTCAAGCTACCTGATTTTGTTGTTTTAAGTCTTTTTCACACAGGGTGTTAAAAGTTTAAGCATTAAGTTGTAAAGCTTAGTCTGCCCCTGGTAAACTAAACCAGCTAGATATGTGTCAAGGACATTATTTCAAGAGGTCCTTAGTAGTGTCCATCATATTAACTTTTTATAAAATTCTATTAAGTACTTTAAAAGTTATTAAAAAAAACGATTTCCAGCGACGCTCTTCAGGGCTACATATGCTCGTAGGAAATTTTTTTATAGGAACTTATCATCTTATTTTTTCATGCTCTGTCTGTGTTAGTGTTATTCTGAGTGTATTTATTTTCCAATATTTTTAAGGAGTGATCCATGTAGTTTTAACTTAATTATTTTGTACCCGAC